>JALJCO010004393.1:0-600000 GCA_023101725.1 Atherinomorus stipes
CTTGTCGTGGTGGAGGGGTTTGCGTGTTCTGAGGATCCTAGGGGCTATGTTGTCTGGGGCTAAATTATGCCCCTGGCAGGGTCACCCATGGCAAACAGGTTACTAGGGGAGGGACCAGACAAAGCGCAGCCCAAACACCCCCTAATGGAGAGAACAAGCAATGGAGCTACGTGTCCCTCGCCCGGACGCGGGTCACCGGGGCCCCCCTCTGGAGCCAGGCCCGGAGGTGGGGCACGGAGGCGAGCGCCTGGTGGCCGGGCCTTCGCCCATGGGGCCCGGTCGGGCTCAGCCCGAAATGGAGACATGGGCCCCCCCCTCCCGCGGACCCACCACCCACGAGAGGGGCCATAGGGGTCGGGTGCATTGTGAGTTGGGCGGCGGCCGAGGGCGGGGGAGACCCTGGCGGTCCGACCCCCGGCTGCAGAAGCTAGCTCTAGGGACGTGGAATGTCACCTCTCTGGTTGGAAAGGAGCCCGAGCTGGTGCGCGAGGTCGAGCGGTTCCGACTAGATATAGTTGGACTCACCTCGACGCACGGCTCGGGCTCTGGGAACACCATCCTCGAGAGGGGCTGGACCTTGTTCCACTCTGGAGTTGCTCCCGGTGAGAGGCGCCGAGCGGGTGTGGGCATACTCATTGCCCCCCGGCTCGCTGCCTCTGCGTTGGGGTTCACCCCGGTGGACGAAAGGGTAGCCTCCCTCCGCCTTCGGGTGGGGGGACGGGTCCTGACTGTTGTCTGTGCCTATGCACCGAACAGCAGTTCAGAGTACCCACCCTTTCTGGAGTCCTTGGACGGCGTGTTGGAAAGCGCGCCCTCCGGGGACTCCATCGTTCTGCTGGGGGACTTCAACGCTCACGTGGGCAACGACAGTGAGACCTGGAGGGGCGTGATCGGGAGGAACGGCCCCCCTGATCTGAACCCGAGTGGTGTTTTGTTGTTGGACTTCTGTGCTCGTCATGGATTGTCCATAACGAACACCATGTTCAGGCATAAGAGTGTCCACGTTTACACCTGGCATCAGGACACCTTGGGCCGCAGTTCCATGATCGACTTCGTAGTCGTGTCATCGGACTTGCGGCCCCTTATCCTGGACACTCGGGTGAAGAGAGGGGCGGAGCTGTCCACTGATCACCACCTGGTGGTGAGTGGGCTCAGATGGTGGGGGAGGTTGCCGGTCAGACCTGGCAGGCCCAAACGTGTCGTGAGGGTCTGCTGGGAACGTCTGGCTGAGTCCCCTGTCAGGGAGAGCTTTAACTCCCACCTCCGGGAGAGCTTCACCCATGTTCCGAGGGAGGTGGGGGACATTGAGTCGGAGTGGGCTATGTTCCGCACCTCTATTGCTGAGGCCGCTAGTCGGAGCTGTGGCCGCAAGGTTGTCGGTGCCTGTCGTGGCGGTAATCCCGAACCCGCTGGTGGACACCAGCGGTGAGGGATGCCGTCAAGCTGAAGAAGGAGTCCTACCGGGCCTTCCTGGCCTGTGGGACTCCGGAGGCAGCTGACAGGTATCGGCGGGCCAAGCGGAGCGCGGCTCTGGCGGTCGCTGAGGCAAAAACTCGGGCATGGGAGGAGTTCGGTGAGGCCATGGAGAACGACTTCCGGACGGCTTCGAGGCGTTTCTGGTCCACCATACGGCGACTCAGGAGGGGGAAGCAGTGCACCGTCAACACTGTGTACAGTGGGGATGGTGGGCTGCTGACCGCGACTCGGGACGTCGTGGGCCGGTGGAGGGAATACTTTGAAGACCTCCTCAATCCCACCAACACGTCTTCCGAGGAGGAAGCAGAGTTTGGGGACTGAGGGGTGGACTCTTCTGTCACTGAGGCTGAGGTCGCCGAGGTGGTCAAAAAGCTCCTCGGTGGCCGGGCCCCGGGGGTAGATGAGATCCGCCCGGAGTTTCTTAAGGCTCTGGATGCTGTGGGGCTGTCTTGGTTGACGCGCCTTTGCAGCATTGCGTGGACATCGGGGGCAGTGCCTCTGGACTGGCAGACTGGGGTGGTGGTCCCCCTCTTCAAAAGGGGGATCGGAGGGTGTGTTCCAACTTCAGGGGGGATCACACTTCTCAGCCTCCCTGGTAAAGTCTATTCGGGGGTACTGGAGAGGAGGATCCGTCGGATAGTCGAACCTCGGATTGAGGAGGAGCAGTGTGGTTTTCGTCCTGGTCGTGGAACAGTGGACCAGCTCTACACTCTCTTCAGGGTCCTGGAGGGGGCGTGGGAGTTCGCCCAACCAGTCTACATGTGTTTTGTGGACTTGGAGAGGGCGTTCGATCGTGTCCCCCGGGGATTCCTGTGGGGGGTGCTCCGGGAGTACGGGGTGCCGGACCCCCTTATTCGAGCTGTTCGGTCCCTGTACGACCGGTGCCAGAGCTTGGTCCGCATTTCCGGCTGTAGGTCGAATCCATTCCCGGTGAGAGTTGGACTCCGCCAAGGCTGCCCTTTGTCACCGATCCTGTTCATAACCTTTATGGACAGGATTTCTAGGCGCAGCCGAGGTGTTGAGGGGATCCGGTTTGGTGGCCTCAGGATCGGGTCTCTGCTGTTTGCAGATGATGTGGTTCTGTTGGCGTCATCGGGCCGTGATCTCCAGCTCTTGCTAGGGCGATTTGCGGCCGAGTGTGAAGCGGCCGGGATGAGAATCAGCACCTCCAAATCCGAGACCATGGTCCTCGCCCGGAAAAGGGTGGAGTGTCCTCTCCGGGTCGGGAGTGAGGTCCTGCCCCAGGTGGAGGAGTTCAAGTATCTCGGGATCTTGTTCACGAGTGAGGGAAGGATGGAGCGGGAGGTGGACAGACGGATCGGTGCGGCGTCTGCAGTGATGCGGACGTTGCATCGGTCCGTCGTGGTGAAGAAGGAGCTGAGCCAGAAGGCGAAGCTCTCGATTTACCGGTCCATCTACGTTCCCACCCTCACCTATGGCCATGAGCTGTGGGTCATGACCGAAAGAACGAGATCGCGGGTACAAGCGGCCGAAATGAGTTTCCTCCGCAGGGTGGCCGGGCTCTCCCTTAGAGATAGGGTGAGGAGCTCGGTCATCCGGGAGGGACTCAGAGTAGAGCCGCTGCTCCTTCGTATAGAGAGGAGCCAGATGAGGTGGCTCGGGCATCTGATTAGGATGCCTCCTGGACGCCTTCCTGGAGAGGTGTTCCGGGCACTCACCGGGACCAGACCCCGGGGTAGGCCCAGGACACGCTGGAGGGATTACATCTCCCGGCTGGCCTGGGAGCGCCTCGGGATCCCCCCGGATGAGCTGGCGGCTGTGGCCGGGGAGAGGGAAGTCTGGGCTTCCCTGCTTAGGCAGCTGCCCCCGCGACCCGACCCCGGATAAGCGGAAGAAGACGGTACGGTACGGTACGGTACGGTACGGTACTTGTACAGTATCAAATATAAATCACTGAAACAATGGTACAGCCAGAAAGATCCGAAAAGATCTTTTGATTATTTTAACTGATTCGGTTCCAGCATTACTTTATTCATTTCTTCTCTTTGTTTTTGTGTTGTTGTCTTATTATCCAGATTTTTAATATAATTTTATATTTGACTTTCTTTTTTTGTAATTTCTTTTTCTTTTCTTTTAACTTGTCCTGTCCGGCATTGTAGCAAGCAGAATGATGATCTGGCTGTTTTATTATGTTGAACAGATTTGCTTTGCCAAGAGAAACTATATAAATGTATGGTTCCACTTGATGTTCTGAATTTATTCATTTTATTTCATTTTGTTTAATTGAATTCTTGTTTGTTTTTGGCTTTTGCATCATATTGCTTGGCCTGACAAGAGCAAAGAGACGGTTAAGAACAGAAACAATAAGGAGTGGAACAGAAAAAGAATGAAGAGAAGAGAGAAAGAAACAACAAGGATATGCTACAACAGTCAACTGTTGCATCTGCACAGAAACCCATAAGAAACATTCTATGGTCTTTGGTGGAAAACAAAATTGTCAATACCATCCTGTCTCTAACTCCTGAAAACATGGATAGTTGAACTACAGAAGGCTCTGACAAATCTCCAGTCAGCCCTTTGTTTTAGACGAAGAGGGAGATGAATAAAAGTCAACGAAATGAAATCAGCGTGCCGACAATGCAGGACTGCAGCCGCAGTGTTTCCCTCAGCTTCACAACAGTGGGAGGGTGCAGTGGGTCGGGGGGGGGGGGGTAATGCCAGGGTGACAGCCGCTGTGTTGATTACCTACAGTATGACTTCAATCAGCTCTGATGAATGATGTATTCATAAACTCTGTAACAGTAACCTGACAGTTGCAGCATTCCAGTGTTAATAACTAAATAATCATAAGCAGCTACTCTCTGTTCAGTCATGTCACATTTCCAAACTGATTTAAAAGAGAAAACACAGAGGACAGAAAAATGTAAAGGATTGTATAAGTCCTGATAAAAACCGTTTCATTCCATGAAGTCGTGCTAAATATTAAAGTTCAGATCTAAGATGGCGTGCTGACAGAATTAAACCTGATTTTAATGGCGGCATCAGCTGTGCGTGTTCCCGCGACGTGCTCGTTATTAGCGCACCAGCAAGTGGAGAGAATAAGTGTGAGTGTTTCCATCTTCAGTTTCTCGGTTGAGTTTAAAACTGATATCTGTGTCTGAGTTTCAGCTGGTTGACATGTTTTCAGATGCATGTCCTGTCTGAGAAGCCATGCGCGCTCATCCCGTGGACGTGTCTGTGGGTGGTTGCATCACAGAAACTCAGAGAGCAGCTATGATGCTGTCATGTAAACCTGATAACTAACATGAGTTTAGATTTTAATCCAAGAGCTCAATATAAACCTGTTCTAGAGGAAATGAGACCTGAAACCAGTCTGTGACCTGTGCTGGATAGAAAACTAGATCACAATAACTAACCTGACTTTGTAGGTGGTGCTGGGTCTGGTAAGACGGCGCCCTGCCTAAATAATGGTAGGAAACACTGGGTCGGGTGTGTGGTATCATGTACTCGGCTGTGATGTTAAAGTTTGGTGAACTTCTTGATAAAACACAAGACAGTTAATATTTGTTAATTTTTCTCCTTCACTGTACTGAGGAAAAACCGAACCCTGACCTGTGTACCGAGGTACATACCGAACCATGATTTTTGTGTACCGTTACCACCCTAACACACACACACTCCTCCCTCCCGGGAGGGGAAAGGGGGGGGGGGGGGGGGAAAAAGCTATGAAGTTTCTTCACTAGTGTCTCCTTGTTTGTTTGTTTTCTTCTTACCGCCTTCTTCCTGTGTCTTCATTTAGGTCCTAATCCTGTTTCACTTGCAACTGCTTATCTCTTTGGTGTACCAATACAATTATACAAGGCTGACCCAAATTTCATTAAAAATTCTTCAAAGTTTAGTTGCCATATAAACTCCCAATTGTGATATTCAGCCCCTAAAATTTTAGAATATAAAGAAAACCTTTTTACTATGAAAAATTATTAATTATAATTGTTTACTTGAGATACAAATTGATTACAGCCTGTGACTAATTACAGTATCTCACCTGAACAGACAACACCCGCATCATGATGTCCACAGATGTGTTTCCTAAATCCTCTGTGTTGACAGTCAGATAGAGATCTTTCACTTCCTGAACAACGAACATTGTTAAGCCAGATCTGTCCAGTTCCTTCATCAAAGCGAGCTGACAAAGGGGCCTCCATCGCTGTCCCACATCCCAACTGTCTGCAGACCACCTTAGCATCATTTAGATCCCAGTCATGATGACAGACTGTTCCCCAGATGTTGTTGTAGTAGATTTCAACTCTTCCAGAGCAGGGAGTCGATCCTACTAATCGTAAAGGAGCACCTAGATACACAATACAGGGAATTTCAGCTTGAGCATAACACGTTTCTATGAAAATAACTGCTTGACAACATTACAACTTCCTTACTGGACCTAGTTTCTCTGATCGAACATTATGAATCTCACCTGAACAGACAACACCTGCATCCTCATGATGTCCACAGCTGTGTGTCCCAAATCCGCTGTGTTGACACTCGGATAGAGATGTTTCACTTCCTGAACAGCCAAGATCATCAAGCCAGATTTGTCCAGTTCCTCGACCAAAGTGAGCTCTCAGAGGGGCCTCCATCGCTGTCCCACATCCCAACTGTCTGCAGACCACCTCAGCATCATTTAGATCCCAGTCATGATCACAGACTGTTCCCCACATGTTGCTATAATAGATTTCAACTCTTCCAGAGCAGCGAGTCGACCCTGATAATCTGATTTCTAAAAATAGAAACATTAAGCAGTGTGTATATCAGCTTTTTAACATAGTAATTTAACACAAATTTCTTAAACATCATTGACATGCAGAATTGAAAGTGAAAACAAGACAAACAATCCGCTTTTTTCAAATTTTACTTGTATAGTATCAAATAAAGATAATTGAAATGACAGCACAGAAAGATACTTAAAGATCTTTTGATTATTCTAACTGATTCAGTCCCAGCTTTACTTTATTTAGCCCTTGTCTTTTCTTTTATCTTGTAGGTTTTTAAAATGATTTTGTATTCGACTTTCTATTTTGTATTTATGGACTTTTAGAGTTGTCCTGCTTAGGCAATCTCTTTGGTTTGCTGTAAAGTTTCTTTACCAGTGTCTCCTGTTTTTATTGTTGTTGTTGTTGTTTTTTTTAACTCCTTCTTCCCGTGTCTTCATTTAAGTCCTCATCCTGTTTCACTTGTACTTTTTGTAGAAATGTAATTATAGAAGCCTGACCCAAATTTCCCTGTAAAAATTCTTCAAAGTTTAGTTGCCTTAGCAACTCTTCCCAATTGTGATATTTAGCTGCACAAATTTTGGAATAAAAAATAGAATATTTATTCTACAAAAAATCCTAAACTATAATTATTTTTTGAGATACAGCACACATTGATACCAGTTTGTGACCTATTATGAATCTCACCTGAACAGACAACACCTGCATCCTCATGATGTCCACAGTTGTGTTTCCTAAATCCTCCGTGTTGACACTCAGATAGAGACCTCTCACTTCCTGAACAGCGAACATCTTTAAAGGTACAGTGTGTAAAAAAAAATCAAAGGTCAGTGGCAGAAAAATTTGATATATAATTCAAAACTATGTTTCTATTGATGCGTAATCGCTGCACTAGAATAACTGTTATGTGTTTATTTTCTTAGAATGAGTAATTTATATGTACTTGCTGGGGAGTGCACACACACACACACATGGAGGCTGCCTTATTTGTGCCACCATTTTTACTGCGGTGTCCCTGAATGGACAAAACAATGTGTGGGAAGTGAGAACCCTCTGAACCTTAAAACTGCTGTACTGGCTTTGTTTAATGGGAGTTAGAGACTGTTTGGGATAAGTAATGCCTGAAAAGACATAAAACATAGTTACTTATTCATAGCTACACCTGAGACCACTGGACCCACTCACAGATGAAAACAACTTTATGACTGTGAGAATTTTGGCCACTAGCGACCACCATACATTCATAACAGTACTTGGAACATGAAATCATTTGAAATAAAACATTTTTTCTTTCAAATACGCATCTTTACCACTAGATATCAGTATTTCTTACCCACTAGGGATGGGCAATACATGGATTTTTTTCAAAAAATTATACGTGGCTGGTGGGTGCAGTTACCCGCAGCACCGGTCACGTCACTTGCGAGTCTCATTTCTCAATTCTTACGATCTGGAATTTCTTTGACAATAACACAGACCCTGTATTTATATACAGACCCTTTCCAAAAAATTAGAATATCATGGAAAAGGTGTTTATTCTAATATATTATAATTTTTTGGAAAGGGTCTGTATTATTGTCAAAGAAATTCCAGATGGTAATAATTGAGAAATGAGACTCGCAAGCGACGTGACGGGTGCTGCGGGTAACTGCAGCCACCAGCCAAGCCAGCATAGGAGTGTGCACAAACTGAAGCTATAACATTGTTTACTGCGCTGATAAAGTTTTTTTCTCCTTAGCCTTACTTTTTAGTGTCTTTCAGTTGATCTGGATTGTTTGCTGATAGCAGAAGAATCCACAGCTATCCCTTACAGTGTTACAGTGTCCTTTACAGGACGCAGATGCAGTGTAAATTGACCTCGCATCTGCAGGACTGCGCGAAATATGGTCACCGAATCGCAGCACATTATGCAGCACACAGCCTGTTAAAGGCAACGGAGAGAGACATGGGTGGGCTCGCTCTTTTTGTTTTTTATTGCTCCATCACCCATTAGCATTAAGAAACTGGACATGCGTGTTTATTTTTTCACAATTCCTGCCTCTAGTCCCTTTAAATTTGTTCTCATATTTCAGACTTATTTGATTGGTGTCATACAGTTTTGCAGTACAGGTGTACTACTTGAACTTAATTGATGTAGTTGGCTTGTAGTATTATTTTAGGGCTCTCAAGTCAGAATGTAGTGATAAATTTATAATACAAACAATTAGGCTGATATGTATTGTCAATTATTGTTACCATGATAAAAACCAGAAATAATTGTGATATATTTTTTAGTCCATATCACCCATTCCTCTTTCACACTGAACCTTTAAGCCAGATCTCTCCAGTTCCTTCGCCAAAGCGAGCTGACTGTGTGGCCTCCATCGCTGTCCCACATCCCAGCTGTCTGCAAACCACCTCAGCATCATTTAGATCCCAGTCATAATCACAGACTGTTCCCCAGATGTTGTTGTGATAGATTTCAACTCTTCCAGAGCAGCGTGTTGATCCTGCTAATCTTAAAGGAGCACCTAGACACACAACATAGAGAGTTGCAGCTTTGATCATAACATGTTTCAATAAATATCACTGCTTGATCGCAGTTAGTTTTTTACATTAGAGGCAAAAAGGAAGTTTCACTTATGGAACATGATGTATCTCACCTGAACAAACAACACCTGCGTCCTCATCATGTCCACAACTGTGTTTCCCAAATCCACTGTGTTGACACTCAGAAAGAGATTTTTCATTTCCTGAACAGTGAACATTTTTAAACCAGATTTCTCCAGTTCCTCCTCCAAAGTGAGGTCTAAGAGGGGCCTCCATCGCTGTCCCACACCCCAACTGTCTACAGACCACCTCAGCATCATTTAGATCCCAGTCATCATCACAGACTGTTCCCCAGGTTTTGTTGTAATAGATTTCAACTCTTCCAGAGCAGCGAGTGGATCCTGATAATCTCACAGGAGCACCTAGATACACAACACAGAGAATGTCACCCTTTATCATTACATATTTCTATAAATATAACTGCTTGACAACAGTCAAATCTTCAAATTAGAGGCAAATGAGAGTTTCACTGATGGAACATCATGAATCTCACCTGAACAGACAACACCTGCATCCTTATCTTGTCTACAGTTGTGTTTCCCAAATCCTCTGTGTTTACACTCAGATAGAGATGTTTCACTTCCTGAACAGGCAACATCATCAAGCCAGATTTTTCAGTTCCTTGACCAAAAGGAGCTGACTGAGGGGCCGCCATCGATGTTCCACAGTCCAACTGTCTGCAGACCACCTCAGCATCATTTAGATCCCAGTTACCATGACAGACTGTTCCCCAGGTGTTGTTGTGATAGATCTCAACTCTTCCAGAGCAGCGAGTCGACCCTGATAATCTGATATCTGAAGATAGAAAGATTAAGCAGTTTGTATCAGCTTTTTGACAGTAATTTAACACAATTTTCTTAAAAATTACTGACATGCAGAATTGAAAGTGAGAGGGGGTTATGGACCGGTTATGACCAACTGTAAACAAGACAAACATTTGGCAATTTTCAAATTTTACTTGTATCAGATCTAAATCATTGAAAGATCCTAAAATATCTTTTTATTATTCTAACTGATCCAGGCCTAGCATTACTTTATTTTAGCCCTTTTATTTGTTTTTATCTTGTGGTCCAGATTTTTAACTAATTTTATATTCAACTGTATATTTTGTATTTATGGACTTTTAGAGTTGTCCCCGCTTAGGCAATGTCTTTGGTTTGCAGTAAAGTTTCTTTACTAGTGTCTCTTGTTTTTTTTTTTTTTCTTTCTTTCTTTTTTGCTGCCGTTGTTGTTTTTACCTCCTTCTCCCTGTGCCTTCATCTAGGTTCACATCCTGCTTTTCTTCTTAGTGAAGTAAGGTAATCATAGAAGACTGATCCAAATTTCATCATAAAAATTCTTCAAAGTTTAGTTGCCATAGCAACTTCTCCCAATTGTGATATTCAGCTCCACATGTTTTAGATATTATAATATTTATTTGAAATACAAATTGATACATTGTGGAATTCTATAGTAGAATTTATGCATGACTTCCTGAATGTTGTAATTCCCAAACAATTTGATAGCTGTGTTCTTGGTAATTCTATAGATACTTTGTCCAAATGCACTCAGAGGATTGTTACCCTTGCTTTTATGTCAGTGAAAAGAATCATACTTATAAACTGTGAAATATGTAAACCAGACTGTTTTACCATGCATAATTGGGTGAAAGGCTTTATGAACCTTCTATCTATGGAGAGTCTTGCAACTTTCCTCAGTGATTTTTGTGAATGTGACAGTGTGGGGTCCTGTCACTATGCCTCTGATTGATCGTGCGCCCTGCTTGGCCACAGAGATGTGCCGTTGGCTGAATGGTCAGCGTGCATGACTCGCACCTGGGAGTCTGGGGATTGAAAAATTTATCTATTCAATTGGAGAGTGTTTATTGTATGAATGAGCTGCGTTTTTTTTTTCTTATTATGAAATGTTGCATTGGGAAGACTATTGACAAGATATTTTTTATTGCCACTGTTACTGTAATGATATTATAGAATTGATAATGAATTCTGTTCTCCAAAAATTAGCTTGTGATGTGAAAAGTATACCCCCCCCCCCCCGGGAGTCTTTTTTTTCTCTTCATACTGTCTTATCTTGTTTAATTTTGTCTGCATAACATGTTTCATCTTGTTCCGTGCAGTAACATATTTATGTATTGTCTTCCTTAAAATAAATTGGGATTTTTTAAAAAAAGAAATATGAATTGATCACAGCCTGTCACCTATTATGTATCTCACCTGAACAGAGAACGCCTGCATCCTTATCATGTCCACAGTTGTGTTTCCCAAATCCACTGTGTTGACACTTAGATAAAGATGTTTCATTTCCTGAACAGCCAACATCATCAAGCCAGATTTGTCCAGTTCCTTCACCAAAGTGAGCTGACTGAGGGGCCTCCATCGCTCTTCCACATCTTAACTGTCTGCAGACCACCTCAGCATCATTTATATCCCAGTCATCATCACAGACTGTTCCCCAGGTGCTGTTGTGATAGATTTCAACTCTTCCAGAGCAGCGAGTGGATCCTGATAATCTGATATCTAAACATACAAAGAAAAAGTAGTGTCAGTATATCAGTGTTTAACATTGTAATTTAACGCGAATATCTAAAACATCATTGACATGCAGCAACTGAAAGGGAGAGGGAGTTATTACCAACTGTAAACAAGACAAAAATGTATCATTTTTAGATGCTTCTAATATTAATATTAGAAACAAAAGCACAGCCACAAAAATTCTTAAAGATATTTTGAGTCTTATAACTGAATGTTGCAGTGAAAAATAAGAAAATGCATCTCACCATAAACCAGTGGAATGGTAAATAAATGCTTCCCTTTCGTGTGTTACTGGTTTTCCTCCATCGCATAACCCTGTGATTGTTTCCTCTTTCTCTTTATTGTCAACACTTTTGTCTCTTCAGCCTTTGAGTTTTTTCATGTAGTCCTGTTTCTGTCTTTTGCTTTTCAGTCTGTTTTTCAGTCTCATCATTTCTTTATTTAGCCCCAATTATTCAGATTGTTTATTCTATATTCAACTTTTTATTTGTAATGTGGATCTTTAGAGTAATTCTGCTGAAGCAAAAGCCTTTGGTTTGCTGAAAAATTTCCTCACTAGTCTCCTGTGTTTTTTCTCCCTCTTCCTGTGTCCTCATTTAGGTCCTCATTCTGTTTCACATAATTGTTTTCATTTTATGGTACAAATACAATGATAAAGGACTGATTTGAATTTCATTATAATCATTCTCAAAAATTCAGCAGCCGTATCAACTTCTCACTAGTGTGATATTCAGATCCACATATTTTGAGATATTCAAAAGAACATGTTTATTAATATATAAATTGTTATTGTGAATATAATTATTGAACTTGAAATATAAATTGATTACAGTCTGTGACCTATTATGTATCTCACCTGAACAAACAACACCTGCATACTTATCATGTTCACACTTGTGTGTCCCAAATCCACTGTGTTTACACTCAGATAGAGAAGTTTCACTTCCTGAACAGCCAACATCATCAAGCCAGATTTTCACAGTTCCTCGACCAAAGTGAGCTGACTGAGGGGCCTCAATCGCTGTCCCACATCCCAACTGTCTGCAGACCACCTCAGCATCATTTAGATCCCAGCCATCATCACAGATTGTTCCCCAGGTGTTGTTGTGATAGATTTCAACTCTTCCAGAGCAGCGAGTTGATCCTGATAATTTGATACGATAATCTGTGAAAAAGCAGAGCTATTATGGTTTACAGTTCTCATGCACTCTCACTTAATGGCAGGTGAAAACAACATTACCCACCTGAAGAAGCTGAAGGCATGACATAAAGATAAGTGACTGCAAAAGAAAAAAAGTAAAAACAGAGGTAAAATTTGATATTTCTACAGCCATTTTCTGATTTCTTCACAAATTTTGTTTCTTAAAAACAGGGTTCAACTCAACTAAAGTAGAAATATCTTACCGACTCTCAAAAAACAGAAAACCTTTTTCCACTGTGCTCCTTCCATGGCTGAGACAGAAAAGTTTCTGTGTTAATGAAAAGCAGGAAACAGAATGAGATGGTTTCTGACATGTTTCTGCATTTTGGATCTAAAAATCCACAGTGTGCAAATCCTGCTGCAACCTACTAAATACTTTTTGAATATTTTCATCAAATCAAGCTCACATGAAGTAGATCGTTTTAATGATGTAAAATGGAGATAGGAGGTTTGTACCCGACAGCGACGAAAAGCAGTTAACTCTATTGTTCCACAATGGTATTTGTCTGTTTTTGCAAATGAACTCTTCATATATAAATTTCAGGCTGCACGGTGGCGTGGTGGTTAGCACTGCAGCTTCACAGTAAGAAGGTCACTAGGCCTAGCCCTGGCTGGGGAGGGAGTTTGGACAGTTCACAATGGCCTTCCTGTGTGGAGTTTGCATTCTCCTGACCCTGTGTACACCAACTGCTACGGCACTCAGGTCCCCTGCCCACCAAGCTGCTTCCAGTGCTGGTTTGAACCAGAACCAGACTAAAAACCTGTTCTTTAGCTTCCCACCACCTGAACACCAGTTTCTGGCTCTGAAAACCAACTCTTTACTCAGAACGAAGAATCGGTTCACATAGCTTGTGCTGCCTGGGTCCTGGGTGACCCAACCAAGCTTTACAGTCAAATAGGCTCAATTAGCACTTGTCACCTCAACAAAAATTAAATAAAATTCATAAAATTTGTATTCTTCCCTGCGACCCATCCACACCAAAAAAGAGAAATAATCACGGGTAAAACTTCCCGTTGCAGGAAACACAGGACTTTGAGCAGCTGCAAAAGGAGACGAGCTGCTGCTACCAATGTAACAAAATAGCATCAACAAGTTAGTAAAAGCTTAGAAACATATTCAGGGATCACAAAAGGGGAAAGACAGGTAGAGAAGATGTCTGTGTGCTGTGGAGTGAAGGGGAAATTACGACCTTTGCAACAGTGAAAGGAGACCAGTAGGGGGAGCCCCGAGCTGAAGTCACTGAGTTCTGCTTTAAGACAATGGTGTTATTTACTGTAGAGTTGAGACAGCTATTATTTTAAACTAAAGGGAGTTAATTACCAAAACTGACCTTTAAACTATGACTTACAGCTCAAGGAAACCTCTCAACACTGTCTTGATAACCATGAGAGAGCTGAGACTGTATTGGTGCTTTCATGAATTTACTGTAATTAGGGTTTGATAGAAAATTATTTCACGTACCATGCTGGTATCCTGTTCCAGCATAACTGGAACAGACTACAAAATTAGTTCACACAGAAATCAAGTTCAAAATATGGAAATCACATAGAAGTTACGTTAAAACAAGATGTCAGTATCCATTGCCAGACTGTAAAAAATCAAGCACTTTTTGTGCCAAAAATCACTGTTTATTCTCTATAATACATTGATTGTTCTATATATGACATATTGTGGGGGGATTTGGGGAAACACTTACCGTACAAACATAGATTCAGTTTTTCTCTTGCAAAAAAAAAAGCAAGGCATATACAGGTACTACCCAAAAAATTAGAATATCCTGAAAAAGTTCATGCATTTCTATAATTCAACTTAAAAGGTACAATTTACATATTGTATACACAAATGATATGCAAATCAATATATTTCAAGTTCGAATGTATAGTTCGAATGTTGCTGTTTAGGACTTGCAGCTGAAGAAAACCTAAAAACTCAAAAAAATTGAATATTGCATGAAATCAATTTAGAAAGGACTTGAAATACAAAATACAAAAAAAGTCAAGCCTCCTAAAGAAAAAAATCTTGCATCTGTACTTAGTACTTGGCGGGGCTCCTTTTGCATGAATGACTGCCTTAACCCGGCGTGGCATTGATGCAACCAGCTTCTGGCATATCTCAGGTGTTATGGAAGAAAAAACATCCCTGAGCTCTTCTTTATTGTTTGGTCTCTTCCCGTTCAGCTTTCTCCTGACAATGTCCCACAGATTTTCGATGGCGTTCAGGTCAGGTGAGTTTGCAGGCCAATCAAGCATGGTTGTTGAACCAAAATTTTGTACTTTTGGCAGTGTGGGCAGGTGCCATGTCCTGTTGGAAGATGAAGTCTGCATCCCCATACAGCTGGTCTGCTGAAGCAAGCATGAGGTGCTCCAAAATGTCCTGGAAGACGACTGCGTTTATGCTGGACTTAATGTAGCTCACAGGCAAGGTTATTACAGTTAACTAAAACTAACGAAAAAACTAAAACTAAAATTGAAAAAACATTTCAGTTAACTAAAATAAAAATAAAAACGACAGTTTTCAACAAAACGATAACTAACTGAAACTGTATTGTGTCTTTACAAAACTAACTAAAACTAACTAAAATTATTACAGAAGCATCCTTCGTTTTAGTCTTTATAAATTAATATAATACATTAGCCTTTTGGCTTGATTTGAAATCTATTTCTATTTAATCTATTTACTTTGTTCTACGGGTTTTACTCCAAGTGACTTTCTGATGATTTTGAATGTTACACTAGACAAACACCTATAATTTGCTAAAAATAAAAACCCCAAAAACTAAAACTAACACTGAAACTAATAAAAACTAAACTAAAACTAAACATTTTCCAAAAATTGAAACTAATAAAAACTAGCGAATCTGCTCAAAAAACTAACGAAAACTAACTGAATTGAAAAACAAAAAGTCAAAACGAAATAAAAACTGAAACTAATTAAAAATCCAAAACTATTATAACCTTGCTCACAGGTCCATTCCTTATGAGGTCCTCCACACTTTTAAAAGGCCCTTTCCTGACCATCTTCTCCAGGCTGCTGTCAGCCCTCCGGCTTGTATACTGATTTCTTCCACACTTCTTCCTTCCACTTAACTGTCCATTAATGTGCTTTGAGACAGCACTCAGAGAACAACCAGCTTCTTTTGCTATCACTTTTTGTGTCTTTCCTACTTTGTGCAGGGAGTCAATGATGGTTTTCTGCACAACTGTCAGATCAGCAGTCTTCCCCATGATTGTGAATTCTTCTAAACCAAGACAGAGACTTTTTAAAAGGCTTGGGGCACTTATGGAGGTGTTTTGGATTACTTACCTGACTAGAATGTGACACTCTGAGCCTACAATACTGCAGCTTTTCACAGTATTCTATTTTTTTTTAATTTTTAAATTTGGGTTTTCTAAAACTGCAAGTCTTAATCAGCAACATCCAAATAAATAAAAGCTTGAAATATATTGATTCACATATTATTTGTCTAAACCATCTGTAAATTGCCCCTTTTAAGTTGAATTACAGAAATACATTAACTTTTTCATGATATTCATTTTTTTGTGGCAGTACCTGTAGTTTGTTAAAAAAATATGTACTATGAAGCAACAAATTCCTTATTCGTCCGATGCGCTAAATGTTAGAGATTTAGTTGACTATAACACAATACAAATGACCACTCACAAATTACAAATGCAATACAAATAAGAAACCAGTGCTACTTGAAAATGTTGAAAAAATGTGTAAAAATGAAAAAATAATGAAATATTATGATAAATGATAATATGAAATATAAATAATAATAATAATAAGACATTGCATATATACTGTAGGTGCCTTTCCCATCCTCAACACAATAAAATTATAAAAATGGGCAAAAATCCAAGACAAAAAAAGGTGAGAACCCACAGATTAGAATTAACCAACTCCTCAAGGACAGGATTGATGGGTAAGTTAAAACCATATTTTTTTCAAACCCCATCTTTTTTAATAAAAAATTTAAGTTTATATATTTGAGGTTGTGTTCATACTCTGAACTGTCATGAAATGACTTGAGCAGATCTGCACAACATTCAGTAACTTTTCGCCAAATGATGGCAAATGCCGCAAAATCCTATATCGCCGTCTTCACGCTGGCAAACTTGTCCGCCTCGGCTGCGTTGCTTTTATAGCCGGCCCCGACAACTTGTGCATCTGACTCTACAGTCAGACAGCCACCAGACAGACGCAGTCAATAGTAACGTGGTAAGTTAATAATCAGCGTGAGAAATAGCACATGTGGTGTGTGAGTGTGTGAGGTTGAAATGCGAGTGTCTCATTCTTATTGTGTGAGGCTTGAGAGCCCTGCAGGACAGCTTACAGTCGGTTACACAGGGGTAGACTTAAAACATCTGGGGCGGAAGCACCAGGAAAATCTGCTGGCGACGCCACTGGTCTTGGTGTCACAGATAAATGTGTTTTGTATGTTTAAGGGCTCAGCATATTTTTTAGCCTTAAAACATCCTCAGTTCTGCTTGTTGAAATCATTGAGTTTCTCTGTTATTCTTAAAGACTCTTACGGTCATCTGAAGCAGCGTTAATTTGTTCCATCTGCAGTTATTGGTGCCTTGGCACTTGCCAGGGGATTGTAAATAAGATTGTTTTAATGTCATTGCCTGGTTAAATAAAGGTTCAATAAATAAAATTATCAACAAATGTTGAGCACCAAAAAACCACAAACAGAGATTCACTGACATGAAACAGTGCAACTATCACTTGCTGAACTGTTACAGAAGTAAAAGACATGGGTTAGTCATCTTCCAAATAGGCCTATATTTGGATCCTGGTGGTGAAACCCCTCTGACTGTACATCAAATAGCTGAGTTCAGCTCAAGCTTATTCTTTTCCCTCTTCCTCTTCCAATCTTCATAAAGCATCCTGGTGTTTCCAAAATCACTCATTATTTGTGAATCTTATTTTACCAAGCATGACTGGGAGAAAGGTAGATTATCTTAATATTGTTTGTTTTTTCTTTTCTTTTCTTTTTTGCAGATGAGTTATACACTTTGGACAAAAGATGATACATGCCATTTCTTCAAAAAGAGGGTTTTAGTAACTTTGCAAGTGCCTTTTTTGATGAGATGTCATGAATTTTTGTTGTCCCTGTTGGCCTATTAAAACCCACAATAGGCAGGACTTTTTTCTGAGATCTTTCCCCATAAAAGTGGTGCTTTCAGAACAATTTCCGCCTGTTATTTGTATTTTATACACTAAAACATGACTAAAGTTTCCCCCTAGGTTAGCAGGGAGTAAAAGGTTCCAAATACAGGCACAATCCAGGCAGGGAGTGCTAAAAAAAAATTAAAGCTGTAAGTAGTGATGAAGGTGATCGTACCTTTGTGGTGCTCCAGTCTATGTAGTAACAGAAGCCAAACAACAGTCCTGTGATCTCTCCTGCATCCTCATCAACACCAACACCTGGGCTTGTGCAGGACGACTTTGTGGCATGATGTATGTATAGAGTCCCTCATAGATGACGTGTTGCAACAGAACCCGGCAACAACACAGACACTAGGGCACCCTGACTCTGAATGGGTAGGGAAGTGCTTCAGTGTTGATGATGGGACTGTTGGCAACGGTAAAATATGAACATTGTAGGTAAAAGCATCACTGAATAACTAATTCAATAATTTCCAGATAAAAGCAAACACGGTGGTGTAACTTAAAACTAACATGTAAAGTTAAGATGTTTTTTAACTGATTGTACAACCCCATTTATCTGATCTTTTTTACATGATTAGCTTGCTTACAGTGTAAGAAACTAAAACCTCAGATAGTTCACAGGGGGCAGATACAGGAAACTTCCTTGAAATGAGATGATAACATTTCACCAAATGTTCCATTTTGACCACAAAGACTTAATGAGAACTTCAACTTGTTGATTCCAAACAACTGATAGAAGCAAGTCTAAAACCTCCTTGATTCAGAGTTATAAAAATAAAATTCAAAATCAAAATTAAAAGTACTTTTTAATGAATATATCTTTGGAAACATAGTGCAGCAAAGATGGGAGAAAATAGCAAAGGATGTGCATATTTCTCTTTAAGCAAGTCACACATATGAGGTTTATTTTTCTTGACAGTAAAATACAGTTTGTCAAACTTAGTTCAGTCATGCTGCAGAAAAACATACTTCAAAAATAGTAAAAGCAAAAAATCATACAGTGTTGTAGAAAAGAAATAAACATGCACATTCTAAATACATGCTTAAATATAAACTGATAAGTCTGTAAGCCAAATGCATGATAATTCTTTACTGTTTCAACATTAAACAGTTTGGATGATACAGTTCTTTGACAAAGTACATTTTCTATTCTAGAAGTTATTCAACATTAATCTGACTGAAAGCAATATGCTGCCCATAATTATATGAATTTGAAATGTCTTTCATTTGATAACTCTCAAAGCCAATACCTGTGCTAAATTAACCATTTTTTCTTATTTTTTCAAACTTGTTTATTTATTTATTTATTCATTCATTCATTTATTGTATCACAAACTCACTTGTGTGCAGCACTGTTTTCAGCTGTGGTTGTTTACAAGTGTTTTATCGATAAAGTTCATAAGGTTCAAAAAGGCTGCGGGACTGAGAGGAGCAGCCTTTGTCCCCATGACAGCTAAACTTCTTAATGCTCATTCACACCAACCCCTGCAAATTGATTTTATTAACCTATTACTAGATATAACGACAAAAGATAAACAGTTTATTCATGTCAAAAGGTTCAACCTGTTTCTATTTTTAGTAACAAATTTCTTGTTCATTGCTTGCTGAATTAAAAATTCTTTCTTTGAATAGAGAAAATAACATACATAGATAAGCACAAAACCGGACAAGACAGCATTGTGAGCCATTATGAAAATAAAAGCTTTTTTCAGTTGAGTAAAGGTCCTAATTCCTCCTCTTGGCCTGAACTCTCATCTCTATACCTCCATTTTGTGGAAGCAAATCTCTTCTCCCTTTTTTTTTTTTTTTTAATCTTTAGGGCATTACGGAGTTGTGATCTTCTTGCTTTTCAGCTGAGATTTTAGCAATTATTCTGGATGGCTAGATGACCACTGCTCCTCCATCTCTACAACTAAAGAGACATCTGATGGGGTCAAGGAGAGGAACTGGGATTGGGCTTAAAGACACACAATGAAACTTTTAGCAGTTTTCTCAGTGACGCGCCCCCTATCGGCGACTAAACTAGCAACCATCTTGTATCATACCTGCACCATGATTCACTCCAGCCAGTAAAAGACAGTCTTATCTTGACTCTTGTTCTATCCCTTCCTATCTTCCTTTTCCTCTCTTCCTCCTGTAATGTTTCCTTACCGAATCCGACATGAACGGCGTTCAAAACACTCGCGGGGTTGATACCTGGTTTACATCCAATGCTAGTGAGTGACGCAGTGCTGCAGCCAATAGTCGGCTGCAACGTCACAGTCGCGTCCCAGATGGGAATCTTACATAGTGCTGTTTCTGAGCCCCGGGACGCCTCTGGGCAGTGACGGCTCGAAAATGCGCAAATGGTGTGCCATCAAAACGAGTCAGAAACGCAGATTTTTAAGATCTAAAAGTTACGTTGTGTGTCTTTAAGTCAGTGACAGCAGATGAAGCCGGGTACACTAAAACTGCACACTGATATTTGAAAAAAAGATGCTAAAAATAAAATTATCAATATTTATTAAACTTAGCTTTACAAATAATAGATTTAAGCTTCCTGCTCCTTCTTCTTCTTCTGTTTCCTCTTGGTTCACTGGCTCATTGTTCACAGGGACACTTCCTCCTCCTCGTCTTCATAATTCTGCGTCACACTGGAAAAATACATATGAGGATTTAATCTTTGTTATGACTATTAATCTAAAGAAAATGACACCATTTAGTAGATAAAGTACATGCATTTTTTTTTGTCTTTTTCTTTAGATGTGCATCCTGAAATATGACAATCACATGGCAAAAGTCTGACAGACTTACAATTGGACCAAGTCTCCAGGCTGCTTGGCTTGTTTTCTCTGGTGGATCAAAATGACCACCAAAAAGACTGTCAGGAGAAGCACCAGCAGGACCCGAACAGCTACTGAGACCACGTCTGGCTGAGATGCTGAAAAAAAAGATTTTGAAAAATTATAATTATTTCAAGAAATTCTGCTTTTTGTGGAGCACTTCAAATTAGTGCCTCTTATTGATATTTTATAGTCTCAAACATAATCAAAATTTCCCCTCAGTTAGCGGGTAGTAAGAGGGCCTAAATACAGACACAAGTGGTTAAAGAAGGACAAATGAATGATGAAATATAGAGTGGTGGAAAAAAAAAGCACAGGAGAGGTGATGATACAATATGACAAAAGAAGGTAAAATCATAACAACATAAATACAATCTCACATAATCTCAAATCATCGTTAGCCAAACATTCAAGTTGTTGACTGCAAGAACAAGCTGGGAAATGTGGAGAAAACTCAAACACAACTTGAAACCCTCACAGAGCCAGTAATCCTCTCGCTGTGAGGTGACAATACCACAGTATCAAGAGAAATATTTCTGTTCATTTAAAGTTTGTTGAATTTAAAAGCTTCTTGAGCTCGAGATTGTTGAATGTTGACTGATTTTAAAGCTATGGTCTACTATTTGAAAGTTTGATCATCATTAATTACCTCATTTAGATGGTGGTTAAGGTCCTATAGTACCATCTAGACAATGTGAAGAGCAAAAAAATTTTTTAAAAATCCATCCATAGTGGCTGCTGGGGTGAAAAGACGTTAACCAATACGAGCCATCCGGCCGTGTGGCTTAGGCTGCATACACACCAAACGTGATTTTGGCGTCAAAATCGCGCCTGACACCCAAAGTTGGACACTGGGTCACTAAAAAGTCAGATGCTTGATTTCCAGCGTCTTGACACCCCTGATGCGCGGCGAGGGATGTCCAGCCAAGGCGCGCTCGACGAGCCTCGGGGGGAGCCCCTCCTTTTGTTTTTGCTGTCACCAGTCCGCCTGCACCATGGCAGATGCAGGACAGAGCGGCTCGGCTTTATGCGATAAATAAAGCAGGGATGTAGTCGTCTGCAATCTCTGATCTGTGTCTGGTTCACCGGATAATTCTAGGTGATCTGAGTATGTTTCACCATTTACTCCAGGAGCTGCGCGCTCGTCAAGGGTGCTTTCAGCCGTCTGATCCAGCCCAGTTTAACAACCCGGTGTTCCGTAGCGGGGCATCATTATAAGCCCATTACATCCCATCGTCACAGCAGGTCATCAAACTGCCGTTCAGACACCGGGACCAGACACAGATCACAGTTTATCCTTCTCTGTCTTCAGAGAGAGGAGATTCCCCTGGTTCTTCTAGGTGTTTTCCGTCCTGTCATACAATGTGTGTCTGTGTCATGACATTAAGTCGCTCTGCTTGGTTGAGGCCTCGCGTCAAGACGCCAAAGTTCAGATTTTCCAACTCCGGCGTTGGCTGCCTGTGACGCGCGTAACACGCGCCAAAGCTTGTAATCTCAAAACTCGACGCGTGAATTGTGCAAACGCATCTAGACGGGCCGTGCCTGACACGCCTAACGCGCCACAGGGTTTTTGACGCCTCCTCGACTCGCATTGGCCGTTGACTTTGCATGTAAACCCAACGCCCTTGACGCTCAAATTGCGTTTGGTGTGTACGCACCGTTACATTGGTCAACGTAGCTGTTCTCTCTGCTCTCATCCAATCCCCTGCTCAAGCTGACACCACTTCCCCGACAGCTGACTCCCCTTGTTCTGTGTTCCACCTCGCCCCCGCCCTCTTCCGCTTTCAAACATTTTATTCATATATCTATCTATTCATTTTTCTTTTGCGTTCGAACTTTCTGCAATAAAATAAGCAGCTGAGTAGCAGCTCAACAACAAGAGGAGAATGGAAAAGAAAGGCAGCGGCAGCAGGAAGCAGCCTCTGCTGCCTCACCGGCAGAAGTTGGGAGAGAGAAAAAAAAAAAAGGCAGACGGAATGTGAGCAACAGGATGGAGGGAAGGCAGACGAAGAGGAAAATGTGAGCAGTGCTGGATGGAAGGCCGGGTGATTATCAGGTGATGCACAGGAGGCTCCAGGAGGGGAAAATCTGCAGAAGCAGGGACCAAGACAGACTGAAAGCGGAGTATAAACATCGGGTCACTTGGCTGGTGGAAGGACGCAGGAGGATCTGGGAGTGAAACTGATGCTGATATAATACACTTTTTGTTCAACAAGCAAAAAAAATCTTGGCCACTCTTAAAATAAGTTTTTTTTTTAAATTGCTTGAAATAAGCAAGAAAAAATTCTGCCAATGGAACAAGCAAAATTTTCTTATTAAGATTTCTTGAAATAAGATTCATTGCCTTAAAACAAGATCTTATATTTTACTGAAATGTTTCTCTTTAAGTGATTTTGTCTTATTTTGAGTGTGATGAGATATTTTGCCAAAAAAATAGAAAAATACACTTGAGTTATTGCAGTGTAGAGGCTAATTCTGAATTTCTGTTGAGTCAATATCCATCATGCATCATTGCATGAGACCTGGTAAATAGTAAGTGTTGAGAGGTAACAGGAAGGTGATGCATATTCTGGAAAAAAATTCAGTAGCTGGTTATTTTGCCATAAATAATTGTTGCAGATAAACTCACACCCTGTATGTGTTCTACAGATGCGGGCATGAAAAAGTTCCTCGTTTTTCTGCCAGAAATGGTGCAGTAATAGTGCACCATTACTGCACTATCACTGGCTGAACGATTTGTCCCGCAAATACGTCATCACGCATGGTGTCCAAACTTGGCGTATGGAAACGTCCTTGTTCCCTTATGCTCCGACATTGTTTCCCCTGGGCACACAGGCGTTTCTCTGTGCGATTGAATCAGCAAACAAGTCGCTGGCTGGCAGTTGGCTGAAAGGGGAACTTTTTCATGCCCAGATCTGTATGTCTTTCAGCTGTTATTCATTTTATTCAACAGTGCTATTGTCTCGGTACCAAGATGGTGTTTGTTTGTTTTGTTCTTGGGTGATAGGGATAGATTCTGGACTTAAACCTGCACAGCTGTTCTCTATCTAACCAACCCTGATCACCTCTTTATTCTGGATATTCATCACAGTCATCCACCATCATTGTTTCAGTTGAGCATCGTACTCACATGTAATGATGACATGGATTGGTTCTGACTTAGCAGATGTGAAGTTTCCTGAAGAGCAGCGACACTTTGTATAGACAAATGTAGTTGCCCTGGTGTTCATATTCAGCAGCAGGAAAGTCAAAGGAGGCTGACTTGTTGAAAGCATCATTGGCTCTGTTGGAGTCAGGCCCGATGAGGAGGAAACGGTCTGGAGTGTGTCTGGAGTCAGTAGAGCAGGTGATGACAAAGCTGGAGCCCCTGGTAACCTCTGCACTTTTGTTACGCCACATTGACGCTTCATGAAAGAAAGTCAGGGAGATGTTTGGCTGCTGCAGTGACTCTGTGTAAAATAAATAAATAAATAAAACAATGTTAAAAAAAAGTTGCATTTTTCCCCCAAACTTGTCCTGTCCAGCATCGTAGCAAGCAAAATGACAATCTGGCTGCTTTGCTGTGTTGAACAGATTTGTTTTGCCAAGGGGAAGTTTATGAACATAAGGTTCCTCTTAAAGGCATATGCCACCTCTGGGTGAAATTGAGCCTCCCCCGCAGTCCCCTGAGTTGGACAAGTGGGCAGTAGTCAAGGCAGCACGCATGCGCAGTAAACCTGTTACGGAAGTTGGGGATGCTGCGCATGCGTGCCACTTTTTGCTACTATCCGCGGTGCTTCGCCTCTGTACTTCCACGGCATATAGTTCCCTATTGAATGCCGTCTAGTCAGTCTTTTGATGTAAAATTGGCTTCTTGTTTGTACTCGATCAGAGTTAGTTAGCTCACTTTCGCCAAGTGATGCTATTTGAAGTCACCCGATTACAGCAACTACGCTAAGCTAAGCTAAAGTCAGAGTTTGAAACATAATTTCAGAGTTGCTGGTGCTGAAAGTGTTTTTTTTTAAGGCGAGGTTTGAAATTTTGCTGTGCCATCACCATTTACTCTTCACCAGTAACAAAAATACTTATATTTACATATCTCCATAAATCTCGCAAGTGTTGTCTTTAATTTGACACCAAATTTATTCAAATAGGCCTTGTGGTTGCAGAGATACACTCATTTTAATTGAAGTATCCAATTTCCAGAAAAATGGGCTTAGGGTTCAAAGTTAATAGTCTGAATGTATTTATTTTATTCAATTTTACTGTATTTAGTTGAATGCTTGTTTTTATCAGCATTTTATATATTTTTGCTGGACCTGACGGGAGGGAAAAGAAGATTATGAAAAAAAACGATAGGAAAAAAGCAGAGTGAAGAGACTATAAGAAAGAAAAAAATCATGAATACACTAACACAGTCAACTGTTGCATCTGCACAGAAACTCATGAGGATGGCCCCAGTCAAAGCCCCCCACGGTCTTGGGACACAGGCCCCAGTGGGCAGAGACCATCAACCACTGACCCCCTGACCCCTTAGTGTGTCACAGCAGCTTCACTCCTTCCCTGTCCACTTGTGATTGGTGTAATGTGTTGTAATTGAGCAACCAGGCCAAGTTGAATTGAGTTGAGTTTAGTTAAGCTGAGCTGCCTTATGATTGTGGAAAAGGGCTATAAGTGTGATTAAAACTGGGGAGCAAGCCGTCCCAGATCACAGCAAATGACGGCACTTTGATTCTCCCCCTCAATGCGCCCACCTGACACGCTGCCAAGATGTGTGTGTGAGGTGGAGCGGAGGGGGAGAAGGGTTTAGAGAAAGAAGGCCAAAGGGAAGTGAATTTCGCTCTGGAAGATGAGCCATTAACCGCACTAAGTATCCCCGCCTCCTGGGATTGGGGATCAGCATTATAAATACATTTATTGCACTTCAAGTATAAAATATAAACTGTAATGTCTAAATGTTTCTCACCTGAACAGACAACACTTGCGTCCTCAGAATGTCCACAGTTGTGTCCCCCAAATCTTATGTGTTGGCACTGGAATAGAGACCTTTCTCTACCTGAACAGCCGACATCATCGAGCCAGACTTCTCCAGTTCCTTCACCAAAGTGAGCTCTCAGAAGGGCCTCCATCGCTGTCCCGCACCGCAACTGTCTGCAGACCACCTCAGCATCATTTAGATCCCAGTCATGATCACAGACTGTTCCCCAGGTGTTGTTGTGATAGATTTCAACTCTTCCAGAGCAGCTTGTCGACCCATTAAGTCTTAAAGGAGCACCTGTAGATACACGATACAAGGAATTTCAGATTTTGAAATTACCTATGTTTTTATGAATACAACTGCTTTAAAACAGCAGGACTTCCACAGTAGATCCAAAAACAGGTTTTATTGATTGAACATTATGAATCTCACCTGAACAGATAACACCTGCATCCTCATTATGTCCACAGTTGTGTATCCCAAATCCATTGTGTTGACACTCAAATAGAGATGTTTCATTTCCTGAACAGCCAACATCATCAAGCCAGATTTCTCCAGTTCCTTCCCCAAAGTGAGCTGACTGTTGGGCCTCCACCGCTGTCCCACATCCCAACTGTCTGCAGACCACCTCAGCATCTTTTAGGTCCCAGTCATCATCACAGACGGTTCCCCAGGTGTTGTTGTGATAGATTTCAACTCTTCCAGAGCAGCGAGTCGACCCCTCTAGTCTTAGAGAAGCACCTAGATACACAACACAGGGAATTTCAGCTTTGATAATGAAATAGTTTATGTGAATATAACTGCTTGACAGCAGTAAGATAGTCACATTAGAGATTAATAAGAAGTTTCACTGATGGAACATTATGAATCTCACCTGAACAGACAACACCTGCATCCTCATTATGTCTACAGTTGTGTTTCCCAAATCCACTGTGTTGACACTCAAAAAGAGATGTTTCATCTCCTGAACAGCCGACATCATCAAGCCAGATTTCTCCAGTTCCTTCTCCAAGGTGAGCTCTCAGAGGGGCTTCCATTGCTGTCCCACATCCCAACTGTCTGCAGACCACCTCAGCATCTTTTAGATCCCAGTCATGATCACAGACTGTTCCCCAGGTGTTGTTGTGATAGATTTCAACTCTTCCAGAGCAGTGAGTGGATCCCTTTAGTCTTAGAGAAGCACCTAGAAACACAACAGGGATTTCAGCTTTGATAATAACATAGTTTATATGAATATAGCTGCTGGACAACAGTCAGATTTCCACATTAGAAGCAAATAAGAAGTTTCACTGATGAACCTGATGTATCTTACCTGAACAGACAACACCTGCATCCTCATTATGTCTACAATTGTGTTTCCCAAATCCACCGTGTTGACACTCAGATAGAGATGTTTCATTTCCTGAACAGTCAACATTATCAAGCCAGATTTCTCCAGTTCCTTGGTCAAAGTGAGCTGACTGAGAGGCCTCAATCGCTGTCCCACAGTCCAGCTGTCTGCAGACCACCTCAGCATCATTTAGATCCCAGTTATCATCACAGATTGTTCCCCAGATGTTGTGATAGATTTCCACTCTTCCAGAGCAGCGAGTTGACCCTGATAATCTGATATCTAACAAAAAGAGTGATTGTAACCATTATAATAAATGGATGTGTAACAAAATAAAGAATATACAGTTTCATTTTAGATATTATGTTAACTTTTAAAAATGTAACACCAAATTTCTTACACGACTAACCTGCAGCAACTGAGAGCGAGACAGAGATGTGAGCAACTGTAAAGAAGAGAAGAATGTATCATTGTTTATTGATCATGTAACTTTTTGATATATTCGAAAGAAAGATAATGAAAGACCAACTCACCAGTGGCTAAAAATAAGTTGTAGCTTCTCTGAGTTCGTCTCATGGCTGATCCTCAAAAGATCCTGTATGCAGTTTAAACTGAAGGAGAAAAAACTGAACTTTATTTTGTGAATATAATTGACCACACTTCACACATTTTTACTTCCCCAAAGTGACAAGTGTGTGCTGAAACAACATTTATTTGCCGGTTAACATATTTGTCATGTTAAAAACAGTATGTCAGCAAGACTTTTTACATCTTTGATACAAAGATACATTATTTATTTTTCCTGCTGCACCATAAATCTGATTCCTGGTTAAGTATCTTGATAGTGCTGATAGTAGCAGTAGTAGTTGACTTAATTCCAGTTCAGTTTCTCATGACAGTGATGTGTTATCAGGAAAGTATTTTCCTCTATTACTGTATTACTCTATTTTACAGAAAAACATGTTCAACTGCAACCTGGTGATGGTACAAAAAGGTATCACAGTTGAATTTGAGATTTTCTTTTATAATGTACTTTCCAAAACCTGCATGTTTCTCACAAACAGTTGCTACATCACACATTGTGAAACAAACCACGCTGCCCTGATTGAGGTAAGCAGGCCTACTATTTAGCCTATTATACTGTATATGTATTTCTAGTTTGCTAAACATTACATACCAGTATGTTCTCCAGTCACTTCAGCTGTTAATAGAAACACTTAACTTGTAAGCAGTTTCAAATTAACACATGCTCACAGTGACAATGTTGACATGGTGAGGTTCAACAAAGTAATTGTTAAAAAGTTAACTGAAAAAAAAAAATCATGAATACGACTCGACTCACAGTCAGGATAAAATTTCATTTTAAAAAAATGTCTTTTTGCCTCTCGAGACCACTGCAGTGACATTATAGAACTGACTGAGAAACAAAACCAGACACAGCTGACAACAGATGCTCCACTAACAGAAGGCTGCTGACATTTCACACCTACGCTTCATGGTTCATTTACAATCTTGCATTCATTTAAACAAACACCACTTGAACCTGTAATAACCTTTAGTTGCAGCATGTAACAATTCATACAGCTCATTTTAAAACAACAATACATTGTAAGGATTCTTTGTATGATTTAATACTTAGCGTGCAACAAGGAACAAAAGTACACAAGTTTCATGTAAATGCAGAGAAGAACATCGCTGTGTTAGTTGTTTTTTGTGTACACTTGTGAATAAAATTGTTCAAAGACAAACAAAAAAGGAGAGATGAAAAGACAAGAAATGTTCATATGGGGAAGTAACAAAAAGGAAGAGGAAGTAACTGGAGACTGATAATAAGACATGTCTTTGAGGGATGAACGGTAACTGTAGTTGACACACACACATGCACACACACTTCTTATCTCCTCATATTTGACTCTTGCAGTATTAAGATTTTCATTTCATTTATAAATGCTGTGATGTGATTCTTTTAAAGGCCAGTCAGTCAGTCATTTTCTGTACCGCTTATCCAGTTCAGGGTCGCGGGGGTTGCTGGAGCCTATCCCAGCTATTATCAGGCGAGAAGCGGGGTACACCCTGGACAGGTCGCCAGTCTGTCGCAAAGGGTTTTGATGTTTTATGACCTCAGTGAGAAATTCATCAGATGAATCATTCTTTTGGGCCCGTCTTTTTCTGCAACGTCTCAAATTTAAAGGTACAGTGTGTAAAAAATCAAAAGGTCAGTGGCAAAAAAATGTGATATGTAATTCAAAACTATGTTTCTATTCATGTGTAATCGCTGTACTTGAATAACTAATATTTGCTTATTTTCTTAGGATGAATCATTTATATCTACTTGCTGGAGGTGCACATACATGGAGGCTACCATAGTGTCTCTGAATGGATAAAATAATGTGTGTGAAGTGAGAACCCTATGAACTTTAAAATTACAGTAGGAGCTTTGTTAAATGGGAGTTAGAGACTGTTTGGGATCAGTAATGCCTTAAAAGACATAAAAAATAGTTCCTCATAGTCCAGTCATAGCTACACCTGAGACCACTGATCCACTTACAGATAAAAACCTCTTTATGTCTGGGAGAATTTTGGCCACTTATGGCCACCATACATTCACAACAGTGCTGGAATATGAAGTAATTTGAAAGAAAACCTTTTCTTTCAAATACCCACATTTGTCAGTAATTATACTGTACCTTTAAGATGAGACTAAACAAACTCAACTATTAGCCTGATCGGAAGCAAACTTGTTCACCAGCATAAGTTACCATGGTAACTCAGCTGAGACTCATTTAAGCCACAATGATGAAACAGAACTTTCACTTATTAATAAGACAAACATATGAAAAAATAAGTGAGAGTTTCTCCTCATCCTGCTCAGGTCAGGCTCAGGTTCAGTTCAGGTCTTTCTTTTATCTTTAACTCCTTGGCTTTTATTTGTTTATTAGGTTTAGATGTATATTGCCTTTACTGTAGGAGTGCACTATTTTGGATCTCTGTTCTTGAAACAAGGAACGACAAATAAAAACCAAGACCTTTTTGCTTTAAGTGTTCCTGCCACTGAAACGTTTTTTCCTGTCTGTAAAACTGTGCAGAGATAAACAATCTGATGAAACTAAACTGTGTTTTAGCTCTGTTTTCCCTTGTTTCCCTCTTTTAATAGAATAAATAATTGAATATAGATGAACACAATCTTTAATAATATAACGTGAATTATCTGGCATTATAAACCTTCTGATCCCATCTGAAATCCCACTGCACTGCAGCAACACTAACTAATTAAATCATTTTGGGATAAAAGCAAACATGGTGGTACCTTTACACTAACATGTAGAGTAAAAACGTGTTTTAACAGATACCACCCCGTTTATCTGATCTTTTCACATGAGCCGCCTGCTTTAAGCATGAGAAACTATCACAGGCAGAGATACAGGAAATTTGATCAAACTAAGCTTGCACCATTTTACCACATATCAGCATTGACCACAAAGACTGAACGAGAACTTCAACTTGTTGATTGCAAACAACTGATAAAAACAAGCCTGCAATCTCATTAATGCTGTAAATATAAAACACTGTGGCAATAAAATTGATTTAAAGTACTTTTTAATGAGTATATGTTTTGGAAATTAGTGCAGCAAAGATGGGGGGGAAATAGCAAAGAATATGCGTATTTCTCTTTAAGCAAGTAACACATATGACGATTATCTTTCTTGACAATCAGTATGTTAAGCTCAGTTCAGTTATGCATAGGATAAATGAATATAAATAATAATGCTTAAAAAAATCATACAGTAAGGAAAAAAATATAAAAATGAACATTCTAGAGTATAAGATGCATATGATTACACTTGTATATTTATAAGCTTGCAAGTTAAATTCATAATGCTTTATTATTTCAACATTAAACACTTTATGCGATACAGTTCTTTGACTAACCTTTGACTAACCTTTTACTTGTGTGCAACACTTTGTTTCAGCTCTGCTTGTTTTCAGGTCTTTTACTAACTAAGTTAATAAGGTTCATTTTCTTTTTCTAAGGTTCCCTGCAAAAGAGTTTATTTACTTATTACGAGACATAAAATTAAAAAAGATCAACAGTTTATTCACGGAGAAAAAAGTTCAAACGTGCTCTGTTTTTCAGAGCTAGTTTCTTCTTTAGTTCATTGGTGGCTGAGTTTAAAAAAAAACTCTTTACAGTAAAATGCAAAGATAAAAACAAAGCAGAACACAACAGTATTGTGAGCTACTAAAGCCAAATTTTTTCAATTTATTAAAGCCCCTAATTCTGCCACTTGAAACTCTCAGCTCTACTGTATACGTCCATTTTGTGAGGGAAAGGCTCCCCATTTTTTAGGGTATCAAGGAGTCGTGATCTTCAGCTGGGATTTTAGCAATTATTCCGGGTCAGAACCACTGCTTGAAATAAAGATGCTGAAAATAAAATCATCAATATTTCTTAAACACAGCTTTACAAATCAGAGCTTTAAGCTTCCTGTTCCTTCTTCTTCTGTTTCCTCTTGGTTCACTGGCTCATTGTTCACAGGGACACCTCTTCTTCCTCCTCCTCCTCATTTTCATTACTCTGCTTCACACTGGAAAAATACATATGAGGATTTAATCTTTGTTATTAGTCTCATAAAACCGACACTATTTTTTACAGTAGGTACACTTTTTTGTCTTTTTGTTTAGTGCATCCTGAAATATTAAAACCACGTGGCAAAAGTCTGACAGACTTACACTTGGACCGAGTCTCCACGCTGCTTGGCTTGTTTTCTCTGGTGGATCAAAATGACCACCAAAAAAACTAGCAGGAGAAGCACCAGCAGGACCCGAACAGCTACTGAGACCACGTCTGACTGAGATGCTGAGAAAAAAGATTTAAAAAGTGATGCTTTTAGTGGAGCACTTTAACACCTCTTATTGACATTTTATAGGTTTAAACATAATTAAAGTTTTCCCCTCGTTTAGCAGGCAGTAAGAGGACCTAAATACAGACACAAGTGAGGATGGACAAATGAGTTGATAAAATTCAGAGTGGTGGAAAAAGAAAGCACAGGAGGGATGGTGATACCGGGAAGATGGGAAATGTGGAGAAAACCCAAACAAAACATGAAACCCTCACAGAGCCAGTCATCTCACTGTGAGGTCACAAGAGAAATATTTCGGTTCATTTAAAGTTTGTTGAACTAAAAGCATCTTGAGGTCGAGTTTGTTAACTGCCTTTCTATTAGCCTTATTTAGGTTGTTAGCATTCTTCAGAAACAAAACTGCATAGAATCTTTTCTTCTATCTCACCCAAGTGATGGTAACAAATTTTTTGGGTGGTGGTGTGTGTGTGTGTGTGTGGGTGTGCGTGCGTGTGTGTTTGTGTGGTGGTGGGGCATGCTTAATAATTATTAGTCTGATATTTTCAAACTGTACAGTCATATATGAGGAACGAATAATGCCTGATGGTGTAACAGCAATTCTTGGATGTTCAGATCCAACCCTGTCCTGCTCTGAGTCAGAAGCAATTTTGTTTGGAAGGGGGGGGTGGTAAGAAGGAAAAAAATAAGGGGGGGAGGGGAGTGATTCCCCCCCTTACAAAACTGGGTAAAAGATGTGTGTTTTTTTTATATAGAGAAGAGATTGATTTATTATAAAAAAAAAAAAGAAAAAAAAACAGAGGGGGGGAATATTTATTTATTAAAGAAGACCACCCAAACAGGAAAGGAAATACGAAGTGAATATTCTGACTTTGACTTATATTGGTTTTTTTGTATTTGTTATTTTTTTTTTTTTTTTTTTTTGTTTGTTTTTTTTTTTTTTTTTTGTTTTTTTTTTTTTTGTTTTTTTTGTTTTAGATTTTAAAATAGAGAAAGCCTCGCCTTATAAAATCATAATTATTATCAATAAAGCAAATGGGTTTTGTTTTTTTTTGTTTGGGGGGATGGGGACTTAAACCTGCACAGCTGTTCTCCACCAACCCTGATCACCTTTTTATTCTGGATATTCATCACAGTCATCCACCATCATTGTTTCAGTTTAGCATCATACTCACATGTAATGATGACATGGATTGGTTCTGACTTAGCAGATGAGAAGTTTCCTGAGGGCAGCAACACCTCGTATAGACAAATGTAGTTGCCCTGGTGTTCATACTCAGCTGCAGGAAAGTCAAAGGAGGCTGACTTGTTGAAAGCATCGATGGATCTGTTGGAGTCAGGCCCGATGAGGAGGAAACGGTCTGGAGTGTATCTGGAGTCAGTAGAGCAGGTGATGACAAAGCTGGAGCCCCTGGAAACCTCTGCACCTTTGTAATGCCACATTAACGCTTCATGAAGGAAAACCAGGGAGATGTTTGGGTGCTGAAGTGACTCTGTGTAAAAAAGAACAATAATTTACATAAGTTACATATTTCTGGATAGCGAATAACAATTTCCTTTGTAATTTCTTCAGGGGGGAAGTTGGAGAATTAGTTCAAGATAAATCTGATTATCAAAGATCTTTGTTATTCAGGGATTTGTCTAAACTCTTTAACGGCAAGTTTGCTGAAACCCTCAATTTCTCTTCTCTATGACACTAGATTCCTGTGTGACATCATAGCTCCAGAGTGCAGATTCGAAACCAGGAGTTACCCAGCTGTCATTTAAACCTTAAAAATAAAGCAAATTTATTGCTCTTTTAACATCTTACATAGAAGGTCTTCATGATAAATTCAGAATTTTTTACTTTAAATCAAAGCAGATCTGTTTCTGATGATTCCTGTTTCTATTCATACTGCTCTCCTGCATAAGTTTGCTTAGAAAAGTATAAACATTAAAAAAGGGAGATAAAAGTGCACAAAAAGACTTGAAATTGCCATTATTAAAAGGGGGAAAACATCGTCCACCTAGTGCCAAGACGTTACTCTATTGAATTAATACCTTATGATTTTTTAAAAAAAAAAAATCCTTATCTAATTTTATTATATTTCAATTTATTTCATATTCACCTTTTTCAGCCCTGCCTACTTTTTCAACAGAGGCATTTCCGCCTTGGCTTAGCACTTCCAGTGAGGCGTGTTCTCAGTAATGTTAAATGGAAAACATTATGCTGGAAGAATCGAAAAACTCACTTAGAGGCTCAAAGAAAACATGTCTGGTTGACCCAATGTTCATAACGGAGTGGGAAGATGACATTAACACCAGCCCTATTTCACTGAAAACTGTTGGTAGCCGACCAGATCTACCATCTGCTGAACATGTTTGGTGGTTATGTTAACTCTGCCTTTCTTATGAAAATCCATCCAGGAAAGCTCCACCCAGCAGAACTCATACCTAATTAGCACATACTCAGCTCGACTCAATCATCCTGCACTCTTTCAGATAAGATGTACTGAGGGAATCAGATCTCTCCACAAATAAGTCACCAAGCAGGCAGCTGTGAGCTGCGGCTGGAATCAAGTGAGAGCAAAGCGATCTGGGCCCAGTTGTTCAAAACTCGGTTATTATTTTAACCAGCCGTTAAATACATTTAGCCATTAACTTAAATAGTCCAGTTGTCTTGTTGATCAAAACTCAGTTAACTTTAACCATGTGCTATCTTGACATTAAAGTTAACACACCTAAGGACTGCCACTAAAGTTTTAACGGTTATCTCTCATTATGGCGTTTGTTGCTAACGCTGCGTTTGTGATGCCAATTTCAGAGAAGGAAGGACAGCTTTTATCGTGGCCTTGATTTTGACATCGGGGATTATTCTAACGAAGAGCTGCGCACCACTTCAGGAGAGACTGCATTCAGGTCTATGTAATCCTTTGCGAGGCGATTTGGAGCGTGCAACAAACTGTGGACACGGACCGACTATTTAGAAAGATTAATATCTTGCTTCTATGGTCTGAATTACATTTTCTTCATCGACAGAGAAATTTCTGCCTCTCTTTTTCCATGAAGTGAAAGGGATCGTTTGCTTATCGATGCTTTCTGTGTCCTGTGTGTTCTGTAACTGAGGGTTTGCTGTATTGTGAGGCTGGGTAAGCTAGGGGGCACAAGAGTGTGAGGAGAATGGGGAAGCATAGAGAGACTGGGGGATGAAGAAGAGTGTGTTGTGGCTAATAGTGCGTTCCAGTTGTCTCGGGATTCCTGGAAGACGCGAGTTGGTGACATCATTACAAGATATTTTGTGTACCAGCTACACCAACCCGGGAAAAGTTACACACATCTCTCATCTCACTTCATTAGCTCGTACTGACACCCTTGTGGAAAGAGGGGGAAAGATGTAACAGTGTGGGGTCTGGTCACTATGCCTCCGACTGATCATGCGCCCTGGCTACTTGGCCACAGGGATGTCCCTTTGGCTGAATGGTCAGCGAGCATTACTTTCACCCGGGAGTCTGGGGATCAAATCCCGCCTGGGCCCTCCGTTGCGTACCTTGCCACACTAAGTTAGTTATATTAGCTAAGATAAGGGCAGTTTGAAGCCAAAATTGTTTGAAGGACACTACTGTAAATATGATCATGTTATGCCCTATCTAAAAGCTAAAATCCTACATTGCTCTCTTTCCAGTTGTTGTGGCACCCGTGAACAAAGCAATGGATGCTGCTCACTTATAGCATTAAATAGCATTAAACGCACATAGCTTATCCACAGAAGCAGTGGTACACTACAGCAACACTGACTAACCAGAAGTTGTGGGCCAGAATGGCTGAGCACATCCTGACTGCCTGAATGGTGAATACTGTGACAATTTTCAGGACCAAGAATATCCAAACACACACAAAAAAACTACAAAGGATTATTATAGATTCCATTAATGCAATTCAAATATAAAATATTAAAATAATGTACAAAGTTATATCTCACACAGGCTTCGCCCTCTACTGGACTCTATGGGTACAAGTCTCCTCCAATCGCGTATGCGCGATGGCCCACTGAAATTTACATGTACGTAGCCGGCCAGTAGGGCGTGTCTACCCCCTTAGCCCACGTAGTGGGTATAAAAGCAGGTGCATCGCCAGCTGCCCTCATTCCTTTTTCTTCAGCGTCGGCGAGTGCCCACTGACACACCGTCTCCTAGGATGGAGTCGCCGCTCCAAGAACAGCGATCCTGCCCGGCCTGTCCCTCCGGGATCATCGCCCCGGCAGACCTACATCATCTCTGCTTCGAGTGTCTCGGGAGGAAGCACGCCATCGCTGGACTGGCTCCACGCCCGGCCTGCCCATGCTGCCGAGACATGCCCAGTATCCGTCGTCAACAGCGAGCAGACTACTTCACCGGCCGCGATGCTTTTCTCACCATGTCGCCTGACGACAGCGGCGAGGAAGAACAGGGGGCTGCAGACGATGCCATGGAGGAGGAAACGGCTACTTCAGCGCTCTTCACCCCTCCACCGTTTGAGGCAGCATCGCTTACCAGACCTGCTCCGTCTTCCTCTGCAGGCTCTGTACCTGAGCAAGACGAGGAGGAAGAGCTCTCTCTCGCTGACGATTCCGTGGCGTTGGGCGCCGCTTCCATCAGACTCGACTTCCCCAAAGTTATGTCTGCTGCAGCGGAGTGTGTCGGGCTACCTCTGCCCCCTCCACTGCCTCCGAAGCCAGTGAGCCGTCTCCGCCAGGGGTTTTACGGCCCGGCTCAACCTCCCGTGCCTGCCTTCGTCTCCCCAGCTCTTCCGGACATCTGGCAATGCGTCGAGGCGTCATGGCCAGATCCGTTGAAGACCAAGGCAATAGTCACGGGAGTGGCGTCTTTCTTGCGTGTGCAGGGCCAAACGGAGACTAGATTTCGCAGTGTGCCCCCGCTCGAAGACGCTTTGGCTGCGCTCCTTATCCCGCAATCAGCTGGTTGGTCAGGGTCCAGAAAACCACTACCACCGCTGCCGCAGGATAAGGACACAGTGGAGTATTTTGACAAAATATTCCAGCTGGGAGCGCAGCTAGCAGCAGCAGCTAATAACTTGGGTGTGTTGGGCGTTGCAGCGGCGGCTACTCTTCCCCGCGATGCCCCCCCTTCCCCTGACATGACGGAGATGCTCGCCCGAATTCACGGTCAGATGAACAACCTCATTCAGGGAGTTGCTACTGCTGCCGGACGTGTGATGTCCCTGTCAATCGTAGGCTCTCACCACGTTTGGCTGGGTCTCACCGCCCTCCCTAAAAGGGACTGAGAGGATTTACTGTCTGCACCGGTCTCATCTGAAGGTCTCTTCGGCTCGCTCACTGCGGTGACGCAACAACTTAAGAGGCTAGAGGAGGAAAAAGCGCAGCTTAGCCGCCACCTGCTGCTGGCTACCGCCGCTAAGCAGAGAGGAGAGACCAAGCTGCTCCGCCAGAGCGCGGCGAACAGACGAAGGGGAGCGCCGTCAGGGGAAAAGCTTCCCGCGACGGATCCTGCAGCTGTTCCACAACCAGCCCCCGAGAGACCAGGCTCAGCAACGCCCTGCACGTGACCGAGAGTGTACCTCGGCCAGCTGCCCGCAGCACGCCGAAGCCGAAGCTGGCCTGGGGCACCCAGCGAGCTAAGTGACGGTTTTGGGAGAGATAGCGGGGAGCAGATTGCCCCGCCGTCCTCCCTCATTGTTCATATGGTTCAGCTTATGTGGATGTTCATAATGTTTTGAATAAAGCATGTTACTCCACTGTAAGGGCAATGGTTTCCCCTCCCACCTCCACCTTTCTGGTTAGCCAGGCAGCTCCGACCGATGTAGCTTACGCTACATCGTCACACCAGCTGCCGGCGGCTTGTACGCCGTTATGTCGCAGTGGGCCTCACACACAGGGCCCCTCCGCTACGGTTTCACAAGCACAACCACCCTCCGCTGTCTCCGTTTTGGGTCAGCAGAGTACCGTTGTAAACCAGAGGGGAGCCACCATCTCCCCTTTTTATGAGCGCTACAACCGGCGGCGATGCATAAGAAAACATCGCTCCCCGCTGGTTGTAGCGACCTCACCGCTGTCCCTGCAGGCTGCAGGCAGACACCGTGTTTTTTCCACGGTCAGCCCAGCTCAGCGTGCTGACCACCTGACCAGCGATAGCTGTCATCGCCGAGACGGCGATGGCAGTCTTCGGTCACGTCAGCTCGACAGGGCCAGCGATGAGAGGGTCGCAGCACATCAGCTGATACCTCGTTCGGTAAACCCCCCGCTCTACAGTGAAGTGGTCGGGTTAACACGAGCTGTATCTCAGGTAAACAGCGGTGGGACGACTAGTGTGCCCTCCACATGTTTTTCGGCCGCTAATTCAGCAGCTGGATCTAACGGTGGCAGCGTCGCCGCGGTTGTGAGTTGCCAAGCGGCTGTGGTGCGTTCAGGAAACGTCACGCCGGCTCGGACAAATGAGATGCGTTCACGAACGGCCCCTAGAGCTCGGATAACTGGCCAGGTGCGTTCAGGAAACGTCACGCCGGCTCGGACAAATGAGATGCGTTCACGAACGGCCCCTAGAGCTCGGATAACCGGCCAGGTGCGTTCAGGAACGACTCAGCCCTTTCACAAAGGGCCCCCCATGGGCCAAACTGCCGTTTATGGCGGGTTTGGCGGCAGAGAGGGACGAAATTGTATACAACAACTATCTACTAACCATTCCTCAGCTACCTGCACGCCCTCTCACTCGTTTTTACGAAGCATGGCAGGACAGCTGCATACTGACAGACTGGTTGGACAGGACCCTCAGACTGGGATATTCTCTCCAATTCTGTGGGCTCCCTCCAGCATTCAGGGGCATTCAGGAGATGAACTTATCCTCTCAGGAGGAGATAGAGTTCCTCGAGGGGGGAAATTCAGGACCTGTTATCAAAACAGGCCGTGTCTATTGTCCCTCCTCACGACAAGGAACGAGGTTTTTTATTCCCCATACTTTTTGGTTCCCAAAAAGACAGGGGGCTACAGACCCATCCTGGACCTCCGTGCTCTGAACATGCGCATCGGTCGCAAGTCGTTCCGCATGCTAACTGGGAAGAAACTGCTGGAACTCATCCAACCAGGCGACTGGTTCTCAACCATCGACTTGAAGGATGCTTATTTTCATGTCGAGGTGGCGCCAAAACACAGGAAATTCCTGCGCTTTGCTTTCCGGGGAACAGCCTACGAATACAACAGGCTTCCATTCGGCTATTCCCTGGCACCACGCACGTTCAGCAAATGTGTGGACGCAGCGTTACAACCGCTGCGCAGCCAAGGGATGAGGGTTTTTCTTCTATCTAGACGACCTCATTGTCATGGCCAGGTCCAGACAATGGGCCATTTTTCACACGGCTCAGTTGATACTCTCACCTAACCAAGTTGGGGTTTGCCATCAACTGGGAAAAGAGCACCCCACAACCGAGCCAGCAGGTCAAGTATTTGGGGATTGTGCTTGATTCTGTCAGCCTGGAGAGCCACTCTGTCGGAGTCCAGACGGACAGCCCTGGCTGCAGGAGGTGTTCAAGCTGCAACAGGGTCCCGTGTTACAGCCTTGACTGTTATGGAGGTACACTGGGACACATGGCGGCAGCTCACCCAGTGGTTCCACTAGGACTGCTGCACATGCGTCGTCTTCAACGGTGGTTCAACAGCCTACGCTTAGACCTCAAGAGGCAAAAGTTTCGGCTGTTGACGGTCCCCCCATCAGTGCAGGGCAACCTGCGGTACTGGGGATCCCCACAACATTTGCTGACTGGGACACCACTAGGTCGAGTGACCTCATACACGTCGGTGTTCACGGATGCCTCCCTAATCGGGTGGGGAGGCACCTGCCTGGGCAGAGCGATAGGTGGTGTATGGCCTCCAGGCGAGGACCGTCACATCAACCTCCTCGAGTTGCAGGCAGTATTCCTGGTCCTCCAACACTTCGGTCACCTGTTAAGGAGAAGACACGTGTTGGTGAGGACCGACAACCGCACCACAGTTGCTTACATCAACAGACAGGGTGGTGTGCATTCTGCAGCCCTGTTAACAGTGGCGGAGAACCTGTGGCTATGGGCTTCAGAGCACCTGTTATCACTGAGAGCCCTCCACGTCCCAGGAATCGAGAACAGAGGGGCCGACCTCATGTCGAGGGGCGGCCCCCTGGAAGACGAGTGGAGACTGCATTCGGAAGTGGTTCAGCAGATCTGGACTCGATTCGGGAGAGCAACGGTGGATCTGTTTGCAAACAGATCAAACACCCACTGCTACCATTGGTTCTCCTTGAGCCCGCAGGATCACCCATCCATGGGGGTGGACGCTCCATGGCCAAGAACGCTGCTTTATGCTCCCCCCCGTCTCATTCCCCAGCTTCTGGAGAGAGTGAGGGTGGAGCGGCTGAGGGTCATTCTAGTGGCTCCCAACTGGCAGTCAGCTCCGTGGTTTTCGCAGCTGACCGCAATGTTGGTGGCTCAACCGTGGCCCATTCCCCAGTTCCAGGGGGCACTGTCTCAGGAGGCAGGCGCGGTTCAGGCGCTGCCAATCCTGGGTCAGCCACTTCTAGTCTGGCTCCTGAAAGGGACAGGCTAATTCGGGCTGGTTTGACTGCTCAAGTAGTGAGTACTATCCAAGCAGCTAGGGCTGGTTCTACCACTGCCTGCTACAGGGCTAAGTGGTTGGGTTTCCAGCGTTGGTGCGAGGGGAGGAAAAGTGGACCCACTCACATGCTCAGTGGGGGACATTCTTTCCTTTCTGCAACTTTTGGTGGATAGAGGGCTGTCTCATGCGACCATCAAGGTTTACGCTGCAGCCATCTCATCATGCCACAAGGGGTTGGGCGGAGGTCCAGTTTTCGCCCACCCTCTGGTTAAGCGGTTCTTGTTGGGAGTCAGAAGGCTACGACCTGTGGAGCGTACTTCTGTACCTCAGTGGGACTTACCGTTAGTGCTCGAGGCCCTCACTAGGGACCCCTATGAGCCTTTGGAATGCTCCTCCTTCAGAGAGTTGTCACTGAAGACAGCTTTGCTTCTTGCCCTGACATCAGCCAAGAGAGTGAGCGAACTGTGTGCCCTGTCAGTCCATCCGAGTTGTTTACTCCTTCGTGGGGACTGCAGTGGTGCCGTTCTGAGACCTAACCCCTCCTTTGTTCCCAAGAATATAAGGAGTTCATTTCGGTCCAGAGTCATCCAACTGGAGGCTTTTCACCCTCCCCCTCATGAGGATTCTAGGGAGGCGAAACTGCATCTCCTATGCCCTGTGCGTGCGTTGACATACTATGTCAACCGAACGGCCACTGTCAGGAACACCAACCAGTTGTTTGTGTGTTATGGTAACGGGACAGCTGGCAGAGCCCTATCCAAGAAACGCTTGGCTAGGTGGTTGTGTGAATGTATTTTCACAGCCTACACGCAAGCGGGTCAGGAGCCGCCCACTGTGGTCCGGGCGCACTCCACAAGAAATGTGGCGACGTCTACGGCTCTTTTCAGTGGTGCGAGTGTGGAGGACATATGTACGGCGGCATCGTGGTCTTCTCCCTGCCCGTTCATAAGGTTCTATCTCTTGGATGTGTCGGGCTCCTTCTCCAGGTCTGTGCTCACTGCGGGATCACAGGACCTGTGAGAGGAAGGGTGTGTCAAGTATTTGCTTGCTTGACCCCCACAGGGTGTCATGCACCTGCATTGGTTCGTGCTCTGCTGGACACAATCACTGAGGTGCACAGGTGGTCATAGTTAGACCCCTGCGAGGTTAGGCCACAACTTCACCCAGTCTAGTCAGATGCTGCTAACTGGGATGAAGTTGGACCCGGTACCACTCCATACGTGGCTAAGATCAATAAAGTGGTGACTGGGTCTTGGTACCTAATCGGTAGCTGGCGTGGTCAGTGTGCGAGGCCTCTCCCGCGGCAGGGAGTACATATATCGGGCTTCACCTACTGTACCCATAGAGTCCAGTAGAGGGCGAAGCCTGTGTGAGATATAACGAAGGTTACGATATTGTAACCCTAGTTATATTAACACAGGCGGAGCCCTCTACTCAGGACCCTGCCGCTCTTTTCGCCTTACGCTGAAGTTAGGTGGAATGAGGGCAGCTGGCGATGCACCTGCTTTTATACCCACTACGTGGGCTAAGGGGGTAGACACGCCCTACTGGCCGGCTACGTACATGTAAATTTCAGTGGGCCATCGCGCATACGCGATTGGAGGAGAGTTGTACCCATAGAGTCCAGTAGAGGGCTCCGCCTGTGTTAATATAACTAGGGTTACAATATCGTAACCTTCGTTTCTCACCTGAACAGACAACACCTGCATCCTCATAATGTCCACAGTCAAATGTCCCAAATCCTTTGTTTTGACACTCAGATAAAGTTGTTTCATTTCCTGAACAGCTAACATCATCAAGCCAGATTTCTCCAGTTCCTTCCCCAAAGTGAGCTGACCGAGTAGCCTCCATCGCTGTCCCACATCCCAACTGTCTGCAGACCACCTCAGCATCTTTTAGGTCCCAGTCATCATCACAGACTGTTCCCCAAGTGTTGTTGTGATAGATTTCAACTCTTCCAGAGCAGCGAATCGACCCCTCTAGTCTTAGAGGAGCACCTAGATACACAACACAAGGAAATTCTGCTTTGATAATAACATAGTTTATGTGAATATAACTGCTTGACAACAATTGCATTTCACATTAGAGCCAAATATGAAGTTTCACTGATAGAACATCATGAATCTCACCTGAACAGACAACACCTGCATCGTCATAATGTCCACAGCTGTGTTTCCCAAATTCACTGTGTTGACACTCAGATAGAGATGTTTCATTTCCTGAACAGCCAACATCATCAAGCCAGATTTCTCCAGTTCCTCGACCAAAGGAAGCTGACAAAGGGGCCTCCGTTGCTGTCCCACATTCCAACTGTCTGCAGACCACCTCAGCATCTTTTAGATCCCAGTCATCATCACAGACTGTTCCCCAGGTGTTGTTGTGATAGATTTCAACTCTTCCAGAGCAGCGAGTCGATCCTGCTAATCTGATATCTAAAGATAGAAAGATTAACCACTGCATCTGTTTATCAGTGTTTAACATTGTTATTTAACACACTTTTTTTTCTTTTTTCTTCTTTTCTACTTGTCCTGTCCAGCATCATAGCAAGCAGAATGGAAATCTGATTGCTTTATTGTGTTGAACAGTTTTGCTTTACCAAGGGGAGCTTTATGAACACAAGGCTCATGCACTCCCCCCACACACAGGCACTCACCCGCTCTGCTCTCCGACCTTACATACCCACATTCACTCCTCTCTCCACCCCCAACACTCTCTTTCCTCTACCCTCCACACATACCCCCACCTCCTGATACCCTCTAACACCCACATGCACTCCCCCCACACACCTGCACCGACCCCTCCCTCCACCCCACACATACGCCCCACCTCCTATACCCCCAATAGCCCCCATACACACCCCCCTGCGGCAAACAAAGGCACTTTGGTGCCTCCCCTCATCACGCCCGTTTGACACGCGCCCTCCCCAAGACCCTACGCGTGTGTGTTATTACCAACTATAAACAAAACAAAAATTTTAAATTTTTTAAATTTTACTTGTGCAGTATCAAATATAAACCATTGAACCAACAGCACAGCCAGAAAGATCCTATAAGAGATCCTTTGATTATTCTAACTAATTTAGTCCCAGCTTTACTTTATTTAGCTCTTTTCTTTGTCTTTACCTTTATCTTTTTGTCTTATTATCCAGATTTTAAAAATGATTTTATTAGCATTCATGGACTTTTAGTGTTCTGCTTCAGCAATCTCTTTTGTTTGCTGTAAAGTTTCCTTCTGAGTGTCTCCTGTTTTTTTTTTTTTGTGTTTGTTTTTTTTTACCTCCATCCTGTGTCTTCATTTAAGTCCTCATTCTGTTTCACATATGACAACTTTTCTCATTAGTGTACCAATGTAATTACAAGGGACTGATCCACATTTCATTGTAAAATTCTTTAGTTAGTTGCAATAGCAACTCCTCCCAATAGGGGATTATCACGCTAACCGGAAGTTCCCGGATTTTGACACTTCCTCTTCCGGGCCATGTTAACGACAGCCGTTCCTGCTCTGTTATACTGTTTAAATCGGATAAACTCCAAACATATTTAAGTTTTCATTCTAGACTGAAGTGATACTGGATCAAAAGCTGGATCAAAGCGATCGATTCGCCGCGGTGAAGGGCCGAACTTTATAATAAAACACACGTTTGTTTGTCGCCGATGGGGCACAACACCGGCACTTCACAGCATGCTAGCATTAGCCAGCTAGCGTTTACTGACGTGCTTAACATTGTGCGTCTTAAAACACACAAACATCTGAAAATCGGGTCTGTACCTCCCCGTTTCCAGTGGAACAACTGGGGACTGCCAAGAAAGGAGACGTTTTCAGATGCTTGTGTGTTTTCAGCCGCACAAAGTTAGGCACGTTATCGTGCTGGCTAATGCTGACCTGCTAACAGTAGTCCGCCAGCTACTACTCTGTTAAACTTTGTAAATCGGATAAACGCCAATGCCAAGTTTTCATTCCAGACTGAAGTGATGCTAAGGAAGAAGTGGATCAAAACGGCCGATTCGCCGCGGTGAAGGACCGAACTTTATAATAAAACGACACGTTTGTTTGTGGCCGGCAGGCTATACAGTCGTGTTAGCAGGTTAGCATTAGCCAGCTCGTTAACGTGCCTAACTTTGTGCGGCTGAAAACACACAAGCATCTGAAAGCGTCTCCTTTCTTGGCAGTCCCCAGTTGTTCCACTGGAAACGGGGGGGTACAGACCCGATTTTCAGATGTTTGTGTGTTTTAAGATGCACAATGTTAAGCACGTCAGTAAACGCTAGCTGGCTAATGCTAGCATGCTGTGAAGTGCCGGTGTTGTGCCCCATCGGCGACAAACAAACGTGTGTTTTATTATAAAGTTCGGCCCTTCACCGCGGCGAATCGATCGCTTTGATCCAGCTTTTGATCCAGTATCACTTCAGTCTGGAATGAAAACTTAAGTATGTTTGGAGTTTATCCGATTTAAACAGTATAACAGAGCAGGAACGGCCGTTGTTAACATGGCCCGGAAGAGGAAGTGCCAAATGTTTCAACTTCCGGTAACCGGAACAAGGGAAGCGTGATAATCCCCTATTGTGATATTGAGCTCCACATATTTCAAAATATACAGAAAGAACACTTTTCCTATCATAAAATTCTAAACTAATTAATAAGTTGAAATACAAATTGATCACAGCCTGTCACCTATTATGTATCTCACCTGAACAGACAACACCTGCATCCTCATAATGTTGACAGTCATGTGTCCCAAATCCGCTGTGTTGACACTCAGATAGAGATGTTTCATTTCCTGAACAGTTGACTCCATGAAGCCAGATTTCTCCAGTTCCTTCACCAAAGTGAGCTAAATGAGGGGCCTCCATCGCTGTCCCACATCCCAACTGTCTGCAGACCACCTCAGCATCATTTACATCCCAGTCATCATCGCAGACGGTTCCCCAGGTGTTGTTGTAATACATTTCAACTCTTCCAGAGCAGCGAGTCAATCCTGCTAATCTTAGAGGAGCACCTAGAAACACAACACAGAGAATTTCAGCTTTGATCATAACATGTTTCCATGAATGTAACTGCTTGACCGAAGTTGGATTTTCACATTAAAGCCAAATAAGAAGTTTCACTGACGGAACCTCATGAATCTTACCTGAACAGACAACACCTGCATCCTCATGATGTCCACAGTCATGTGTCCCAAATCCACTGTGTTGACACTCAGATAGAGATGTTTCATTTCCTGAACAGCCAACATCATCAAGCCAGATTTGTCCAGTTCCTCGACCAAAGTGAGCTGAATGAGGGGCCTCCATCGCTGTCCCACATCCCAACTGTCTGCAGACCACCTCAGCATCATTTAGATCCCAGTCATCATCACAGATTGTTCCCCAAGTGGTGTTGTGGTAGATTTCAACTCTTCCAGAGCAGCGTGTCGACCCTGATAATCTGATGTCTGATAGAAAGATAAAGTAGTTTAATTGTATATCAACATTTAACATAGTAATTTAACACAATTATTTTTAAATATCACTGACACACAGCAAGTGAAAGTGAGAGGAAGTTATGACCAACTGTAAATAAGACAAAAATTTTGCTTTTTCTTTTGCTTTGTGTGTCTTCATTTAGGTCCTCATCCTATTTCACTTCTAAATGCTTCTCTCAATGCAATTATAGAAAACTGTTCCAAATTGAATATGAAAACTCTTCAAAGTTTATTTGCCATATCAACTCGTCCCAATTGGGATTTTTACTGTCGTCCTCAAAATTATTCCTACCCTCCAATTAAAGAAAAGGTTAAATTCTAAATAATAATTCAAAAAAACAAGAAACTAATAATAAATAAAAAATTTACATCATTATCATTTAGTGAAATAACATGTTACTTTTGAATCAAGCGGCAACTTCCGGTGGCCAACTGTGAAGCTACCCGGAAGGAAATATTTGTAGATCCGTCTTCATCCACTAGGGGCTGGCTGCAAAACGGAGAAAATCCCCAAAGACTCCCATGTTAAAAGGCCAACTTCACATCAGAAATAAACATGTTTAAAGCTGAAATAAACATGTTTACAGCCTTGTTCAAAACATAATATTAGGTTCAATAGGTCAAGTTTACCTTTGTGCCAACTGTCAGGGGAGGGAATTTTTTCATGACTCGTCCCTTTAGATGCTATTAAACCTTGAAATTACACATAATTACGGGTGTGTCTTTTTGACTGACAGGCGGCAGACCGGATGTCGGATGCCGGCCTGCCAGCCGGTGGCTACTTGTTAGCTCCTTGTTTGCTCTCGATAAGGTCTCATTTGGTAGGAGAGTAGGACAACAGCGGTTTTAGCCTGCTAGTAGAAAGTCTAAGGCCTGGGATATACTTGCTGTGGACACAAACATTCACGCAAGCGGTCAGTGTTGTCTGTGAACATACTTGCTGCAGCACGTCACAGCCAAAACGCCCTAACCGGAGGCCACCGCTAGGAGCAGTACACAGCACTTGGACACTGAGAATGTGAAAAGGTCAATCTGCAAGTCAGATTGTATTTCCGAGGCATACGTAAATGATCCAGGTGTATGTGGAAAATGGACAACGTTATTGCTCTTGAGGAAGAAGAAACAATCACTTTACTTTTGCTGCTGCAAAATGCCAGTAGTTTCGGACCAGGTCCAAAACAACTCGCTGACGCCATTGTGTTTACCTCTGACCTCATGTTCTTGCTTTTTGTATGCACAAGCACCTCTAGCATTCAAGTCAATATTGCATTATGTGCACGTGGCACGTTACCTCGCGTTGACAGGAGGAGGTAACGTGCCGGAACATTGGGAATGTGTGGCCGCCATGATGCAGACGCGGGCGCGTCACCAACAGCAAGTATATTCCAGTCCTAAGCATGCGTTACCTTTAGCTGACAGCCTAGGGGGCTAATCTTTGTTAGCTCCTGTTAGTTTCAAGTTAGCTCGGTTAGCAGTACATTGGCTGTCAATCATTTGCCCTGAGGCTGCGCTTTGGCTGCACTTTGCGCATTTTTTTATTCTCTGGGAGTGATGACACGCGCAACGCGGCAAAAATGGTGACGGTGGAAAGGCCTAACTGGCTTCACTTTTTGCTTTTCAGAAACCAGCGAGCGATGTAGCGGAAGGTTTGTCCCCTTTTCTTACGGTCTTGAATTGTGGTTAAAAATAATAGATGAAAAAAAGACATTAGTGCACCTTTCTAATGAACAGTCAACAGGTGTAGAAGTCTTTTTGAACATTAGAGAAAACACCTGATTGCAGCAATTGCCTCAAAGTGTTGCTCAACAAAATTTTGAGTCTCATCATGCTTGTTTGCTTGTTTTATTTTTTGCGTGTTTGTAATGAATTTTGTTTGTTATGAAATTTAATTGAATTTTTAACTATTATTTCTTTTGTCAATTTCAACTTATTTCACTGACAGCTGATCTTTTTTCTTTCTTTAATTGAAGGGCATGAATAATTTTAAAGACGACAGTAGCCCCACATATTTTAAAATGTAAAAAAAAATAAATATTACTGCCTGTCACCTATTGTGTGTCTTACCTGAACAGACAACACCTGCATCCTCATGATGTCCACAGTTGTGTATCCCAAATCCTCTGTGTTTACACTCAGATAGATATGTTTCATTTCCTGAACAGCCAACATCATCAAGCCAGATTTCTCCAGTTCCTTGACCGAAGTGAGCTGACTGAGGGGCCCCATTGCTGTCCCACATCCCAGCTGTCTGCAGACCACCTCAGCATCATTTAGATCCCAGTCATGATGACAGACGGTTCCCCAGGTGTTGTTGTGATAGATTTCAACTCTTCCAGAGCAGCGAGTTGATCCTGCTAATCTTAGAGGAGCACCTAGATACACAACACAGAGAATTTCAACTTTGAGCATAACATGTTTGACAACAGTTATATTTTCACATTAGAGCCAAATATGAAGTTTCACTGATGGAACATTACTGTATAAATCTTACCTGAACAGACAACACCTGCATCCTCATGATGTCCACAGCTGTGTGTCCCAAATCCACTGTGTTGACACTCAGAAAGAGATGTTTCACTTCCTGAACAGCCAACATCATCAAGCCAGATTTGTCCAGTTCCTTCACCAAAGTGAGCTGAATGAGGGGCCCCCATTGCTGTCCCACAGTTCAACTGTCCACAAACCACCTCAGCATCATTTAGATCCCAGTCATGATCACAGACTGTTCCCCAGGTGTTGTTGTGATATATTTCAATTCTTCCAGAGCAGCGAGCTGATCCTGATAATCTGATATCTAAAGATAAAAAGATAAAGGTGTGTGAGGAAATCACCTTTTTGACATAGTAATTTAACAGTTTTTTAAACATCACTGATATGCAGCAACTGAAAGTGAGAGGGAGTAATGACCAACTGTAGGCAAGACTAAAATATAATTTTGTTTCCAATTTGAATATCTGAAACAAAAGCACAGCCAAAAAGATCCTATTGATCAATTTAGTAAAGGTTTATGAATTAAAAAACAAAGAAAATCCATCTCATCATTATCAGAGGAATGTTAAAGAAATGCCTGTCTTTCGTGTGTTTCTGGTTTTCCACCCTTGCTTGGCCCCAAGTGTCTCTTCTTTCTTTATTTTCACCACTTGTGTCTCATCAGCCTTTGAGTTTTCATGTAGTCCTGTTTCTGTCTTTTGCTTTTCAGTCTGTTTGTCAGTCCCAGCATTTGTTTATTCAGCCCCAATCATTCAGATTGTTTAGAATATTCTATATTCAGCTTTATATTTGTAACTTGGATCTTTAGAGTAATCGTGCTTAAGCAATGTCTTTGGTTTACCAAAAAAAATCCTCACAGGAGTGTCACACATGTTTTTTTCTATCTCCCCCTTCCTGTGTCCTCATTTAGGTCCTCATTCTTTTTCACATGTAATGTTTTTAATCTTTATGGTACAAATGCAATGATAATGGACTGATTTGAATTTCATTATAAACATTCTCCAAAATTAATTTGCTATATAACTTCTTGCAATTGTGATATTCAGCTCCACATATTTTAAAATATAAAGAACAAGTTTACTATGATATAATTGTTTTTCGGAACATAATTATTGAACTTGAAATACAAATTGATTACAGCCCGTGACCTATTATGTGTCTTACCTGAACAGACAACACCTGCATCCTCATGATGTCCACAGTCATGTGTTCCAAATCCATTGTGTTGACACTCAGATAGAGATGTTTCATTTCCTGAACAGCCAACATTTTCAAGCCAGATTTGTCCAGTTCCTTGACCAAAGTAAGCTGACTGTTGGGCCTCCGTTGCTGTCCCACATCCCAACTGTCTGCAGACCACCTCAGCATCTTTTAGGTCCCAGCCATCATCACAGACTGTTCCCCAGGTGTTGTTGTGATAGATTTCAACTCTTCCAGAGCAGCGAGTGGATCCTGATACTCTGATATGATAATCTGTAAAAAGGTAGAGCTAATTTGGGTTACAGCTCTCATGTCAAATACTTATTAGCATGGAAACCAGTTCTGTTAACATTACTCACCTGAAGAAGCTGAAGATAGGACATAAAGATAAGTCACTGCAGAAGGGAAAAGTGTCATCAAAAACAGAAGTAAATGTTCTTTTTTTATTTTTAAATTTGATATCAGTCAAAGCAACAAAGTACATCATCATTTTCTGATTCCTTTACTAATTTTATTTTCTTAAAACAGAGGTCAACTCAAAGTTTGAGCGTCTTACCAATTGTCAGAAAACAGAAAACCTTTTCCCCCTGTGCTCCTTCCATGGCTGAGACAGAAAAGTTTCTGTGTGCTAGATGAGAAGAGCAGGAAACAGAATGAGATGGTTTCTGATATGTTTCTGCATTTTGTATCTAGTTAAGAATCTACAGTGTACAAATCCCGCTGCAGCCGAATAGATATTTAAATATATAAATTTCATGTTACAAACAAATTTCACATATTAAAATTGTACATCAGCAATTTAACTTCTGGAATAAAATGTTTGAATTTATGTATGTTTTCATTTCTAATTATTTTTTTTTCATTTCCTGGGGCACACTGTTTTGGCACCTTGATTAGTTGTGTAGGACAGTGGGTAAAAGGCTTTTATTATATTACTTTTCATTCATTTTGGATTTTTATTACTTTACTCTTATTTCTTTTATTGCTTTAATAAAGTTTTTATTATTTTAATTACTGATTGCTGGCGATGCCCCTTCTTTCCCTCTCTTCCGGCAGTTATCTTTAAAGTAAAAAGAAAAACTTAGTTGAGTTTAGTTTCTCTTTTTCCTGCTCCTGATGCTTCCCTTCTTTCTTTTTCACCTGACTGCTCCTTTTTCTTTTCACTTGCTCTGTCTCTCTCTCCTTCCACCAGATGATTACCCCGAAAAACTGTTCGAAACATTCTCAATGTAAATGTTTAACATTGAAATGCTCAAGAGAGAGAGAGAGAGAAAACAACATGTTTAGCAACAGTCTCCTGCAACCAGGTCCAGAAACAACTGGAGAAACTGAACCGGAACAAGGCTGCAGGTCCAGATGGTGTCAGTCCCAGAGTTCTCAAGACCTGCTCAGAACAACCATGTCCGGTTGTCCAGCACCTTTTTAACACCAGCCTGAGACAGAACAGAGTTCCTGTGCTGTGGAAAACATCCTGTCTTGTTCCTGTCCCTAAAAAAACACAACCAGCTGAACCAAATAACTACAGACCAGTTGCCCTGACATCTCACATCATGTAAGTCCTGGAGAGGCTCTTACTGGCTCACCTCAACAGGCAAGTGAACACCTTTCAGGACCCATTACAGTTCGCATATCGTAATGGACTTGGAGCTGAAGACGCCATCATCTTCCTGCCTCAGAGAGCCCACTCTCAACTGGGACCAGTCAGGCAGCACTTTGAGGGTCATGCTCCATAACTTCTAGGTGGATCCCTCCACAACCTGGATTTATGACTAGCTAAAAAACTGACCACAATTTGTGAGACTGAAAGGCTGTGTGTCTGAGATGGTGGTCAGCAGCACTGGAGCACCACAAGGAACTGTACTCTCACCATTCCTCTTTACACTGTACACCTCAGACTTCCAGTACAACTCTGAGTCCTGTCATCTGCAGAAATACTTTGATGACTCTGCAGTTGTGGGGTGTATCAGTGATGGACAAGAAGCCGAGTACAGGGAACTGGTCAGTCAGTTTGTGAAATGGTGCGGTAACAATCAGCTCATCTTAAATACCAGCAAGACTAAAGAGATGATTGTTGACTTTCGGAGGAGCAAGAATAAGCAGCATAGCCCTGTCAACATCCTGGAAGAGGAGGTGGAGGTGGTGAAGAATTACAAATACCTTGGAGTTCAGCTGGACAACAGACTTGAGTTGATTAAGTTAGTTAAATACCGCCAAGAGTAACTATCTGCAGCTTGCAAACAGATGTTTGCAAGTGTTTGCAACCCGACAGATGTTTGCAACCCGACTTGCAAGTGTAGTCGGGTGGTTAGGGTTAGGAGAAGGGTCAGGGGTAGGGTTAGATTTTAGTAAGTTACATGAAAAAGAAACTTCCGACTGGGACTTCCAGCATGGAATGGATATATGGTGACGTACCGTGGCTGCAGTTTGGTCCCTGTCCGTTTTTATGCATATCTGCCTCATTATGTAAATAAGGGGGCAGTCTTTCAAGGCCTGTCTTGATGACAGATTTTCTCTAAACAACGGCTGCAGGAAGACGATGGAGCGGAGCTTCAGTCGCCTTGGCCTTGGCTCAGCATTGCGTTGCTTCGTGGATGTATTGAGCCCGTGAACCTCTGCCGAAATGGTTTACTTTTACAGGGAAATTGTGTTCTTTGGCATGTCTCTCTCTCAACTGAAAATCACACAGTTGCTGCTAACTGTTCCCTGTTTAGTGTGGATGCAGTAGATGCTGCTGCCTCAGACAGCAGGCTCTGAGGAACTGCTGATGCTTTGATGCTCAGAGAAAGTTGTTTTTGGATCCTTGAGATGGAAACTTTTCTGAATTTATAAGCAATAAGCAATTGGCTTAAGCAATTTTCCATTAAGCTCAACAACTCCTGGTGGTTTGTCTTTATAGGTCATTAACATTAATTCAATTTTAGCAACACTGGCAATTCTTAATTTAAAATTACACTCTTTATCCTTCATTATGATAGCAACTAGATTTGTTCCAAATGTATTATTTTTGTTCTGAATTTTACTTATTAAATTATCAATCTTCTTTTTAAAAAAAAACTATTCAAGGGATTGACTATCATCTGGTTTGGTTAAAAAATCCTCACCAGTCCCAAGACATGACGAGGTAGACCTCAGGTTTCCCTTCAATGAATAATTCAATTTATTCCATAACTGTTTACTGTCATGACTTGCATCTTGCAGAACATTTTCATAATACCTTTTCTTCTTCTTTTTATTCAATTTACAAACCAAATTCCTTAATTTACAGCATGCTTGCCAATCCGACTTATTTTAGAAGATCCCGCAATTAATTTTGCTTTATCTCTTTCTTTCATATGCTCTTTTAATTCTTCATCCAACCATGGGGTATTGACATTCTTCATAGTAAATTTTTTTACTGGAGCATGATTATCTACTATCTTCAATAATGTCTCATTGAAAGCACAAATTGCCTTTTCAGGATCAATCTGTTAAAATACTTCAGACCAATCAGCATTTTTAATATCTATGACATACCTTTCTTGATCAAACTTTTTATATGACCTTTTCCTGATCATTTTTGAGCCTTGCTTGGGCACCTTAGTTTTCCTAACTGTTACTACTAAATTATGGTCACTGCAACCAATAGGCACTGAAATGGCTTAAGAACAAACCTTTGGGTTATTTAGATATATATGATCAATGCAAGTTGCAACTTGTTTACCATTAGTCTTTTAACATATTCTAGTAGATTTATTTACAATTCGGTAAAGCCCACAAGACCCACACAAATTCATAAGCCTCATTTTCATTGGACAACAATTAGATTAGGATTTGCTTAGGATTTGTGTACCTGAAAATATCCAATGTCATAAGATAGACATTCTTTATTTTTCTTGTTGAGTGAAGCCTCTCCCTCCGCCTCAGGCTCTGTTCCCTCCATTTCAGGCTCCGCTCCCTCCACCTCAGATTCAGCTCCCTCCACATCAGGATCAGTTGCCACCACATCAGGATCAGCTCCGTACACAGCAGGCTCCGCTTCCTTCAGGTGCAGCAACCTCCACTTCAGGCTCAGCTCTGTCAGCAATAAAGTGCATTGATGGTGGAAGCTTATAGACATCGATAGACCCAGCATCCCGGGGTTTAGACGCGCCGACAGAGCAGCCATCTTGGGTCAGACCAGGCTGCAGTCAAAGTGAATGCATGCCTAGTGAGGAAAGTGATATTTCTCATGTTCAGACCTGTTTAACTCAGTGAATTTTCAGCCAATTGCCAGATAAATGGACTGACTGAAAATGCCACACTTTTACGGGCTACACGGGACTATTTGACATGGCATTTTGTTTATGTATTGACAATAGCAAACCTGCGAAGCATCTGCACTTTTCTTCAAAGAGAGGAGTATAAACCTGATCTCTTGTGATTATATACATTATGTGTGTGTGTGTGATATATATATATATATATATATAAGATGTATGTGTGTGTGTTTTATTTATTTTATTGTGCTATTGAAACACTATAAGCCTGACACAATAAAATTTAATAAAAATCAATAAATCAGTTAATGATCAAGTAATTCATTTACATTCATTAATAATTCATTCATAATGTGTGAATTAATCCATTGATTATTAATTAATTTAGTTATTAGTTAATTTATTAATATTCATTAATAATAGTCACTTATTAATTAAGAATTGATTGATCAATCATTCATTCATTTATTCTAAACTTTGTTAAGAATGTACACGAAATACATACAAAAGAGTAAGGGCATTACAAAGGGAAAAGGAAAGAAAAAGTAAATAAATAAAATCCAGTGTCAGAACTTTGCATAAAGGCTGACAAGTGATTCCATAACTCTGAATCCAGTTTGAATTAAGGGAATAAAGTTTGACTTTATTTACTTGAATTTAAATTGTTTTGGTTCTAAATAAATAAATGTTTTCCAAATAAAGTTTTTTCCACTTTGTCTTGGTTATTGAAATGGTAGAGTCATCTAAGTGCTCATTGTGAAATTGTATTTATTTTGTTGTTTCTGGGCATGTTTTATTTCCTGTATGAGTGACTCATGTTTGTGTTTGTTGTAACGCAGATCCACACGGCTCTGGGGTGGTGCAACACGGTGCTAGTAGCGCGGCTGCCGACTTTAGCTCCAGAGGAGCTAATTAATTACAAGTGTACTGCTGCTTTGTTTTTCTGCAAATATACTGACCTTTTACTTTGTCTGGCTGCTGCGTAGCCTGTCCATTTGTGGCGTGAAGAGCTGTTTCTCACGGCTGTTGGTTCTGCTGGACTGGACAGGAGCATTCTAGCTGTTTGCTCGTTTGACATCACCGAGCTTGCCAAACCGTGTTGCAGCTGGAACTATCGGGCTGCTGGCTCTTTGACTTGGTGTCTTTTAATCTACTTGTGTATTTCTTTCAGTCACCTGCATTTTATCTTTTATTCCAGAGGCTGCGAGCTTGACACATACTCATACTCGCACAAGTGTACCTACACACATAGTAATCACTGAAGCTCAGTATTCTAGACCAACGTTCACAGAATTACAAACCACTAGTCCAGTGTTGTCTTTAACACAATTATCGAAAGGGTCAAAACATATTAATGATGGTAGGCTATCATCTTAAGAGGAATACAATTACATCTAAAGATGTTTCTTCTTCACTCACTTTTGGCGAATGTAGCCTTGGCCAGAAAGAGTCCATGACAGTCGACAGGTGGTCGATCGAGTTTCAATCCTGAACCGCCTCACCCGAAAATTATTGTATCTTGAACTTTGGTGTCTTGACCCGGGGCGTCAACCAATCAGAGCGACTCAATGTCATGACACAGACACAGATTTTCTAACAGTACGGGAAACACCAAGAAGAACCAGGGGAATCTCCTCTCTGTCTGAAGACAGAGGAGGATAGGCTGCTGTGATCTGTGCCCGGCCCCCCGGTGTCTGCTGTGCTGATGGGATGTAATGGGCTTATAATGATGCCTATGCAGCATCGGGACAGCGGGTTGTTAAACTGGGCCGGATCAGACGGCTGAAAGCGCCCCTCGTCAGCGCGCAGCTCCTTGGTGAAACTTATCACACTCAGAGCATCTGGAATCATCTGGTGAAGGACATTCCCTAGCTTTGTTTATCAAATAAGGCCGAGCCGCTCTCTCTACCTGCCATGGTGCAGATAGACCGGTGACAGGGGGAAAAAAGAGGGAGGGAGGGGCTCCTCCATGAGGCGCGACGAGCGCGCCTTGGCTGGGCATCCCTCGCCACGCGTCAGGGGCGTCAAGACGCTGGAAATCAAGCGTCTGACCTTTTAGTGACCCAGCGTCCAACTTTTGGCGTCAGGCGCGATTTTGACGCCAAAATCGCGATTGGTGTGTAGGCATGGTGATGCATTTCGCATTGTCCCATAGTGATATATCAGCACAAACCTGTTCGTTCAGCTCACCTCTCTCAAAGAAGTCAAGAAGAAGCTGCTTCCCACATCATTTCCTCTTTTTTTTTTCTTTTTTGGCAGCCCAATTTTCCATTCTTGTGGTAAGACATGACTTTTCTGTGCTTCATGGCTGTCTGATCACTCATTGTAGGCTGCCGTGGGATACATAACAGCAATGCAGTTGTGGATTAAAACAACATGCGTCGTTTTTAAAGGGGAAATGGATGCCTCAGAGATCATCCATGATTATTGTAAATAGAGAATTTTGAGCAAACTGGAGCTTGTTTCCATCAGCCTGAATGCCCCCCCCCCCCCCCACCCCCCGCACCACCACCTTTTTTGACAAGCAGGCCATCAGGCCACTGAACCCAGAGTCGGTCGCTGCAGAGCGCCTAGCAACGGTTGCTTGGGCGACGCCTTTTTTTCTAGAATGTGGGCGGGGCCAAAACCCTTGATCTGTTTTGATCCCTCATGACGTATGAAGACGTGAATTCGGTGAATGTCTTACTTCAGCAAATAGAATTAAACTATTTAGTAGCACACGAACGCCCGTAGAAGAAGGTCACTTTATCTACAGAGCAGTTAGACAGTTACAGTACAGAATACAGTAGGCTACATCTCCAACAAGTACAGAGGACATCAGTCAAAAGTCTTAAAGATGGACAAAGAGAAGTTTTCAAATCTCACTGCAGACGCTGAGAAAAGACCAGTCTTTTCTCAGCAGACTGCGATTCAGGACTTCAGTTCTGGATCTGGTGGGAAAAAGAAAGTTTTCTCAATATTTTGCTCCAAATCCACACGCATAAGTGGAGAACACGCGTGTTTCCTTTATGAAACAGCACAATCTCCTGAAACAGTTGTTTCAGAGCAGCAGACTGTTTATGATCGCTTCTGTGTGGCACCAGATGAAGAACAGCGAGAGAAAGAATCACTGAAATTGTTTATAAACCTGATTCTTAGTGCAACAATTTCACAAGTCATGGAAAGATCTGATGACACATTGAGGTTTGATGAAATCAAACAGAGGCTGCTGCAGAAAATATGGACTGAATTCAAGGACACAAACAACGACAGCATTCCCAAAAGAAAAGTAGAGAAACTCTCCAAGAAAATCTACAGAGACATCTTCCAACAGTCCAATAACTCTGCAAAAGAGGTGATTGCAGCACATTTAGAGCAGGCAGTGATGGATGACATCATTATCTCCAGTTTCAGAGAACATCTCTTGAAACCAAAGAAACCTGCCATCACCAAGAGGTTTCTCTCCGTTGTGGACACATTTGTCAAGAAGATATTTAGAGGTCCAGAGAAGAAAGCACCAGAACTTTCAACATCTGGGTCACCAGATGTCGTCCCAGAGGAAAAGACAACCATCCCATCCAGCCGTCCCCGTAATATGATCAAAGTCCGACCGCTGTATGGCCCTGTGGACTCTGATGGAGAGTCCTTAGACTCCTTAGAGGACCTCGATCTCATCATAATGGAGGAAAAACCAGTCTCTTCTGAGCAGCCTGAATTTTCCGTTAAACCACCGGCCATGAGATCTGTTTGTGATCTCCTCTGTGTGGTACTAGATGAAGGACAGCAAGGCAGAGAGAGAGACACATCTGTCAAGAGTATACTTGGAGAGAAAGTACCAGAACCTTCAACATTTGGGTCACCAGACATCCCAGAACAAAAGACAACCATCACATCCAGCCGTCCCCGTAATTTGATCAAGGTCAGACCGCTGTTCGACCCTCTGGACTCTGATGGAGAGTCCTTAGACTCCTTAGAGATTCTGGATCTCTCCACAATAGATGATGTGAACTGTCAGTTCAAAGGTTCTGGATGTGGAGAGAAAAATCAAGATTCTTCAGAAGTTCAAAGCAAATCCCTGCAGCAAAGTGGACGAAGACTGTGTTTCTGTGAAGAAACGTGTTGTGAACAGACACAGTCGACTAAGAGAGAAGAAGCAGATCAGACGCCAGAGGTCACTCCAGTGGAGACCTTCTTCAGTCCTGATCGCATAGCACAAATGACTTCTAGCCTGACTCTGCAGAGTCTGGACAGTTATGAAGAAAGCTTTCAGTGGATGCAAGTTTGAAATCTCCAGGAAGGTCACATTATTATGATTATTATTATTGATCGTATTTTTCTTGTTGTTGTTGTTTGTTGTTATTCGAATTGTTAGTAATTTTTTTGTTATTAGTTATTATTAATAGTTTTTTTGTTATTAGTTAGTAGTAGTTATTCTAATTGTTAGAATTATTTTTTTTCTGTTATTAGTTATTGTTGATAGTTTTTGTTATTAGTTGTAGTTGTAGTTTTGCTAGTTGTTACTATTATTATTATTCTTATTAGTTATTATTGATAGTAGTTTTGTTCTTATTATTTAGTAGTAGTTATTCTAATTGTTAGAATTATTTTTTTCTGTTATTAGTTATTGTTGATAGTTTTTGTTATTAGTTGTAGTTTTGCTAGTTGTTACTATTATTATTATTATTATTATTATTATTATTATTTGTTATTATTTAGTTGTAGTTATTCTAATTTTTAGAATTATTTTTTTCTGTAATTAGTTATTATTGTGATAGTAGTTTTTGTTATTAGTTACTGTTTTTCTAGTTGTTATTTGGGGCGGGGGTGGGGGGTGGGGTGTCTGTGTGCTTTGCTGGCGCTGGCTTGCTCGGCCTCCACGCAGCCACACATGGCAACTGGGTTGTTAAGTGTTGATAATGAAATATTATTATGTCGCTCGTACTCTTACTCATTGTGAAACTCACCGTTAGTTGTATTGTATCCGTCACCTGTTGGTGATGTCACTGCACTGCGTACTGTGTGATGTGAGCGAAAGATGACGATGCCGGATGAACACAGCCGGTACACTTTCTGTTCTTTATTTGAAAGTTAGATAAATATGCCAAGAGAGAAGGTTAAAGATAAAATGTTCCCGAAGCTTTACTTATCATCTACCACGCCTGAAGAAGAAGTGAGCTGCGTTACTAGAACTCATCTTAACAGGTTATGGGCCCAGTGAATCGTTGGACACAAGTTTTGGCGGAAGAAATAGGCGCGAAGAAACGCAGAGCTGCTACAACTTGTGGACCAGCTTGGATATAAGTAAGCATTCCCAAAGGGACATTTTAATGTGACGTATTACGCATAATGGACTGAAATCAACTCGAGAAGTACAGTTTAAAAGCTACAGAGAAAAGCTGGCGCCTTAACAAAATGGCGAGAGGAACAACAGGAATCCTGGCACCACAGCTTTTCTTCCACGGATCAGAAGATAAGTTTGATCTATGAGAGACGAAATTTCTTGGTCATTTACACTCTGAAGCTAAAAGACACTGCTTTACACACACCTAAATGCAACTGACGAACAATTAGCTGAAGATAACCGAAAGAATGCTAACTGCTTTGCTGAGCTAATAAGGCTGATTGATGATAAAAGTTTGTCATAAATCAGACATGAAACTATTGATAATGGCAGAAAAGCCCTTGAGATGTTGAAAGTACATTATTCTGGAAAAAGCAAGCCAGGAATAATAAACATGTATACATCGTTAACCAAGCTACGCATTAAAAAAAATGAGTGTGACAGACTACATAATAAGGGCGGAGAACATAATTACAGCCCTACGAGATGCGGGAAGACTTCAAGTCAATGAAGAGTCAGAGAAAATGAACAGAGCACAGTCTACTGACAATGTGATGAAAATGCATGCAGGACAGAAGCAAAGCTTCACCAAGACCCAGACTACCTTCAAGAAAAGTGAAGATGCCAATGTGACATGCTACAAATGTGGAATAAAGGGACACAAAGCAAGAAACTGCTTTAGAAAAGTCTGGTGCAGTTTTTGTAAAAGCAACTCTGACCAAAAATCCCTGTGCAAGAAAACAGGAGAAACAAGATGGAGCAAGAAAAGTTGCCGATAAACAATAAGTCAGTCAAGATCATCTTTTCAAGACAGAACAAAGAAAGAATGAAATACCTCCAAAGAACGTGAATATTAACGGCATCATGGTAGATGCAGGAGCCACATCCCACATTGTGAATGATCGGAAAATTTGAGAGCTTCGACAACTCGTTCCTGGCTGCGACCCACTCAGTGGAGCTGGCAGATGGGACCGAGTGCAGCGGAATGGCAAAAGAAAGAGGTACGGTGGTGATCTACCTACTAGACAACGATGGACACCAGCAGAGAGCGCAACTACGGGATGCACTCTACATGCCGTCATATCCACATAACATCTTCTCAGTGGTGACAGCAGCAAATGGAGGAGCAACAACCACCTTCAAGAAAGGGGACAGCACCATGATTACCAAAGATGGTGGCAGGTTTGACATTCATGAGAGTAAAAATCAACTCTTTAAGTGAGTACTGATGATTAGTGTAAAGTATGTCATGATTTACAAACCTAGTGCTTTGTAACTACGAAGATTTACAAAAGTTACAAGGTGTTGTGAAAGGAATTGAGATAAAAGGGGGTTCAGGGAAGCCAAATCAGCTCGTGAGATTTGCACCCGGGGAAAATTCACAGAAACGAGAAACAGGGAGCCAGATGCAAGGACTGAGAAATCCTTAGAACTAGTCCACACTGATTTAACAGGCCCTATGCCGACTCCAAGCATGGAAGGACACAGATACGCACAGTCCTTTATTGGTGACTATTCAGGCACTACATTTGTGTATTTTCTGAAGTCAAAAAGTGACACAGTACTAGCTACTGAAAAATTCCTAGCTGACGTGGCACCTAATGGAGAAGTTAAGTGTATTCGTTCAGATAATGGAACAGAGTTTACCAGCAGAGACTTCCAAACACTGAATAGGATCAGACATAAACGTCTGCAACCTATTCACCACACCAAAATGGCACAGCAGAGTATGGGGTTGAGTGCTCTCATACTCAGGTCACTGAAATGGAGGAAAGTGTTGTTAATGAAAATATGGACAGTGAACAGAATCAGAACGATGTTGCTGAGACTTTACCTAAACTGATTAATAGTAAACAACCAGGTAAAGTCAATGAGACTGTAATCAGAAAAAAATCCACCAAGAATGAAGAAGAGACCGGTTCATCTACAGGATTTGGAGACTGATGACCCTGCAGACAAAATTCAGACATGTATAGATTTCTGTTACAGAGCAGTCTGCGACATTCCTCAAACCTACCAGGAGGCCATGACATCTAGCAACTCAAAGAGATGGAAGAACGCAATGGATGAGGAAATGCAATCTCTGATAGAGAATGAGACCTTCAAACTGACCCATTTACCAGCAGGTAAACAAACAGTGGGGGGCAGATGAGTCTTTGCACTTAATAAAGACATTGATGGGTCAGAGAAGTACAAAGCGAGATTCGTTGCAAAAGGATAGAACCAGAGACCAGAAATCGACTATGAGGAGACGTTTTCACCCACAGCTGACTTGACCAGCACAGGAAAAGCTCATTCTGCATCAAATGGACGTAAAAACAGCCTACCTGCATGCTCCCATTGACTGCAAACTATCTATGGAGCAACCAGAGGGTTACGAGAAAAACTCAGAGACTGGTGAAAAACTGGTGTGCATGTTACAAAAATCTCTCTACGGTTTAAAGCAATCTGGGAGAAACTGGAATGCCATGTTACATGCATGTTTAACTGTGAATGGTTTTAAACAAAACCCAGCTGATAACACAAGAGACAACCATTACATCCAGCCATCATAATTAAAAAAAAAAAATAATAATAATAATGAAAAAATTTTTTCCCAAGGGGAAAAATAAAAATTTTTTTTTTTTTTTTTTTTTTTTTTTTATGATCAAGGTCAGACCGCTGTTCAACCCTCTGGACTCTGATGGAGAGTCCTTAGACTCCTTAGAGATTCTGGATCTCTCCACAATAGATGATGTGAGCTGTCAGATCAAAGGTTCTGGATGTGGAGAGAAAAATCAAGATTCTTCAGAAGTTCAAAGCAAATCCCTGCAGCAAAGTGGACGAAGAATGTGTTTCTGTGAAGAAACGTGTTGTGAACAGACACAGTCGACTAAGAGAGAAGAACCAGATCAGAAGCCAGAGGTCACTCCAGTGGAGACCTTCTTCAGTCCTGATCGCATAGCACAGATGACTTCCAGCCTGACTCTGCAGAGTCTGGACAGTTATGAAGAAAACTTTCAGTGGATTCAAGTTTGAAATCTTCAGGAAGGTCACATTATTATGATGATATTGTTATTATTGTGATTATTATTATTATTATTATTGATAGTGGTTTTTTGTTGTTGTTATTCTAATTGTTAGTATTATTTTTTGTTCTTAGTTTTTACTAATAGTATTTTTTTTTTGTTATTAGTTAGTAGTAATTATTCTCAATTTTAATTATTTTTCCTGTTATTAGTTATTATTGTTGATAGTAGTTTTTGTTTTTAGTTAGTAGTTTTTCTAGTTGTTAGTTGGGGGGGGGGGGGGGGGGGGGGGGGCGTGTGTGTCTGTGTGCTTTGCACACAGGGTGCTGTGATGCGTCTAGTGCAGTAACCAGAGACAAGTTGCATGCTCGTCACCATCTGCTTGTCACTGTCTTGCTTCAGCTTGCTGCCGCTGGCTCGCCCTCGTGGTGAACGGAGAAACCTTCTCCTGCCAGTATAGAGCCTCTCCATCACCAAGACTCCTATCGGGCCTCCACGCGGCCACACACGGTAACTGGGTGTTTTGCAACCCCAGGCAAATCGACGGGGGATCTCGGAGTTGCAGTGGTCCCCAGAGGTGTGATGTGCAGGTCCACTGTGTGGACACGCCCTGCATCACCCAATCACTGCCCCACTGCCTTGTGGGTGAGTCTGGGAGGACAAAAGGCTAGGGGAGCACACCCCGACAGAAAAACAGTGTGCTTGGTGGCCCACAAAAGGCGGTCCTCCAAAATGGGGTGACCTAGCAAAGGTCAACCTACGCCTCATTCAGACTTGCTCTGGAAAGCGGTTATAGTGCAGATTTTGTCTTTTGTACTGTTTGCATTCAGACATGCGTCCCGCTCTTTTACCTTGGAAATGTAGTGGACATGAACCGGCTAGCTCCCATGTTAAAAGAGCAGAAATATTACGGCACATTGTTTTGTTTGAAGGCACAAGAAAATGTTGCGGACAGGGTTAAAGGGAATGTGGCTGTGTTAAAATTATCCGGAACATTACCTAATGTCTGAATGTGGCCGAGACATGAGTGCACGAGGAGGCAACATGTTTGCAACTAAAGACAAGTACGATTAAAGAAGATGGACTTTACCGCTCACGTTCCGCAATACAAGTCTGAAAGTGGCTTATAAAACACAAATCAACTCTGAAAACATGCATTTACTGTCTGCAAATGTGCTAAAAGCATATTTATTTTCTCATGTATTCAATAAAGAGGTAAACTGTGATGAGTTATAAATTTATAACAAACGTGCATTTTTGTGTCTCATTTCTGAATATGCACATTTTTACCACTTAAAAAGAAACATGAACACACACTTTAACACGTCTTTGTGTCAAAATAACACATTTATGTGTTACCGAGATGAATACCTCACTGAGGATTTTTTGGTCTAAAAGACGTCTGATAGACGACTAATGGTCCTTAGACCTCTAGGCTAAAATCTTCCTACCACTGGTCTAAAAATGAACATTTTTTAGACTAGCTTGAACTACACTCACCGGCCACTTTATTAGGTACACCTTGCAACTGTAGCACCGGGTTGGACCCCTGTTTCCTTCAGAACTCCCTTAATCCTTCGTGGCATAGATTCAACAAGGTATTGGAAACATTCCTCAGAGATTTTGCTCCATATTGACATGACAGCATCACGCAGTGGCTGCAGATTTGTCGGCTGCACATCCATGATGAGAACCTCCCGTTCTACCACATCCCAAACCTGCTATATTGGATTGAGATCTGGTGACTGTGGAGGCCATTTGAGTACAGTGAACTCATCGTCAGGTTCAAAAAACCAGTCTGAGATGATTCACGCTTTATAACATGGCACGTTATCCTGTTTGAGGTAGCCATCAGAGGATGCTACACTGTGGTCATAAAGGCACCCGGTGTAGTCTTCTGCTGCTGTAGCCCATCTGCTTCCAGTTTGGATGTGTTGTGCATTCAGAGATGCTCTTCTGCATACTTCGGTTGTAATGAGTGGTTATTTGAGTTACTGTTGCCTTTCTATCAGCTCGAACCAGTCTGGCCATTCTCCTCTGACCTCTGGCATCAAAAAGGCATTTGTGCCCACAGAACTGCCACTTACTGGATATTTTCTCTTTTTCGGACCATTCTCTGTAAACTCTAGAGATGGTTGTGCAGGAAAATCCAAGTAGATCGTCAGTTTCTGAAATACTCAGACCAGCCCGTCTGACACCAACAACCATGCCACGTTCAAAGTCACTTAAATCACCTTTCTTCCCCATCCTGATGCTCGGTTTGAACTGCAGCAGATCATCTTGACCATGTCTACATGCGTAAATGCATTGAGTTGCTGCCATGTGATTGGATGAGTGGAAATTTGCGTTAACGAGCAGTTGGACAGGTGTACCTAATTAAGTGGCAGGTGTGTGTAAATCTAAACTATACTGTACATTGATCATGACTGTTATAAATGTTTTAATCAAACATTTGGTCATCATTTATACAGCTTACAGTTTTTTGTTTAAATAATGTATCATTGTAAAGTTGAGAGAAGAACCTGCCAACAGAAGAAAATTTATTTTTAACTTCAACATTTCAGTATAGAAGAAACTCAGATGAACACGGATTAATTGATTAATAAAGTATCTTTGATTTGATATATGAATATACACACAACATAAACACTCAGCACAAAAACTTAGGGATTTTTGGGGGATATTTGCAGGATGTCAGAATGACCCACTCAAACGTTTCCAGGTTAAACTTTCCCTAACCTTTTGAATGCACATGTACTGTTAATAAATATTCAACGCTGTTCTCCAAAAAAAATGATTAAACACACAGCTTTATATACAGTTGTCCTCAAAATTATTCACACCCTCCAATTAAAGAAAAGGCTAAATTCACAAGAGTAATTCGTATAAAAGAAACTTAAGAAACTAATAATAAAAAATTAAAAAATTATGATTTAGTGAAATAATATATTGCTTTTGAATTGTGGTTGGAAATTTTCTTTCTTTAATTGGAGGGTATGAATAAGTTTGAGGACAACTATACATATATAATGCATGCCTTACACTACCTGTCATCAGAAATTGGCATGTTTTTGATTTCTTCTCATCATCATACTTTTCATTAGGACCGTTTCTTCTGTGTATACATGCTGTTATCAGTCTGAATGGCTGTAAACATCAATCTGACTGTCTTTCTGAAGGTGGTGAAGAGCAGCTTGTGTGTCCGTGGTCACACACTTCATCTGCAAACAGATCGGTACAGAGGATGTCCTTTCACTCGGCGAGCACATGGAAGAAACAGTCCAGCATGGACGGCCATCAGTTCTTCCTTCTCTCTGTGTGTGAGAACGAGGCTGCAACACTGCAGAACTGACAACCTTCACATGGCAGAGCGGCTGCAGGAAGAAACAGAACAGAGTTCACCTGCAGAGATTCCAGCCTCCCCCCACATATCCACGTGTTACCAGCACATTATCACAGGGGAAGTGGCTGCTAAATGAGTTCTGCTGACACTCGGCAGATATGTGATGTTGTGTTTTTGTTTGTTTTACATGTTCATAAAGGCTGAAGTGTTTGGACAAATATGTAGGCTGGCAGACTGTAAACTGCAGGTTTCCCAGCATGCATTTGGCACAGGGGGCCCACCTGGAGTCTTCACCCACCACCTAAACCAAGTTAACATCTTAAAGCTTTTTAAAAGCTTTCTATTGATTGTGATCCTTGGTGGTCTGGCAAAGTTCACAGAAACAAGAACTACCCCCCCCCCCCCCCCCCCCCCCCACACACACACACACACACACACATTTTAGATAATTATCAATATAACACTATTCAGACAATCACATTGATGTATATACAGTATATTTACCTTGAAAATGCGATTATATGAAAAAGAAAATGATTCATTGAGGTCCTCTGACAAAGAACAATATGTTTTCACATTTCAGATAATCATTACCCTATTTCCAACATGCCTTTTACATTAATGTGCATATACTGTACAGTCATCCTCAAAATTATTCATACCCTCCCATTAAATGAGAAAAGAAAAAAAATCAGCTGTTGGAAAAATAAGCTGTAATTAAACAAAGTAATACTTAAAAAATATTATGAACATCACAACATGGATTTTGAATTGCGATTGAACAGAAATATTTAAGTAAATAAAGAAAGAAAGAAATAAAACAAGTAAAAAAGCATGATAGGGTTCCTGAACTAAAATTTGTGTTTTCTGTAACGTCCAATCAGACCTCTGCACTTGTTGACAGGTATGTTGGTCCACTGTTCATGAGCAAGTACTGTAATATGTCTGTAAAAATTTTGTTTGTTTTTTATTACTATAATTCCATTAAACTGAAATTCAATAAAACAATATTTTGTTTAACAAAATTTTCTTTATTTTTTTAGTTTGTTATTTTAATAACTATTGTGAATTTAGCATTTTCTTTTATTGGAGGGTATGAATAATTTTGAGGTCTGTATTTTCCTGTAAAGTTGACAGTGTCCTTATTCTATTAACAAATTATATTTTTTCATAGGCCTTATCTTATAATATTTGGCCATGAAACCGAAATTGATATCAAATAAACTGACAGGCATCTTAAAATTCGTCATGTCTAATGATAAATATGCTCTCTGATGGGCATCTGAGGGAGAAAAAACATGCTTCTTGTGAGACTTTAACCCAGGTCTAAAAATATCAAGTCTTATGTGAAAATAACTATACCACTACAACTTCAGAATATTCAAGGGAAATAGAAATTTATTGCAGAAAGTTTGCATTATAATGGACAGTGAATCGAAGAGTCGACCGCTTCAAGATGGTGCCGCCGTCGGACGTCAGCCTGCTGGGACTCCACAGTACCGTGTCCAGTCTACTTATGTAAGGCCCTGTCCCAATACCCACCCCAAACCCTACACCCTTGTATGAAGTGCGCACTTGTCAGAAGTGCACATTAAGGGTTGGAGTGTGCAGGTTGCAAGTGCGGGAAAAAGGCAGAATTGGGACAGTGATGGTTCCTCCATTTTGCACCACGTCATTTCATGTCATTGCTTCCAAACTCAGCTTCATCTCTGTTCCTGCTGAAGAGAAATAATTTTCAGACATAAAAATTTTAATCTAAATTAAATTTAAATTTTCAAGTTAATTTCATCTGTTCTTGTAAAATATATGTTATGAAATCCACACAAGTTTGATTAATAAATAAATGAATTACTGAACTAATTTATGTGAGATGGCTGTAGAATTTCACCAGTACAGGTTAAATAACTGTTACATTCTAAACAAATGTATAATAATGATTAAATTGTCGCTCTGTGACTGTTGCCGTTGGCATAGAATGTCCATAAATGTCCACATGTCCATAAAAACATGGATAAGTTCTTTGAGTTACATCGGGAACTGAGACCTGTATTAATCACATGAGTTGTAAGCCTCATGGAAGAACTGTATGGCTACATAATTATTCTATTCTTTATTTAATTGTACATCTAGATGCTTTGGTAATATTGTATACTTATTTAGTTTTTGCTTTTTTCTTTGAAAATGTTTGCTAAGTATTGTATTTTAATTTTGTTAACCTGTGTTTTTGTTGATTGTATGTTCAAAATTTATGTTGATCTGGACACCAGTGGACTTCACTGGTGAAGACTAATGGGGATCCATAATAAACTAAACTAAACTATGTTCAGTAAACAGGTTTCCCTTGTTAAAGACGCTGCATCTCAACAGTGACTTACCTATGTAAATAAAGTTTTTAAATAAAAATGTAATTTAGCTATTTAGTATATTTCGAAGTAACAGGGCAAACTTCTGTAATTATTTCACCTACAGCATAAAGATTAAATATTTGAATGTTTACATCTGAAATGACATTTTTTCCACCACAGGCAGGAGCTCATCACCAAAATGGACATGTTCCGCCTTTATGGTTCAAAACGTCATATGTAGCAATGAATTATGGGCAATATGCTTCGGTACAGTCTGCATAGATGCGGACTTCACTGAAGTGTGGATTGAGGGTGCAAAGGGGGCGTGGTGGACTTCCGCCCTCGAGCAGCGCCAGAGAATTGGGATACACTACACACTTCATTCCCTCAACGGGAGCGCGCATTCTAGGGGCGTAAGGGTGGAAGTCCACCCTAAACCCTACACCCCTGTATGAAGGGCGCACTTGACAGAAGTGCAAGATGCATCATCCACTTTCACTCGGGCGGGACTTTACGACACGTCTTTTTCGGCGTTTTGAATTGGAGATCAGTCTCCAATGGAAGGAGCCCAGACTGACTTGCCGTGTATGTCATACATAACAATAGTCAGGCTGGTGTACCAGGTTAGGACCAACCAGCGGGAAGAGGAGGAGGATGCAGAAGTTTCTGTGACCATAGAAGACCATGATGATAATGATTAGCAGTGAAAAAAATAATAAATACAAATTGGAAACCATATCAGTGTTACTAAAAGGTGATCTTTAACTAAGTTACCCCTTGGGAAGGTTTATCAAGTTGAAATATCTAAAAATAAAGGATTTATAGAAAATAGCAAACTAGAATTTGCCACCTTGGGTGATGCAGGTGAAAATTCTCGCCTGGGCCATGTTCTACTTTCAGTCCCACAGTCATCCCTAATATTGGGATAATATGGGAAGATTATACATTCCCTGAATTGTTACAGTCCTGTGAGTATTTCAGTGTTTGTTATTGGTGTCAGGGTTGTTCCTGCTCCTCACAATACTTAAAAACAGACAAAAGTTTAGGCGAAAATTGTGAAAAAATCATTGTTGTTGACAGTTTGAGGAGTCCCTGTGACCTCTATATTTATTAAACAGGTGCAAAACTGGTTTTAAATGAAAGATTTGAATCTCCCCTTTAAAATGATACCAAATATGTCCACATAAAAGATGAGGAAAGGTCTGAAAAATGAGCCTTAAGTAGAACATGCACCAGCGCCTAGAGTCGAATTTCTTGAAGGGGTTGATGAACTTCATGTGATGATAACCATGAAAAAGCTACCACTTAGGATGGGTTATCATACCAAAATATCTTCTATGGACATGCACCTTTTCAAAAATTGTTACTAGATTTTGTCACCCTGATGGTACCGATAAGTGAAATTTTTTTACTTTGGCCCATGGAATACCTCAAGCAGGTGTGTTTGGACCATGCCCATTATAAAAGGAGGTGGAACCTTCGTCTCATCGGACTGCCTGAAAAAGAAAGGGAGGAAACTAGAGAGGTAATCATCGGTATCCTCACCCGTGTTCTGCTGGTGTCAGTAGACAAGCTGCAGGAATCGGTTGACAAAGTGCACCGTTTGGGGAGAAGAAACGACGCTGCCACCAACATGATGCCCAGACCGGTGATTATCCAGTTCGCAATGCGCACCATCCGTGACGAAGTGTGGAAGAGATCTAAAGAAGCTAAAGTCAGCAAAGATAAGGGCATACGCTTCAAAGAAGATTTTTTCAAGGAGGACAGGGAAGCACGGGCCAAACTGTGGCCGAAGGTCGAGGAAGCTCGCAGGAATGGGAAAGTCATTTATCTAGGTATTACAATACATGCCAATGGAACCCCAGCACACCAGTCTAATATTAACGTCAAAATAAATCACATGGAAAAATCACTAAATCACTGGCTAACCAGAGAGCTTTCTATATTTGGCCAAATATTGTTGGTTAAAGCTGAAGGCCTATCAAAATTAATTTACCCTTGCCAATCACTTTATATCAATCAGGCTCTCATAAAAAAGGTCAATTCTGTCATCTTTAATTTTATCTGGAAAAATAGAACTCACTATACTAGCAAAGCACAGATAATTAAGGATTACCAGATTGGAGGTTTAAAAGCAGCAGAATTTGAATCTACAATAGGTATGTTGAGAATAAACTGGATTAAGCAGTTTTTGTCTCAGCCAGGTGGTCTCAATTTTTTGCTAAAATGTGATTTCTTGATTTCAAAACTCCCCTTAAAATTATCAGACTTCCATAAGCAGATGTTACTCTTTTGGAAAATGGCTTTTTCTCACATCTTCACTCCACACAACTCCACCTTGTGGAACAACAGGGTTATTACAATCAATAGAAAACGTCGAATTAGAATGGGAGAACAACGGTGTGTTTTTCATCTCTGATCTACTGGAGGAGAATGGAGGTTTATTAGAGTTTAGTAAATTTGTTGACAAGTTTCACTTGAAATGTTCACATAGAGAATTCAAAGCTGTGTATAAAGCAATTCCACCTTCCTTAATTCACCTTATCAAAAACACTTTGGTCTATTCAAAAGTGACTGCTAAGCTACCTGAATTAAAAATTGGAGATGTTGAAGTGAGGAAAAAACAATGTAGTAAAAAGTTAGTAAAAACACTTTCAAATTGAAACTTTTTACCAACTTCAACAATCCAGGAAAGGTGGGATTGCTGAACCACACAATCCCAAAAAACGCTATTTACAAATACTTGAAGTCCGGTCTCACTAAAAGTGAAGGAAACTCAATTAAAAATCATTAATAATTACTACCCTGCTGCTGAAACTTTGAAAAAGCGATACAAGTTTGAAGTGGAATTGTGTGTCTTTTGTTGAGAGGACAGTGAAACAGTACATCTTTTTAGCCGGACTTTGGCAGTGTCCAATGGGAAAGTGATCAGGTCACCAATGCAGGCTGCTGTTCCTGCTCACACGAACTTTACAGCTGCCGATGGAGGCACATCTGCAGGTTCAAATCCAACCATTTCCAGAATTCTTTTAATCAATAAGAAGATTTAGAAGCATTTTTTTTATGTGGACAGGACAAGAAGCTCCTTCAAAATCTGTTAAACAAACAAACAAACAAAAAAAAGCACATTTCATTGGAAGATCATTTCCATTTAACAAACTACAAGCCAGGCCGGGAGTCACGTCCTCATTCAGGCGATCCCAACTCATATACTGCATGTGTATGTGGCAGGATGAGGTGGGTATTTCTGCCACCAGCCAATCAGTGGTTGGCAGATGGTATATAAACCATAGACATCAATAGACCCAGCATCCGCGGGGTTGAGACGTGCCGACAGAGCAGCCATCTTGGGTCAGACCAGGCTGCCGTCAGAGTGAATACGTGCCTAGTGAGGAAAGTGGTCTCATGTTCAGACCTGCTTAACCCAGTGAATTTTCAGCCGATTGCCAGATAAATGGACTGACTGAAAATGCCACCCTTTTACGGGCTGCACGGGACTATTTGACTGAATTAAACGATTGTATATATGGCATTTTTGTTTATGTATTGGCAGTAGCAAACCTGCAAAGCATCTCCACTTTTCCTCAAATAGAGGAGTATAAACCTGATCTTGTGTGATTATATACATATAATGTATGTGTGTATGTATGTGTGTGTGTTTTATTTATTTTATTGTGTTACTGAAACACTATAAGCCTGACGCAACAATAAAATTTAATTAATCAATAAATCAGTTAATGATCAAGTAATTCATTCACATTCATTAATTATTAATTCATTGAGTTAGTTAATTTATTAATATTCATTAATAATATTCACTTATTAATTAAGAATCGATTGATTAATCATTCATTTATTTATTCTAAACTTTGTTAAGAATGTACACGGAATACATAGTAATACAAAAGAGTAAGGGCATTACAAAGGGAAAAGGAAAGAAAAAGTAAATAAATAAAATCCAGTGTCAGAACTTTGCATAAAGTGATTCCACAAGTGATTCCATAACTCTGAATCCAGTTTGAATTAAGGGAATAAAGTTTGACTTTATTCACTTGAGTTTAAATTGTTTGGTTCTAAATAAATAAATGTTATCCAAATAATTTTTTTTTGTCCAGTGTGTCTTGGTTATTGAAATGGTAGAGTTGTCTCAAAAACCTTGAGTTGTCTTACATGTGATTAAAATGAGATCTGAGGAGCTTCCCATTCATTCTGACAGCAGTGGTCTGAACTGTGGTCTGACCCAAGATGGCCGCCTGATAGGCACGTCAGCCTAGCGGCCAGCAGCGTCCAACGGGGTTTCTACGTATATGATGTCTATGCTTCCACCATCATGTCACACAGAAGCTAAAAATCTGATAGGCTGCCTGCCACCATCATGTGACACAGAAGCTAGAACCTGATAGGCTACCACTAGGGATGGGCATATCGATACCCTGGACTCCATATTTCAATACCAGCTAGACAAAATATTGGAATTGATTTCACACTGTCGCTGCATGATCTGTTCAAGAAGCACAATCTGTAATGTCAGCTCATTTGCGCATAAGGAAAACTTCTGGATCGGCATTGATTATGATGGATTTAGGAAAATAATATCCTGAAAATAATAAACTTCCATCCTTAATAAAATAGTAACAGATGGAGGACAGTATTTTTTCCCCATTATTATTTTCGGGACATTATTTTCCTAAATCCAGCATATTCAACGGCGATCCAGAGGTATTCCTTTCCCCACGTGTGCAAATGAGCTGAAATTACAGACCGTGCTTCCTGATTAGATCGTGCAGTGACACACACATCACGTCATTGCCTAAAACTCTCAGAAGTGGAAACAAACTGCATGTTTGCTATCTGTACAGTAATATCTCCATACTCAGAAAGTATCAAATATGATATTTTGTCTGGCTGGTATCCAAGTATCGACACCAGGGTATCGGTATTCTCATCCCCACTGAGAACGTCTTATTTCAGCAGCATTGAAGCTCACCTACACTAAAGCTTCATCTTCCCCACACCACCTGAAGGCAGCAATTTCTTAATCTGCTTTAATCTGAAGAGAAGACCTCCAGCACCTGTTTCATACCAACCCGGATACGGCGCGAGTCTTCGGGGTGCTGTCCCCACGAGCCCCCCCCCCCCCCCCCCCCCCACACCCCCTCCTCTCTCTCTCTCTCTCTCTCTCTCTTTAATGTATTTCTTTAGAACGTTTTTTTTAGAATGTATTTTTGCTCAAAGCAGTGGGGGTTGTATGACGTCATAAAGCTCGCTATTGTGCGCCTATGACGTATCAAAGCCTTGTCATGTGACACACCTGTAAAGTTAGACACGCTCACTTTAAAAAGAAATTCAGTCTATCATTGACAGCGTTGGAGACAAGATGGAAAAGACACAGCAAATCACACAGAGCATGACGGAGACAGACGTGAGTCCAGTGGTGAGGAAATACCTGGACCGGGTCTCAGCGGGCCAGTGGGCCCTGCTGGCCACAGGAAGGATGGATCCAAAGTTAGAGTTCGTGCTCAGCGACCTGTTAGCAGAACTCATCCAGATGGGAGCAGCCAGGATCCTAAATGACTTCCTATCAAGTGTTGAAGAGTACGCTAAAGAAAACAGCGATAATCCGGATTTTCCCACCGTTAAAGCCGAGCTCGGAGACTCAATTTCCAGAAGTTTCTGCGCCTACATGAACGTAGCTGAGGATTTCCACGTAAATGATCCGGATGCCAGAAAGTTAACGGAGATGGCAGAGGAGGAGGTGGAGAGGAAAGTCATCTCTCTGCTCTCAGAAGCGACCAAGCGGACCTTGGGAGACATCCCCTCACCTGCTTTTTACGTGGGGGGCTTAAACATCCCGGATCTCGGACGCATGGTCCGCCACGCGGGCAACTGTCTGAAGAGATTATTCAAGCGTCGGCGTCCTGACTCACCGGCGGCTGACGGCCGGTCTCTGACGCCGGTCTCCCTTAAGTCCGTCCGGTCTGTGACATCAGCAGCGGAGAGCGTCAGCCTCATACTGAGCAGGAGGTCCGGCTCGGAGGGAGAAGACTCCCCGCAGGCTTCACCTGTCCAGCCCTCAGCCCAGAGCGCAGCTGCTGAGATTGTAAACCTTATTTTGGAGAACATAAAAAGCCCCGAGCCTGCAGACCCGGACCCTCCTGGATTCTGCAGAGTCTCACCTGACGCTCACTTTGAGTTGGCAACAATCGCAGAAAGGATCAGAAAGTTTTTTGTGTGTTCAGGTCCTAAACCTCCTGAAATCATCCTGGACCATGCAGCCAAAAAGACTCCCCACCGCTCACAGCTGATTAAAAAGCAGTTTGACCAGATGAAGGAGGGTCTGAAGAAAGCTTTTCACAGACAGGATGAAAAGTTTGTGGTGAGACTCCAACAGACTCCCACACCCGAAGACACCAGCTACATACCAGGGAGCGTGCCAGAACCTGAAGGTAGAACTTCACCTGGAACCAGCCCGAGACGACTGACCACCATCATCAAGCAGACGGACTTACCGGTAGATTTTGAAACTGTGGACTCAGATCTGAACCTGGTCTTATCAGAGCTGAGCTTGCCAGATGACCTGATGGTCCACCTGGAGGACATCAAACACTGCCAGGAGGTGCAGGAGTTCGCCAGAAAGCTGACCGATAGGATGTATGATTATCTCATGACCGCAGAGTTTTATCCCAGACCGCTCGTACCAGAGAGGGGATGTCTGTCAGATTCAGTGATTTCCACCGCAAGGAGGGAGGTAGGTGGAGGTCGCAGAACCTTCGCTCCGGAAGTCATGTACGCCATCACAGAGGACGCAGTCGGCAAGTTCCTGCAGCAGGTTTTTCTGGGGTTCAGAGACCTGTCTGGGGATGATGTCGACTACAGAGTACTAGAGTCCCTCACGGACATTGTCAGTCTTTTTCAAGACGGGGCGCCGTCTCCAGATGTCTCTGAGATGAGATTGCAGATCTGTGAGTGCTCGATGTCGCCTCCTTCAAGACAGCCATCACATGATGGACCAGTAGCGCTAATGGAACCAATTCTGACAGAACCAGTAACGCTAACTGAACCAGTTCTTACAGTAGTGCAAGTAGAACCAGTTCTCACAGAACCAGTAGAGCTTCCAGAACCGGTGTGTCCTGCAGCAGCGTTGACAGAACAGGAGGACAAAGACGACGAGGACTTGGCATATAAAGAGGACGAACCTGCAGAAATCAAATCCTCTTCTCCTGAGGCTGAACGTTGCACAAACACCCTCAGTGTTGCTTTACTTCTTAGACTTTTGTCTAAGTACAAGATAAAAAACGGAAAGCTTGACCCCGACATCCAGAAAATCCATGAAAGGCTTTCACGGTTAATCATGGCTAAAGTTGATGTTGAGAACGATATAATCCTCATTATAAACGAGGAAAACGTCAACGAGCTGACCAAGATTATAGTTAAAGACCTTTATAAGGTTTTCAGATCATCAGAAAAACTGGTGCTCGCAGCAGCATCACCGGATGATGGAGTTTTTGATGAAATCCTTATAAGATCTCTGAAATACAACTTGTACATCTTAAAAGAACCCAAGAAGAAGAACATCTTCCAGAGGTTTTTCTCCAGCGTTGGAAACAAGCTGGAGAAAGCTGTCAAGTTCATGAGGAGGATTTAAGAGAAGCTAAAGTCCTGATGGAGATCTGCAGACATCAGAACCGTCTCCAAGTTCTAGAGGAAGAACACAGAAAAGATCAAAGCACAAAGTAACAAACACACAAGCGGACCCAAGATCACAGCAAACAAAAATTTTTCAAAGTTAGCAAGGAAAACAACAACAAAGAAACAAAAATAAAACCCAAATAACAAACAAAGGCACCCTAAAACAGCCCCCCCCCCCCCAAAAAAAAAAAAACTAAAAGAAGAAAGCCCTCCAAAAGCATAGAAAAAAAGGCAAAAAAAAACAAAACAAAACAAAACAAAACAAACTAAAAAAAAACCAAAGAATAAACAAAGCCCCCCTAAAACAAAAACAAAAGAAGAAAATGTTGTTGTTTTGAACAAAACGAAGCACCATAAAATACAAAACATAAAACAACAAAGAAAAAACACTAAACAAGAAAAAATAACAACCCCCTTAAAGCCCCTCAAACACCATAAAACAATACCCCCCCCAAAGAAAAACAACAAAAACAGAGCCACCCCCTACAAAAAAACCAACAAAAAAAGCACCCAAAATGGGGCTACAAAACTTAAAAAAAACAAGCAAAAGAACCCAAACAAGGTAAACAACATAAACACCCCACCCCAAAACAATAAAAAACAATACTCACCCTAAAGAAACCCCTAACCAAAACAACAACCACCCTCCCAAAAAAATAACAAAAAATATCCCCCAAAAGAAACCCCAAACCAAAACAACAAAAAACAATACCCCCCCCCCCCCCCCCCACAGAAACCCCAATACAAAACAACAAAAAACTACCCCCCCACCCCGAAAAAAACCCCAAACCAATACAACAAAGACAAAACAACAACCCCCCACCCCCCAAAAAATAACAACAAAAAACGACCCCCCCCCCCCCCCCCCCCCCCCCCCCCAGGGTCCATGATGCAAACGCCACTGTGTGATCCGTGAGATCTGGATACAGCTGAGTGACTACCACTCTCAGACCACAGTCTGATGCATCAGTTGAGATTATGGTTGGCAATTCTGGGTCAAACAGCCAGAGCAGGGCTATTCACCAGTGGCTGTTTCAGAGAAAGGAAGCATTTCCGAGCTTCCTTGGTCCATTCAAATGTAGCCTCCTGATGTAGACGGGCACAGAGCGGTTAGACCATTGTGGCATAGTTAGGTATGAATTTTCCATTCAACAGCATACCCAAGAGAGAGTGGAGGCCGCAGACATCTTTGGGAGCAGGGGCCTGTGTTATGGCCTGCATGTGCTCTGTGTCAGGCTGAATGTCTTGTACTGTTACCAAGTGTCCCAGAAACTGGGAACTGGTTTGGCAAAAATGGTATTTCTTCTCGTTCAGCCGCAAGCCTGCCTCAAGGCGTTTCAGTACAGCTTTCAGAGCTGTGTCATGCTCCTGTGCTTTGCGTCCATAGCAGATTATGTCATGAGTGCAAAGTAGGGATGTCCTGATAGCACTTTTCTGCAAGCACCAAGAAGTCAGAAATTCCCAGTTCCGAGTAGGAAGTTTCAACTGGAACGGCCCCCCGAAGTCGGATTTCCCACTTGGAAAGTCGGACAATCCTCTCCAAGTACAGATCTAAAGATGGCCGCGCCCAGTTTTAGCGGTTGTAGAAGCTCTTGTGATGTTACATTTAATAAAACTTCTTACTATTTTTTGTTGCATTAAATCATTCATACATGTATTATTGTTTTATATCGATGTAGGAGGAAGCTGCTGTAGTGTAATTCACATTTTTTATGTGGTATATGTGAACTACAACGCCAGTTGTGTTAACAACGGCTAATAACAGTAGCCTTAGCAAACACGTTGTTTTGCTAGGCTGCTATCTTATCGTTTTCTGACCAGTGAACTGGAACGCAATTTGGTCTGGTATGATGTCACCCCCCAGTTCCCACTTCCCAGTTCAGAGGTAAATGAAACACAGTTGACAGTATCACAACAACCCACTTCTTCTTCACCTTTTTCTATTGGATTCTATCTCACAGTGCCACCTTGTGGTGGAACAAGGGAATGCCGGAATATGAACTGAACACAACAGAAAAGGCCCTGGTGTCGATCTCTTGGCAGTTGTATCGCAATGTCTCAATGTCTCACAAGGTTTCGGTTTAACCATTCCTAAAGAAACCCCTCTTCCCTGATCTGCCTCAACCTGCAGCAGGTGCGGTTAATTGTCCCAATCAGCACCTCAGCTGGCACTGCACTCACACCAGCCACGACTCTGTGACATTATGATATGACCAACTGTAAACAAGACAAAAATTTTGCTGTTTTTTTCTATTCATATTTATTTGCACAGTATAAAAACAATATTATAAAAACAGATTGTGAAGGTGCGATAACAAAAAGAAGACACAATGTAATCCATCAAATAACACACACACACACACACACACAAAAAATAAAACTTGTCAAATATACCAGTTACGGAAGCCTAGAGCGGTTATGGACACATATTTTTTTAAACGCCATTTGCCATTTCCTCGAGAAAACAATTCTTGTTATCCCGAGAAAACAAGAAAATTAACAGGTTGAGAAAATGGCAAAAAAAAAAAAAAAAAAAAAAAAGAATAGAAGCTGAAACCGACCGCTCTCGGCTTCCATAAACAGTAGATATGACAGATCATCAAAACTTTACAAATTCCAATAAAAAGTCTCCCAAATCTAGGCAATGGGCTTTATGCACAGCTTCACTACTTCCTGAACTTAAGGTTGCTCCTTTGTTTCCTCTCTTTAGTTACTAGACGAACTGATTAATCTAGGTGTGCCTGACCTCAGTAACTGGCCACACCTGGATTAATCAGTTTGTCCAGTAATGAGAGACAGGAAACAAAGGAGCTACTTTAAGTTCAAGAGGTAGTGGACTCATGCATAGAGCCCATTTTATCTTTTAAATATAGGGAAGAAGAAGAAGAAGAGAAGAGAAGAGAGAGAAGAGAAGAGAAGAGAAGAGAAGAGAAGAGAAGAGAAGAGAAGAGAAGAGAAGAGAACGTTTATTTAAGTGTCATACACATACGTGCCTAGCTCATATGGGCTTATATGACACTAATAACTTAGAACATAACAACAAGATGAAAAAGAAGATGCCTAACTTACAAAATAAAAATTATTCAACTTCAGGATACAGAGAGCTTTGTCTGAGCTTCCATGCTTTTCCAAATATTTCACCAAACTATATGTTTCATTTTCAAATAGTTAACTCAGCAATGCACCATCAGTCATCCAGAACAAATCAGGCTTTTTACATTGAATTTTCTCAAACAAAACAGTTCGGAGGTCATGATATAAAGAAAACTATAAAACAAGAGGTGCCTTTCATCCTCAACAACCTTTAAATCGCACATACATAACTGTAATAATGCCCCACCTCCACTTGCAAAGGAAAGACCCCTGCTCTAAGCTGAGCACACAAAAATCACTGGGGTCTGTTTATAATACACTTAACATAAAACTCTGTGAAAAGATGTGTCCTTTGTATGGTTTTAAATACAAAAGTACAAATTTGAACTGTAATTATGTGATAAATGTTTAGGTGCTTGAGTTTGTAAAATAGTGGTGAAGACTGAACAAATACATTTGCAAATGAGGCAATTCTAACAAATCTGTTTTTGTAACAAGTGGATCTTCTTGAGGGTTGTGTAATAGTTTGAACCCCAGACAATATTACAGTAACTGAAATATGGAAAAATAAGACTTTTGTACAAAACCAACAAATAAGACTTATTTAAGAAATAATGAATTTTCTTGATTATACCAAGGGATTTCATAGCCTTTCTATAATTAAATTCAAGGACAATTTCATTACTTTAAACTGCTTTTAATATTTTTAATTACCTCTGTCTGCCTCCCGTGTAAGACTATCAAAGTTTTTATTAGACATCAATAAAGTAGTATCATCTGCAAAGATGATGGGTAAGATGTCTATTAGCCAAGTCATTAACGTAAACCAGAAATAATAATGGTCCAAGAATGGAGCCTTGTGGCACCCCACTATGGATTGTAGCTATACAAGAAACACAATTTTTTAAATATACATATTCCTGTCTATTATTGAGATAACTGCTCAGCCAGCTAAGAACCTGAACTTTAAGGCAATATCTACCCAATTTTGACAGAAGAATATGATGATTTACGGTATCAAACGCTTGACAGGTCCAGAAAGATACCAAATGTATACTCACTGTGATCTTGTGCTGTTATGATTTTGTTTACTAGCTGGAGCAGGGCCATGTAAGAACAGTGATTTTTCTGAAGCCATACTGATGTGTGTAAAATATATTATTCAACTCCAGATGCTGCAAAATTTTAATGTAGACCAGTTTTTTTAAGATTTTTGAGAAGCAAGGTAAGATTGATTTGGATATGAAATTTGTTAAAAGACTGGGGTTGTCAGCCTTGTATAAAGGCTTTGCCAACTTTAAATCATCAGGAACTTTACCCTTGATAAAACTAGTCCTCATCATGTTCACAGTAATGTGTCCCCAATCTGCTGTGTTGACACTCAGATATAGAGATCGTTCACTTCCTGAACACTTAGCTTTTATGAATTATACTTTTCATATCTAATAGCCTACTCTTACTGCCTACTCTTACTAACACCCCAGGGGGTGTAAACCCTGGAGGCCAAGATAAAAATCTAAAAGGTGACTTGCATGACATCAAAATCCTAAAAAAAACAAAAAAACAATCCATGCAATAATACTTTGGCGTCGTCACATTTATCGATTTGTCAAAAAAGAGAAAACCTTTTTCCACTGTGCTCCTTCCATAGCTGAGACAGAAATGTTTCTGTGTACTAGGTGGGTCCTCAGAGGCAGGAAACTGAATGACATGATGTTCTTATACAGCGTACAAATTCTGTGGGAGCCTAGTAGATAATTAAATAATATGATGATCATGTTACAAATACCGTACTGTACCATCTTCTTCAGATGTTACAAATAAATTATAGGCCTAGATATTAGAATTTTGCATCAACAATGTAACTTTTGGAATATTATGTTTTATTCACTCTTTTTCCCTTTTCCAGGGGCATGTTGAGGTTTCAAGATTTGGCTCCTTAATAACCCTATTTCTTAGGTACCACAGTGGGTAAAAGGCAGTAGAATGTTGTGAGTCTCTTCTTCAGCAGTACACGAATGTCTTGGTGTGACAGAGAAATGTGTTTTGAATTTTTCTCAGCCATGGAAGGAACACCATGGAAAAATGTATTCTGCTTTTTCATCAGTAAGATTCTTTGATTTTTGCAGTTGTTGGAAACTGACAAATCGCTATTTTGCAACGGACATTGACTTGTGATTTCAAATAACTGACATCAGTGTTTTAGAGTACATAAAACTGGATTAGTTTATTTCAAGAATTAAAAAAACTGTTTCTGTTACTGTTTCTCTAAAGATAATTTATTTTTAGAACATGATGTCATTATTACTTGTAAAAAATAGAGGAATCACTTGCTGTTAAAATGTCTTTTGCTATTGCTATTTTCCTTTTGGATGAAGCATCATGTTTCCAATCAATCATTACTTGCAAGTTGCAAAATGTCCAATCTTAAAGAAATGAAGAAAAATTTGCTTTTTTTTTTTTTTTTTAGAAGAATTAATTTTTTTTGTTTGCAAATTTACATCTTGATTCGTCATTTTATTTTGCTGTAATATCTTGACAAGACCTATTGCCTACAGACTGCTTGAGTTTACCTCATTCTTTCCTGTGCAGTATTGTGAATACATTTCCCACAATCCCCTTCACCTCTGACAACACCGCGTCATAAAAAAACATGGCGGATTTGTGTGTGCATGGAGTCCGCTACCTACCTTTCTTCGTCGATATTTAATGGCTTATTTGTGCAACTTAAAGGCGTTTTCTTGGGAAGGTATGTTGATACAAGCAAAGCAATACACGCTGACGCAATTAAGTGAATAAACATGTTCGTATTTGCTTCGCCTTTTAAATAAAATTTGACTTGAAAGTGTCCTCAGAGTTTGAGCTTAGTATGGTAGTTTTTACTTGTTTCGTACCTTTTGGGCGGTTATTTTGTGATTTACAGTTGTTTGATAAGTTGGGGTAGTTTATTTAACTTAACATGCCTATTAATTGTGATGTACATTACATTCGTGCCAAAATACCTTTTTGCTGCCAGCGTTGCTAACCCTGACAGCAGAACAGCTGAGCTTGGCAGTAACATACAGACATTGATTCATTATAAACGGTAAGCCTGTTCTGTTAATGTTAAGCGTTCTTTACGGTTTTTACATCCCAGCAGAGCAAACAGCCCACAGGCCTAAATGGATTTAATCTTCTGTTCCCCACCCTGTCTAGCAGTTGTTTTATTTTTACTCATACGGAAATCTATGTTCTACCGAAATCTAACGATGTACACAGACTAGAAGGATTTGCACGACTTTACTATTTATTTATTATGCACTGTCATAATATAACATGTTTTTTAAAACTGTATAAATGTTGTTAAGATAGCTGTGAGAATATTGAAACTATTTACAGCTAACGCTATATTCTTCTTATATCATAAATGGCAAAGATCTACCACAGCATAAGTGTCAGATCATGCAAGACTGAGTTTTGAGTTAGTATTATAGGTCATTTTTTAAACTTTTGTGTTCCAGTACAAAGGTTTTCTGTTCAAAGCATTATGAAATTAGGAAAAGGCCTTTCATTTATCAAAAGATTTATCATTTTTAACAAAAAAAGTGGAAGGGTGGATTTTGTTTCCACTGTGATACCGGAAAACGTGATCTGATCAGCTGTTGTTGCCTTATATTTTGTTCGTTGCAAGTAGTCTTTGACTCAAACTGTAAAAACTAAGCATGTAATTCAGAAGTTAGCATATATTCTGTTAATGGGAGTTAAGTAATTTTAATGGCTTACATTAAGAAGAGAATGCATTGAATCTAATGATACCTGATGCATTTGTAACATAAAGCTGCACTGTTTCCAGGGAAAAGATTTGAATCCTGTAGGTTTGATTCTATCCCTCAAAATGTAATGCAAAGTTTTGTACTGAGAATGATAATTTCATGTCAGTTGTCCTTTAACAGCACATTTGCCGTGCTTGTTTACCTCATGGGTTTGTACTGAAATTCTGATCGACCTTCATTATCTGTTTCCAGGTCACAATGTTTCGCCGTGCAAGATTTAGTGTTCGACCTAATGTCGGTACTGCTGGTAGAGCAGCAACAGCAACACCTCAGGAAACCCCCCCTGCAAGTCAGGAGCCCAGTGAGACCCCCAAAGAAATTGGTGACAGCAACAGGGCAACTGATGTGACAAGCAAACCTGATGTGATCTTGTCAGAAAAAGGGTGAGTTTCAGTGTGTTTTTAGTTAATTTAAACAATAACTTCTTATTGTGACATCTCAAAATATATTCTTCCCTACAACTATTTAGAGAAGGAAATGATCTAAATGGAGAAGGAACCAAGTCATCAGCAGCACTCCAGAGAAGGAAGCGGTTTTCCATCAAGCCCAAAGTGGCCCCTGGTCGCCCACCCACCCTTTCCCGAACGCCAAAATCCCCCGTCAAAGTCGTCTCTGTAACACCTGTCGAAGCCTCCAGCACAGACCTTTCTAAGCCCTCAACATCCACCCAAGATGGGATGACAGCAGTCCCTCATGAACTCCAATCCCCAAGACAGCAGAGACACTCAGAAGACAGCAAGCAGCATAAAACGCAGCCCGATCTCACCCCCATCCCCTCTGAGCATTCAGGACCCTCACCTGTTGAAATAGGTGAAGACTCTCCAGATGGAGCCAAGCAAGCAGAAAACTTTTCAGGCAGTCAAGTTAAAGACATTCCTGCCAGACCACCAGATAAAGTGCCACCATCTCTGCCAGATAAAGAAGCTTCGGAAATTTCAGAGAAAGCTAAGACTCTTGTATCATCCAAAAATGTGCTTTCACTTTCTTCATCAGCACTTTCCTTAAGTAGACTCCTGAATAGCCCATCAGACTTACAGAGGCTAGCCAAGGCCCAGAAGCTCAGAGAACTGCTCAGACAGGAGCGATGCAAAGAAAAGGTCAGTTCTGCATATTTAGTTTAAGGGGAACTTAAAGGGTTTTTTTTTCAATCTGGACCTATTTTCTAGCATGGAATGTGTTCATTTACTCACCCAGACAGTTTTGGTGCAATTTGAATTCCTTTGGGAGATATTTAGATCCACTCCAGATCAGCGTATGTCCAATATAATGGAAGTGATGGGGCAACCGTGTGCAGCCTCTAAATAAGGCATTATCTGCCTGCCACAAGCTCCTTCATTTCACCAATGTTTTGTTACGAAACATTGGACCCCCCTGTGAGCTCGAAGCGGCTTTTTTGTGGTGATTCGTCCCTATTTACAGACATGTACTTGTTATGGTGTCGCATAATAGTGATGTCATCAAAGCCGCCGCAGTAAAAAAGTCTGTAGATAAGGACGAATCACCACAAAAAAGCCACTTCGAGCTCGGGGGGTGGGGGGGGGGGGGGTGGGGGGGGGGGGTCTGACTAATGTTTCGTAACCAAATATTGGTGAAATGAGGGAGTTTGTGGTAGATAATGCCTTATTTAGAGGCTGCACGCAGTTGCCCCATCACTTCCATTATATCGGACATGTGCTGATCTGGAGTGGATCTAAATATCTCCCAAAGGAATTCAAGTTGCACCAAAACTGTCTGGGTGAGTAAATGAATGTATTTCATGCTAGAAAATAGGTCCAGATTAAAAAAAGAAAACAAAGTTCCCCTTTAAATGTTAACCCTCTCCTTTTAGGTTTTCTTTATTTTTTAAATGCTACTTATCACCAATGTCACTATTCATATTTGATGAATGTTTATGTTACAGAGACTCAAGAAAGCTAAATTCCGTTCAAAGGAATTTACTTTAGACCCCACAAAAATGACCATGAGAGACTTAATTCATTATCTGCCAACATCAAACCCCATGATGTAAGTATCTTGCAGTTTTCTCAAAGTTAAGTGACAGTTGAGCTTCATCTCCAGAGGTGATGTTTCATATTGTGATTGTCAGGTATGTTGCTTGATTTTTGAAAAAAAAAAAAAAAATCTGATCTTTGCAGGTCTAGTTTAGAAGACTTGTCCCAAGAGAATGAGACTGTGGTCCCACCCTCACCAGAAAGAGAAGAGTAAGTTGATTTCATCATAAAATTACTGGACTTTTGCTGATGTTAAACATTTTTGACAAAAAAAAAAGAAAAAGAAAATCTTTTGCCTGACTTGAGTTTAAAAAATGAACATTCTAGTTTTATCAAGAACAAAGAGCCAAAACCTGTTTTGCGCTCTTAGAGAAACCATGCAACCAACTCATTTGCATGATGTTGAAAGGAGAAACAAAGACTTAAAAATAAAAATCTGCATAAGACTCTAAACTATGTCTTTGAAGTTGATATACCATTTAGTTTTGATTGTATCTATTTGGGTAATGTTAACATTTTAAAACAGCAAAAGGATAAAAAATTGCTGCAGGCTCTTCTGGCAGCAAGCAAGAAAAAATTACTAAGAAGTGTCTGACTCTGACCCTGCCGTCTTTGCATGGCTGGATTGACATTATTCTTGAAATATTCAAAACGGAAAAGCTAACCTACATAATAAATATAAGAAGAAAATCAATTCTATAGTATTTGGAATAAATGGATTAAGTATATTACCCCAACAAGAACAGATTTTTTCATGATTTCTCTTGATTGTTTAAATGTTTTTAAAGTATACGTTCCCAAAGGGTCTCATTTTCTTCTTCTCCTTCTTTACTGTAGGATTCCCGTTGTTGTAAATAGTTGGAAATGCTAGAATTTGTGTGTTCTGGCTCGGTTTACATTTGTTTTTGTGTGTTTTGTTTTGTTTTTTTTGGTACTTGAGTTTCTTGTATATATGGACTGATAAGTGAAAGGAACTGGATTAAAGCTTTTCTCTGAGAAAGAATGTAAACAGAAATTAATGGTAGGTGAAGCTGTGCTGCAGCAAGTTAGGATGCCCAGAAAAAGGGAAAGATTTCTGTTTTTATATGCTATTGTTTACAAATGTTAACATTTGTTCTTTCCAAATGAAAAAAATGTAAAAAAAAAAAAATAAAAAAATAAATAAATAAATAAATGTAAAATAAATGTAAAAATGTATTTTTGTAAAACTTGTTTATAAAAAGAATCGCTTATTTCACATAATGTACAAGTCAGATTTTAAGAAACTGTTCCTCCAAAAATATTGTAAGAGGAAAAAAAATAGCTCTTGGTTACATTCAGACTAATAGGTATAGATTCGTCTTTTTCATTAGTGAACACTTTATTATCAGCTGTTTATGAACAGTAAAGAAGAGTAAACAGGTGATTCAGTATCCTTCCACCTTTTTAATCCAGGTTGCATGCAATGATTTTTTTATATCCAGCAGATGCTGCTAATTGACAATACACCAGCAAAGTGGCAGCACAGTTAAAGTAGTGTGCATCACCCTCTGTGAGGCATCATCCAACCATCACTTGGTTCTAGGGCTTGCAACCTCTTGGCTGGCGGTAGCTTGATTTTTGAAACATTGCTGCATCAAGAAAGGGATGGGAAGAAAAACTGATCCTGGCTGATGTTTCTGTGGAGACCAAGAAGTTTCCTGTATGCAAGGAGTCCTGCGGGATGGTTCTGGCCTGCTTAAGGAGATGTCTTAAAAAGATGAGACTTAGTTTTAGGTAGGGTGAACCAGTAATCCTCTCTGCAGTCTTCATGACCTGCTGCAGGTCTTTTTTTTTTGTCAGCAGCAGGAGCAGCATACAGTGCAGTAGAAGGTGATGATGCTCTTTGTAGCAGAAAAAGCTGATGAACAGTGTCTGAGGAACCTTGATGATGTAGATGGTGTTCAGGCTTTGAACGCCATTATGCACAAAGCATTGTTTTCGCCCACATCACAGATCTTTTTAGGGCTGTACAATTAATCGAATTTTAATCGTGATTTCAATTTTGCCTTTTCACAATCATAAAAACACTGTAATCGAAGAAAAACAATTCATCCTGAAGTGAACAGACTGGTGAAGTTATAGGAAGCAAACTGCAGGGAGCATAGAACAGGAATGCATGTAGACTTGGTATTCATTTTTATTGCTATTATTAGTTTGAATAATATTCTTATTTTACTCCTTCACTTGTTTTTAATTTATTTTCGGTTTAATTTTTCAAAAAGTTATATTTTAAGTTGAGATATGTGGTTCAATAAACACTTTTTATAAAATCAATTAATAATCGTGTATATTAATCGTGATTTCAATATCAGTCAAAATAATCGTGATTATAATTTTTTCCATAATCGTCTAGCCCTAGATCTTTTCATCTGCATCTACTCAGTGATAATAGAACTTATAAAAGATATATATTTAATGAAAAGAAGTGTTATTAAAGTTGTATTTGGCAATTCTTTATCTTTAAATATATCACCTAAATGAGACTTAAAGGTGGAACAATCTGGAGAATGTGATAGATTTTAATCTGCATCTATTTCTGCAGCTATGACTCATGTCTCAACATGTTGGTTGTTCATTTAAATATATGTTCATGTTGCTGGTCTGACATGCCTCCATTCCTTGATTCCTGAAGGTCTCCAGAGCAAGCACAAGAACCTGAAGTCCAGCCCACCAAAGTGAGTTCAGGGGAAGAGGCGGTGCATGAAGAGGAAGTGGCAGCCGAGGAAGAAGAGGACGAAGAAGCGCTCATGGTTCCTCAGGTTAAAGTCGCTGAAGATGGCTCGCTGATCATTGATGAAGAAAGGTCAGTGCATTTCTATAGACCAAGCATTTTCTTTCCATTTAATTTCTGCGTGATTATGATCTTGAAGAATTCAAACTGTTTTCTTTTATTCTAAATTTTCAACCTGCATTTCAGCTTGACTGTTGAAGTCCAGCGAGCCAAAGGGCCGAACCCAGCCGAGGGCCGAGAGCCAATCTTTGAACGCGGCTCCACAACAACTTACTCAAGTTTCAGGAAAGCGACTTATACGAAACCCTGGTCCATAGAAGGTTCGACTGATTTATGTCACATTTATACAGAACATGACATTCATTTCTGGAGCTTTGCTTATGCGTTTTTGATATTTGTTTGGTTTTCATCAGAGACAGACATGTTCTTCCTGGCAGTTAGTATGGTGGGGACTGACTTTTCCATGATTTGTCAGCTGTTTCCACACAGAGCTCGATCAGAGATAAAGGTCAGTGATTGAGCTGCAGATTAATACGATCTAATAATAAAGAAACAAAACATTTGTTCTCCAGATAAACATTTTTTTATTTTCAGAACAAATTCAAAAAAGAAGAGCGACTGAATTCCTGGAGGATTGACAAGGCTTTTAGTAAGCCATCTTGTTAAATCTAACATGAAACATTTCTAATTTAATGTTTGCATTTTGATGCTTTGTTACTTACTTGTTATTGTTTTCACAGGAGAAAGGCGTAAACTGGACATTGAGTACTTTTCTAAGCTGCTAGACAAAGTTTTGGAGGTTCAGAAAGACAAGAAGAACCTCAAGTTGCTCTATCGGAAAAATGCCACCAAGACAAGAAAAACTAAGGATAAAGGTAACCATCTTTGCTGCATATCATGTTGTGGTGTGCTGCTGCCTCATATATTTTCTTTGGGGTCACCGTATTGCCTCAGTAGCTGCGTTTACTTGGACTCAAATATACTGATTGCTTTCGGTTTAAAAGCTCTATCAGAATGGAAATGATCCATGTAAACACCTCTTCCCAAACGAAAAGTGCCGAACGGAATGAATTTTCATTTGGGTTCACAGGGGTAGAATTTTTCCCCCCCCCAAACAGATTGTGGTATCATGTAAACGCTGAATCGGGAAGTTCTGAGGTTGCGTTCTTAGAGCGCATACTTCAATGAGACGTCAGCGTGCAACGACTGATGTTTCCTCACTTTGACAGATGGCTGTGAACAACGTGATTCCCTGGACAGCGACAGAAAGTTTGTTTTTAACTCACTCTGTTTCTACGTCTTTTTGTCTTAGTTGTTTGCAGGAGCGCATTAGTATCAGCTGCTGCTGGAAAGTCGTGCAGAAACCACAACAACCATGACGATCAGTTTGTAGACCTCGGTCTTTAATAAATAACGTGATGTAACATCATTCTGCGCATGTCAGACAGGATTATTCTGAATAAACGTTGGCGCGTGTACACACTAGATCGGAATGTTTTAGTTCCCATGTCAACAGCTGCCCTTAAATCCTCAATCAGAGTGATTACATTCTGAAAGGGAAAAATGTTTCCATGTAAACGTACCCAGTGTCTTTCAGTTATGTAATTTTGTAATTTCATTGCCACAGGGAAAAAATCTGGAAGGAGGCTGAGTGATGTAGAGGAGGAAGATGAGAATGAAGTTTCTGACTTGGAGGAAGAAGCACAGAAAGAGAATGAGGACCAGTGTAATGAAGGAGGAGACCCTGCTGCTGCTGAGCCCAAGAAGAAACGCAAAAGGAAGAAAAAGGCTGACGCCTTGACTGAGGAACCAACTGGCAAGAAAAAGAAAAGGGATCTAAAGAGCAATGAGCAAAGTACTAGAACATTTATTTTCACATGAGCATGTCATTTAAGATCACTGTCTTTTTGTTTTGCTGGCAAGCAACATCTAATACACTAAATCTGCTGTTTCTGGCCACATGACAGCTTGTTTTTCCTTTTGTACTTGACTCTTGTTGATTGCTGCTAACTTCAGTTTTCATTGTATTTTCTCAGGTGAAGCTGGAATACCTGAGGACTCTGAGGCAGCACTCCCTGATGACCACACAAATTCTGACATGTAAAAATGAACAAATTATGTTTCTATTAAGCCTTTTTTTGTGTATTACAGTGGCATTGAGAAGTCTTGTGTTGTCCCAATATTCAGGACTGAAAAGACTCCAAATGGGGATACAGCCAAGGACACAGCTGTCAAACCAGCCAAGCTCTCACGGGGCAGAGCACCAAAACCACTGGTGCCTCTGGGTTTGAAGAAGGTTAAAAAGCCTGCGCCTTCAAAAAAATCCAAAGAAACTACACCTGAGAAAGGGGGAGAGTGTGAGAATGATGGCGGCGCGAAAGAAGAGGTTATTTTCATTTCAGTTCAGAACTATAAAATCGTTCTACATTTCCCGACTTTGTCTCACGGCTTTGCTGATATTTTAGGTAAATAAAGATGAATTACCTTTGAGCCAAGGCAGCCAGGCGAAGTCTCCGCCTGATGACATTTCTTCTGAAGAGGAGGATGCAACAGTTAAACCTCAGAAACCAACCAGGTAGAACATTTTATGTCCCCAAATGGAAATCTCCCATCTAATACAACATACAGGATAACGCCAATCACTTATTCCCAAAGGAGCCGTTTTTCACATTTCTCACTTTTTTTTCTTGTGTAAATGTGCTTTTAGATATGGCAGAGTGCCCAAACCTATACAGCCCTTGAACTATGCCCCCAAACAGGATCCACCCTTGTCTGCATCTGAAGCTACTCTTGCCTCACCTTCTGCCTCAAAATCTACATCCAAACGCACAGCCAAGAGGGGAAAGTCATCAAAGCCACAATCGGACCAGAAGTTCAAAAAACCCAAACTAGTCACCCTCAGGTCTTCCAAATCAGACTTTAGTGATGATGATGAGGAAACTGAGTGGGAGACTGTAGATATGCCACTTGTATGCAGCTCCAGTCAAGACAGTGATGCCTCTGAGTTTGCGCCTGCCAGCATACACCCCTCAAATTCTGAGATTTCAGAGGTGGATGAGGCTATGGTGGAGGTAAGAAGAGCAGTTTCTGCTTCATATGTGGTCCATACACATCATCCATTCATTTTATTTTTACCTTTCTCTTATTACAAACATGTTTGTGTGTTGTATCTTTTTTTTTTTGCATGTTTTTTCATCGCATCATTTTAAACCTTCCACTCTTGACTCCTCCCATCCCACTCTTAGCTTGATATCTTGGCCAGTATGCCTGATGTGCTGGGCATCTCCCAAGATGGAATGTGCCCTGATTCCTCTTGTCAGCAGGGGCAGCATGAGACAGGCACTGCTGAGCCATGTGAACATCAATTGGACCTGCTGGTTGTAAGTGATTGATGCTTAAAGTTGTAGTAGTACCAGTCAAGCTGATGATCCTTACTTGCACCTATTAGCTCAAAACCCTTTCTAATAACAATACCAACTTTATTTCTAGAGCATTTTCACCACAGCTAACACTGCATACAAAGTGTTGTCAACAACATCATACTTCAGAATAGAATTCAAAATAAAGCAAAAACACAGACAAACAAATGGGCAACAGATGAGCAGCCACACACTGGCGCCATCTTGTCTGTCCAGCTAATCCTAAATAGTTCATGTTGATGAAGTGCATCCTTATGTTTTGTTTTTCATTTCCACTTTCAGTGCATGCATTTGTGTTGTGGTATGATTTTGAATCTTTTCTGTTGATGCAAATGTAAACATTTGAATATGAACAATGATCATTGCAGTCATTGTATTTCATATTATTACCATAGTTTACTTGGTGTTGCTAGATCACAATCACATGCCGGTAATAAGCTGAGTGGGAAAGGCATTCAAATGCTGTGTGCAGCAAGAATGATGCACTCACTAAATGGTGTATGTGTGTGTTTATTACTGTTAAAAATCATTTGAAGAATGTTGTTGACATTGTGCCTTAAATGTTGCTATGCAGGTGATATGAAAGCAGTGCAGAAAATTGCTAATCCAAAGCAATTTAAACCTGATAATTAATTACCTGATATCCTAAACAATACTACTGTTAATATTAAAGTAGATCAGGCCTGTGGTTGTCAAAATAAAATTAGAAAACACACACATAGTCAGTTTATTTGTTTAGATGCTGATTTGGATGAAGTCTAGTTGAGTCTTTTGTCTCATTAAGGGAAAATGTAAAATATAGACTGCAATGAAGTGTAACTGGGACATCCGTATATGTGTTGTTTGCCTTGTAAATGAAGATTTTGACACCACTTATCTGTTTTTGCCTTGTAGGATGTTATAGACTTCCTTTCTAATGAAAACTCAGAAGGTACGTTGTATGTTTATTCTTAGGAGCCTCTGATGAATTCCATATCTTAAGTTTTTCTTTTGTAAAACTTTTTATTTCAGTATCTCAGGATGAGAGCTACAATGAGGCTGCTCAAACCCTTTTGACCATTGGGAATGTGGCTCACGTCTCTCAGTCAGCGAGTGAAACGGCAGAACAAGATTGCACAACAGGTTGGAAACACCAAAGCCTTGAAGTTCCTTATATTGTTTTGGGATTTAGTTTGTTTGAGATAGAATTATAATGCATTATGTTAATTCCAGGGACAACATCAGCTGGTGTGAACGAGTTCAGCCACCTTGAAGAAGAGACTGTGTCTGCTGAGCTAAAGCAAAATGTCACTGCTGTGTTTGCAGCATTTGGTCAAGAAGCAACAGAAACAACGGAGACAGCTGCCTCTTTAGATTTACAAGGCAGTTTAGCAGACAGTGGTGAAAAGCATTGTATTACAGCCACTGAGCTGAAGAGTACTTGTGATCTGGAACCTGACCCTCAGTTACAAACAAATCCAGACAAGTCAAATGAGACTGGACCTTTTTCTCGGGTAAAGCCCCAAGCAAACCTTAGCCAAACCTCAAGGACTGCCCAACCAGAGGTGCAAATGGACATCTTAACAGAAAGAAAAGCTGAAAGGAGCCATGCAGTTGCCACCAACCTTTTTCAAGCCAGTGAGTCCCCATCAGCTACTGAAGAAACAGCCTCAAAGATATCAGACTCTGCTCAAGCATCCTTGAAACATGACATTTCCACTACTGAAGTTAAACTAGTAGAGGTGTCATCTGACATAAAGGAAAGGTTTGATGACCAGGTAGAATCGGATGCAGCAACATCAGACCCGAATTCTTCTGTAATGCAGAGCAGCAGCTTTCCTGAGTCAGCATCTTATGTTTCAGCAGCTGAGACCAGTTTAAATGAGTCTTCAACTTCAGACTCTTCTAAAACAGAAATTGTCCAAGAGAGCAGTGTTAAAGGCCCAACATCACCTGCAGAAGATTTGCCTGTCAGTCAAAAGGAAGGGAGTAAAACTGTTACCCCATCCCAGCACAAAAGGACTAGATTTCCAAAAGTCAAGCCCAAACCAAACCTACCACAGACATCAAAAACTGCAAGGTATACACCTCAAACCACAGAAGAGATTGTAGAGAAAGACTCGCATCCAACCCCCAACGCAGAATTCCACAAAACAGCAGAAATAGAGTCACAACCAACATGCACCCAGTCTTCAACTCTTCAACCCACTGAGGAGCTGCCTTTGAGCACAGACATGGAGACATGTGTTGGACCTGAAGCAGTATTAGATGTAGCTAAACCAGATCTGACTGTCACAGAAACCTCTCCAGAACCTCTCTAAAGTCCATCTTGAGCCAGACAGGGAGGCCTCCAGAGACACGGGGTCAACCTCTTCATTCAAAGAAGATAACCAGACATCTCATACCAGAACAACTGAGAATAGCAGTCAGAATGTGATGATAACTGACCTCAAACTGCCAGAACTGCAAGTTGGACAAGGACCGAACGTAGATTCAGTTCTAGCCCAAAAAGAAGGTGGCAATCCTGCTGCAGTCCTTACATCTGTCGAGGAGTTAACAGTGAGTCAAGGTGATGGTAAAGCTGCATCTACATCTCAGTCAAGGAGGATCCGAATGCAAAGAATTAAACCCAAACCAAACCTACCACAGACATCAAGAGCTGCAAGGTTTAAACCAGAAATCCCTAAAGAGCCAGCAGAGGATGACTCGAGTCCAAGTCCACAAACAAGCATCCCCTCCTCTGAAGTCCAGCTTGAGCCCAGCAAGGAGCAGATCATCAAAAATGAGGGGCAAGTTACAGAGTCTATAGACAAACACCTAATATCTCATACCGAAACAAGTAAAAGTAGATGTAATGAAACGGTGACACTTGACTCAGGAATCGAAGTATCACAAGTTGGTCTGACATCTTCAGCCCTGGTCCCCGAAGAGAGTAATAGCCCTGCAACGCTGCCAGTCAGTAAACAAGATGCTGAAGCTGCATCTGCTTGTCAGTTGAGGCGAAGTCGATTACAAAAACCAAAACCAAACCTAACACTGACATTAAAAGCCAGGGGGTCTAAACCTCAAGCTGCAAAAGAGCCAGTGGGGCAGGAGTCGAGTCCAAATCCTGAATTGCAAAAGGCAACAGCAGATATGAAACCACAACAACCATGTGCTGCCTCTTCTGAAAAACAGAGTGAAAGCTCTGACCCTGCTTCAGATTCAAAACCATCTCATACTGAAGGGTGCATGACTGGACTTGTTGGTCAGGTGGACAGTGATGCGCAGACTTCAGATCAAAGCGTGACAGAGAAGCTGAACCTGAATGTCCAGCTTGAGCCCACCAGCCAGCAGACCACTGTTGATAAAGGGTCAACTTCTGAGATCACAGATGAAAGCCCTCCAACACATGTTGAAATAACCAAGAGTTGTCCTGACCAAGCCGTCACAGAATCACATGTAGGACAAGAGTCAAAGGCAGCTGCAGTCAAAGAAGGAAACTGCAGTCCTGCCGCTGTTATTACACCTGCAGAGCATTTACAAGCCAGTCAGGGTGACAGTACAGCTGCATCTGCTTGTCTGTTGAGGAGTCGTCGATTACAGAGACCTAAACCCAAACCAAACCTACCACAGGTGTCCAGAGCTGCAAGGTCTAAACCACAACCTGCAAAAGAGCCAGTGGGGAAGGAGTCGAGTCCAAATCCTGAATTGCATGAAAAGACGACAGCAGAAGTGAAACCACAACAACCATGTGCTGTTTCTCCTGAAAAACAGAGTGAAAGCTCTGATCTTGCTTCAGTTTCAAAACCACCTCATACTGAAGGGTGCACAACTAGACTTGTTGGTCAGGTTGACAGTGATGCACCAACATCAGATCTCAGGGTACCAGAGAACCTGAAAGTCCAGCTTGAGCCCACCAGCCAGCAGACCACCGCCGATAAAGGATCAGCTTCTGAGATCACAGATGAAAGCCCTCCAACACATGATGAAATAACCAAGAGTTGTCCTGACCAAGCAGTCCCAGAATCACATGCAGGACAAGAGTCAAAGGCAGCTGCAGTCAAAAAAGGAAACAGCGGTCCTGCTGCTGTTATTACACCTGCAGAGCATTTACAAGCCAGTCAGGGTGACAGTACAGCTGCATCTGCTTGTCTGTTGAGGAGTCGTCGATTACAGAGACCTAAACCCAAACCAAAACTACCACAGATGCCCAGAGCTGCAAGGTCTAAACCACAACCTGCAAAAGAGCCAGCAGAGGAAGGCTCAAGTTCAAGTCAAAATTCTGAATCTGAAAAACCAGCGTCAGAAATGAGACCACAACCATCATGCTCAACTTTGCCTGAAAAGCAGAGTCAAAGCAGTGATGCTGGAATACCAGCATCAGTTCAGGGTGCCTCACTACAACAGAACATCTTTGAGGTCCAACCAGAACCCTCTAGGGAGAAGTCCAACAGAGAGGAAAAGAAAACTTGTGACTTCACAGAAGACAATTTGACACCTCATGCTCAGCCAGCAGAGAGCAGTCTGAATAATGTGGCATCAAACTTTGAACAATCTAAACCTGAAGTCACAAAGGACCCAGTCTCACTCGTGCAGCTTGTGAGCAAACCTCAAAGCTCCACCTCTAGACTTCAGTCTTCTGACGACACAGAAACAGAGGTAGAAGCACAGCAAACGTGCAGCACTACTCTAGAAACATCAACCACAGGTTGTGCTTCGGATTCAGCTCCATCGCTGGGATTAACTTCAACTCCTGCATACACAGAAGAGTCGTCTTCAGCTGAGGAAAAACTGAAGACAGACGCTGGAGTTGGACAGGTCTTAACTTCTGATTGTGCAGGACAAAATATACCTCAAAGAAGGCAGCGACTTTCCAAGTACAAACCCAAACCCAATTTAGGATCAGCCAGTAGGATTACACTAAGAAAACCAAAGGCAGATGATGGTAAACCTTCAGAGAACACCTCATCTATGTCATTAGAAAAGTCTGGAGGTGATAAAAGTGGCACAGTGATAACAGTGGACGACGTGTCAACAGTTCAAGCAGCAGACACGGGTTCTGTTTTACATGAGGGTTTCCAGATGGATAAGTCCACTAAAGTTGCATCATCAAATAACCAACCAATAGCTAATCCAACGGCAGCTCCAGATGCCGAGTTTGTTGAGTCCAAAACAAATCCTCTATTCACCGCTGCCAGCCCCACATGCTCTCAGAAAGACTCGTCTGTCCAAGGGTAAGACGTGTGTACATTTCTCAGTTTGCAGTTTAGCTTTAATTTTTGTTATCCAGCTTTGTTTTAAAGGAAATATGAATGCAATTTTCTGCAGTAATACTCCTTTTATCTCCTTTTACAGCATGGATCCTACAACGTCGGAGTTGACTGGTTCTTCTAAGACATCAAACAAACCTCCTCAAACCCGTAGAGGTCGGCTTGTTAAACCCAAACCCAACCTTCGCTGCAGCAGTCGTCCCCAACATGCCCTGCAAGCACAGAACAGAGACTCCACAGAAGCAGGTTCGACACTAATGTTCGACACTATCTTAAGCCGTGCTGAGCCAGATTACCATCAATAATAGATTTTAGTTAATAAACATTTTCTTTTTCCCCCCAGTTGCTGAGGAACATGAATCTGACCTCAGACCTGATTATCAGGGGGCAGGAGAAGGATTTATAGATAAACTGAGCGTCATAGACTCCAGCTCAAATGATGCTCCAGTCTCTGTGGGTTGTGTGACACAATCAACTTCTTCTCAGGTAAGATGTGCATCAATCACCTGCAAACTTTTGTGTCACTAATTTATGTATTTGTTAGGAGTTAGATAACTTTGAGCCTTCAAACTAAATGTAATCATTTTTAAGAATTCTATCTAGGCCTCAGTTACATTTCACTTAATTAAAATTAGTAAATTAGTCTGCAGTGTCCACAAAACCTGACAAAGACTGATTTGCAAATGAACAGTTTTTTTTGTTGTGTTGTTTTTTTTTTTGTTTTAAACCAACAGCACTAAATAATGTAAAAAAAAAAAAAAAATTTTTATATGAACATTCAATTTCAAGAAATAAATCTAGATTAAATTAAATGGAATTAAGCTTTTATCATCTACAAGGGGCAATTTAAGGGTTACAGTTAAGCAGCATAACGGAAGATATTGTGATTTAAAGTAAATAAAGAGAACTAAATTGCATATTATTGTAAATTTAATCAAAACAAAATTCCCTGTGTGAAATTATATTAGCAAAACAGATTAGTAGCTCTAACATATTTAGAGATTTAGTTCTGATTTAAAGAAATAAATGCCTCTGATCTATCAAAATAAAGTTTATAAGGCAACCAACCTCCTCGTCATAGTGTAGGCAATAGTGACATCTAGTGGCAGAAAGAGCAAATTGCAGCCAGTTGAATTGTTTAATCTCAACTTCCAAGTTAAAGCTTTCTTAACCTTCTGATGGTAAAACTCTGTGTTTCCTGCTCATTTTGAGTGAAATTTATTGTGTAAATTTCTGGAGCTGTTGCTGCCCAGCAGCGTTCTTATGGAGTTTATCTTGTGTTTTAATTTAATTCAAGAAAAAAAACAATCTGAAAGGGGGAAATAATTTTGAAACCAAAATAAAAATATCGGAGAGAACAGATTTTCACACTGATAGCAACCCCCGCGCACGCGCTCAGTAATCAGCTGATCACTCTGATCTATGAGTTTATTTCCACTGTGGCTGAAGTGCTTGGTGACATCATATCTGTGACTGTGGAGAGATCTGATTCCCTCAGAACATCTGCTCAGACGCAGATATATCAGCACTTTCATTTTGACAAGGCGTCAGTCCCACTTTTACCCAGTAAGTGCGGACTTTGGGCTGGTCAAAATTTTCCTCAGAGGCCGTATCACCGCTAATGAGCCATCTCGTCCCCCCTTTCTCTCTCTGTGATAACCGTGTGCCCGCCGATTCTCCTCCTCCTCCCCACCTCTGTGTCTCTCCTGTGTCCGTTACCTCTGGCATCAGAGTGGGCGTTGCTGCCCCCCTCCAGTGGGTTAGATGAGCGGTTTCCTCCACTGTTCTTTCGTGTGAGGCTGAAAGAATCCCAAGAGCTTTGGGATGCTCTTTCATAATTTTTTTTGTAAAAACACAACTCTAAAACCAACATTTTTGGCCGAGATAGCCTACACCGGTCTCGAAAGTTAAGTATTGGAGCGTCATGTTGTCACATGGTGATGGGGCGGGGCTTGGCAGGAACGGGTTTATTTGGATCAATCAGCAGTTCTTATTTGCATATAATGTGATTGACAGGAAAGCCAGCGAGTTGCATAACATTTTGACTTTTTATGCAATTTGTTCCCAAAAATGGTAGGCTCCTGAACTCCATTGGCCCCTGGGCTTCATCCCAGGTAAGCCTGTGCATTAAGGTGAGGCCTCGGTGAGGGTGGATATTTATGCAGTTCGGGCGGGTAGCGGTGAGAATAAGTTTCTTTTTCGTTGGACATGAAGTGTTTTAAACATCAGACCGGGATCATGTCCAGCGCATGCAGAGACACTGCTGGTAATGTGAAGCAGAAACTGAGAACAAAGTGGCAAAATGACAGACTGCAGTGAATTTATACATTTTGGAACTTAATGTCTTCACGTGCCAGTCAGGTTTGAGAGGGAGAGCCGCGGTTAGTGGGTCTCGGTTTGAGTGGATGCAGGTCGGTAAAACCTGTGCAGAACTCTAATGTGCAAGCGGCTGCACGCCAAGTGGTGGTCGATACGTCCAAACAAAAAGATGATGCAACTACTTTTAAGCTTTTGACAGATTAATGCACAATAAGCAGAAATTTCCTGCATCATGTGAATGACAGACCAGACACTGACATTTTCCTCCAGTCTCGTCTCGTTGACAAAAATTCACACACGTCTTGTCAGACGCTCTGGCAGGGCTAAGGCTCGCAGCCACTTGACCTGAGTCGGTGTCTAAAAGTGTACACGGATAATTATAACCCGGTTGCTTATTTTATCAACTTTTATGAAAGACGCAGCGATGTGTATCCGTCTTTCCCAAAGCAGCAGCAGCATTTATTAACCCTTCAGAAAGCGGTACAGTCAGCCTGAGTCCTTCTAAACATGCTGCCGTGGATCAGGAAGTCTGGGCCAGCGGGAGTTTCCTCATGAATATTAACAAGGAAGGCGTCACCACCTTTGCCCCAAATACCACCACCCGGCTGTCAATTCTGTTGAGACTGGCCAATAGGAACACAGGCCCGCCCATGACACAGTTTTCACATCAAGAGAAAAATCGTGAATCGAGAGCAAAGACTTAAGTTTTGAGAGCAAGAAGGAAAAAGTTTTGAGAGAATTTTTTTTTTTTTTGAGAAAATGTTTTCACTTTGAATGCAAAAAAACATTATTTGAGAGTAAAAATGTATTTTTGAGAGCTTTTTTCCCTTGAAAATAATTTTCCAAATGTCAATTTATCTTTATTTATTCTATGATAAAATATTTTCTCTCAAAATCTTTTCTTGAGTCTCAAATAACATCAGTTTTTGCTATCAGTGTGAAAATTTTTCTCCAATATTTTTATTTTGGTTTCAAAATTATTTTCCCCTTTCAGATTGTTTTTTTCTTGAATTAAATGAAATCACAAGATAAACTCCATCTGTTCTGAGGCTGAGGAGCTAAATTTTATTACCTTTTCCTCCAGTATGCCACGTGATGTTTCGCTTTACTGAGTGTTACACACCAGCAACAGGAAATAAACATACCAGACATTTTGAACGTGCGCTGTGGCTGATTTAGCAAAGAAATGCAGAAGGACATTATCAAAGGAAGAAAGGAGAAGAAAAATGGTCAAAACAAGACAAAAGTCAACATAGGACTGACTTTCACTGTCTGGGAAAAGACCAGAGTACAGATGGATATAGAATTGGCTGCCGTCGGGGGACACCTCACTAAGGCCACGTCTACACTAGGCCGTGTAAGTGCTTAAATGCATAAATATTAACCAGTACCCTGTCTCAGCCACACTAGCCTATCATTTAAGGTTCCCCTCCCCAGTTATTTTTTTACATTGCTGAAGCACTGTTAGATTTGTCCTTTCTGGCCCGCCGTTGGTTGGGACGTTGGAGTCTTAGTTTTACTCCTAGATAGAGTAGTTTAAACTTAACTTCTTTTTTGTTTTGATAAATGTTCTTTTCTATTAATAGAAACTAAATATTATCTTACAACTGTATTATTATTATTATTATTCAGTTCCACCGTATTAATAGGAATTTGAATATTTATATGAAGTCCGTACAGAATAAAAAAAGACACAATAACCAACTCATCAGGCTGGCATGAAATTAGATGAGAAAATACTTTAATAATCACGGGGGGTGGGGGGGGATTGTTCTTTTTCATATTTAAAGAAAAATTTCAAACAGAAATATTACATAAAGCTTTTTCATACGCACTTGCATCATGTTCATTTTAAGGTTATATGTTTTTAACCAGTGGAATTATTTTACACTTTCTGATCATAAAACTCTAAGTTTCTGACTCATTCAGTTCTACTTCAGTTATCACGTTTTTGTACCTTACAGGACCAATGTAACGGTGAAAGTTAGCCAAATATTTCCCACCACCCATGTTAGTTATTAGTCTGGCTTTTGATAATAAGTATTCAGTAATAAACTTACGATTTGGAAAGTTAAGTAGATTCTTGGGTTAACTCGTCTACACTTCTGTCATCATAAAAATATCCACGGTATGTGCTGTATTTTACATTAAAGACACACAACGGAACTTTTAGCAGTTTTCTCAGTGACGCGCCCCCTATCGGCGACTAAACTAGCAGCCATCTTGTATCATACCTGCACCGTGATTCACTCCAGCCAGTAAAAGACAGTCTTATCTTGACTCTTGTTCTGTCCCTTCTTCTCTTCCTTTTCCTCTCTTCCTCCTGTAATGTTTCCTTACCGAATCCGACATGAACGGCATTCAAAACACTCGCGGGGTTGATACCTGGTTTACATCCGGTTGCTAGTGAGTGACGCGGTGCTGCAGCCAATAGTCGGCTGCAACGTCACAGTCGCGTCCCGGATGGGAATCTTACATAGTGCTGTTTCTGAGCCCTGGGACGCCTCTGGGCAGTGACGGCTCGAAAATGCGCAAAATGAATGTTGGTGTGCCATCAAAACGAGTCAGAAACACAGATTTTTAAGGTCTAAAAGTTACGTTGTGTGTCTTTAATTATGTGTGTGTGTGTTAGTAAGCTAAACTAAACAGATTAAGTGCATTTATCATAGTGTTGACACTTAATTACCAATGGAGTAATTTATATGTGTTTGTTTATTTACTTACTCATATTTCAGTTTACATTATATTACTTAAGTGCACAAAAATGATGTGCTCCTGATTTTTGTTTTTCCCTGTTTAGCCAACTCTAAACAATGACAGCTCAGTTCAGTCCTCTGCAGGTTTGTGAAGAAGCTGCTGCTGATTTGCTTTTGAGAAAAAACCCCAGAAAGGCTAAATGGTCAAGGCTGGGAACTAAAGGGTATTATGGAGTAGCAGATATGTTGTTAAGCATATTTTATCTATATCAGGTGTTATGAGTACGGAATCATATCTTATTAAAAAAGGTTGGTAAGAACTGGTCTGGTACCAAGTAATCACTATACCAAGCAGCAGCTTTGATCAGAGATGGAGTGTAATGCCTGTCAAGAAACTGGTAAGCTGCTGCTTATCCTTAAATGTCTTCCTTTGATTTCTTGAATCCTAGAACGCATTAACATCAAGCATTGAAGGGTTCCAAAGTTATCCACTTTTATCACAAAGTAAGTCTGCTGTAGAATTTACCACTCTAACATCATTTTGTTTTAAATGTACAGTCTAAAACATTTATTTTTTGAATAAATCCTGCCTCTCTCTTCCTTCCTCTCAGTACTGCCGGAGCAGGTGCCTTCAGATCCAGATGAACCATTTTTCATCCTCTCCCTGACAGAGATCCCAGTCTCTTCAGCAGGGGATGTGCTGAACAGTACAGCTGAGCACCTCTCTTATCTCCCTGTAACAGATGCATCAACACAGCAACCAATGTTAGTGTCTGTGTTTAATCTGCTTGCCATCCGTGGGGGTGGGGGGTGGTTTAGTTTCTGATTCTACAACCTTCTTACCATTTGCAGTGTTTCTGGAGAGAGCGCCGCAGGAGATGGGCCAGTCTCCAATGCACCTGCGTCCACAGAAGAGAGTGATGCAGTAGGTGTATTTAATGTTAGAGACATTGGTCCAAGTCCAGCTGCATTTATAAGTGAAGCTGAGAGGAGTAATTTGAGCCCACAGAAGAATCCAGAGGATCTACAGGGTAATTTTGATTTTCTGTTGTTAATGGATAATGACTTATTCTGGAGAATTATTTATGATTCTGTGTTTTAATGACAGGAAATACTTCAGTTCAACCAGTGATTGTGGACAGTGAAGAGACCGATATTCCCTCACCAAAGCAGAGACTAACAGACAGTGGCAGAAAAGGTATGAAGCAGATCAATATGTACTCAGCATGTTCACTCTCAGCGAATTGGACACATCCTTTTTATCCTGATCCTGTCTCTTCTTTAACCAGCCAAACTGCCAGGGAAGTCCAGTACTAGAGAGAAGAAACAAATGACCCCTGCTGCCACTGAAACAAAGACGTCCGCCTCCCAAATAAGCACCACCCAGGACTCAGACCATCCTGGGTCTTCTGTTGAAACTGTCAGAGGTGCTAAGAAGACTCTTGCTTCTGGGAAAGAGCCTGACACTAGCGGGGATTTACAAACTGCACAAAGTGTTGGGAGAAGTCTTCGAAACAGGTGAGAAAAAAGGAGAAAGTAGTTCAAATTCCAAACCAGCTGTGATGTTTGCATATAAATAATTGTTATTTTTCCCCACTTATTCCAAAACCCAACAGAAAAGCCAAAGATTTCCCCTCCTTCGCTTCTGAAACGAAAGTCAAGCCATCTGGAAAAGCTGCATCTCGGACAGCGAGGGTGAAAACTCCGTCTGCAGCAGGAAAACGATCTGTATCACATGATGTCGCTCCCATACAAAGTTTAACACAGACACCAGAGGAGTCCCATTCAACGTCTACCACATCTCCAGCACAATCAGTGCTTATTGACAAGACTTCTGACTGCAGACACATCAGCTCAGATCCGACTCCCAGCACCTCATACGGTACAGAGGTAATGAGGATACACACAGATGCAAGCTGCCCAAGTTCACAGGGACTTTTACACCCTGATTGAGTCGATTTAAAGGTGATCTTTTGTTCTTTGCAGGCTTCGGCTTCCCAGGAAGGTGACTGTGCTGAGAGCTGCTCTTTAGAAGATGAACCCACCGTCGTGTCGCAGTACTTCTACAGCGATATTTTCACAGATGTGGAAGAGGGATAAAAGCTACAAACTTGCCTTTATAAATAGTTTTTCTCTCAAGTTATCTCTGAGTGTTAATTTATAACATAAGAATTAAGTCGTAATACTTTATTTAATATTAGATGCATTTTCACTCTCACAAGCACTTTGGATTTGTACAGTAGGTCTGCGTTCCTAAAATGTGATTTTAGAATTTAGTTCAAACAATGAATATTTAAGCAGAGTGAAAATGGAAAGTAAAGCAAACTATTTAAACTCGTGGTGGGAGCTGAATATTACAAAACGTTTTAAGCTTCAGTTTTTATTCAGCAGCTGTGAAAATGTAAATATTGTAAAGCTTCAAATGGTTTTGATTAGTTTTTTAGCTGCTTTTTTTTGGTAATTGTTATATATCAAGACATAACATTTGCCTCTGAACAAATGTGTAACTCATAAACTTGGCATCATGTACAGTTTTGTATGTCTCTTCTGTGCATTGTTAAATGGGCTCCATTTAAAGTTGAGAGTTTTTGTTGTTCTTTATATTGTAGGCTGTTGAGTATTAAAGAGTACGTTGTACAGCTGTGCAGCTTTCAGATTATTATGTTTAACACTTGAGGGGGAAATTGTATGTTAATGTTGACCTATCTGAAAAGGGCCAGTGTGTTTAATGTAGTGACATCTAGTGGTATGAAGTTAGCATTTCAAAAAATGTGTTTTTTTCCCTGCTAGCTCAAACTAGAAATCCTACATTAGAAGATTGAGGTAGTTTAAGCAAAGCAATTATTATTTTAGCACAGTTCTACACTGAAGAGGTGCTCGATGGGCTGAATATTTGAAAGACTTGTGTTTAGTTAAACTTCACATGAATGCAAAATAGGCTTTTGTTTAAATTTTGAAACACACATTTGTTGAAGACCAGAGAAATCTTGCTTGCAGTTTCTTTTCTTATTATTTTGGGGATAACCTTGAAAAGCAATTGCAGACAAAAAATGTTGCTCAACTCCTACTTCTGCAGCAGCTTCTCATCTAAATCTTAATATCCATTGTTGTTTGACACACCGCTTCATTAATTTGAGTGAGAAATATTGTACTATGTATGACCTGAATGTCTAGTACATGAGACAGTTAATTATTATATTAGCTCAAGTATTTGAAAACGTATAAAGGTTATGAAATTCCCTGGTTTTAGAAGATAAAGACTGTCAGGAAGCACACGCTCTTGTACATTTGTACACTATAAGAATATCAATCCCTTTGTTCTTCCTTCTTCCCCATCTTTATAAATAAAGATTAATTCATTTATTCTTATATTTACATCAGTTTTCTTGTTTTGAGTTCATGAATTGCTCAAATAATATTGAACGTTCAATTATATAGATTTTAGATTATCTCTCTCAAAACCTGTTTGTGTGAGAATGATTAGATTTAGTTGCTATGTAATGTTTACAGTAGGTAAACATCCAGTACCCAATTGTAATTTCTGGTTTTGGTATTTGTGGAGAGAAGATCAATTTTAATAAGATTAATTAGTTTTAGAATAATTACTTAAATTTTAATGTTTACAGTCCTCAAAATTAGTCATACCCTCCAAATAAAGAAAATATCAGCTGTCAGTGAAATTAGTTAAGATTAACAATGAATAATGAATAAAAATTCTATGAAACCATGACATTGATATTGAATTGCGGTTCAAAAGAAACATTAAAAACAAACACACCCAAATAAAACAAGTAAACAAGCATGATGTGGCCCTGTTGCTAAAATTCTGTTGAGCAACACTTTGAGGCAATCACTGCAATCAATTGAGTGTATGAATAATATTGAGGACGACTGTATATATATATATATATATATACACTATATATATTTATATACATATATATTATTCTTATGTTAATTGTAAATTCACATTGCTACTGGATGTTCATTTGTGTATGTGATAGAGAGGCTTGAATGAGAGACTTATATTTGAGACTCTAATCCCCTCTGCTGCAACCTCTTGTATGGAGGCTTAAGACTGTTTTGATCTCTCTGTTGAGTAACTAACTGCTCGGTCTGCAGGTCCGCTCTAAATGCTGTTTCAGTCAGCTGTGAGATTAGCTTGCTCACTCAGTGTGCCGCCTGACTGTGCTGAGACCGGAACAGACTTCTGAAGTACTACCGAGAAGGACCATGAATGATAAAACTCAGGTTAGTGAGAGGAGAGAGATTTTTCTATTGACTGCGTTTGAAAATACACCAAATATTGGTGTTTAATACAGAGATGCGTTATTATTTCTTGTTTTATTTTCATCATATTTTTGGTCAGTTTTATAGTTACTTTTAAGAGGGCATTTTTATTTCTTGTGAAAGGAATAAATGTGTGTGGGTGGGAAATATGTGCTTAATGCGTATTTATATTTTTGTTTGGAAAAAAAGCAATATAAAAAAAATAGTCTTTATTTACAATGTATGTTCATTACTGTCAGTGTTTCATTAAGATTATGTTTTTTAAAAAGTCAAATAAAACATTCTTCTTAAGCTATTTAAGAGGAGTATAGATTAGATTATTATTTTACATCCATTTACAATTACTTCAAACATACCAATGAGGCTTACAGGATCAGGAAACATGACTTAATTATGTAACTTTGTTCTGATCCCTAAGCTGTGCTTCTCCCAAAATGCATAACTCGTTGACGACTGTAAACCTCCAGTCTATGAATCTATTATGAAAATGTTGTATTGGCTATCATGCTGAGATGTGTTCTTACTAAAAAAAAATTAACTGAACCTTTCTGTTAATAGTGGAAACGATGAGGGGTAAAACTCAGTTTAGATGTTTATCACATATTAAAATCCTGGAAAATGATTAGGCTCATTTCACCACTTTTAATTGATAGATTCATATGAGATGATGTCATCAAACCTATTGATACAGAGACATGTGGGTTGAGCTGCTTGTCATTGTTTTGTGATCTAACCAACTTACCTGGAATCAGTTTCTTGTTGGAAACCTGACATCCTGGACATTGTCCAGGGATTAAAGTCATGCACCAGTTCAGCAGTCACACCATGGGGCTCTTATACAACATGCTTGCATGTTTAAAGCTCCATGCCAGAACATTTTGGTATGTGAAAGTTACAAGGCTAATCACAACAAAACATCTTAAAATCCACAAGATTTTACTTATTTATTGCTGCTTATTGGTGAAAATGTATCAACGCGCTTTGTGTTTTGAGTGAAAGCTTGTATTGTAGATGCATGTGCACAGATATCTTCATAAATGAGGTTGAAACAATATTTTCTCACAATTCTCTGACAGGATGAAAAGGTGCTGCAGCAGATTGAGAGGGAGGTGCGAATGCGGGAGGGGGCCAGTAAGCTTCTGGCTGCCTGCTCCCAGAGAGATCAAGCCCTGGAGGCCTCCAAGAGTTTGCTAACCTGCAACACTCGCATTCTGGCTCTGCTCAGCCAACTGCAGCAGATGAGGAAAGCACAGATCTTAGAGAGAGAGGGACGCAGGTCAGATGGAGTGCATGGATATACTGAATGTAATCAGCAAGAGGTGTGATACACTTTAATTGTTACACAAAAGCAAGTTGTGTGCAGAGATTGCACTGACCTTGGTAACCACTAGATGTCAGATATGCCTATTTTTTAGATCCATGGATGCATGGGCTGTGTTTGGTATGCATCTAACATTTTTTGCATGTAGAAATATCAAGTATAAGCTCTGTGTGCAATACTGTGAAACATCTTTGTTAAACAAATGTGTAGTACACTTGGTTGGTTGACAAATAATTCATTTCCCTGCAGACCATCTGAGGATTTAGTGCCATGTACTGGAAAAGTGGCACTCTCAGGTATGTGTAAAACATATTTTTCCACAAATTTAAAAGAAGTAAGATTGAAACTAGCCTTTATATTTCTGACTATGATTTGTAATCTGAAAGATCTGCGAATCCCGCTCATGTGGAAGGACTCAGAGTACTTTAAGAACAAAGGAGGTAAGCCAATTAAAGGGACTGACTGTTAATGTGAGTTAATCAAAATGAAAACCTAATTTAGGTTTTTGAAACAGCTTGCGCACCAAACGCTTGTCTGTTGGGACTGAATATAAAAAGCATCCTTTTAAAACTTCTACCTTCAGAGCTGCATCGCTGTGCTGTGTTCTGCCTGCTTCAGTGTGGCACAGAGATCCATGACACCGACATAGTGATGGTAGACAGGACTTTAACTGACATCTGCTTTGAAGACACAATCATATTGTAAGTTTAAGCATCTGAAGAGGTTCAATTCTGAATCATTTCTGCATTTCATTCATCTTTGTGAGGATTTTCTGTGTGCAGCAACAAAGTAGGTCCTGAATTCCAGCTGCGGGTGGAGCTGTACAGCAGTTGTGCGGTCGAGGATGTCTCTCCGGGGGTTCTAACGTCCAGGAGGATGAGCTTCCTGGGGGGCTCTCTAGGATGCTCTTCGGGCAAAAAAATCCGTGCTGCGTTTGAGTCTGCAACTGTTTGTGGATCTACTTCTGGTGGGGATTTAAGATCTGGACGTGTGTCCCCGCCTTTAGCCTTTGGCCAGTCTGCATTGTGAGCATAATACTTCTCTCTCATACACACATTTTATCATTTTATTTTAGCAGCTCATTGTTGTCAATACTTTCCATCTGAAGGGGGCCTAAGTACAACCTGCTGGCTCACACAACACTGAGAATTCAACATGTCCAGGAAGGGTTCAAAACACATGATTTGATACTTTCAGCAGCAGGTGAATTTCTACCTTTTTCTTGTCCTATCTTGCATGCTTTTATATCGCCATGGGAAACTGATCTTTTTGTGTTTTTAGAGGATAGCCCGTTCTGGTTGCCTCTGTATGGAAGCATGTGCTGCAGATTAGTTGCTCAGCCTCTATGCATGGTTCAGACAGTGATGAGTGGCCAAATAAAGGTCAAGGTAATGACATTTCCACACATTTCCCTACTATGTGATTTTTCTTTTCTTTAATTACATTTCAATACAACTCAGTATTCGTTTACTCTGTGCCCTTTCAGCTTGAAGAGGACTTGGATTACTGGGAAGATTTCTACGGAGTCCTCCGGAGGCAAACTCTACTTTGCTATCAGAGTCGAGAAGACGTGGAGTCTGATTATAAACCGCTGCTTGTAATCCCCTTCAGAAAGGTTAGTTCTGACTTCCTCCACCATTATTTTACATCAATTATTAGTTTTCTGTTAGAGGAACACTTTACATGACAAAACTTTACTACTAAAGCCGGGGAATTTAAGTTTGTTTGTTTATGAGTGCTTCTTTTTTTATAGTAGTTCATAAATCTGACATATTTCAAGCCAGGGATGTCGGATTCTAGTCCTGCAGATTTTCAACATTTACCTGCTTTAACACTCTTTAATGAAGTGATTGGATCATTGACAGACTTGTGCAGAACTTGTTAAGCAGTTGGAAACATCTATATTATTTAAATCAAGTGTGTTGGATTGGTTTAGAATTGGAATTAGACATCCCTAATGTTATTGTAAAATCAGGTGTACACTGTTCAGAACAGGATTTTACTTGATTAGAGGGTTAAAGTTTCATCATATAAGAATAAATACAGTATGTTTTACTGGATATGTAGTTATTTATTTTAGATTTGTAGTAAAATTTGAACTGTGGTGAATTAAATGAAAATATATAAATACTTCTGTCTTTAATGCCCTCTGACATTTCATCCTGCTGTGTTTCTACAGTAGCCCAGAAGGGACATGACAAACATTGACTATACATTGTGTGCACAATCATTAGACAAGATGCATTTTTGTGGATTAGATCTTTTATTTAACAACAGCAATGTTCTTGGTTCATCCAAAATTTTTATAGACATCAAATCTGAACATTTAAGGAAGTGAAAGTGAGGATTTGGCTTTTGTACAAGAATATCTGTGTGAGCAATTATTAAGTAATTATTGATGTGCAGAATTATTATGCAACTCAATTAAATAGTTTTTTCCACCTTGCTTGTTTATTTTCATTTATAAATGCGAGAATAATCAAGAAACAACTCAAACTTTACACATAAACATCTTTGATATTCCAAAAACAAACAAACAAACAAAAAAACCAGTGACAAAACAAACGATGAAATGGATGGAAAACGAAGGTCTTCCAACCATGAGTCTGTCAGTTTCCTGATTTCTTGACCAGCAACTTTTTGTGCAACAGCAAGCACAGCCTCCCAGACTCTCTGTGTACTGTTTTCTTCACTGTAAATCTCATGTTTAAGAATGACCCATAATCTCTCAAGGTTCAGGGCAGGTGAGGAAGAAGGCCATGTCATTACTCCTTTATCTTTAACGCCTTTAATGGTCAGAGTACTTCAGTGCATAAGATGAAGCATCGTCCTGCATAGAAGTCATGGCCTTCTAGAGCAGCTTTTTCCTGCACCACTTTGTAAAGAAGGTGTCTTCTGGAAATTGGCTGTAGGTTTTGGAGCTTAGTTTGACTCTATCTTTCACCCGACAAGGCCCAACAAGCTTATTTTTTACTAGTTCTAGCTCATACCAGAACCCGACCAGCACCTTGCTGGCATCTGAATTGGAGTGGAGCTCTTTGTCCATTCAGTGGGCCTGCGCATCTGGTCCAGGAGTCCCCCTCATCTCATCAGTCTATACTGTAAAACTTTGGTAAAATCAGTCTTTAGATGTTTCATGGCCCAGTCTGTGGAGGAATTTTGTTCCACTCATCTTTGCAAAATTGTTGTAATTCAGCCACATTGGAGGGTTTTCCAGCATGAACCGCCTTTTTTAAGGTCATGCCACAGCATCTAAATTGGATTCAGGTCAGGACTTTGACTAGGCCACTCCAAAGTCTTCATTTTGTTGTTCTTTAGCCATTCAGAGGTGGGCTTGCTTGTGTGTTTTGGATCATTGTTCTGCTGCAGAACCCATGTGCGCTTCAGCTTGAGGTCATGAACAGATGGCCGGACATTCTCCTTCAGGATTTTTTGGTAGACAGCAGAATTCATGGTTCTATTTACCACAGCAAGTCTTCCAGGTCCTGAAGCAGCAAAACAGCCCCAGACCATTACACTAAAACCACCATATTTTACTTTAGGTAATGCGTGTTACTTTTACGCCAGATGTAATGGGACCTACACCTTCCAAAAAGTTCAAGTTTTGTCTTGTCAGTTCACAGAGTATTTTCCCCAAAAGTCTTGGGGATCATCAAGATGCTTTCTGGCTAAACTGAGACGAGCCTTTATGTTATTTTTGCTCAGCAGTGGTTTTGGTCATGGAACTCTGCCATGCAGGCCATTTTTGCCCAGCCTCTTTCTGATGGTGGAGTCATGAACACTGACCTTAATTGAGGCAAGTGAGGCCTGCAGGCAGGTCCTATTTAAGTGATTTCTTGATTGAGAACAGGTGTGGCAGTAATCCAACTTGGTGTGGCTAGAGAAATTGAACTTAGCGTTCCAAAGATGTGATATTCCACAGTTAATTTATGTTTTAACAGAGGAAGGGGGGGGGGGGGGGGGGGGGGGGGGGGGCAATCACTTTTTCACACAGGAACATGGAGGTTTGGATCCCCCCCCCCCCTTACTAATAAAAATCTTCATTCAAAAACTGCATTTTCTGTTTACATGTGTTATCTTTGACTCGCATTTAAATTTGTTTGATGATCTGAAACATTTAAGTGTGACAAATATGCAAAAAAGTAAGAAATCAGGAAGGGGGCAAAAACTTTTTTATACAGCTGTATCTGTTCACACCTAGTATAGGATGTTGGTCTCCAAGCCACTCTCTCCCTTAATACACCAATGCATGTCAAGTTGTATGCTAACATCCAACAAGCAGTCAGGTTTATCCAGATTAGAGTTGGAAAATTTACAATGAAATGACAGCATGGTCAAAATACTCACTTGCCTAAGAATTGTGCACAATGTAGTTGCAAATGTAGCTCTTACACATTTGGGGGGGAGGATATGGTGATAGGTATTAGGTTTTTTTAGACATAGGTTGCAAACCTGAATTTCCCCCACACAACCTGCCATAAAAATGAAAAAAGTAGAACCAGTGTTTGTTCTGCACTGTTGTGAAAACACGATGGTGCATTGCAGCAGAGTGAAGATGAATCATGACACCTTTTAGATGGTTGCTCTCTGGTGACAAAACAAAACATTTCAACAACAATAATGAAAACACAGTTATGAATGCCACGTTGCATCGCTGCCTGCAGATCTGACTACATCTTACACAGTAATTCTTTTTATATCCACTTATTTATTCCTACTAATTGCAAATAGCATCAAGTCTCTTCTACTGAGTTATTAGCTATTTAATTATTCTGATTTCATTATGATGAATAATCAAGACACTACCTCAACTGCAAAACCCGTGTTTTTTCCCACTGATTCTGAATGTTATTTTCATCCAAGTTTTTTTCATTGTTAACACAATGCTTTTGATTATCTCTTAACAATACAGACAGTTCCCTCTATTTATGCTGAATGGGTTCAGACCAGTATCAGGATGAGTCAGACAATAATCAGCCAACAAAGGAAACCTGTTCTCTTGCATTCAGTTACAGAATGGAATAACCAGCTTTAAGCTTTTAATGTACAAACATTTGATAGGAATAAGAAAGCTTTTGCTTGTGTTCTCTAACCAACCTTACGGAAAAACTAGTGTCTTCTTCAGGTCTTTTATTAACCAGTTTCTTCTCAGACTTCTTATATTGTGGCATTTAATCTTTTATTAAGAGGTAATTTTGTTTAGATTTTTTCAAGAAGAGTAGAAAAATACAGATCTGTGACACAAAACAATTAGTTTATTTGATACTCTGTTAAATACTATACAACACCTATATTTTACACTTGCTGGCCTTATTTTTATCTTTTGTTTGCTTGCAGGTCTGCATGCTGGAATAAACATTCAAAGTGTAAGCATAGTTAGACAAGACTTTAATGTTGCAGTTGAAAGCGGTGTATCTTCTAAAATCAGATTTCAGTTCAGGTTTGTTCTTTCCTTATGCAGGTATTTCATTTTGAAGAGGTTATGCTCACCCAACCAGTTCTTCCTGGCTCAGATTGAACATGCAGCTCAGTTAATGAACCGTGATAAAACGGATACGTTTCTGTGTTTATTCCATCAACTGTTTTGTTCTTCTTTTCAATAAATAATACAATAAACGGTGAGGAATTTGTTGCCTATGATAAAGTACTCTACAGTGCATGAAGCTTTTTACTCAGTACAGAAACTGTTAAATATGCACGAACACTGTAGATCATGCAGTACGTTTCTCATGCATGCAATGGAAAGTTTTCAAGTACAGGTTTGCAACAATGTTCACCTGCTGATCTGACCCACAGTTTGGCTTCAGCAACATAAAAGAGATACCGTGTAACTTTTGACCCAAACATTAGCCAAATGTAAGTAATGATAGATGATTTCTGGGGTCAGCATACAGCACTTGAAGTATGTTGTTGCTCCAAGGGGGCTGCCCTCCTCAAAAACCAGACATTGTGACTTTGCAGGAGCGTATCCGTCTCTCATTGCATCATGTGACCTGGAGTGTTTTGCTTTATGGCTTGATGACTTCACTATCAGTTGATCAAAGTGGTCTGTAAACACGATTCCAAAACACAGATAGAGACCGTTTCATTTTGCAACAAATGTATGGTCTGTGGGAAATTACAGGTTTAGTGCCCGTAGTGGCCAAAAGTTACACAGTATCCCTTTAAATTAGCTAACAGTATGTAACATATATTGTTTAAACACACATCAAATACGTTGATTGGACCAAAGCTTATTGATTTTAAACAGGATATAGTTGAAGAACTACAGTATTCTGTCAATAGATGGCAAATTCTCGATAATTCTACAAGTTAGTTTTAATCTTGTCAACTTGTAATATTTGATCCAGAAATATCCACAGAAACACTCCCTAAAAAATCTGTTCTTATTAACTAAATACATGTTTTTTTCTCAGGATACCTCCATCTGCGTGTCTGAGGGAGATTCTATCCATGGCCAAAATATATACATTAGTACACAATCCCAAGGAGAGGATGCAACCTACACTGTTACCACAAACTCTCCGGAAGAGGCGCAATGCTGGAACAAGGCCATCCGGCAACACATCTATAACCTGAGTAAGACCTGGATCAGCTCAGGTAGCAGTCTGGTCCTGACTCTGCTTTGCATCTCTTTTAGCATCATGAGGACCAGTTTCTACCAACATGACATATTAAAATGTTTTGTTCGCCAGGTAGTTTCACTTTTTCAGCACTTTCACGCAATTACAGCGTACTTATTTGAATCAAATATAAAATGAAAAATGTTTTTATCAAGTACTGAATATCTTAATGAAATCTTACTTGATGAAAACATTTTTATGGAAAATTTCATTATTGTTGTGAATAAGTGAATGCAGTGAAGGGCCACTTCTTGGTGTGAACAAGGCTGTAATATTCTTTTGTTATGTGTTGCTCTGCGCCAGTCATTTTATTAAAAAAAAAGAACTGATTCTGCAATAGGTTATGTGATGACAATCATAAATGGAGTCCCCTTTTTACTAAATGGTTCAGTGTTGATCTTTTTGGTTTTTTGGTTTTATTAAAGTATTTCAATCACAAATATCTTGGTTAGAATTCATGACTGAAATATGAGTGAGTTCTCAGTCTACTGCATCAGATTATCATTATTGTGCCCTTTAATTTGAATTTACTTGTAAATACATATAAAAAATACGTTTTTGTTTTTTTTATTAATAATTTCCTAACTGAGACTGTGATTCTCAGTCCTGGTCCTTGAGGCTGCTGTACTGCAGTTTTTAGAAGTTTCCCTGCTGCAACACACCTGATTCAAATCAATGATTAATTCACAGACTTGTGCAGAACGTGACATTACACTCTTCACAAGTCTGAGTCTGAATCAGGTGCGTTGGAGCTGGGAAACTTCAAGAACCTGCAGGACCCCAATCCCTGAGGACCAGGATTGAGAATCTTTAGACTTTCACAGACCTTTTATACACTGCTGGTACGAAGGGGGAGGTTCAGCTAAACAGAACAAACAAAAGTAAATAATCAAATTATTGTTATCAAACTGTATGTCGGCAACATAAAAAGACAGGAGAATAAAATAAATAATGGCTCTGGATAGGCTGTCACCTGTGGAGCGGAACTACCTTCAGTATGTGGAACAACAGGTATAACGTTGTGAGAATGGCGGTGAGACTCTGTCTGTCACAAGTATTGAGATGGAGTTAGCTTGCCAACTATTGCCTGGGTATTTTAACAACATGATTGCTGATTATTATTTCTGACAGCACCTTTTATAATTCAGGCAAATTAACCTGTGAATTTTTTGTTTCAGGTCAGTGGGTACAATGTTGTGATGACATCATGAAGATTGAGGCGCCAAGCTCCAGAAAATCCAACACGCTAAAGCAGGGATCTCTATACCATGAAATAGGTAGTGTCTCTAAGTAAAGTGATATGTGCAGTGCATACCAGGGATTTTACCCACCAGATATCTCAGACAACTACCTGAGGGATTTTTCAGTATGGAGAGTTAGATGCTTTCCTTACAGGTGAGCTAAAGCTAACAGCTACTCAGGACAGGGCCATTAGAGGAGCAGATCTTTCCAAATCTAAAACAACTTGAAGCTAAAACTGTTTATTGCAGTTTGTATGAGTTATATTGTGGATATTAACATTAACATTGTGTAGTAATAAGATCCACAAGGCTCTCAAAATGTGACAATATGGGCCATGTTATGCAGTCCTGATTTCAACTGTCTGAGGTATAAGTGATGCACAATATATAATTTATAATATCACTCTTGCTCTAACTGATATGAATTTTATAGGTTTGAAACGTTTTGGATGGGAAAATGTGCTCTATTGAAGAAGCTTTTTTGCTTCAGCTCACCCATCAGGAAACAGACAGTGAGCACATGACCTCTGTTTTCTTTGGCCAGGATAGTATGCTTCTCATAGATATAACACATTTAAAACAAACCAACATTTCCTCTAAACTTTACTTCAAATCACAAACTTTAGTTAAGGCACAATGTTTTTATCTATTTATTTTCTCAAAATATGATTCCTCTGTACTTTTTGACAACAGCATATTTTCAGATATACTAAATTAAACAAATGTTGCCAGGAATTTTCAGATCATTATATGCTTTAAAAGCCTGTGATCTGCTTCTTTGAGGTTAATAATTCAAGTTTTGGGGTTCTTTGAAAAAGGGGTTGTTTTCAAAGGCAGTTTTTCTTAACAGACAGTTTTTATTTAATTTCTCTTCTTTAAAGGTGCAGTGTGTAAGAAAATCACCTGTCAATGACAGAAAGATTTAATACATAATTAAAACTGTGCTTCTAATGGTGTCTAATCACTTTCATAAAAATTAATTATGTCTTTTTATTCTCCAGAATTAGCTGTTTATATCTTCCTGCTGCAGGCCCAGACCCTGTATTCTGTATGGCAACTTCAATATTTTCTGCCACCATTTTTACTATGGTGTCTCTGAATGGACAAACTACTTTGTGTGAAATGAGAACCCTCTCAGCTGTAAAACTGCTGTACCAGCTTTGTTTGGCAGGTGCTAGAGCATAGTTTCGGATAAGTAATGCACAAAGAAGAAGACAGCACACATGTAAACAAGTAGTTCCTTGTATCGCTGCATCACTGGATCCACTCAAAGATGAAAACATATTCATGTTTGGAAGAATTTTGGCCATTGACAGCTTCCGTCTATTCTCAACTGTGCTAGTGGTATCTTTACTGCTAAATGTTAGTAATATTTTTACACTGTACCTTCCATTCTTTAATGTTTCAGAGTAAAAAAAAGCCAGAGAAAATTTTTCAATATTTCTTTGATTTTATTCTTTTCATCTGAAAGATAATGATAATAAGAATCAGTGGTTATTTATTTATTTTAAACAAAAAGTTGATGTAACAGTCAATAATATAGTAACGATAGTGAAATAGTCAAAATTTTAAATAATGGAAAAACAAAACAAACAAAAACACTTGGGTTTGACATAACATTGCCAAGCCAAGTGGTGGAGATGATTCAGACAGGTTTACTTTTACAAATTTTGAACACAGTTCATTAATGTCACTGAAAAAAAATTGCTCTACAAAATGGTAAAGCAGGTAGTCAAAGGGCTAAAACCCCCTCTCCAGAGCCCGTCTGCTCTCAGTGAGAAGTTAATTTGCCTAAAATCCGTCTAAAATTGAAAAGTTTGCAAGTAAGAATAATGAGTCTGCTTTGTACTTTGCAGATCATGTACAAAAGGGGGAAAAAAGCAAAAATATCATGTAAACAATACCTACATTTGAAATATTCCTATCAATACTTGCATCAACATGCCATGAACTGCTCACACAAAGACATTTTTCCATCCATATCAGGAATTCTATTATAACTTGCTAAGGTTGTGCGTCTATCTGCAGCAGGTTGCAGTTACAGCTCGCCTGAAAGCGGACAAACCGGTTCAAGTCAATAGCAGGGTAAAAAAAGATAGAGAACCTTACCTCACAATGACCTAAGACAACAGCAAAGACACTGTCACAGGAAATATGTGCATCATCTCCGACACTTGCAGACAAAAATGGCAGTCATGCTGATCAAAACATATCCCGCTGTAATTCAGACCAGGAAAAATGTTAGCTCATCTGTGAGGGTGTGTTCTTTGTATAACCAAATGTTCCTTTTAAAAAAACATTCCAAACTTTAAAACAGACTGCGTGACAACTAAATGCTCAAAATTTACTCAACTTTGACTTCCTTGTGATTGCTTATCAGCTTAAAATGTTTCCAGGTATGAAGACTAGATATTCAGAATATTTGATCCAGAGTTTGATTACTTGAATTAACTGGAAAATATCTTTCTTTCCTGTTTTTGTTTTCAGTAACACCCTCATCTCCGAGAAAGGGTCCCGTGGTTCCAGATTTATCTAATGAGATGCGCACTTTGCTCTCGTCTTACTACAAGGAAAGGTAGGCCTCCCTTTTCTCTACACACAGGAGAGTCTTCCACTACAGTATGTGTCCTTTTCACTGAATAAATCTACAAGGATGATTTATTGTGTTATGGTGTATTAAATACAAAATCCTCTGCTAATGCTCAACATGATACACTTAATCACTTGCTGTTGTGACAGTCCAGTACGGCTTGCTCTGTAGGCTTCAAAATGCTAAATAGGATGTGCTGTTGAGTCAGTATACAATTGCATCATTTTTTCTTTTTTTTCAATTTTTACCACCTGCACAGTAAAACAGAGTTGACTAAGAGTGCAGTTTTAGATAACCATACTTTATTTTCTGTTCTTTGTGATCAAAGGGAAAGGATTGTAAAAAGAAAAGAAAAATTAATTAACTAAATCTCCCACATTTCAGATTTTACAATTATTATTTAGACGAGTTCATGAGTTTACATGAGTCCTTGTGTAGGATCCAACAGAAATGACTCAAACCTTTTCAATATGTCTGACATTTTAAGAGATTGTATTGGATGCATTATTTCTCACCTGACTCTTAGACTTAAGTATATTGAAAATGTGGATTAAACTGAACAAAGTTGTCATCAAAGATGGAAGCTATTAATCTTATGACAAGTGAAAGTATTTTGTGTGAATCATGGACTTCCTTTAACCTTAATGATGCTAAGCTAACTAGAAGCTTATAATCATGTTATAATATGATAATAAACTAACCTGCAAACCCAGCGTGATATCAGTTTAAGACTTATGGATTCAATCTCTTTACAAAGTATTAATCATGGCTTTACATGAAATTAGATAACTAAAAGTTATCTGAAAAAGTCTGAGCATTTACAAAAACGGAAATGGTTATGAACAGAGCATTAAGCAACCAAGCATGCTGAAACAGCCATATGATTTACAGCAAAAGTAGCCATCCAGCTAAAATTATGCCAAGAACTATGACTCACTTGTACAATTTAGCTATAAGAGGGGGGCATTTGTGCTTTTGACAGAGATTGTCAGTGTAAATCTGTATGTTTGTGACAGTTTGTAAGACACAAAATGCTTGGACAAAAATTTTAACTTATTCAATGACCATATAAAGCAGCTTTATGAATAGTAATAGCTCATTCTTTTATCATGTGCCACTGTTATACATTACATTTAAAGGGACGAGAGGCAATATTAAGAAATGAAACTCGCGACTGCTGCAACTAGCGCTTCAGGTAACTGCAGCCACGAGCCAAGCCGTCACGGGAGCGTGCACAAACTGAAGCTATAATTATGTTTACTACGCTTTTTCTTCGTAGTGACATTTTTAGTGTCTTTCAGTTGATCTGGATCGTTTGCTGACGGCAGAAGAATCCATAACTATCACTTGCAGTGTTTAAATTTACCGCAACCGTCTTCTTCCTGTATCAAAACTGTCGGGGATGCGGATGCAGCGTCATTTCAGGATCAAAAATTCTTTATTGTCATCAAGCGAACACAATGAAATTTTGTTCAGCAACTCCGGCTTAAGACAGAAAAAACACAATAAACAGAAAAACACAATCAGGCACAAAAAACCCTATTTAAATATATCTTGATAAATATAGAAATAGTATAAAAAAGGTTAAAAACACAGTGCAGGTTAAAAACTGTGCATAGCTAGACGTATGAGCAGCATAGATAGATATGTTGCACGGGTTAATATTTAAAGTGCAGTAGGAGTGATTATCCATATGGACGACAATATTTAGACTTTGAATGGATGACGCATTGATGAGTACTGGGATGGAGTGATGGATTTCACAGCTTTAGGGAAGAAACTGTGTAGCAGTTTATTAGTGTGGGTTTTTATGGTCCTGAACCTCTTTCCAGAGGGAAGAGGCACAAATAGTTCATGTCCTGGGTGGGTGGGGTCTGCAGCTATACAACCAGCCCGGACCCGGCTGTCGTATAATGAGTCCAGGCATGGGAGAGGACTTCCAACAATCCCCTGTGCGGTTTTCACCACCCGGGCCAAATCCTTCCTGTCTTGTGCGGTGCAGCTCCTGTACCACACTGTGGTGCTCAGACAGAGGATGCTTTCTATCGTGGCTCTATAGAAGTTTGTCAGAAGCTGAGTGGAGAGTCCAGTCCTTTTGAGCTTCCTAAGGAAGAAAAATCTTTGTTTGGCCTTCTTCACCAGGTGAGATGTGTGCACAGACCAAGTAAGATTGGATGTAATGTGGATGCCCAGGAACTTAGTGTTGTCCACCCACTCCACAACCTCCCCATGGATTAGGAAAGGGGTGTTTGACATCACATCCACAGGGCAGTGCAGGAAATTCATCCACCGAATTGCAGCGCTTTATGCAGCACACAGCCTGTTCAAGGCAATGGGAGAGACATGGGTGGGCTCGTTCTTTTTGGTTTTTAACGCTTCATCACCCAGTAGTATTAAAAAAACTGGACATGCTTGTTTATTCTTCCATAATTCCTGCCTCTAGTCCCTTTAAGTTCAGAGGGGGTCCAAAATGTTTGTCATGACATGGTGAGCATTCATCACCGTTGCAGTGAAGCAAGAGGTGTGAGAGTGATGATTTAGGACTGCATGACTGCAAAATGCTTTGGAGAGATTACTTTTATTGATGGCGGGTGCTGGATACTAAATTACTGGCTGGAAATATGCACGTCAGTCTTCAGAGTTCTTGTAGCCGAACAAGGTAATAATCACCACCTGCCAGTTATGTTGACTTAATTTCAGTAGAACACCTAGGGGCTGGGATCCTTAATCTTGAGAGCTGGTGCCCTGCAGGTTTTTAAGTTTTCCTGCTGCAACACATCTGATTAAAATCCATGGGTAATTTAGCAGACTTGTGCATATAGCTTCTGATTTTTATCACAGCTCGATGGAGCCAACAGAACCTTATCATCTGGATTTTTGCTGAATCTGGAACCCAGCTGCACTGTGTAATTCTGCACATAAAAGTTATGGACATACTCCTGGAGCACCCTCCACAGGCATCCCCAGTCGACACAGTCGAACACCTTCTCTGAGTCTACACAACAAATGTAGACCGGTTGAATAAACTCCCATCCCTTCTCCAAGATCCTGCAGAGAAAATAGAACCGGTCCACATTTCCATTGCCAACACAAAAACCACATTACTCCCCCTCAATCTGAAGTTCGACTCTCTGACAGACCCTTTTCTCCAGAACCTCTGAATGTACCTTAAGGGAAGCTGAGTGTAATCCCCCTTAAGTTGGAACACACCATCTGGTCCCCCTACTTGAAGAGGAGGACCACCACCCTAGTTTGCCAGTCCAGGGGAATTCTCCACACAATGTCAATGATGGGCATGGGTCTGGCTACCAGGCACTTGTTGAGCCCCACTTGCAAAACTGGGTCCAGAGGGGGTGCCAAAGTGATTCAAATCAGGACAAGGGGATCTCTGTAACATTTCCACAGCCAACCATACCTTTTCCCAGTAGGCGACGTATCAACCGGATAGGATAAAGCTGTGTTAGCTACGTGATATCATGATGTCAAAGTGGCGCAATGCCTGCCTTGAATTATAATAAAGAAAAACATGACACAGAAACAAAGAAGAACAGCTGGCATCACAGAGTTTGTATTATTTCTTCTTGGCATGTGGCTTTAAATTACAAGAAAAATCAACCGTTTATTTCACGAGTGCCCAAGTCTGGTCCTTGAGAGCTACTATCCTGCAATTTTTAGAGCATACGCTCTCCAATGCACTTAAATCACATGGCTAATTCTCTTATGCACATGTCATCCAGCTCTGCAGAGGCCTGGTAATGAGCCATTCATTTGATTCAGGTGTGTTGGAGAAGGAATGCAACCAAAATGTGCAGGATAGTAGGTCTTGAGGACTGGACTTGGGGTCCCCTGGTTTATCTAATCATGGCACTATTGCCGCTTTATTCGTGGTGCCGAGTTGCACAGGAAGTGACTCTTTTAACAAATCAGTCGATTGTAGCGTGTCAAGCTCCGCCTTCCTGGGTCAGATTTGTAAGATTGGTAGCCCAGTGTTGCCCAATCCTGGTCCTCAAGGACCCCTGCCCTGCTGGTTTTCAAGATGTTCCTACTTTAACACACCTGACTCAGGGGATGTCCACACGGCACCGAATTACAGCAAAACCATAAAAAAATTTAAGAAATCTGCCCTATCACCTTCACGAAAACCAGGGATTAGCCTCCTGAAACCGGTCATCTCTGAAACCGGGTTCCAAGGTGGAAAGGTTTGAAACCTTGATGGGTTTGTGTTTCATTGGGGCGACGTAACCGCGCAAGGAAAGGGGGGACAACCCGCGTTGGTCTTGTTCACAAGAACAATAAAGTTCATTGAAAAAAAAAATTCACAACAGCAATGGCGTCGGTGAGCGACTGTTTTCAGCTGTGTAGAAAACTTTAGCGTTTGACTCGTAAATCCTCGGCCATCTCTACCTTTCTGCTCTTCCTTTGTTGATTTCCAGCAACACGCGGTGAGTCTTTATTTGCGCATGCGCTGTGTCTTGTTCTAGGTTTGGAGTGTTACTTAATCATCATAACGCCACCCACAGCCTTGAATGATGTGCTACAGCGGTTTCATGGGGATCCTGAAACCTTTCCCCAGATTTCTGCTATTTTCTGCTTGCAAAGAACTTGATCACCAGTTCAGTTGATGTGAATCAGGTGTGGGGGAGTTGGAAACCTGGAATACATGCAGGTCAGGGGTCCCTGAGGACCAGGATTGGGAAACCCTGCACGTAAGGGTGCCAAAAAAAGGGACGGGTTGGGTTGGATTTAAGGGTTCCCTTCCCAGTTTTTGCTTGTGGAAATGCAAAAAAAAAAATGTGGACCAACCTGGACCCGCTGGTGGAAAAGGGGCTTAAGTGATTAGTTAGCTTTTGGTGCATCACAACAACTTTTTGATTCTCTTGTGAGCTTACCGTTAAAAGGATGTTTCTCTCTATGCTGTTATTATTAGACATATTTTAATATTGTATACCAGTGAGAAAGTTGAAAGTATAGATTTAAAATGTAGCTGAGTTCCCCCAAGATGGCTTACTTCTAATCATAGCCATTAGGAAAATTCAAAAAAGAAAGAAAAGACTCAATTTTTAGCCTGCATCATCATCATCACATCACAATAGTTGAAGAAATGTCAGCAGCATGACAGGAGCTGTATTGTTTGAATAACCATGGAAGAAACACAAGGCTTTTGTTCTATTGTGAGTCAAATAATGGGAATTAATGGCTATTTCTCCATCGACCAAAGTGCATATTTTCTAGTCAGTTGGGGTGTAATTATAGTGGGGTCACTTTCCTGGTTGAGTCAGTTTATTCTTGCTGTTATACAGGGCAGTAACAGACAATGGCTCAAGTCACAACCTTCTCTTTCATGCACATCTTGAGGTCAGCAGTGACATGATACATGAGATGGTATCACAGCTAAACAAGAAAAATACCTTCTGGATTACAACACATAATGGCCCTTTCATCTAATCCAAGCTATGTCATCAAACATCAATATACTCTTTGACATCTTACACTGGTAAGCAAATAAAAGTTACAAGTTGAAATCTGAGCATAATGCAGCCGTTTGTTGAAAGCCACAGATCTTTTTCAGGAGTGTGACGGCTTGTGTATGGAGAAAGGTCAGACTCTGGTCACAAGATGTCACAGAGAACAGGTTGTACTGCAGAGTTTGATCGTTGATATATGCGAGGAAACAACCCAAGACAGTGATAAAAACCAGCTTGTACAATACTGGCTTTGTTATAAGTTAAATAATTGCATTTTCACCCATGTGTAATTTCCTCTCTCAGAATTTTTCCAATGTGACAGTCTAACACATTGTATGAATAACCATACTATGCATGGCTGCTTGATGGACAGTAGGGTGATTTACACCTCGCTGTGATTTTCCATCTCTTTACGGAAAGGCAGATAAGTCACTGCTGATGTGCTGTTGCTGATTTGCATAGAAAGTGACACAATCTTAGATGTTAACTCCTCTAATAGCAGAAAAATGGCAGATTTTGCTATATGTGATGAGTTTATCTAGATGGGAGATGTATTTCACAGAGAAGAAACAAGATGTAACTTCTTTTTAAAATTGGGGGTAAAATAGTTGGAATGGAGTTTTAAAGTTAAAACCTGCCTAATCATGACACATTAAAATTCTAACAATGAGTGATAATGTGTATAGTGGAATGCGGATATGCTGTATGTGTAAACTTCCTTGTTGTACACAAAGGGGGAAAAAATACAAATAAATTTCCTGGAGGAGACTTGACTTACCGACACATGGACATGTCAACACATCTTTGTAAGACTGGGCCGTTCAGTAATGTTTTGTGCGGCTTCTTGTAATTAAAAGTCTTATATCCTCATACCAACTGATGCCACGATAGGACAAAACTGTGGTTTTCAGAGATACTTGTCTGAATGGTTTCAACTGTCGGGGGGGGGGGGGGGGGTGATGTGTCTCGTTTTTGTGGACCGGCTTGTTAATCAGGGTGTGTCCACAACGATTCACCTGCCTGGTAAATTTTACACGGAGCATTAGATTTTAACAATGAGATAAGTCTCAACTGATAAAATAAAATGTATTTTATGATCTTTGGGGAAACTGATATTTCCTTTTTAACCCTGTACAAAATGTCACTTTTCTTGTTTCAGTTATTAATGACCCTGCCAGAAGGAAGGGAGACGCTGTTCTTATTCTTCCCGTATGAGGTTACGCCTGGTTGGGATGGATGGACATGAAAAATGCTGCTCATTCAACATCTACGATGATACCAGAGTTACTGTGCTGCCATCGCTGTTTTTGCTCATCCTCCATGAATCTTAACTGTCTATTCAAACACAAATTATTAGAAACACAAGAGTTAAAAGTGAGCTTACAATGAAAAATGATCATTTCAAATGCAGAAAAACATCACAATATTATTGTCTTGTAATAGTTTTTACACATCAAGAGAAACAATCAGAACAGTGAAATGCACAGACAGTTATGCTAAGTTTGAAGTATTCTGTATGCCCTGCAGCTCTTAACTGAAAGCCGTGACGCACACTTTTGGTCATGATGAATTCATTAACTATTGTTTATTTTAAACCTCCAAACTGAAACCACATCTGGATTCCAGCTTGTTTGCTGTTGAGTCACATCTCAAATCAAGTTGCATGTCCTTTTTTTTTTTCTTCTCGTCATTGCATGCCATGTACTGTAAAAGGACGACACCCGGTCTCCAGGAACAGCATAGCTCTCATGCTCCGAATCACGTTGCCTGTTGTTCCGCGCATCCTGTTGTTGATGTTTCTGTGGCATTTCATTCTTTGTTTAGTATAGTAACAGGGTGACAGCCTGCCCTTTACTTTCTCTTTGACACTTGCTGTTTGGTGTGTATTTTAATGACATAAAATGACATGAGAAGAATTTGAAATGTATAAAAATGAGACAAAAATACTTACCCAGAGCAAAGTGCTGTTCATCCCCATTGCTGTAAGATCATATAACCCACAGACGATGACTAGACTCATGGAAGCTGGACTCCTTTTTGGGCACACTTCTTGTTATATTTGTACATATGTGGTGTCCAAGCTTGTCTGGGACACATTTATATAACAGCCAGCAGGGCAAGAAGATGTTTATGAAAACTCGAAGACTGATTGGACAATTATGCTGTAAGCGTGACAGTCTAGTGTAACTTAATTACTGATAAAAAAAAAAAAGCAGATAAATGAAATAAAGCATTTTATATTGGAGTATAATTGTTCCCAAAATACACAATCTCATTATTCAAACTTTTAGGAAGTTCTCACTGTAATACGTTGTTATCAAAATACTAAATATAATGTCAGCTTGAACGTGTAAGAATGCCAGTGAAATCAAGCACACAATTACAATCCACCTGTAAAATGAAACTACAATACGTAAGAAGAATAAAAGATAGAGCCTAAAGGCTTCCTCTCTCATAATTTATATCATTTATTTGCATACATCACCAAAAGTTTTAAAAAATGACCATATACCCTGAGTTAAGTTATAACCTGCACTGTGAATTCCATTTTAGCATTTTTGTTGTCTCAGTGTATTTTTTTTTTTTTTTTTTTTTGTCAAATTAACCTTTTGGCATGTTGTTGTCATAAATTAAAATACTTAATCACATCTGAAACACACAAAAATCCTTCCATTTAACTCAAAATTTTAAGGCAGACCTTTTCAGATTTTACTAGTATAACAAAATAAATAAATAAATAAATAAAATAACTCATATTTTTAAGTTAAACATTTTACAGTGTGCTGTTTTTATTGTTATAAAATGCCTGTTGAAACCTGTATAGGCTAGACACCTCATAAGCCACCACTAGTAGTTTATTTCTCCTAAACAATACAATGAGGGAGATAAAGAGCAAGTAAACACGTCACAACAAACCCAGGACACAGTGGGATTAACTTGTAAGCCAATGACTTATTCCACATGCATCCTTCTATTAATGGTTTAAAGCTCTGTTACAGTTTCAATTCAAAAAGCTGGAATGGTTATCAGGTTATTTGTCATGTTAATAAGTGATCTGCACGCAATTTTCCATCACTAAGGGAGTGTCAGGTTTATTTTCATGTCGTTGTCACACCAGAAATTTCCCCAAAGGCAGTAAATCTGAGAACAATTAGACAGCACATACAGCATTCCAGATTTTATGATAAAAGGAAAGCTTAATGTAGTCTTTATTTTTCTATTTCTATTTTATTTTTCTACAGTGGTGTTTCGATGTGTTCTCATTGAATATTAGTAGAACAGAAACAGGCATGTTTTCTTGTTTAAAAAAAAGAAATGAAAGCATCAGAAGAAATATTTATCCTCCCAAATGAAAGTGAATCTTATTTCATGATTAGATATGAACTAATGTTACTTTGTATAATTCTTTGGGTGGTGGCAGGGTTTCCTTTTACAAATTAGCTGCTGTGAAGTTGTGGATATCATTCATGTCTGATGGGGCGTGAGGAAAGATCAACACTTTCGCTGCCGCTCCTGTGAGAAAACAGTGTGCCTCAACCCTGATTTTCTGTATCATATGAAATAAATAACTAAGAGTCCATTTATGGATCTCGCAATTGTGTCTGTGTGTTGTTCTATACAAAATATTTGCGGGGAAAAATTGTGACTTTCTGGCAAAAAGTGATCCCCTTTCTTAATTCATCTTTCATTCTTTTTATTACATTTATTTATACTTTTAAATCAGAGTAAATCAACTGAGGCTTAAATAATTTCCCCAGTTAACACATTGGCAGCAATAAGGACCTACTATATGTGCTCCTCCTATCCATCACTCCCTGCACTGTGTTGCACTATGGTGTGTGGCATTTCTGTGTGCTGTTTCTTTTATACCACTTACAGCAATATGTTTATTTATTAATATGCACTGTCCCAATCAGATAAACAATTCTTCTGAATTAAAGAGTAAAACTTTAAAGAGGTAAAGCATGATAAACATTAGATTTTATTTCTTCAAATCACAACAGGATTGGTTTACCAATGAATGAGTGATGAAATTCAGATTATTTATTTGACTTTATTGCAGTTTTCAGAATAAGGTCAAAATAACCCATTTACAAGTAATTTATCTGTTTAACTGTACAAAAATAGAAATAAAAAAAGGCTAAAATAAAAGCTCATTTTCTTTAAATCAGGGTGTGACATATGGGCAGCTCTGGTCCTTGAGGGCTGGCATCCTACAGGTGTTAGGAGTTTCCCTGCTGCAGCACATCTTGTAACTTGTGCTTCACATCAAGCTGCAGCAGGGAAACACCTAATACCTGCAGGATGACGGCCCTCAAGGACCAGAGCTGCCCACCCTGTCATACACACATAAATACAATATTATATGTGTATGTATATAAATATATACAACCATGGAAAAAATTAAAGATATGCACTTTCTTGGGCATTAAAATGCCCAAGAAATATGAAAAAACAAGGGTGGTATATGTATATATATATATATATATATATCAAGGTTATTATAGTTAACTAAAACTAACGAAAAAACGAAAACTAAAATTAAAAAACATTTTCGTTAACTGGAATAAAAATAAAAATGACAGTTTTTCAAAAAACGATAACTGAAACTGTATTGTGTCCTTAAAAAACTAACGAAAACTAACTGAAATTATTGCAACAACATCCTTAGTTTTAGTTTTTGTAAATTTATTTAATACATAAGCTTTTTGGGTTGATATGAAATCTAGTTCTGTTTACTTTGCTTTTATATTCAGCCACTTTCTGATGATTTTGAATTTCACACCAGACAAATACCTATAATTTACGAAAAAAAATCTCCCAAATCTAAAACTAAGACCGAAACTAATAAAAACTAAACTAAAACTAAGAATTTTCCCAAAAAAATTAAAAACTAGCAAACCTGATCAAAAAACTAACTAAAACTAACTGAATTGGTGGGGAAAAAAAGTAAAAAATAAATAAAAACTGAAACTAATCAAAAATCCAAAACTATTGTAACCTTGATGTATACTCATTAGGGGTGCAACAATACAAAACATTTACGGTCGATAAACCCACTTTTACCACTGGCTTTTACCCAGCACGAGACTTTGCTTTGATTTAGTTGTTTTGAGTTGTTATTTGATATTTGCATTTTTTGGTCCTGTCATGTTTAGCACTTTGTGTTAGCTGTGGCTGTTTTAAAGTGCTATATAAATAAAGTTGTACTGTATTAATACAAAAACAAAAAACAAACAACAACAACAAAAAAAAAATTTTTTTATGCCTTTTTAACCCAATATATATATCATATACAGGGGTGCACACATCCAGTCCTCAATAGCTACTATCCTGCAACCTTTTTTTAAGAGCATCGCTTCTCCAACACACCTGAATCAAATCAATGGCTCATTACCATCCCTCTGCAGGGCTGATGACATGCACATGAGGTAATTCAGCCATTTGATTCAGGTGTGTTGGAGAAGGAGTGCGCTCACAAAAACTGTACAAGTTTACAAAGAAAAATAGAAGGTGTATTTAAAAGAAGAACGAGAAATTGATTTATTTGGTATTTTAAGACTGAAATTGAAATATGCTAGAAAAAGTAAAATCCAAAGATCCGTCATGTCAATTAAGAAATGAAACATCTTTTCTTATAAGTCCTGAAGCTCATTTGAACAAGTGTTTAAATAATTGAAAGAAAATTTTTTTTGTTGTCTGCAAGTAAAGAAAATAAAATCTTGATTATTTGTTCATGTCCACTGTTAATATTCCAGGTTCAACTATATTCTCAGAATAAAAAATCTTGACAGATAAAAAAAAAATGCTGCTTTAATGTTTCATTTAGGATATAAGGGATTAACAAATGCAACAGCTTTAATGTGGTGTTGGTGTTTAGTGTCGTTATCTGATCTTCACGATGAGCTGGAGATGATTCTCTTCAGCTTCATGATCTCCTCGGTGGTGAGATGCAACAGGTTAGCAGAGTTTGAGTTCAGCCTCAGCAGAGACGAGGGCACCGTCTCGGCTCTCCGCGTCCCTCCGCAAACTGTGTCTTCTCCATAAAATTTAGAGGCAAAGTCTTGCTGAGCTCTGAGTGGACCAGAGTCACAACTCCCCGAAGCCAGGTTCTCTTTTTTATAGGCATCCCATAAATCTGTGGGTTTGAACTGGTATGCCTTATCTGTGTCCTGCTGATCGAACGACCAGAGGTGCTGGCCGGATGCATTTTTCGGAGCTCCACCTGAAGGCAAAGACTTGGAGCTGGTGAAATGACTTTGGCTGTGATCGTGCTGGTGGCTGGTGGTCTGCGTGTTTGACGTAGGTCTTAGATCTTCAGCTAAGCTCTGTTGTTGGGAACTTTGTTGAAATGTCAGGTCGGTGGGGAGAATATCTAAATCAGACCAGCTCCTTTGTTCAGAGGGCTCCTCATGATCAGGAAGCTCCTCAACTTCGTGCATCACAGCAGGGGGGTGGTACAACTTGAGCCAGTTGCGGAACACAGACAGCGGTACCTCAATTTCCATCTTGCCATCCTTTTGTTGAGGGAGACTTTGCAGGATGTGACTGAGATCGAGCCCTTTTATTTCTGGAATTGCCTCTGCATCTCCTGTTGACCTGATTTCAAATTCCACTTTCGGAGAAGCGGGTTTTTGCGTTATTTCAGAGACATCCTCATCCACATCCAGTATCAGCTCAGGGCTATCTGAAAGCGTCAAGACTTGATCTGTCATGTCATGTCCCTCCTTTGTTCTCACAGGATAGGAGAAGGCTGTGGGTTCCACACTGGAATCACCATCTTGCGTCTTACATCCTTCATCTCTCACTACCCCTGCGTGATGAGGGGTGTAGAGAGTGGAGGGTTTGTTCAAAAACTTTGGATTCTTGCTGGATGAAGGCGGGGAGAATGATGAGACCGGGTTGCTGGTTAACTCCCGGGGTGTTGCTTTCACACTGAGATTAAGAGGCTCAGCCAGTCCAGATGAGGATTTGTACTGCTCTGCAAGCTCACGCAGTTGCTGCAGTGGCTCCCTGACTATGTCTGTGGAGTCAGAATGTGATAGCTGAAAATGAAATTGGGGCTTGGTGACCGTGGAGCCACGTGGCGTCAACCCTGAAGGCGGCATGGGGATGTAAGGCGGCAGAACTGGGTTGTTTGGTTGATAGTAGTGAGGGTAGTGCATATACAGAGGGTAGAGACTTCCACATGGGTCTGGCTGGAAGTTGTGAGGTCTCTGTTGGAAACATAAGTGGCTCATCAGGGGCTGAATGTTTTATGAATGACACTAATATGCAGGTAATTTGCAGAGAAAACAGCTGACGAACTTGTCTTTGCATTTATCTCATTTAAATCCTAAATAAGACCAACCTGGTGCAGCTGTAGAGATAGCAGCCTGCGTTTGGATGGTCTCTGGCCACCGTCATCATCTCTGCTGTAGCGGTAGGGCTTTGGCTGATGCTGCTGGGGCACACTACTCACCAATATGCCCTTCAGATGGCATTCGTATGGAAGAAGAAGCCTACACAAATAACAGATGAATCAGTCAAACCATTCATAGCCTGAAAATTCCCACGAAAACTGTCATTTAACTCACTTCTCATAGTGTCTCCGGGTGCAGGTGGCTGCACTTGTACTTCGCGGGTTTCCTCCTAATATGTTGTAAACTTGCTTCCACAGCTGGTGAGAAGTCACCTGCAGTAATACAAGAAAACATTTGATTTAAATGTTTAAATGTTAAATGGCAAGTGCTTATCATGCACCTGAATATCTTGAGTACTGCAACTAGCGATGCACGATATCGTCAGCCCCCTATCGGTATCAGCTTATATCGACTTTAGTATCAGACATCGGCCACCCAACTGATATTGAACCGACATTTATTTCAAAAACTTCTTTTTTTACAGACTCTAAAACTTCTAAAGACTAGGGGTGGGAAGAAATATCGACACACTGAAATTTCGCATTATTTTCATAGGCTGATATATTGACAATTTAAAAACGCGGTATCAATCTATTTTACTAACAAAATCTCATGATATTTTATTGTTCTGTTATGAAATCTTGCAAAAATTAACAAAAGGTTTAGTGTTATTTTCATATGCTGATATGATATTGACATTTAAAAATGCAGTATCAATCTATTTTACTAATGAAATCTAGAATATTTACGTGATATTTCATCATTCTGTCATGAAATCTCATGAAATCTCAAAAAAATTAACAAAATATTGTGAGATTTTTGTAACAGAACGATGAAATCTTGCAAGATTTTGGAAGTAAAATCGATATCCCATTTTATATATGATTTGATATTGGATATGAAAATATCAATATTCCAGAGTGGATATTTTGCCCACCCCTTTTTTCAGTGTTGGAAACAAATAACAAAACTACCATTTGCAATGACTGCTTATATTTTTCAGCTTTAATATTGGTATCGATATTGGTTATTGGCCACATGAGTTTTAAAATATCAGCATATCGTCCAAAATTCCAATATTGTGCATCCCTAACTGCAACATATTACTAATTATAGAAATAACTCCCCGTTGCATTCCTTTTAAGCAATAAATAATAACTACGATCTCTATCCATCTACCTAAGCTATGAATACCACTTATGTAAGCTACTACAATAAATTAAGTAAATTTTGATAGTTTATCATTATGACATTAACTGTGTAATATATTTTTTATTGTTAAAGTCATACTTTTGTTAAACATCAAGTGAAAATCATGTAAGGATAAGAAAAAGACATCTGATTACCTGGTGGTAGCCGCCCAAGTCATTGACAGTCTTGAACATGACAAATAAATCAACTGGGGGAAAAAAGAGAAGGTTTTAGATGCATGCCATTATCAAAACATACATTTATTTTTATTTGCAGTACTAATGTGCCTTCTTACTTTTCCTAAATTGTTTTCATTGATAAATAACTTAAAACATATGAGAAAAAAAAATCTTCAAACCTAAAAAACAAAAAAAAAGAAATCACAAAATATGCTTGTCATGGTTTTAACTTTTCTTTCCTTTTGTGTTTTTTAAAGCTTTCCAGCTTTAACATCATGCCAAGTTCATTCCCTTTTCTCTGATATTAAAACGATAATATGAAGCTACACATACAGTTGTGCTTGAAAGTTTACATACCCCTCCATTGAAAACTGAAAAAAAAATCAGTGGCCAGAGAAATAAGTTAAAATTGACAAAGTAATAATAAATAAAAATTATATGAACATCATGTAATTGATTTTGTATTGTGGTTCCACAGAAATATTGAAAACAAGCAAACAAAAATAAAACAAGTAAGCAAGCATGATGGGGCACATGAGCTAAAATGTTGCTAAGCAACCCTTTGAGGCAATCACTGTAATCAGGTGTTTTCCGTAACGTCCAATCAGACTTCTACACGTTGACAGGTATTTTCACCCACTGCTCATGAGCAACGGCCCAATTTGTCTGAGACAGTTTTGTTCATTTGTTTGTTTTTAATTTGTTCTTTGAACAAAAATTCAAAATCAATATTCTATTTCACTAAATTAGAATTTAGTAAAATTTTTTATTTATTATTACTTTTTCAGTTTTGGGTTTAAACGAATTACTATTGTGATTTTAGCTTTTTTTATGGTAGGGTTTGCAAACTTTCAAGCACAACTGTAAAACTCAAATTTTGGATTCTGTCTTAAAGATTTGACAAATCTTATTTCAATTAACTTTTGAATTATTTGAAACACTGTAAAACTATGTCTATGTAGTAACACGATACTAAATCTCAGGCTGTGATTTACACGCTTCCTTGGACCTGTTTACTTAAAAATGTGGACCTCTTTATTTTTACAACAAATAATAATATCTGGTCACTGTGTGAATAAATGTGCTCTAAATAAAAAGAATGTTACAAGTACTTTGTTTGAAGCCCAGATTGGGAATCCTCTCGATGGGCGTGTCTCTCTTCTTCATAAAAAGGTAGAGATTTTTCAGAAATTGCTCTTCTGTAATTTCTTCTGTCGGGTTTTTGGATTTCTCTTCTTGCAGTTCCCTGTGCTCCATTCTCAACTGTACCTGTGAAGAAAAAAAGCTTAACATTACTGATGTTCAATATCTAGATGTTTACATCTTTAGTTAAATTTCCTATCGGCTGTGATTTACGCAGCGGCCTGGCCGATTCATCTGCACCGGGCTGTGCAGAAGTTACCAGATCACATCATGTTAACTTGACACTCATCAGACACATCTAGATTCCCATCATATTTTGATGGCAGATTGATGTACACCTGCCAGGCAACATACAGTTCATATAAAACGTTGCATCTGTGCACTCTTTGAACTCATGCTTCCCAGTTTTGTCATAGAAATGCAACACATAGTTTTCTCTTTTAAACAAATAAATTCAGAAGAGGATTTAGATGACAGCTGCACATGGAACCAAAAAGAGCAGCAGTTCAGTGCTCACCTAGCAACAGTGATTTGAATATTTTTGTAAATTATACCATTAAAAAGAATTGCAAGCTGATGAAATTTTTAGCTCAACACAGTTCTAAAAATAATTCTCACCTGTGTTTCCACTGAGAGAAGAATGATGGACAGTTATAGCATCGCCTTTATGATCGCAGAAGAAGTGTTTAGGTTGGTAATCCCTCCGCTGAGTCGAACTAAACGGCTGAAATCGCTACTGCTGCTTATTGAGGTCTTGTCACGTCAGTCACACACTTGTCCCCAGCGCCTTGTGTCACAATGTGGGAGGCTTATAGAGGTGGTGTTTATTGTAACGACTTCTTGCTGAGATTTTTATCGTCAGACCAGTTGAACTTGCTCTTGTGCACATTTCCTGGGTGCTGAAATACCTTTGCAAAATTGGCAGAATAATGAGGAAACCTGTGCATCAGATTGTTGAGATGATTAATAGTCTTTAGAACACTCAGTCATTGTTCCTTAGGTGACACGTTCATTGACGGATGGCATTTGCAATGAAAACTGTGCAGCAGAAAGGCATCTTTAAAGTTTCTGATATTATATTACTCCACACAAAGATCTGTTCTAACATTGTATGAAGACACAAGTACTGCAAAGTCCATAGCCTCCTTGTAAATTGGACTAGCAGCATGCAGTAAAATTTACTTGAAATTATACTTTATGACTGGCACATGAACAAACTTATTGCAACTATCAGTGAGAAAACAGGATTTGGAGGGCCTGGATTTAGAAGAGTGTAAATTTGGTCAGTTGCCACAGCTGATTTAATCTGAGCTCAATCAGAGTAGAAATAAGAGGCTTTCTTTTTGTGCGTCATGGTTTTAGTCCGAATGTATCTCCGAATAATATGAGCAAAACTGAAGAGCACAAACATTTTTGGTCTTCAGTTGTTTAAGATTTAGCCTGACATTCTGTTTATCTTTCAGTTCTTTGTTCAGTTAGAACTGGATTATAGAATATATTCCAAAATTTTAGTAAAAAGAAGCATCATTTCCAGAAAATTTACATAAAATTTGATCATTGCTAGTTTATAAAGCCCTTAACACTCTGTCCCCTTTGTACATCTAAGATCCATCTATGGTCTGTTACGAACCCCCCAGGGCTCTGAGATCTTCTCCTCAGGGTCTTTTGGTGATCCCTCAAGTTAAAGGGGAAGTTCGTCTTTTTAAAAAATCTGGACCTATTTTCTGGCATGAAATATGTTCATTTACTCACCCAGACAGTTTTGGTGCAACTTGAATTCCTTTGGGAGATATTTAGATCTATTCTAGATCAGCGTATGTCCAATATAATGGAAGTGATGGGGCAACCACACGTAGCCTCTAAATAAGGCATTACATGCCACAAACTCCTTCATTTCACCAACGTTTTGTTACGAAACATTAGTCGAACCCCCCTCCTGTGAGCTCAAAGCGGCTTTTTTGTGGTGTTTTGTCCTTATTTACAGACATTTACTTGTTACGGTGTCACATAATAGTGACGTTGTCAAATCTGCCGCAGTAAAAATGTCTGTAAATGAGGACGTATCACCACAAAAAAAGCCGCCTTGAGCTCACAAGGGGGTCCAACTAATGTTTCGCAACAAAACATTGGTGAAATGAAGGAGTTTGTGGCAGATAACACCTTATTTAGAGGCTACGTGTGGTTGCTCCATCACTTCCATTATATTGGACATACGCTGATCTGGAGTGGATCTAAATATCTCCAAAGGAATTTTTTTTTTTTTTTTTTTTTTTTTTTTTTTTTTTTTTTTTTTTTTTTTTTTGTGGAGAGAAAAAGAAAGATATTTGATTAAAAAGGGAAAAAATAAAAAAATATTATTTATTTTTATTTAAATAAAATTTATAATAAACCAATAAAACAAGTGGGAGAAAGGGAGAAAAGAAAGAAAAGAGGAAAGAAAGAAAGAGAAAAGAGAGAAAGGAGAAGGAAGAGGAAGAGAGAGAGGGGAGAAGAAGAGAACACAAATAAGTTATCCGAGCCGAACAACAAAAACGGTGAGGAAAAAAACATAAAAAAACAAACAAAACAAAGAAGAAAAGAAGAGAAGAAGAGCTACACCAAAAGGGAAAGGGGAGAAGAGAAAAGTAAACAGAAAGGAAAGGGGGACGAGGTGAAAAGCAAATAAAGGGTGGGGGGGAGGGGAAGGAATGCAGCTCCCCCCGAGGGGGAGAAAGCCCGCAAGGCCACGGCCCAGGCCCCCAGCAGCCACCCAGAGGCCCAGACCCAGCTACCCCCCCCAAGGGGGAGGAACCCCCAAGGCGCGAAGGGGGGCCCCAGGCGGGGCCCCCTGGAGGTCGGGGGCCAAGGCCCGGCGGGGGACCAGGGCAGCAGCCGCCCAGCCGACGGCCCGGCGGGCCCCCCGGGGGAGCGGGGGCGGGGCGGGGGCGCCGGCCCAGGGGCCGAGGGCCCGCCGCGCACCCGGGCCCCCCCGGCCCAACCCAGGCCAACCGGGACCCGGGGGGGCCGGCCCCGCCACCCGCCCCCCCGGCGCGCGACCCCCCCCCCCCACACCCTGCCCCCCACCCCCCGCCACCGGCCCCCCCCCCCCCCCCACCACCCCCCCACCACCACCCCCCACACCCCCACCCCCACACCCAACCAAAAGATAAGCCGCAACCCCCCCCCCCCCCCGCGACGAGAGACAGGGCACCAAAGACCAAAAACGAAAGAACCCACAAAACACAAACCCCCCCCCCCCCCCGCGCGCCGAGCACAAAAACCCCGAAGACAACAACAAAACCCACCCCCCCCCAACCCCCGGCCCCCCACCACCCCCCGCCCCACCCCACACCACGACCCAGGCCCGGCACCGAAACCCGAACCCCCACCCCCCCCCCCCCCGCCCACCCACCCCCCACCCCCCCACCCCCCCCCACACACCCACCCACCCCCCCCCCGCCCCCCCACCCTCCCCCCCCCCCTCCCCCCCCCCCCCCCCCCCCCTCCCCCCCCCCCCCCCCCCACCCCCCCCCTCCCCCCACACACCCACTCCCCCCCCCCCGCCCCCCCCCCCCCCCCCCCCCCCCCCCCCCCCCCCCCCCCCCCCCCCCCCACCCCCCAACCCCCCCCCCCCCCCGCCCATCCCCCCCCTCCCATCCCCCCCCCCCCCCCCCCCCCCCCCCCCCCCATCCCACCCCACCCACCCCACGGACTCCCACCCCCATCCCCCCCCCCCCCCCCCCCCCCCCCCTCCCCCCCTCCCCCCCCCCCCCCCCCCCCCCACCTTTCCCCCACTCTACCACCCACCCCCCCCCCCCTCCCCCGGGGTCGGGGGGGAGGGCGGGGGCAGCCCCCCCCCCCCCCCCCCCCCCCCCTCCCCCCCCCGGCCCCCGGGCCCCCGAGCCACCCGGGGCCCCCCCCCCCCCGGGGGGGAGAGGGCTTCCCCCCCCCCCGGGGGGGGGGGGGGGGGCCCCCCCCCCTGGTGTTAGGGAGGGAGGCCCCCCCCCCCCCCAAAGGAATTCAAGTTGCACCAAAACTGTCTGGGTGAGTAAATGAATGTATTTCATGCTAGAAAATAGGTCCAGATTGAAAAAAATCTAACTTCCCCTATAAATATGCTTCAAAGGTTGGCCTTTTTTGTTGTGACACCCCGTCTATGGAATACACTTCCACTGTCTGTTAGATCTGCTGAGTCTGTCACTTTTCAAGTCAGATCTTAAAACCTTTCTTTTTAGCCGGGTATTTGGAGTCTCCTCCTGCTGTGCTGTATTTGTGTTTGTTTCTTGTTTATTCTTTCGTTTTTTGTTTGCATTTTTAACTTTTAAATTCTATTTCTATCTTTTGTTGTTTGCAATTTTTGTGGCCTCCTTGGTATTACTGTTTTTATGTTCCCCTTGCTTTTAACAAATGCTTTTTCAATTTAAATTCTTATTTTTATTATTTGTGCTATTATTGGTCTCTGCTGTTGCTGAATTTTGTTTCAAATGTTTAGGCATACCATGCCATATTTGTCATTTGTTCATCACCTTGGGCTTTCAGTTGATTGTTGTTGTGTGCTCTATAAATAAAGTTGAACTTGGACATGCTAATTTCTCAACCTTAAAGATAGAGTCCGAAGTCCCTCCGGCGTTTCTGTTTGCAAACAACAGTATTCAAACTTAGCGCTCCTCCCTCTCAGGCTAATGGCCGCCTCGTTCTAGCTAACCTATTAAACTTCAAGCTTCTCCTTCAGAGCTCAGAAGCGGGTACAAGCCAAACTATTAACCTGGTTTTCCAAAGTGCTTTGTCTGAAGCTCTTACCTTTTCTTCGGTGCATCGGTGTTTCCTTTCTTTCTTTTTTTCTTCCTTCGAGAGTTCGAGTGACTGGTGTCTGCTTATTTCCACACAACGTCATGCTCTTAGCTCTGTCATTGGCTGCCGATATAAACAGAAATCTCCACCCAGAAACGTCCCGACCAGACCAGAACAATACAAAAGAGCGAATTACAGGCATGGGGAGAGAGAGTTGCGTTCAACCGCACCACAGCACGGGAGTAGAGGCCCAAAGGCGGGTTTTGAGAAGGATTTCACATGCTCAAGTCTAATCTTTCAAGTCTTTTTTTACGGGAGGAACTCCGGACTATACCTTTGACAAGACTGTAGTCCAACTCTATGTATCATAACCTTCTGAGCTCAACAATATTATTTTTAATATTTAAACAGTTATTCATTTAAGCACCAGCTGAAATGACCCCTGGGTGGTAAATGTGAATACGGAGCCCGAAATTCAAAGGTGGTGCTTCGAAACTTGCACAGTGAATACCTGAAAACCGGAATTATAATTGCCGTTGAATGATGATCCATTGTCTTCATAGAGTTTATTCTTGGATCCATGTTTCTGCAGGATTATGACATCTGTCTGCAGTGGCACATATCGGTCTTTTGTGTTCAAATTTCAGGTCATGACAGTCCTCCAGGTGTGGTCCCGGTTATGAAAACACTGTCAGTGTACCATGATAAACCTGCACAGCCAAAAATGCAGAAACTCTGCATGAAAATTGGATGAAAGACAAATGAGGGAGGGTTAAGCAAATGCTATTTCACTTTTATTTGGAATGTGATATGATATCACCTTGCTGGAGTTAGAGACTGGTACTTATTTCAGGTTAACATCTGCTTGAGGTGACTCAACACTAAAGATGATAAGAGGAGGTGAAACTCACTCAATCCAGTTCCAAAGAAAAAGTAATTTGATCTAATTACACAGCAGTAAATGAGATAAAAGAAACAGCAAAACCAAATCTGGCAGTGATATGGAAAACAAACAGATTGCACATAGTAAAGGACTTTAAAATGAACTCTTTGATCTTTTTGACGTTAAACAGAATTTCCACCAGACCCCCTCCCATCCTCTTTTATTTTTTTTGTTTGGAAAATAACCAAGTGTGGCAAGATATGCAAGGAGAGCCTAGCCGGAATTTGATCCCCAGACTCCCAGATGAGTCATGCACGCTTACCAGTCAGCCAAAGGGATATTTCTGTAGTCAAGTAGCCAGGGCGGATGATCAGTTGGGGGCATAATGACAGGACCCACACTGTCACGCAAGATTATGAATGCAGCTGAATATATTTAGTTATGAATACATCCTTAAACTGCTCCACCATCTTCAGTCTCTCTGTCTCCACTGTGTCCTTAGTCTGTCCTTGAGGATAATTCTGAAGACAGTTGACTTCTTCTCTTTTGGGTTTTTTGCTGTTGGCCCAACATGCTGCACCCTCTTCATTGGTCCTATCACTCTTCCCTGAGTTCACATCTTCTATGCCTGCTCTGCTTCCTTTAGTTCTGTAGTTCCAGCCATCATACCCTGTTTAGAACCATTTTCTTTGAGGCATGGGTGATACAAGTGCTTTGAGGTGCTTCTGCAGATTTGGCAGTCTGCTTGCTGCTAGGATATTTAATTTAGTATATTTCATCAGCCATAGCATACAGTATATTGTGTGTCTGATCTCTGGTTAACCTGATAACTTTAGCCTCCCTGGCACGCAGAATTGCCCTCACGTAAAGCATGTTCCACTTCATAGGAGAATGGTGGAACAGTGAAACCTCTGGCCATCAACAAAGACGTTCTGGTGAATTTGTATTATCTGAAAGTTGCACCCTATCACCTGCACTGTTCAGTCACAAGATCTAGGTCGACTAGGTCAAGTTCAATGTTGCACTTGGCTGGTTTTATATGTTCACTAAATTGCACAAGGCATTGTACAAACTCAGGGACCATCCATTCAGTTCATTTTCTGTACACGTTTAGTCCATTTTAGGTTCATACATGCTGGAGCCTATCCCAGCTATTATCCGGCGAGAGGCAGAGTACACCCTGGACAGGTCGCCAGTCTGTTGCAGGGCCAACACAGACAGAGAGACAACCACACACACTCACATTCACTCCTAGGGACAATTTAAAGTGACCAATTAACCAACAGGTTACCTAACCTAACAGGTTAGGCTCTCAGAGCAAGAAGGCTAAATTAAACCTCTCAGTATTAACATTTTTAAGAATGCCTGATTTTAAAATGGTGTTTCCATTTGAACTGCATCAAAGGAAATCTGCAATACAAAAACGAAAAAAAAGAATATTAAATTATTCTTTTAATTAAAAAAATACTTAACAGTGAAAATGTTGAACAACAAAAAGATTCCTTCAACGTTCCCTTAATCACCAGTAACCAGTCTAGTTGTTCATTGTAAAATCACTTCCAACATTTTGCTTTTCCTTCTAAAAATCTCACATCATTTAAGTTTCTGTCCTCATTCTGCTGCACAGCTCAGGAACAACACCACGAGCCTACGCAAGCACACAGCCAAAGCTTGGATGATATGTCTTAAATGATATGTCGTGATTTTCTTCAATCATCATGCTGATCTGAGGTCTGGCTTTTTTCAAAGGCCAAACCTTTAAATGAACCACAGTTAACAAATCAAATAAGAACCAAAGTTTGAACATTATGCCACTTTAAGTAGGAGTTTTAGATATTTCCTAAACTCTGCTCTCAGCTTTTCAGTGTCCAAATGCTGTCAGATGCTGTTTATTTTTTGGCGTTTGCAGAACTTTTCACTTTTTTCGAGGTGCTTGAATTTAAACAACTGTGTTAAAGGCACTTGAATTCATTTATTCTTTTACATAATTGTATGACCTACTATTCCTAGCATGTGTTTGGCTGCATGGTGTGCCCGTTAAGCTGAAGTCCCGCCCCCCACCTGCTGAGCAGCAGCAGCTATAGAGTCGGCTCTTTCCAACTGGAATTGACTCTTTTCATTAGAAGCTTCACTAATTCACTGTCCAAAGTGTGGAACATCCATTTTTATCTACTTGGCAAATCAAATTTTATCCCAAATTTGATTGGTAGGTGGGTGTCACTTTAGAGCCCCTTTGAGGTAAAACACCAATATTCAGCTCAGCAGAGTTGTTTTAAGCTGCAATGTGATTATAAAACAGCAAACAAAGTCAAAGAGTTATGCTTCTTATTTCTACATTTACATAAGCTATATGTTTCATAAGTACATGAGGAGGTCTTATAGATCAATATCATGAGTATTTACTTATGTGGGTGTGACATAAAACAGTCAAGTTCAACTACTGTTTGTCTGAGTCAGAAATGAATGATTTCTCATCTAAAACTAGAAACATCCAGTCACCACCATGGTTTCTGTCCAAAGAAGTAGAAGAAAACAGACTTATCTAATGTGTATCTAATCTCATGTGAATCAATATAAACATGTGAGAGCAGGTTAAGCGAACAGAAAGTGACATTTACTTTTAGAGAAATCTTATGGTAAAATAAATTCAAGCTAACACAAAGCACATTCTTTATCAGATTAAAGCTTGTCAAAAGAAATATTGTAATTCAAAAGTTGCTCTTAACATTTAATCATAAATCATGCTCTGAATTCTTTGCTGTTTCATCAACTATAGAACTTGTTAACATTTATGCCTATGATACTTTAAAGGGGAATTTTTCATTTGCATGATTTCTGTGCTTTTCTAAAACATTATCTTCAGTTTTTCTATGTACAGTTGCAAAATTAGCTATAGAAAAACTGGTATCACATAGAAGTTCATCTCTCCAGCCAGACATTGTGTTGGTAATCACATTAAGAGCTTTGGGTGTCTGGTAGCAACAGCAAACTCACTGTAAAAGTTAGAATCAGAACATAAAATGTGCAAATAATTTAAAAAATGAACATATTTTCTTTGTTTAGCACATAAAATTTTACATGTTAGCAATAACTTTAAAGATGGCTGCAATTTTACCTCATAAATTACAATATGTGCATTGCAACCTTATAAGTCTTCAAGGTTGGTGAACAAGTAGTTTAAGCTGCTTTTGTGAAGGAGCGTCGTGTTACAACATAGCAATGGTGTGACATAGTCAGACAGGAACTGGGAAACCTAAAAACAATGAATTATTTTCTAATGATATTGCAACAAAAGCCTGGCAAAGACAAGCAATACTTAAAAAAAGCCAACTTACGCACTCAACGACACACAATGTGAAAATAAGCTATTTCTAAACAACAATAATAATAATAAGGGACCATTGTGAAAACAGTTGTTTGTAAAAAACTGTTTGTAACTGCACCCACATGTCTGTCATTGTTTGGAGTCACATTAGCACATGACATCTTTCATAAATGAACAACGTGGATTTTCTGTCAGCTGTTGTACAAATGCTTGCATCCAGGTAAGATTGCTTTCAGGGAAGGGCTTGGTTATTTCAACAAAGATACGCTGAACCACATTCCTAAGTGTGACTCTATGATAAGAGTCCAGGCGCACAACTGTCCTGCCAGTTCCAACCTGTTACCTGGAAATTATTTTTAAAAGCCCATAAAATGTTTGATCTTCATCAAGAAAGAGATGGATCCCTGGTGGAGCATGTCAGAGGTATATGTTCATTTATATCCTGTTGGCATCAAGGTGAAAAATAGCCTCTTAAAGAACAACTGCAGCAAAAAACAAATACTTTTTTTTTTTTTTTATCATTCAGACAACTCAAACTATCACAGCAGTTATTTTAGGGTTGTTTATTATTCCTCATAATTGCTGAAAAATTAAAAATAAGAAATACCCCTTTTTTCTCTTTATCTGAAGTACTACTTCCTACTACTACTACTTCTCATTTTTCATTTTCATTCTCGTGTCAAACATAGATTGCATGTAGAGGATGATGATGGTGCACCATAGTTTCACACATTACTCACATGAGCATCAGATAGCACCTGTCAGTCATAAAGCATTTCTAGTTTTTGTCATCTATTTCTCATTAAATAGGTGCATATTGTTTTAGATGATGAAATAAAGAGAAAAAATAAAAACAACTTGCTTTTGATGGCTCTTAGAAATCATTGAATTAAATTTACTTAATTCAATAGTGGACATTTGTTGCACACTAACGATTTGCTTTGGTAGCAACTTAAAAAAAAAATCTCAGTGAACAATATCACCACCTATCTTGACCAATAATAGCATAATTGGGATAAATGGAGAATGTGACACAAAGAGGACTGAGACAGGGTTTGAACACCAGCCTCCTGCATTAGAATCATGCTCACTAACCAGTCAGCCAAAGAGAGCTGTCCTTGGCCCAGCAGCCGGGGGTGTGTGATCACTTAGAGGTATCGGTGGTGAACAAACAGTTAAATTGTGTTCAGGTTTTCGATTGAAACCATTTTAGTCAAAATAATTATATCTAGCACATGCAGTATTTTTTCTAAAAATGTAAAAGAAACGTGATGAATTCATGTTTACAAAGGGAACATAAAGTAATATGTGTGTAAAATGGATTGAATTTATTATTGTAAATAAAAAGACCTGGAATTCTCCCTTTTTCAGAGTGCCAGTAAATATCACTGCAAGCCATCAGACAATTCTGGTGATCAACACCTCTATGAGTCATCAGAGTCAAAGTGAACAGTGTTTTTGTTATAATCCCTGTAACTGCTTGGGTTTAGATGGCAATGCCACATAAAGTTTCTTCTTCTGACTTTGGAATGCTACCTGCATGTTAGGATTGTTCCTTATGTGATAGTGTGGGGTCCTGTCACTATGCCTCCGATAGATCATGCGCCCTGGCTACTTAGCCACTGGGATGTCCCTTTGGATGTGTGGTCAGTGTGCATGACTCTCACCCGGGAGTGAGGGGATCAAATCCCCCCTGGGCCCTCTGAGGCATACCTAACCACACTGACTAGCAAAGATCTTCTGTACTGCATTATCTCATGCTGCTTTTTAAAAATATTATAAATCAAGTCAGTAAAAATTCCCCAGAAATTAAGGTTTTATGCCTCCCCCGTCTCACCCACCTATTGAAAAAAAGAAGCATGCATAATCTAACTAGGAAATAAACACAAATCAATGAACTAAACAACCGGAGTGATTTCTGTTTAATTTGACCATGCACACAGATATTTTCACAAGTATTAACTTGATCTATTGACTAATCAGGCCAAACACCACAACTAGACCGTCCGCCATTGCCTGGGGAGCATTTCTGTACAAACATAATTAGAACAGATGAGAATCGGACTTTTTTCTTCACAACATGGAGGAAATCTGGAAGGACTGTCGCATTCTTCGTTGTTGGAACATCAGAGGAAAACTTTAATTGTGGTGATAACTGAATAAGAAGATCACAGACATTTATTTCATGAAGATGCTGCTGTCTGTGACAAAAGTGGACGGTGCTGCTCAGTCCACTGATGTCAGTGTGTTCGTATCGGGGAGGAATATCGAACACACACAGCAGAAGGAGGAATAACTTGCTGCCACAGCGGAGAAAACACTGGATTTAATCCCCAACAACAAAAACATGGTAAATTATGGTGAACACTCATTAATCTGACACTTTATTTCATGTATCTATGCTCCTGAAAATGACGCACCGCATAACGTTATCATGCTAGCTAATGCTAACAGAGACAGCTGTGGTGTAGCTGAGAGTTAATGACTAATCTGGGAGATATTGTGAAATATAACGTTATTTTCTCTGATCAGGGCAACGTTGGGACCAGACAATAAAAACAGTTCAGTCGCAAACACAAACGGATCAGGAAGACGGTGTCCTGCAGCCTTTAGTTTCATCTGCAGGACATGTGAAAGCTACGTGGTCTGTACAGTCCATGAACAATACCAAAAGCCAAATATGGGAGAAAATAGAAAAATAACCACCTTTGAAAGAGTTTAGTTTTTTAAACTTTTATGAGTAATCACGAGATGTGCGTTTTATATTCCAGTGTGGCTTGTCATTAAAGCCAGTTTCCGGAGATGAATAATAGTTTAATTAATGCTCCGATGTAAATAAATAAATAAATAAAAAATGTCAGAATACTTTCGAAATCTCCGGATAACATACCTATAGGTTATCATGACCTTAGACGACTGTCCAACGTTGTAAATCCAGATATTCATGCTGCTTTCCATGCTGGCAGATAGGAGGTAACTGGGACTAGTCCCCACCTTAATGGCGGCGCCGCAAGATGGCGCAACACACAAAACGCTCGTCGGATTGTACTACAGTAAAGCCTGTGGAACTACCTGTATGGGCACAAAATTTGGTTCACTTGGTGGTGTATTGGTACTTTGGTTAAACATTGGGATCCTGAAACTTAAACATGTTGCCTTTCACTTCCATGTAAAATAATGACAAAAGATCGAGCGAGTCTTTCAAAAACACATGTAAATACTCCAGCTGACGGACAGAATTGTTCTGAAATTGGGCAACTAATGCGTCAGAATAACACATCTGAGGTGATGACATTTAACGATTTGCTTTGATAGTTTTTCATTGAAAAATTACCAATTCAATTTAATCCTGCTACATGTGTAATTAGTCTTTTTTAAATATACTTTGTATGTAAGCTACTTTTTATTCTAATAACAATTTGACAAATTTGTTTTTCATTTACAAAGAAAATACTTTTGTCCTCAATCATAACTTGCGTGTCAGACCGAGACATGGAAATTATTAAACATGTTGCCTCATGTAATGAGACATTTTTTCCAGATAGTTTTTCAGATCAGATAAAACTAGTTCTGTCTGTGATGTGTAAATTTTGATAAGTCACAACACAACACTGATATATGATGAGAAATATCGTTTTGTTTTGATGATCTTTATCATGGCTGCCTCTCATCTGTGCTACAGTGAAGCTCTGCTTCCTTTTCTATTTTCCTGAAAACTCATTGTTCAGTTTGTCACCTAGCTTTGCTTTGTTTTTCACTTGTTTTTCCTGCTGCTTACCCTTCAGGCCCACTGCTTACGCCATGCCACCTTGCTCCGCATCATCCTGGTTCTCCTGGTATCTGCTCTGTAACACCTCATCCAGCCTTCCCTGCTCTCTCCCAGCCCGTTTCCCTGCTCTACCTGTTCTACCTTCCTCCCACTCACTCACTCACCAGCCTTGTTCCCATGGCACAGTGTTTCTGAGAAGTAATTATGAGATTTGTCACAGAAGCAGAAAAGGAAATATAAGTCTTATTTTCACACACCTAAAAGTCATTGCTGGAGAGAGAAATGTTACATCAGGAAAACATGGAGGAGACAGAGAAAAATCATCCAAATTTAATATAACAAATAATATTTCTTTTATTAAAATAACCTGTTTTACAAAGGCTATCGACAGTATCTACTGTTAATAGTCAATTTTGTTATTTTAATTGAGAAGTCATTATATTGGTCGCAGCTAATTTTGTGAAAAAACTAATTAAAAAAAACAATTAAAAAACATTTTTTAATACCAATATCATCATCATCATCATCATCATCATCATTGCCATTATAAATATCTTTGTTTTCTTATTAGTGCTGTCTTGTTACCATTATCTGTATTATTTGTTTTGTAATTATTACTATTATTAATAGTGCTATCATTTGTTATCACTTTTTAGATTATTTCATTTTCTGTCTTGTGGCCACACCCACTTAGCATTAAATTCCCACTTTCTTCATCTAAAGGATTGTATGTGTACACATGCCGTCCTTTCAATATGATTCATTACCTCCATTTATAGAAGGAAAAGAAAATCAGCAGTCAGTGAAATAAGCTGAAATTGACAAAATAATGAAAAATAAAAATTCTATTAAGATCATGACAGTGACTTTGAATTAAGGTTCAAAATAGACATTAAAAACAAAAGAAATATACTTGTTGACAGGTATTTTGGTCCACTGTTCATGAGTAAGGTGCTTTAATGTGTCTGGGACAGTTTCGTTTGGTTGTTTTTTTTTCTGAATTATTATTATTATTATTTTCAACTCCAATTCAAAAGGATTATTATTTGACCTAATTATTATTTCGTACTTTAAAAAAAATATTATTCTTTAGTTTCTTGTTATTTGAATTACTCTTGTGAATTTAGCCTTCTTTTAACTGGAGGACGACTGTATTTCTTGTTTTCACACCTGCTTTCTTTTTATACTTAACTTTCTTCACTTTTCTTTATTTTTTAAAGGCATATTATGTTATAATGTCTCATACCTTTTTTTTAAAAAAATAAACGATTTATCACAATTTTACAAGAAGAATTTCAGTAAAAAAAAAAAAAAAAAAAAAAAACAATGTTGTACCTTCTGTTTGTTAGTCTTTAAGAGTTAACCTGCTTGTTTTTTGTTTGTTGTTTTGGTTGTTTTTTTAACCACAGGAGATTGTATTTTCCTCATTTCCCCTCTGTACACTTACAGAGGAGTCTGTAACAGATGGGAGGCTGACTTTGTTGCAAGGTGTGGAAATTAGTTTACGCCAAGTACGAATAAGACAAAAGGCTCAACCATCATCTTTAAAAATCCTCTTTTTTTTTACTGTTCCAGCTCTCATGAGGTTCAGCCTGTTTCTAACCCTCTCATTGGTTTTGTGGCTGCTCTTAAAGAAACTTTTTTTTTTTTTCAGATTAAATGACCTTCTATCTCAAACTACTAATGGCTTGTCATGTGTCCTTGATAGATTCAACTATTTCTGCTCTAATACATGTCCACTGTTGATAAGGATAGTTTTTGTACCAGCAATGCGGCATGATGCAACTGAAATGCACCTTGAATGCAATCAATTCTATCATTTGTAAGAGTTAAAGCTGAAGATCATTCTAGGTCACAAACTTGCAAAACCAGTTGAGAAAAAAAAATAAAAGAAGAGTTTAAATCTGTCAGCAAAGCTCAGAGAGCTTCGTCAGAGCATTTCTTTCACACGGAATCTAAAACCAAGGCTCTCTACATATTTTCAAAATTTAATATCTGTGGTTGTACATAGATGTGTGCTGTTTTCATAGAGAACATTTTGATGGTATGTTGTGCACCTATCAGAGTAAACGCAAAGTAACCTGGCTCTATTCTCAAATGTAAATCATCGCCATAACAACTGTGCAGCTCTATAAAAATGTTTTCATGGTAACTATCCTGCAGAATGGCTCTTGAACCCAGTGTACTTATTCTGTTTCTACATGAGCTCATACAGGAAAACTTGCCCCTTTAACATCTTCCATCAGACATATGTAGCAGTTTCAAGTGTGGCTCATATTTGTTTTCTTTTTAACACGTATTAATTAGTTTTCTCAAGTAACATTTGCCACAATGCCTACATGTGATATTAAAACGCAAATGTACATGTAATGGTGGATAAGAAGACTACAAAAGCCCAGCCAGACAAAAGCTTATCAGGTAGAAACAAAATGCTAAAAGGTATAGTTATATTCAAATTAGACTTCATTCTGGGAATTTACAAGATAAGATATGCATGCAAGAAAACCTTGTAGAACCTGTTTCCAGCTTTTGAGAACAAGAAGCTGATGTTCACAGAACATGTAATTGTATGTTGGCACAGGTGTACTTTTGCAGCAGGAGACCGTATCTCCTTTTAGAGAAGGCCAGTTATATAATCCACAAATGGTAACAGTGATTTTTGAGTCACTTTATTAAATACGTTTCATCGCAGGTAAATTTTTTATGTCGGTAAACCTAAGTATTGTTTAAAATTTTTTAAATTTCTAACTTTATTTTTCTTTATATTTTTTACACACACACACCCACTCAAACACACACATGTTTGTTTTTTCTATCCCCGTGGGGTACATCCATTAACATAATGCATTCCCTAGCCCCTTACCCTAAACCTAATGCCCATAACTGATTGCCTAAACCTAACCCCTGCCCTAATCCTTGGCAAGGCAAGTTTATTTATATAGCACATTTCATGTACAGAACAATTCAAAGTGCTTTACATAAAACATTATAAGCAAAAGGGAGAAAAAAAAAGATTAGAAGCATGATTCAAAATTAAAAGCATTTAAGATTAAAAAGAGAGAATATAGAGATGTGCGGATATTGGAAAAAAAAGGGCGGGGGGGGGGGGGGTTTAACTTTTCAATAAAACCTATACGTAAATGCAGCTGAGAACAGGTGGGTCTTCAACCTGGATTTAAATAAACTACAGTAAGTGTTTCAGCTGATCTGAGACTTTCTGGGAGTTTGTTCCAGACATGTGGAACATAGAAGCTGAACGCAGCTTAATCCTAACCAAAACCTATTTGTAACTTAATCTCTAAAACCTAATCTTTACCCTCAAAATGGGGTTTGGATCCGTGGGAACCGGGAAAATGTTCCCACGAGGGCAAGATGTCCCCAAGGTGATGGTAAGAATCCGGAACAGGGTCCCCACAGTGTTGCAAAAACGTGCCCACTCACACACACACACACACGCACACCCACACACACACACACACACACATATACATATATATACATACATATATATATATATATATATATATACATATTTACAGTAGTCCTCAAATTATTCATACCCTCCAATTTAACAAAAAAGGCTGAATTCACAATAGTAATTCAATTAACAAGTAACTGAAGAAAAAATTAATAAATAAAAATTTATAAAATTATAATTTAGTTAAATAAAATGTTGCTTTTTAATTGTGGTTAGATAATAACTTTAAAAAAAACAAACAGACACCATAAGAGCGCCTTTCCCATGAACAGTGGACCAAAATACCTGTCAACAGGTGTAGAAGTCTTTTTTAACATTACAGAAAACACCTGATTGCAGTGACCGCCTCAATGTGTTGCTTCACAAAATTTTAGCTTCGGAGCTCCATAATGCTTTTTTACTTGTTTTATTTTTGTATGTTTGCTTTTTGTATTTTTGTTGAACCACAATTCAAAATCTGTGCCAAGATTTTCAAAGATTTTTCATTTATTTATTTATATATTTTTGTCAATTTCAACTTATTTCACTGACAGTTGATTTCTTTTTATTTAATTGAAGGGTATGAATAAATTTGAGGACAACTATATATACTTTAGAATGGAAACTGCTTTCCTGCTACCAAACAAATCTTATTTTGTTTGTCTTGGCAGGATGTCTTGGGCCTCTTCTAATTAAAACAGATTTGGACCCAGCCTTGTTCTGCAAACACAAACAAACACAGCGCAACACAACTGTTTATGTAAATACATAATCTCTGAGGATTGTCCAGAGGAATGCCACCTACCCACCTTTGTAAAACAACCCAAAATCCCTGCAGTTGACTTGTAAAAGTCAGATTTTTTCCCCATTGTTCCGTATTCTCTTTAGTTGCAGATCCCACTGTTGCATTCTGTGGAAAAATCAAAATAATCTGAGAGGTTACAGACTTCGCTACATCTCATTTTATCTCTTGAACAATGCATGTTTCACATAAGGATTGTGAAACATGTGTTTGCCATTTATTCAAAGTGGAATTTTCATGCAAACAAACATTTGCTTCCATGTGAGGCTAATCACCAAGATGCAACAAAAGACTTTAGCTGAATACGGAGAAAGCGGTTGTGTCCTTGAAACAAATCTGCAAAGCCTGTTTTTCATCTAAACAAACATCTTTGTTGACTGGCTTGATTTCTTTGCCAGTGTGTCGTTGCATTTCTTGGAACATGAGCAGCACCTCTTGTACATCGGTGGAATATTGTAAGAGCATTGTAGGAATGTGTGTGGCATATTCATGCGCACCTGTGTGGGTGGATGCATCTCCAAGAGAACAAATTAAGAACAAAGGATATAAAAACACAATAATGTGAAAAGGGGTACCTTTAGCCACACAAGCATTACCATGGAAACCTATTTGCAAACAAAAAGAACACTTTCTGGCTGCTGCTAAATTTTAGTTGAGACATTTTGAGGTGAGATTTGACCTAGCAGAGAGTGACCTGCAACCATTTTGAGCTGAATAGTTGGTAACAAATAGTAAGTTAAAACTGAATCACTGAGACAGGAAATCACAAAACAGGTGATGATCAAGGGTAATCACCTGCTGTACAGTGCATGCATCACATAGTTTCCTGCTGCACGTCATGTGTTGACAAGGTGAAATTCCATCTCAGGAACTTGTTTATTTCAGAGTGGAATGAAAATGTGCCCACTGCTATCCTCTGTGCCACGTAGTCTTGGGGACAGACAGAGGAGGTGGCGGCGCATTAACCAATTGTAAGTCAGATTGAATGAGGAAATGAAGACAATGGGGTTTTTCTTTTCATTTTGTTGTCACACTGCCATTAAATCTGTATGCAAACAACTGCTGGAACAACACCAAAATAACCCAAGACTGCAATATGTCATCAAGTAAATAGTGAAAATAAAATTTAACGGGGTGTAATGTTGATACCATCATCAGTTCAAATGTAAAGTTAAGTGAAGGTAATTCTTTTGTTTAATCAGTCCGAATAGAGTTTAGTTTCATTGGAGCATTTGAACTGAATTAGTAAAAGCAATGGTATCTTGTGATTCATGATACCTTGAGATCTTTTCATCCACCAGAGGTTGTTTGTGTTTTTCCTGATGCTCTGCAGCAGAGATATGCTGTGTTTGGTTTTACCAGTTCACCACACAGTGGAGCTGTGGCTCAAGGTTCCACGCTGTTTTTCCTGCAGTGAAACACCCGACTCACATTAAAAGTAGAGTATTTCATATACTATTCAGTATGTTTTTAATCTTAAATGAAAACCTCCGATCAAGTGTTCATGTTCCTGGATTTAACTTGGTACTCTGTATACATAATCAGTGATCTGAGGTGGGCTTCAATCAAACGTGTCAGTCATGGGGAAGGTATTTGAAACTCCTGCAGATATTTCTGATTTTATTTTCTTATCACAGATAGTCTTTCTTTTCATTTCTGTCATGTGCTCGTTTCCAAGCTTCAGTTGATGTCCGACAGCAATGCATATAAAATAAGGAGGATATCCAGACATACTGCTTCAAATCAACAGATCTAGTAATATTTATAATGGAACTTCTTAACTGATAACAAGGCTGAACTTTGCTTTTGTTCTGCTGCAACATCTTCAAAACACAAAATCCAAACGCTGCTTCCTGCTCTGCTTCCATTCTGCTTGTCAGCAGGAGTATAAATTAAAATTTCAAAGGCAAATGGTGAGATTGACAAAGATATGTTTTATGTTTGGTGAACCGCAGCAAAGGTCATGCCAAAGAGGGGCTCCAAATGTCAAACACGCGTCTCTGAAGTTTAAGCCTTTGTAAGGTCTGATGGATTGATATTTTTTTCCTGACTTCAGAAATGTCATTACTGATATTTTGATGCAGAACATGCTTTTTTTTCCATTTTCAGTAACCAAGCATTGGACATTTGTGAATAAAGCCATAGAAAATATGCATATCTGAGTGTGTGCACATGAAAACTAGTATTTTTTTTAAATGGAGAAGCTAAGTTATAACTGTGTCTACCCCAGAAGCAAAAACAGGTTTAAGTTTTCATTTTCCAGGAAAAAAAAAAAAAAAATCAAATTAATCAGGCTTGTAGTTAGATTGAGAGTATATGCTGTAAACCAAAATGAATGTTAAGCAATTTGTTTTTAATGGCATTGTTGGGAGAGTAGTTATTACATACTTGCAACTATATTCATGCAGACATATGAAGTTATTCATCTATCCAGCTACAGGGCATCACAAATATCATGTGGGCGATAAAATGACACCCAAATACAATGACAGGTGAATGTTTTGGATCATTTTTTGCTTCTAATCAAAGCCCGTTGACCCACAGTGGTTCCATGCTTGTTGACATCATATAACCTTGTCAATGAGCACAGAACCATCATAAATCACCAGGCATTTCTACCAAAAATGATGTCCCTTTGGCTGACTGGTTAGCGCGCATGACTCTCAACTGGGAGTCTGGGGATTGAATCCCGCCCAGGCCCTCCTTTGTCCTGCCACATTAGCAACAAACGGCATAATGAGACATAACCCACACCACTAAAACTTTAGCGGCAGTAGGTGTGTTAACTTTAACATCAAGATAACACATGTTACCACAGTTAACTGAGTTTTGAACAACAAGATAACCGGACTGTTAAAGTTAACGGTTGGCTAAATGTATTTGATGGCTGGTTAAAAAAATCTGAGTTTTGAACAACTGGGCCCAGTATGTTTACTAAAAGTGTTATGTTGAAAAAATTTTAATGTTTCATGAAAGATACAAGCACATCTTTAAATTGATAGCATCACTGCATAAGCATGCCCCAAAGAACAGGAACAGGTCTGTAGTGTCCCCGTTTTCTTTTGGCAACAACCTTGAAGCATCTGGGAACCGATGAGACCAACTGCTGGATGTTTGGGAGAGGAATGTTGTCCCAGTCTTCGCTGATTTAGCCTCTTCGCCATCGCCACCCCCACCCTGACCCTCTGGAACTCCATCCTTCTCCATATAAGGAACTCTGACTCTCTGGCCACTTTTAAACAATCACTCAAAACTTACCTGTTTAACTATGCGTACCACTCATAACCATTCATGTGCTCCCTCCTGTCACATCTGTGTTGTGTTACTGTTTTTAGTTGAATTCCAATTCCTGTCTTAACCCTCAATCTCAAAAATGCGCACTCCTGCGAAGTACAAGTGCTGTCCCGATTCTCAGAATGTTAAGTTGAGGGGCAAGTTTATAATCGCCCTCAAACTGAGATTCTCCAACACCACCCTTGTCAGTAAGGGCTACACAGCAAAGAAGGTGAGCTACAAGTGGAAGTATTTTCTTTGTTAATGGAGATGTGAATATAACGAAAACCATTGTATTATCTTAGTTTAAGCCCATGTTATGGATTAGTTACCTCATTGTTGCATAACGTTTATTTTTATTTCATGATCTTTTGTCAGTAGCGGCCCGTGAGGTCAAGCCATGTTGCTATCGTTTAAGTTAGTTAACGTTACAAAATGGTCATCTTTCTCGGTGCTGATGTAATTGTTTTTATCAAGATAACAGCCTGTGTAACGTGCTTGTGCTGATAATGGTATAAGACGGCCGAGCTAGTGTCATCTACTGTAGCCGCAGAGTTATCTAACGATAGTTATAGCTGGTGTTTAGCTTTCAATAAGCCGTGGTATGCGGTGACTGCAGAATATGTCCATGGTGGTGTTATTTATACAGACTATTTGTTTGATAACTCTAACAGAAGGAATAATTGACAGATAGTCCATAACAATTTCCAAAACATGGACCTGATGGACCCGTCAATGATAGCTTCGTTTGTGGCTCATAATTAAACAGGCAGGATTAACAGTGCAAATAAATGTAAATAAACTAAATGCTTCCTTCTTCTTCTTCTTCTTCTGAATTGACAGACTGAACCCCGCTTTGGTGTAATGATACCCCCCACAGTTTGAAGATGTATCTGCATTTAAAGGGTTTCCCATTTATAAAGCCCCATTTGTGCCCCATCGGGTCTGGGTCGGGCCAGGCTGGATTGGGTGGGTTTTGGTACGGATGTGTTGGTTTCACGTTGTTTCCCCACAGCAAACTGCACCCTTATCCTGGAGGCGGAGTATTAACTGGATAGCGCTGCTACGTGATCATGTGACATCATCGCTGTGCAACACCTTTTAACCAAAGCACCGCACCACACGTGACAGAAACAAAGGAGTTACCCCTGCTTTGTTTTTACGCCAGGTTACACAGGAAGTGACAGATTTTTCAACGAATCAATGGATTGCTTTGTATTAGCTCCACTTCTTTGGTCTGGATCGGTTAGATCAGTACCCCTACTGAGGGGTACCAAAAAAGTAGGCCAGGTCGGGTCGGATATAAGGGTACCGGTCCCAGTTCTTAGCCTATCTGTGGAGACGCAAAAAAACGTGGATCGATCCGGCCCGACCCGACCCAGACCCATTGGTGGAAATGGGGCTTAAAGGAGTACAGCGCAAGTTCCAGGTTTTTTCCAGAAGTTCGCCCCCTCTGGTGAAAAGTGGAAGTGCACATGCATGAGCTGCTTCAACTGCGTTGGTCTCTAATTTAACCCACATTATATTCAGTCTGAGCCCAGAGTTAGAGTCACGATGTCTACTGAAGTAATAAAGTTATAAATCTGCAAGTTGTTTATGATAAGTTGTTTATAAGTAAACCGACGGACTGTATGCTAATGGTAACAACAGGCTAATGCTGGCTTGTAGTTCAAATATCTAAATTCGGGGGCTGAGACCACGATTATCTTATAGAATTACCGCATCAACTAAATTTAACAAGCTGACAAGAGTGTATGTCTTCCCTGGGAACAGTCATTAGCTGTCATATTGCCACATTTCCATGCTAAAAACTTAGCATTGCAATATTATGCATTCTTATTTCCGTCACACTGTACATCACATTCACCTTGTTCGTAAGAAGAAAGCCAACAGTGGGTCCCATTTTATTCCAGACGGGATCGGAGCTCCCTCCTTTCTTTTTAAAAAAAAAAACAAAGAAAAAAAGCTGCTCGGTTGTTTTCTCCCGTCTTACTCCGGTCCGCCGGTGTTGTGCCGAAAAACGCCCCCCTACCGTGGGGACGGATCACATTGGGTTCTCTTCGTCTCACAGGACAAAACTTTTCTTCATTGTCTTACTGGAGTCTGAGATGGGGTTTGAGAGGCACCTGCTCTCCATCTTTTAGCAGCAGTTAGTGTTGTCTCAACATGTGCGGACCTGTGGTGCACAACACCGGTGCAGGTGTAAGTGCAGCCAGACGAACGAGTACACACAGTGGCGGACTGGCCATCGGGAGCACCGGGACATTTCCCGGTGGCCTGGCCGCCAAACTGGCCTGTCGGTCCGGTTTGAGCCTTAAATAAATAATTCGTCATGCCTGCTGTCCCATTGAAGCTCATGAAACTCACAGACGTAGGTAGAGATGTTAAAGATGTTAAAAAGCTCCTGCTGTTACAGCAGTGGTGGACAGCAGCAGCAGTGAGGAATCACAGCAAGAACCTGCAGGTACAATTTAAGTACAAAGCAAACATGCTGGTGATAGTTTTAGAATAATTAATAGAATAACCTGTTAGACTATAAATAGGCTGAGTATCAAGTTTAGGTGGATGATGGTGTAATTTTATTTGATTTAAAATATGGCTAATTGTGCAGACTGCACATTTAACCATATTGTAGTTGATTAAGTAGAATTTCAGTTTTTGTGATTTGCATGCAGGTTGTTGCAGCACAACAAATGTTTATTTTGTAAGGGAAAGAAACAAAAAGCTGTGTGTGGCCAAATGTGGAGCATTTGTTTTATTATTTTACAGTTTTACATCAGTAGGCGCTCAGTCTAATTCACTCTTAGTGTTTTGCGTTAATTTGGTGGAGTTGGCCTGGGATGGTATCAAATTCCCGGCCTGAACTATTGTCCCAGTCCACCCCTGAGTACACGCAGCTCGTCTCCCCCACAAGCGCCCCCTTGAGGCTTCGTACTCGAATTTCTCGCATTGAGCATTCAGAAACAGTATTAGAGACCACCGCAGTGAAAAAAGATCAGCTCACTCTACACGTCAGAACTGTAAGAGCACGTGGAGGAAAGAAAAGAATACTATTCAACATTTAAACTTGTGCAATGCACCTTTAAGTCACAAAATAGCCCTTTGCACTTGGTTTTGAGGGCTACGAAGATTAAGGGTTGAGCTTGAGGGTATGTCTGTAAAGCGTCTTTGAGTTCATTTGAAAAGCGCTAAATCTGATTTATTTATCCTCATTAATATTCTTCTGTTTTGCGTTATTTTGCTTTTCATTTGTCAAATGTTTTTAGCAGCCTGCCTACCATAAGGCCATGTTGTTACACAGTATGCTGAACTGCATTGTATTGCTGAAATATGCAAAGCCTTCTCTGAAAAGGAAATTATTTGAATACATTCAAGAGATTGCTTCTTTATGGTGCTCTGTGCCACGCAGCCTAAATAGTTACTATAGTCTGCCAGCTTTTTCTTTATAGAACCATTTACTTTTACAGCTTTTTGTTGCACCCAACTTTTTTGAGATGTTCTACTCCTTTTAAATACAAGATGTTTCAAAGAAATATTTGACAAAGTAAAAAGTTTCTATTGTGCATTACATTTGATATTTTCTGTTTTTTTCTTCATACAATGTCTTTATATGACATATACAGTTCTTTTAAGACATCTTTTGAAATTGGGGTTGAACAGAACTTTATATTAGTTTAATGTTTAAAAGTAGGGATCGACCGATACAGATTTTTTTAGGGCGGATACAGATACCGATATTTTCTCATCAGCCTCAGCCGATACAACCTGCTGATATTTGGGGCTGATAGTGCATTTGACTCCCAAATTAACAAAATAATATTAAAAAAAGAACAAAGCATATCAAATAAATATATAGAAAAGAAAGTGCACTTGTAAACAAATATCAAATAGAAACATTGAAAAAATATATAGAAAAAGTCTGTAAATAATGCCAGGTTGGGGTATTAGCCAACACACCTGACGTAAGCCGATACCGGCAAAAAATGCAAATATCAGCCTAAAATATTAGCTGACCAATGTATTGGTCTATTCTTGATTAAAAGACATAAAAATGATAACCACAACTTTCCTCTCCTTTGCTGAACAGTAGGGATGCTTTTGTTCTACTCGCTCCATTACACCTACAGTATTTGTGTGTACTTTCTTGCTGTGTAACACAGTGGGAGAGTTATTTCGAGCAAATATCACTGACCTTTTTTTGCCCTTAGTGCCCTTTCAAACCACTATCTCATTTCTAACAGTGATAACCACCTGAGACCTTATACAGACCAAAAGGGTATATTAACAGCTTGGAAGGCATTTGTAATGTGGCAAATGTCACTGAGCGGTAGCGAATCTCTAAGGCAAGAGTCTCCTCACCAACCCCACCAATAATAAAACAGCATTCCTGAGGCTGATGACTACATTTTTCTAATTATGGCTATAACATCTCTATGGACTTGCCTAATTGGGGTAATGATACAGTCATCCATTAGATACAAATGACTAAACATAGATAAATAGGTGCTGACCATCTTAACTCAGTTTCAAACCATCTGTTATGATGACCTCATCCTGAGCTGGGGCTTGGATGAGTCTTAAATTAGACCAACAAGTCTGAGTGCATTTTATCAGGTAACAAAGAGAAACCTTTATGAACCAGGAGGAAGCATTCTTCGAATAGTTCATTTGTGTGGCTTTCTATATGTTGCTGAATTATCAAGTTCTTTTTTATTGGGTAAACATTTGACAATGCTTACAGTTTGCTGTTAAGTGGAAGGAAAACATTGAGGAAAACAGATTTGAAAATTTCACACGTTTGATTTTTCAATTTGTAGATGGCAGGATGTCTAACGATTGTTGATTTACAACAAGTCTGTGTTTCCGTGTTTGTAAAAGAAAAATGTGTCTCTAGCTGCAAAGATAAAATATACAGTTCTGTCAAATGGGAGAAATTGCAGTAGAAAGGGTGAGTGTGAAATGCTTTTTTATTTGATGACAATTTGACGGCTCCTTCCACTTTACGCAGAAATAAACAAGGCACCTTTCATGCGCTGTTTCAGCTTAAACATCTTTTGTTCAGCTATTTTTCCCTTAAGATGATGCATCTTTTGTTCCTCATGCAGTAGGAAGGAAACTGTTTTGTTCTTCCAGCAGAAATGGAAGTGTTTACCTGAGTCTAATGAAAACTGATGAACAATTGAGAAAGGATGCTGTTTTTAAAAAATCATATTTTACCAAATGGTTCAAAACAGAAGGTGTTCAAGTTTTATACTGTATGCTTGCAGAGAAACTGATGAACTTGTAAAGCTTTTATGTTTGGTCTTAAAAACTTGAATTTCTTTTTTTTTTCTTTTCTGTCCTCCTGCTGCCATTTGTCTTGATAATTTGAAAACATTTTCTATTTATGGCTCAGGAAATGCACAGTGGTTTTCTGCAAAACCTGTCAGTGGTGACCTGGCTCAGACATCCTAAAGGAGTCATCACCTGGAAATCCCACTTTTTCACGTTAAAACATGTGTACTGGAACGGGACCTCAGTTATAACGTGAGGAAACTCTGGAGAGTGAAAGTGACTTCGTCTTTGGGTGCGGGCTCTCTCTTCTCACCAGAATCGGCCACAAGCACGCGCTCTCCACTGTACGCAAATTGAATTTCTTTCTCCGAATGACGTGAACTAGAGAGGCTGCTAGCTGCTAAGCTAGCCTCTTTAGCGACACCTAAAAGCAGCTGATTACCTGCCACAGAGGAGTTATGACCAGCTGTTATGGCGTGAGCTAGAGAGGCTGCGAGCTAGCTGCTAAGCTAGCGTCTTTAGCACCACAAGAAGGCAGCTGATTACCTGCCACAGAGTAGACCGTGGCAGGTAACTCCGACGAGGAGGAGGGGGAGGGGGAGATAGCCGTGCTGAGTTCCCTCGGCAGAAATTCAGCAGTTTTCGGTGCTTTAACAGGAGGGACAGCTTTACCAGGCACCAGTGGATTATATTTATCAGTGAGGATGTGCAGTCGGTAAGTGTTGCTGCTTGTGTAACTTATTATCTTTTGTGTAAGAGACCAGTAAATGTTGGTAGACGAGCAGACAAGCTGCTAATGTAGCTACAGAAGCTAACAGTGTTTGGTTAACTTCACGTCAGATGTCCGCTCCTTATATTCATCAGAGTCCAGCCCTTTTACTCCGCGGATCCTCTCTATCAACCGTACCGTTACGTTTTTCTCTGTTGGGACATCATTTCCTTCATTGGGGAAATTCGGATCCTTTTTGGGGTTGGGGGGAAGGGGAAGGAGGGAAAGGGAGGAAAAAATTTAAAGAAATTTTAGAAGATAAAAAAGAGGGAATAAGGAAAATAAAAAAAAAAAAAAAAAATATTATAAATAAAAAAAAAAAAAAAATATAATAATATTAATAAAAAAAAAAAAAAAAAAAAAAGGAAAAAAGGAAAGAAAAAAAATAAAAAAAGAAAGCTGAGGGGGGGGGGGGGAAGGCTTGGTCTGTCCTGATTAGACTTTGTTTTGGCTTTGACGTTTGCCTCGTGAACGCACTTAAAGACAGGTCTAACTCACGTGCGTATTCTCACGACAAACAAAAGTTGGGGATAAAAAGAGGTTAAAATGAGATCATTAAATTTTCGTCCCACCCAACTATATTTAAAAAATCATTTGAAGATAATTTAAGAAGGACTGCATATGTAAAACACTAGGTTATGACACCTTTAAAGTTTTACCCAAATGCTAAACTCTCCATTGGCACAGATGAATTTATCGGTATGAGAAATAAACGTGATGGTGTCATTAATTCATGATGTGATCACATTTTTGAGGTTTTGCTTTTGGAGGAAGAAAACCAAAGTCATCATTTAGAACCAGTGTCAGCAGGTGGCTGCCCTCCTGTCAGATTGTGTTGAAGGTCTCTTTCTTTTAATAAGGTGCTCTTGCTTCTCACTGTCACCCACCATGTTGGTTAGGATGGGGGGTTACATCAAGAGAGCCAGTGGATTCATTGCAGTCCATATTTTGGTATCATTTACTGTATATATCAAATTGGACGGGATTTAACTCGGGTGATTTGGATTGAACTAGCCTACAACTAGACTGATATGTCCTTTATTCAATTTGACTTGAAATGAACTTGTTTACTTTTGCTGTAAAGTGTCCTGAGATGATGTTTGTGATAAATTGGAGCTGTATAAATGAACTGAATGGAAATGAAATACCCCCCTCATGCTCAAGTGAAATTGTGTCTCAGTAGTGGTTCAGTTTCTTTTAAAAAAGGGTCATTTTCTTTTTCTTTTATATATCATACTGGTCATAAGGAATTTACTCCACTTGCAATTGAATAACAGATTATTTGAAGGCAAATACTCCAAATCCCCTTCTGCCGTGTGTGCTGCAAAAGTCCTCTTTTACAGCATGAAACACCAACCTACAATAAAGGATAAGGTTTAACGGAGACAGTAAGGCTAATGAAATGAAAGAAAGATGAAAAAGAAAATACATATCTTTGTTTTACTCTTCTTTATGTAGAGCCCCTCTGAGCAAATTTTAATTTTACATCTCCAGTAAGTGGACAAAATTGTGTTATATTATCGGATCTGAGTTTGATTACATGCTTTCAGACATCCAAGGGTTAAGCCACTGCGTCCAACTAACATAGGTTGAGTGAGGTCAGCTGGATTGGGTTTAGGTTCTTGAAGATGTTTTTCTCTCAACCAGAAGAGCCTCTTCAGTTCTGATGGAGATAGTGGACAGTTTCATTTAAGTAGCCTGTGAAACTACTGATGTTTTAGAGTCTACAACAGTCGTTGAGAGTCGTGACTCATCTGAGATGGATTTACTTGAGCCTAAGTGTCATCGATAGGTGTGATCAGTCCTTGGGATAGTTGAGAGGGTATTATTGTAGGTGGGAAGGCGATGTCTCAGTCCTTCTCTGTTTCTCTGCTTTGACATAAATGGTCTTTTTTAATCCCCGCTCAAACCACTTGTCCTCTCTGTCCAACATTTTAACCATATGATTTTAAAAGTGCATCTTATAAAGGAGGGAAGTGAATCCTGGACAATGACTCGGCTCTCCTGTGTTGAGCCATCTGTCTCTTGAGTGGTTGTTTGGTTTCCCCATGTCGAGTTCATTGAGCCCATTTACATGCACACTATCAAATCTCGTTATTACCTGAAGTTATTAGTTCAGAAGATCACATAGACAACATGATCTCACATCCTTGCATCTGCTCATAAAGAAACTAAATAATGAACTGAAAAATGTAGGCAAGGGTTTTTTTCCATTTCAGAAGTAATTGTTGACACATTAGATCAAATTATTACTGTTATCTTACAGTGGTTCTAAAACCTCTGACAAAAAAGCTTAAAAGGAATAAATATAAACTCACGATCATACTAACTTTTTTTTTAGAGTGCGCCACAGAACATCTGCTGCTTACAGAGACGTTCTCATTTCAGTAGATGATCCCTTCAAGGAGGGCTTGTCCAAAGTGAGTGTTTTTCTTTTCTTCTTTCTTTCTTTTGCATTGTTGCATCAGTAGATGTGGACTTAATGATCAGCTTCACAGTATATGCACGTAATGGCTATGGTAGAGACAGCATGATGTGACATGTCAGTATCTACATGAGCATAGCTGAAGCAGCAGCACTCTGTACTGGCCACCTCCACTAGAAAAGGCAGCACTGGCTGATGATGCAACAGGGCTGCAAAGAGCTGAGAAGTTTCACTCATTGTTCTGCAGTTTTTTTTTTTTTTTCAGATTGCATTTGACAGCAGCACAGACAAAGAGGGTCATTATATATATATATATATATATATATATATATATATATATATATATATATATATATATATATATATATATATATATATATATATATATATATATATATATATATATATATATATATATATATATATTATTTATACTGTATATATATATACAGTATAGTCAATCAAAAAAAAAATGAGTACACCCTTTTCATTTTATCATATTTATTTGGGGGGAGAGCAATTAATCAAGCCCAGTTTCCAAGGGGAGGGGAAGTATGCTCTGCCTGCTGTGCTGTGGTCTGATGAGACCAAGATAGACTCATTTGGTTTAGACAGAGTCAAGTGTGTAGCAAAAACCAGGTGAGGACTATTAAGACAGTGTGTCATGCCTACTGTCAAACATGGTGATGGGAGTGCCATGGTATGGGGCTGCATGAGTGTTGCTGGCATTAGGGAGCTACAGTTCATTGAGAGAACTATGAATGCCAATATGTACTGTGGGAACCTGTGAAGCTCTGGTGAACTCCATCCGGTTATGGGCAGTGATGGAAAATAATGGTGGCCACACAAAATATTGACACTTTTCACCCAATTTGGTCATTTTGATCAGGAGTGTTCTCACCTTTGTTGCCTGCATTTTAGACATTATTGGTTCTGTTTTGAGTCATTTTAAAGTTACAATAAATCTACGCAGTTACACATGCTCTAACGATTACCTTACTGTACATTGTAGCAGTTTCATTCCTTCAGTGTTCTCCCAAAAAACATAAGATAAAATATTTGCAAAAATGAAGACAGCATACTCACTTTTGTGAGATATATATTCTAAAAACAAAACAAAACAACAGGACTGCAGCAGCTGTTTACTAAGCAACTTTACGCAAACAGAATGGGAGAAATGTATTCCAGTTATCTAAATTTTTCTCTTTACAGTAGAAATTCTTTAAAGTATGGCCCATCTGTTTTATTTACACCTCCAACAGCAGTTCAAGCGGTGGGGTGCTCCACAGAGATCATTGAGCATTGTGGTGAGTTAGGATAGATCTGTTTGCAGCTTATTTTGCCAGCTTGTCTTTTGTAACCGCTTTGAGCATTTTAGGGATTATGAGTATTGGCTGTATTATCATATAATTATTATCTGCCCTGTGAGCTACTGATTAAAGCTTTGTAAAAGTCTGAGGCTTGTGAGCTGGGCTGTAATATGTCTCAAAATTAGAGCTGCAAATGGTTTCTTAGCAATTTGCTCAAGCTGACAAACTGGAGTTGAACAGAAGTTACAGTGACCTCAAGCATCAGTTCAAGTCTTTTTGTTGTTTAATATCTTGTATTGAGGCAATGGGCAGCGGACACTGATGTTAAGTAAGCAGAAGTGGTCTTTGTGAAGTGCTGTTCCAGGCCGAGTTCGAGGCCTGTTGTACTTGAGCTGCTTCAGATGAATGAATCATTTTTACTGAATAGAAGGAAATAAAGCCACTGCTGCCTAATCAAAGAATCCATTAAGCATGTTTGCAAAGAGAGAAAACATCCTGGCTGTGGCATTCTCCTTCACAACAATCAGTTGCCCATGGGCGAAGCCCCATAATTCACCTGTGGTAAAAAGCATGCAAATCCCTTTAAAAACTTCTCCCCTTCAGTTAAATAGATTTTTGACAAATGCATTCTCATTATGCCCGCATTTAGGTACCCAGCTGATAATTCGAGTCTGCATTTACAGTGTTGTTTTGTTTTTGTTTCTGTCATGGTTTACACTTCTACCATGTCATGCTGCTCTTCTTTTCCTGGCTAATTAGTCTTATTCAGCCCACCTGTCTGTTCATCAGCATAAACATCACATTTGAGCACTTTTCATACAAGAAATTGCAACATGAAGTGCCTCAAAGCATAAAATACAATAAAAACACGGGAACAATGAAAACATTTGATCGTTTCCCTGCCACACCTACAGGTACATCTACAATCCTTAAAGACACACAACAGAACTTTTAACAGTTTTCTCAGTGACGCGCCCCTATCGGCAGCTAAACTAGCAACCATCTTGTATCATACCTGCACCGTGATTCACTCCAGCCAATAAAAGACCGTCTTATCTTGATTCTTGTTCTGTCTCTTCCTCTCTTCCTTTTCTTCTTCCTCTAGTAATGTTTCCTTGCGTTTCTTTACCGAATCCGACACGATGCGCCTTCAAAACACCCGCGGTGTAGATACCTGGTTTACATCTGTTTGCTAGTGAGTGACGCGGTGCTCCAACCAATAGTCGACTGCAATGTCACAGTTGCGTCCCGGATGGGAATCTTACATGCTGCTGTGTCTGAGCCCCGGACGCCTCTGGGCAGTGATGGCTCAAAAATGCGCATTATGAATGTTGGTATGCCATCAAAATGAGTCAGAAACGCAGATTTTTAAGGTCTAAAAGTTACGTTGTGTGTCTCTCTCCAGTCTCCTCTTCTCTGCCAGATTTTCTCAGCCTTAGCAAGTGATAGTCCAGCATTCCTGAATGACTTTTTCTCCAAGTTGCCAACCACGGTTATGCCCCAGGTTTCTCTTTATTGCCCTGCCCACGATGGATGTCTTTGATCTTCTGGACTCTGACCGTCGCTTGTTCCTTCACTGCCTGTAGCTTGCCTGTCTCCTGGATAAGTAGCCTGCTAGCTGCCCTGTGTTTGACCATTGCCTCTCTTCTGGGCCCTTGGACTGGTTCCTTGACTGGATTTTTCTTTTAGAGACACTTGTTTTCCAAACAGCATCTGGTTAGCCTCCAGGACACCTGCCTACCCCCATTCTCCTGATCAATAAACCTGTTTTTAAACGTCAACTCCTGTTGTTGTGGTTGAATTTCTGGGTCCGTGTGTAAAATTCAAATTTGAGATTAGATTAATAAGTTTAATGCTTCATTGATTTTGACAGCAACTGCAAACACCGGCAATGTTTCTTTATCCTTTTTCGTGATTCAACTTTGATAGAAGTGCTTGGCATTTCAATTGTAACTTTATATACAAAGCTGACTGAAATTGTTTAGTCTGCATGCAGAAAATACTGCTCCCAAAGGTATGATTAAATTAGTGCCTCATTTAGAGCATATGCACACTTTAAAAATGCAGTCTATTGCATCATACTGTAAAACACAGAAAATAACATTTAAAAAAATAGCAAAGTGCATATTCTGTGCTGCTCTGCAATTTATATAATTGAACAGCAGCTGCACCATCTAAACACACAAACACATATTCATGTGCACAGCATGGTGCCCCTTGGGAGCAAGACTTGCAACACTGTCTGTGGTGTCATGAAACAAAATTTGAGAACGTTTGCAGGGGGGAGTATGGGCATAGCATTCTCCAGACATCAGAGCACAATCCAGCTTGTTTTCACAGCACATGCTCAAAACCAGCTTTCTGATGCACATACCATGACTAAATGTCACATCTCTGAAGGCACTATTAAAGGTATGCTGTATGCAGACTCGTGAGACCCGTGTTCTTGATGCCAAATAAAGCTCTGTATGTATTACAAAAACATGGCTCTGTAGTGAAAGAGTTAAAGCTATGGTCTACGATATGAAAGTTTGATCATTATTAATAACCTCATTTACAATCTACATAATGTGAAGAGCAAAAAAAAAAAAAGAAAAAATCTATGCTCTCTAGTGGCTGCTGGGCTGCAAAAACGTTAACCAATAGGAGCCATCCGGCTGCATGGCTTACATTGGTCAACGTACTGTAGCTGTTCATCTCGCTTCTCTCTGCTCTCATCCAATCCCCCGCTCAAGCTGACACCTCTTCCCCGACAGCTGACTCCCCTTGTTCCGCGTTCCGCCTTGTCTCTTCTGCGTTTAAACATTTTATTCATATATTCATTATTCATTTATTTTTCTCTTGCCTCTGAAACTTTCTGCAATAAGTAAGTAGCTGAGGAGCAGCTTAACAGCAAGAGGAGAATAGAACAGAAAGGCAGCAGGAACTGGCATCTGCTCACCGGCAGAAGTTGGGCGAGAAAAGGCAGACGGAATGTGAGCAACAGGAGGGAAGGCCGCGGCTGGGTGTTACGTTTGCCACTGGAGGAAACGAAAGGTGGATAAAGTCTGCCGAAGAAAGGCAGACAAAGAGGAAATCATAACCAATGTAGGATGAAAGGCCGGATTGGGTGATGCGAAGGACGCTTCAGGACTCCTGGACCAGGAGGGAAAATCTGCAGAAGCAGAGACCAAACGATGCTGATACAGAAGACTTTTTGTTGAACAGGTGGGCAGTTTGCTTTTTTACTTTTATGTATGAAGTGTACATAAATTTATAATCTATGACGATGCTGCTGATGACTGGAAACACTGCTGGAGGTTTTCTCTGTGTGGACAAACAGTGTCGGAACGTCAGCTGTTTATTTTCAGTATTGTGAACTACTGTATTGTCATCAGTGTCGTCCTGAATGCATTCAATGAACTGATGAAGTCGCTGGAAAGTCGCGGTGACGCAGAAACTCCAGGTAAAACACACCGTAAACTTCCTGGTGGTTGAGAAAGGCAAATATTATATATGTGAGCAGATGTTCTTGTTGTTCATTTATGTGGGATAAATATTACACTGTGAAGCTGTTGTGATAAGGCTGGCTGTGATTAAGGAGGAGGGCTGTATGTACTCGGTGGGAGGGATCAACAGGCGGAGAGGGGAGGACTGTGTGGGGGGGCAGGTTGCTTTTTTTCAAAATTTCTCAACTGATCCTGAAATCGTAGACCAGTGATTCCCAACCCTGGTCCTCAAGGCACACTATCCTAAAGACTTTCCGTGTTTCCCTGTTGAAACACAGCTGAATCATATTAATAGGTCAGTAGCAGACTGGTGCAGAGCTCGTCAGAGATCCATTTGATTTGAATCAGCTGTGTCCTAGCAGTGCAAAATGGAAAGTCTTTAGGAAAGTGTGCCCTGAGGACCAGGGTTGGGAATCTCTGTCACAGACCATAGCTTTTAGGGATTTACCTGTTTACAGAGCTATTTTGTACTGGGATGCCTCACTACAGTCAATCCAGAAACGGATGCAAGCCCATGTCAGATCAAAAAGCATCCGTCACTAATCAATGCATCCGAGCCACAATGACTTTATCTCTCCCCTGCGGTCAAGGGGTCAGTTTTGAGCCATGAAGTCAAGTGCAACACGTTTACTTTTCAGCTCATTTTAAATAAGTGATACAGTAATTCATCATTTCCAGGTTGACGGAATTAAGAATTTTCAATGTGAAGCTCTAGATGTGTAATTCAATCTAGAACGAAGCACCGCACACCATCTTTCTGTGTTGATACTGAGCCTCTTGTTCACAATGGTCTGCCCTCACGTGCATGTTTGCTCTCCGCCTCCGCCCGGCACTGAGAGAAGGCCAGATAAAATTCACCATCAGTTTAGTAAAATATCACAAGCTCGTCAGCAGCCATTGGTTACCAGAGTATACTTCTACATACTCAGAAGCAAGAACTTTGTTCTTATATTCAATTCTGCAATAAAAAAGGTTATTTATGCTCAAATTTGATGCATGCTCCACAAAGGGGTTATGTGTATGCGCATTAAATAGTTGACTCGGTAATTTCAAGTTTATCTTGAGTCTTTGTCTGTGGCCTGGAAGCAGTGTACATTAGGTGTTTGGGTTTTTAGATGCCTCGTGTTTGTGTATATTAAGGTTGTTTGTCCCCACTTTCATCATTCAAACAGCTCAAATGTCTGACCAGTCGCACAATAATCAGGTTTGCGAGTTGCCTGGAGAACCAGGGGAAAAAAAAGCTCGCTTTTTGTGGAGTATGAAACTGACAAAAACTGTCAATCATGAACACTTTGTTTTGGTATCTACACAGTATGCAACAGCACACCTACCAGTGAAAAATCGCTTTTAGTCCTTTTAATCATCTTGTCATCTCACTAAAAACAAACTTCATTCTCTTAAAATAATGAGATAAATTATTCCATTATCTTGAGGAAACAGTTGTCATCATCTGAAGATAAAAACTGAAAAAAGAATAACAGACGAGCATGGATGCTCTTGGTTTCTGTAGAAACTCTCTTACTTCAGTATAATCTCTGGCAACTCTCCCCACCTCTGCCTGTAACACACTAAAAAGAGACATTATGCACCAAGTTCAAGTTAATTTATGTAGCACATCTATGTAGCCAAAGGTGCCCGAGTGCTTCACTCATAAGAAACATAAGAAAACCATATCTTTTTGTTTCTTCTCTCCCTTCATTCATTTGTGTTTCACAGCAAATATACATGTAAATAATTTGGAAGCCATTGCCTTCTGTTTTCCATGAGTCCTTGGTGATTCTTTCTCTGCTCAAATTCAATTTTCTGATACTTTATTTTCAAAAAAAGCAACACACTACCAAACATCCATCATCAGCTTGAAGGCTGCACCAATTAAGAAGGAAGAACAAAGAGAAAAGGTGTCGGCACTGACCCTGGAACCACAACAAGTTGCTGTCTGCGTTCAATTGTTTTAATCCTTCTTATATTTGCAGTCACCTCTTATGCCTTTTGCCTCATGACGTAAAACATAGGAGGAAAAAAAGGCAACCAGATTGGCATAAAAAAAAACTGCACAAAGGGTGTATGTCTTGATGTTGGGGTTGTTTGCTTTGAACAAAGACCTTTTTGGCTCTATTCAGTCACGTAGCTGCAAAATTTGGTTGAAAAAATATTAAACCATTTCACTGCATAAAGGACATTTCTGATTTATCTAAATATTCAAGGTTCGTGAGGTTCGTGACTTCTCCAAAATAAACAGAGTAAAGTTCTCCGCTAATGACCATCAGAGGATTAAAACAATTCTTTTCTATATGTAACGTGTCATTTCAATCACATTTGATGTTATTCTCAATCGGAATTGCATCCCTTCCCTTCAGTTCTCTAGAGTTGGAAAGATTGTATATTCAGTCTGTGTAGTGCTGTTGGGATGGAAGGTCTCTCTGACACAAATTAAATTGGAGAGATAAAAAGATTCAGAAAAGTATCTTATATTTCTAACTTTGAAGGAGGTAAGAACTGCTCTGATGGCACACTCATGTGGTCTCCTCGCCTGCATTCACACCTTAATTGTGTCAGGGTTGGAGATATCTAATTAAAAAGAGCTTATTTTCTCAGATCCAGTGTGTGTTGGAGGGGGGCAGCCTCATTATGAAGACATTGAGGGAGGAAGCATGAGTGATCTCTGGAAGCCTTTGCAGTGTGGCTGCTTTTGACAGAAGATTCATGGAGTCAGAATTAAGTTGCTATCCTTTCAATTAAGGACCACATAGTCAAGGGGTTGTTGCCCCCCTTCCATGTGTGCATGTGTCTCTTTTAAACTGTATTCTTCTGTCCACTGCTTGCTGTTCTGCATCCCCAGCCGTATCTAATTGACATTCATCTTGCAGTAGCATCAGTGTGGTAAATACTGCACTTCAGATAACTGCCAGTTTACCTTTTGCTGATATTTAGTGCCTGTCAAGCCATCAATAATAATGACTCCCTGTTATGCTGATGGAAGTTGAGGAAAAACTTGGTCTTCTGGAAACAGACTTTGAATGATGGGTGCTCCATGATATGGATGCAAATTAACTTAAGCTCAAATAAATGTGTGTTTTTTAGAAATATGTATTTTGATAAATATTAAATATTCCTATATTGTAATAGATGGCTATATAATATGTAATGCTGATTTAAAAATGGGGCATTAAAACTTCCTTTTCAAATGTAATGACTTATTTTTCCTTAATTTAGAAAAATTCAATAAATAAAAATCGCAAACAAAGACCAGTATCATAAAAAAAAATATACAGTGGGTAAAAAAAAGTATTGAACACGTCAACATTTTTCTCAGAAAATATATTTCTAGTAGAGCTATTGACATGAAATTTTTACCAGATGTCGGCAACAACCCAAGTAATGCACACATACAGAGAAATCCTAACATTTATGTCCATAAAATCAGTTATGTGATGTATAGTGAAATGCCACAGGGAATAAGTATTGAACACATGAAGAAATGGAGGTGCAAAATCTGCAAGATCTGGAAAGGCAAGAAAGCAACTGGAGTCTTTAGAAAGTAATCCTGTCCCCTATCAGTGCAAAGTAATATCAGCTGGTTTAGTCCTGACTGATGCCATTAAAAAGGTTTCTCATGACCAAGGTGTCAGACAAGAAGCATTTCATGATGGGTAAAAGCAAAGAGCTGTTTAAAGACCTACGCAACCACATTACTGCAATCATACTGAAGGCATTGGTTCCAGGTGCATTTCTAAACTTCTGAAAGTTCCAGTGAGCACCATTGGTGCCATCATCGCGAAGTGGAAAGAACATGGCATCATCATGAACCGGCCACAGCCAGTTGCTCCTCGCAAGATTTCAGACAGAGGAGTCAGAACGATAATCAGAAAAGTTCTCCAACAGCCCAGGACCACTCGTGAAGAGCTTCAGAAAGACCTGGAATCAGCAGGTACAGTTGTTTCAAAGAAAACAAGAAGTAATGCACTCAACCGCCATGGCCTTCATGCATGCACCCCACGCAAGACTCCATTTCTGAAGAAAAAGCATGTTGATGCTTGTTTAAAGTTTGAATCATAACAACTGGACAAACCCATGACATTCTGGAAAACATAGTCTGGTCAGATGAGACCAGAACTGAACTCTTTGGATGTCATAAGACACAACATGTTTTGAGGAGAAATGGCACCGCACTTAAACCCCAAAACACCATAGCAACAGTGAAGTTTGGAGGTGGGAACATGGTGGGGGCTGTTTTTCAGTATGTGGTACTGGCAGACTTCATATCACTGAAGGAAGAATGAATAGAGAAAAGTAGAGACATTCTGGACCAGAATCTGCTGCCAGCTGCTGAAGATGAAAAGAAGCTGGAACTTTCAGCAAGACAACCATCCCAAGCACACAGCCAAGAAAACACTCACCTGGTTTAAGAAAAAGAAAATAAAGCTGCTAGAACGGCCCAATTAATTGAATCCAATTGAAAATCTTTGGAAAGAAATGAACATCCGAGTTCACAAGAGACCTCCAGAACATTGAAGATTTGAAGGCAGTTTGTGTGGAAGAATGGGCCAAAATCACACCTGATCAATGTGTCTACTGGTTTCTCCATATAGGAGGTGTCTGGAGGCTGAAATCGCCAACAAAGGCTTTTGTATTAAATAAATTTCAGTAAGCGTATTCAATACTTTCCTTTGTCATTTCGCTATATCACACATAACTTCTTTTATGGACATAAATGTTTGGATTTCTTTGTATGTGTGCATTACTAGGGTTGTTGTCAACATCTGGTAAAATTTCATGTCAATAGTACTACTAGAAATATATTTTCTGAGAAAAATGTTGACGTGTTCAATACTTTTTTACCCGCTGTATATATATATATATATATATATATATATATATATATATATGACATCTTACAATAGTACCTCTTCAGCCTGTACATCAATATAAGCTAGAAAGAACTGTGTTGGTATAGAAGTCTCCAAAGAATCAAGTTTGCTCAGATTATCTCTGTTGTTCTTGCTCATCTCCCATATTTGCTTGGACAGCTAACCATACTTTGAAATGCGGAAGTCTATATGACATAAGATTGTCTTGAGTCTCCAAACAACACCCGATACTATCAGTGAGTCAGTGCATGAGATCTATTTTAGTAGAATATACTGTACTGTGTTTCATGCTCCATCATTTCTGAACTGACATTAAATGTTACTGTAATTCACATGCCAGTTTAATCAATTTCATGGTGAGTCATAATTAATATGAAATACAGTAAGATGCATCAATAATTATTCCTACACTGCACATTGAAATTACTTTCATGCTAAAACATAGTTATTTTCTAAATTAACCAACGTCAGTGAAAGGAAACTGAGGTGCAGCCACTGCAACATCCATTTAAAAAATAGCAGTACCAGGCTGCCTCTTCAGTTAAACTGCCCTTCCTGGCAGCCAATGGATACAATGCTGCTGGATGCATTTTTATGACTCACTTCAAGGTAACAGGGCATAGGAAACTGGTGATGGCTCTTGTGAAATGTTTAATTTAAGAAGATGAAATAGAACAAAACTTGTAGTTTATTTGACTTCTTGGTCTTTGTAAAATGTTTCATAAGGTTGGAATCAGAAATCATCAATACTCACCTGTTGTGTACATATTTCCTACTTTTTTAATTGTCTGTCTGTTTATATTTTAATAGTTAGCATCCACCCTTTGAGCCTTGAATCTTGCCAAGTAAATGTACAAAGTCATCTTGTTTATGGATTTTACTTTTTATTCTTCTTGTACTTTCCCAATCCTGGTCCTCAGGGACCCCTGCCCTGCTGGTTTTCAAGATGTTCCTACTTTAACACACCTGACTCAGATGAAAGGCTCGTTAGCAGCTTGCAAAGAACTTAATAAGCAGTTCAGTGGTTGGATCTGAATTAGGTGTGGTGGAATTGGAAACCTGGAATACATGCAAGGCAGGGGTCCCTGAGGACCAGGATTGAAAAACCCTGCTTTAAAGACCCACAACGTAACTTTTTGACCTTTAAAAATATGTGTTTCTGACTTGTTTAATGGCAAACCAATATTCATTATGTGCATTTCTCGAGCTGTCACTGCCCAACAGCATCCCAAGGCTAAGAAACTGCATCCATCCGGAACACGGCGTGACGTTGCAGCTGAGTATTGGTTGTGCACAGCGTCATATGCTAGAAATGGAAATAAACACAAAGAGACTGTATCCGCATGTACACCCCATTCCCTACATAGGGCCCTACATAGGGATCACGCCATTTTGTAGGGGTGACCGAATGTCCAGAAAGAAAAAAGTAGTGCACTCAAAATTAACGATAATGCATCTTGAAAACTAGTGAGCTTCGATGGTCCCTAATGGGTCAATATAGGGGAGAAAAAAAAGACCACAATGCATTGCACGGAAAATCAGTTGATTTTGATATCGCTGAATTTGTGTTGGACACAGCTGTAATAGTGATTGCGGGATGAAAAAAAAGACAACTCGGAATTGCAGGCAGAATCAGTGTATTAGATGGTGTGCTATGTAGTAAACGAAGGGTTAGGGAGCAGGGAGGACATTCGGACACAGCCAGTATTTTGAATGCAGACCATGGTGGGTTCAGCAAAGAAACATAAACATTATTGGAGGAAGAGAGGAAAAGAAAGAGAGGAAGGGCCAGAACAAGAGAAAAGTGTCATTTGGCTGTGCATACCTGATGCAATCAATGTGTGCTTTTACTTGAGCGTATGGTTACGGCGTCATGCTACAGATTCTTTTCCAGATCTGCAGGAGACACTAAGGCTTTATTGACCAGGAAACTCCACATGGTGAAGTTTTTTTTTTTTTTTTTTCCACCCTGATGGTTCGGTTCAGCTCCAGCAAGTATTTCCTCATTTAGAGCAACAATAGCAGCCAACAGGGATTCATTCATTCATTCATTCATCTGCAAAACCCAATCATTCGGAGGCATGTCACCACACTGACCAATCACCAGGGAGTATTTCCATGTCTCTGCTTTCAGGTGTGATGAACATCGGGTCTGAAGAGGTGCACGTCAGGCCTCCGCGGACCTACACAGAGCCTATGCAGAGCCTACGGTGATTAGACGACATGCAAGTATAAATCCATCATCAGCTTAGCCGTCGATGGGGGGGAGCATCACTGAGAAAACTGCAGTCTGTGCTGTAGTTCTGAAGTGAGTGTTTAATTTTATTTTTGTATTTTCTCATTCTGGACTGTCAGTCTGTTTGAGAGTGAATTTTGCTTGACAGTGTAGAGCCCTGTCACTAAGCCTCCGATGATCAAGCACCCTGGCTATGTGGCCACAGGCATATCCCTTTGGCTGACTTGTAACTGTGCTTACACCAAATGCGATTTTTGGCATCAAAATTGCGCCTGACGCCAAAGTTGGATGCTGGGTCACAGAAAAGTCAGGCGCTTGATTTCCAGCGTCTTGACGCCCCTGATGCGTGGTGAGGAATGCCCAGCCAAGGCGTGCTCGACGTGCCTCGGGAGGCACATCGAGGCTTTTCCTTTTTCCTGTCACCGGTCTGTCTGCAGATGCAGTAGAGAGAGCGGCTCGGCTTTATGTGAAAAATAAAGCTAGGGAATGTCGTCGTCGGGCGTCTCTGCTCCTTGTCTCGTTCACCAGATAATTCCAGGTGTTCTGAGTGTGATGAGTTTCACAATTTACTCCAGGAGCAGCGTGCTGGCGAGGGGCACTTTCAGCCGTCTGATCCGGCCCAGTTTAACGTCCTGATGTCCTGATGCAGGACAGCATTATAAGCCCAATACATCTCATCGGCACAGCAGGTCATCAAACTGCCGTTCAGGCAACAAGACCGGACACAGATCACAGTTTTTCCTCCTCTGTCTTCAGAGAGAGGAGATTCCCCTGGTTCTTCTGAGTGTTTCCCTCCCGACATAAAATGTGTGTCTGTGTCATGGCATTGAGTCGCCCTGACTGGTTGACGCCCCACGTCAAGACGCCAAAGATCCGATTCTCCAACTCCGGCGTCTGCCGCCCGTGACGCGCGTAACACGCGTGAAACGCTCAAAATCTTAAAACTGGCTGTGCGAAACACTCCTAGACGTGCTGCGCCCGACACGTGCAACATCTGGCAATTAAATCCTCTCCGGGCCTTCCTTACATACCTTGCCCCATTAGCTTTGCTGACTGTTTTACACAGAATGCTCAAAATGGAAATTTATAAAAAATAAGATCAAAGCACTGTGGGAAATTGGGACAGGAAGTTAACCTGTTACCATAAGTATGAATGTTTGTTGACAACTTTGCGTATAGTTTCTGCTCTTTTTATATGCCTCTCACATGTAAAAGGATTCCTGTACAAATGTTAAAAGAAGAAGACAAGATGTAAAAAGAATTTTGATTAAGCTTCCAAAGATAATGAAAGAAGTTTTATAAGACAAGCTATACCCTGGGGAGAAATAGGAATGAAGACAAGAGCATCATCAGAACTAGGATACACTGAAAAACTATTTCTGCAAACTTTTGCTGACCTCAAGGTGCATTAAAGAATTGAGACAATCCTTGAAGATGCTTTGCTCAGATCAATTCTGGGTCACTGGCAGAAGGAGGAAGAGGGTTCAAGGAATCAGAGAAGCTTGAAGAGAAAACTGCACAGAAGACAGAAAAAGTGATGCCATCAAAATAAAAACATGAATCAAGGCTAAAATGAAAAAAAAAAGATCAATAACATCTCTTTCAGCTTTAACAACAAATATTAAATGACATTTCACAAACTAGTCTACATTCGCAGGAATAGTTCACCCACACAATGATGTAATTTTATTTTCCGCTTACCCTCATGGTGAGCAAGACTCTGGAGCACTTTTTTAATATCTCAAATGCAGCTGGCGATCAGGAAGGCTTCTTGTTTTCCCCCAACTTTCATATAATGGAGTTTGCTGGGGTCCGAGCAAAAAAGGTCCATAAAAGTCCACAAAAACTTGTCAATATTCCTCCATACTGCTCGTCCAATGTAATCCAAGTGTCCTGAGTGGGTAGCGTCCAGAATTTAATCGAAACAACATCATTTACTATATTTTTAGAGTCTAAACAGAAGTACATCTTACTTCCGCGAAGCACGCATAAGCGCATTCACGAAACTACGGAAGCCTCGGTGTTCAGAGCCTACTCTGTCGATAATGCAAGCATAGAAGAAGAAATTTGCTGTTTACATTGTGCTAAGAGCGCCAGAGTGCAGACAAACTGGGACAAACACAAGCAGGTCCAACAGGGGTTGGATATTGATTTAAAAGAAAGAAAGAAAGAGAAAGAGAACGCGTGATCTCGTCTGCCACGGCTTCCATAGTTTTGTGAACACACATCGGCGTGCTCGCAGGAGATGCAATGTACTACTGTTTAGGCTCTAGAAATATACTAAATTATGTTGTTTCGAGTAAATTATGGTCGCTACCCACTCAGGACACTTGGATTACATTGGACGAGCAGTATGGAGGAATATTGACAAGTTTTCGTGGACTTTTATGGACCTTTTTGGCTCGGTCCCTGACGAATTCCATTATATGAAATTTGGGTGGAAACGAGAAGCCTTCCTGATAGCTGGCTGCATTCGAGATATTAAAAAAGTGCTCCAGAGTCTTGCTCATCGTGAGGGTAAGTGGAAAATAAAGTTACATGATTCTGTGGGTGTACTATTCCTTTAATAGCAAGCTAACTGCTAGCGTGTGATAGTAGACTTGACAGCACTAACACAAGACAAACAGACGCATTTACATAAAATTTATAAAATATCATTATACTTGAATGATGCAACATTAGGAGAAATCCAAACACTTTACTCAAAAAATATTCATAAAATCAAGCTTTTAAGAATGGTGAAAAACAACATGACAAAGCTGTTTTTAAGCTAGTCCAGCAAGCGGGGCTTTGGGATTTGTCACTTTTAAGGTAATGGAACACCTGAGCCCTCTGAAATATAATGTTATTTTCAACCAGCTCATCCACAGGGAGGCCAAAATGTTATGATGAAGGCAAAAACCACAAAGAGTGGACTCTGCCATGGGATTCTCCTCTCAGTACCAGATGTGTCATTTCACCTCGCCTTTAGAGGGAAGAATATTTTATGCCTGCAAACTGGAATTATGTCCTTCACATTTCCTCTCTAACAGACTGCACTATTCACAGATTCAAAAAGACATCATTTGAGTGAAGAAGAAAACTCTGAAATGAAGCTATTTTTCTTGACAGACAGTAGGAGGGAAAGTTGAGAGAGAATAATAAAGGACAAGAGAAACCTGATCTCAAGTCAGTGCCCAACTGTGCCTTGTTTTGTCTTATCCAAAGTGCATCTTTCTGACCTTAAAGGTCATGAGTTATCTATTTTTGGAGTAGATAACCTTTTGTGTGAGACTGTTGATCTTGGCAACAGTCTGACTCCACTGGCAGAACAGTCCGAGCCAACTCTGACCACAGAGAAGACCTGATTGTTGGCAGATTGAAAGCTCTCAGGGAGTTAAAGTGGTCACAACCAAGAGGAGCAATTATGTTTAGCTGCTTTACAAAGCTGCATTTACCTTATATGTTTGATCGGGGTGGGGGGTAGAATGAAACATATTTTTTCTTGAAGAATTCTTTGGCTTTCAGGTGTTGAAACAGGCTTTACTGATGACAGAGGCTTGTATAATCAGCCATGGATAGAAAATAAATAAGCGCTAATGTGTTTTAATACAAGTTGCAAAGAAAAAAATTAAACAGGGAGATATTTGACTGAGTTTAAGCCAGCTTTGTAGAATTATTAATAATGACTTTCCATCAAGCTACTAAAACTCTTGCCTGACATTATCACAGTCACTTTTCTGCACAAACATGTTCAACAAAAATATACAAATCCTGAGAGGCTTTTTGAACAGATCTTTTTCCTCTTGTTCAACATAAAAGCCAGTGGGAATCTTTTGCTTTTGTTCTTAGAAAAGATAAATTAACTGAAGAAGAAAACAAACAAACCTTGCATATGGTTAACCATTTATTACGATGCACTTACTCAAGATATATTTAGACAATAATTTGCAACTTTGTCCTGGGACTCCATGAGAAGACTGGAACAAAGTTGTTGCTCTGTATTTATTTTTACTCATTTTTTTAAATCTATCTTTTATTTTAAGATTTATTTTTACTCTGCAACCCTGAAGAAGATGAAGGCGGGATGGAGAATGAAATATGTGGTGCCTCTGATTAGCCAATCTACTCAGGTATGATTTTGTCTCATGGAAGAAGTGTTTCAAATAAGAATAAAGCAAAGTTGAAACATATCAGTGTGGGGCAATAATGCAAATAGAGCTATTTTTTGCTAAAGGATATGACCAATTCAGCTGGATAACTTTCTGATGAAGACATATGAAACAATTTCCCCCTTACAGAAAGACCATATGGTCCACATATGCAAACATGTGACATCCACATATTAAAACTCACTTGTGATATTCATCTGTTTTGTTTTCTTTTGACCAGATCTTATGACAAATGTAACTGGTTCAGAGCAGAATTGTTGAAGTATGACAATAAAAACTCAGAAATTGACAATGGCAGTCTTTCTTCTTCAGTTCCTTACACAGGTGCAGCTCTCCATAAGTCTCCATGAGTTTTACGGTCTCCTCACCTTCATGCTTTATTATTCTGCAAACATTTTAAAGGTACAGTGTGTCAGAATATCTGACATCTATACATAAAGATGAGCATGGAATTGCTTGAAATGCCAAACAGGGTTGTGAATGGACCGACAGGGCGAATGCAGACCCCGCTGCTTCGCATGGGAGTCTGCATTCACCCTGTTGGTCAGTGTTTCCCGACAATGACCTACGTTCCATACATTATCCTGCTTTTGCTACTTGCAAAAAATGAAATTCACATTAAAGTCTTCTGTTTTTGTGAGGGCCAAATAACTTTCGGATGTTTTATGCTAATAATAAAATAGTTCCCCACAGTCGGGGCTTTTGTTGCTTAGCAATGTTTGTTGAGTCATGGCGGCTCGAATTTGGACTTGCACCGGCTATTTCTGTATGTTAAACATTTCCTCCTCTGCTGTTAGGCGTATGGCTCTTGCCACTGGTATACTTGTAGTCTTCGTTTTGCTTTTTTTGCTTTGGAGAGGGTGAATCCTTAAACTCAGCCTGGACCCAGTGTTCAAAATCCCCACACTCGCCACAGATGTTCAAATTAATTGGGAAGTCAATCATTTTTCTACCACAAGGTGTCGCTAAGTGCTCACTCGTTATTTTTTGTTACCGTTTTTGCTGTTGAGATCTGGTTGAGATAAGTGACTGGTCTACTGTGTGGAGGAATATTAGGTTAACCCTAAGCCCACAGGTTTTAAAAAAAGGAAAAACGATCTATTGCCCTTGACAGCGGTCATTATATTGTTTCAGCGGTCATTATACAAAAATAATGACCACTGGAACGTTGGGAAAACCCATTCAAGTCAATGGAGAATTCTACAGCATTTTAAAGAGCCATATAATAAAGGAATATAACACACTGTCTAAAAAAAACCTTCTGTAAAAGCTACAGTATATCCACCTGTGCTTATAAAACAAGTCAAACGTCAGCTTCATCAGCGTCTAATTTGAAAAGCATCCGTCCAGTGTGAGAAGACAACTATTTGTAAAATTTCTAAACTATGCATCGTTTTTCTTGCTTTAATGTTTAGGGAAATGGTAAGCTGAAAATGGCTGTTTATCAAAAACAAACAAACAAACACCATGTTTCAGCTATGTAAACATATATAATTAGAAACAGTTAGAGGCGCATAACTCCGCCAGGGGTATATCCTCCAATTGTGAAAAATACTTTAGAAAGATTCTTGAATCTTGATGGACTCGTTTATTTCAATATCCAAACACGGGAGAGGAGATTTAAATTTGCGTCATTGCCATGACATTGCCATCGCAGGTTTAGCGCTACTAGTGGCCAAAAGTTACACGGTATAACTTTAATCATTTTTCATTGGTTTAATTGTACTTTAACTGGTACAGCTTGATAAGGTACAAAAATGGACTCGGACCGAAGGGTACAAAAATGTTTTTAAAAAAGGAACACCCCCACTGTTTGTACCCTTTTAAGTACAAACTGGTACCTCTATTTTTGAGTGTGCACAGAGTTGTTTGTCCATTCAGAGCAACCGTTTTAATGGCACAAATATGGCAGGGACCATATACTGTATGGTCAGATTAAAGTTTAAAATGGCTCAAGTTAAAGTTCTGTTTGGATGTTATGAAATGCAAGATGAGGGCTAGATAAATGGAAATGTCTTAGGCTTGCACATTTTAACAGGTCACAGTTCCTGTGACTTAAATGCCTTAACATGACTCTAGGGATAGTTTGTCATCAGTTTATAACCATGGATTGTAACACTGCCCTTTGGACATGTTAATAAATGTATCTGTGAAATGCTCTGTGATAAGACTGGGCTGAAAATGAATATTTAAATTCCCATCCTGTTTTTCATTTGATTAATTCATAAATATTATTGTTTATTTTTTACTTAACAGACACCATGAACATTAGTGTACAAAATGGCCAAAAGCTGATTTTCCTCAGCCGCCTCTGGGCAAAAGCCGAGATGCACATGGGATGGAAGATAACCATCAGTCAATGATGATTTTTAATCAGACAACATATTGCGCTGAAATAAACACAATAAAATGTAATTACAAAACTGGGCGAAGAAAACAAGAAATCCCATATCCCTAAAAACAAATAAGCTAAAGTCATTTATTACTGAAAGAGAAAGGAAGATTATCTTTTTAAAATCAAAGAACGAAGAATCTAACTGTTTTAAGGTGAGACAGAGACTTCCAAATAAGTGTTATTTTCCAACATTTCAACCCATCAGTTTGGCAGAGTTCAGAGGATATACAAGACAGTTTTACTTCCCACAGAAGTCTGAGTGCCTGCAGGGTTGAGGAGCAAAGGTTGGATTTCTGGGTCAGCTGTTAATAATCAGATTAATGGTCAGGGTTCTAGCACCAGTGTGCTGACCGGCTCAGCCAAGTTTCATCACATCTGTCCAGTTTAAGCCTCCATTCACTGGCTCCCAGTTGAATTTAGAGTTGAAAACAAAATCCCTCCAAATAACCACAAAGCCCTGAACAGTTTCGTCCCATTCCGAATCAAAACTTGTTTCCCAAAGACCACAACAAAATCTCCATCCCCAGGGTGTTGGTCCAGAATGAAAGGCAGCTTCTCTGATGGATCCAGCAGCTGGTTTGTGTGCAGGGAACAGAAACTCTGTCAGGTTTTAAAAGTAGGCTTAAAGTGCTGATGACATGGCCTTAACTTCAAGTAATTTTCCAATACAACAATACAAGAAAACAAAATAAGTAGTTCTTTGCAGTTAGAAGTCAATCAGTTATATATTTACGTAAATATCCGATGTTGAAAAGCCAAAGCTTGCTAGCAAGCAATTAGCCTCTCCATGACATGACATCACGAGTAGAACTCGCAGTCGGCTCACTGATTTACATGTGTAATTCAAGCAGTAGAAAACAAGAAAGATGCTCCAGAATAGCTAGATTGGAACTGGTTTGTGTAGTGGGATCATCAGCCAGTTCAGAAGAGCGTGATGATGCTGAGGAATATGGGGACAATAGGTATTTTAATGGGTTTATTGTAGTTTTTAAGTTACTTTTCCAGTTTCACAAACAGACAGTAATGGCTCAGCCTTCTGTTGTATTGCCAATTAATGTTTAAAAGCTCATAAGGACGGCGTTAGTTTATTCATGTTTCCTACAGATTATAAATACATTGCAAGAGGAAAAAATAGGTCGCTCTTACCAGTTAGTAGCCTCCTGCAGTCTCTGCTGGTGAAGAGGTTCTGTCTGGAGCTTCTGTTTACTGGATGTAATGAGACTTGTAACACATGGAACTGCAGATATGTCTGCTGAAATATTCTTCCAGTACCTTCCAATGTTTGCTACACCAAAGCTGTGATGTCCAGCTGTGAACAGAGACAGCTTCTCCTCGGGACTTCTCGGACATCCGAGAACTTTTCTTGCTGCTTCCAAAGATGAATTCTTTGGAAGAATCTAGCTGCAGCGAAGCGCGTTCTTCCGAGTTCATGACACTACAGAAGCCGCGGCAGACGAGATTTCACATCCTGTTTTTTTCTTTCTTTCTTTCTTTGTTTTACATCAATAGCCAATCTCTCTTGTGTTTGTCCCACAGCTCGTTCGCTCTTAGCACAATGTAAACAGCAAATTTCTTCTTCTACACTTGCATTATCGGCAGAGTAGGCGCTGAACGCTGTGGCTTCCGTAGTGTTGTTAACTCGCACGAATGCACAAATAGTAATCGCAGTGTAGTACTGTTTACGCAACAAAAATATACTAAATTATGTCGTTTCAAGTAAATTATGGGCGCCACCCGCTCAGGACACTTGGATTACATTGGACAAGCAGTAACGGAGGAATATTGCCAAGTTTTTGTGGACTTTTTGGTTCAGTCGCCAGTGAACTCCATTATATGAAAGTTGGGGGAAAACGAGAACCTGTCCGATCTCCGGCTGCTTTTGAGATATTAAAAACGTCCTCCACAGTCTTGCTCAGCATGAGGGTGAGTAGAAAATGAACGCACATCATTCTGTGGGTGTGCTATTCCTTTAATTCTTTAACTTTTCACATTTATCGTTTTGAATTATTTTGATTCATGTTTTTTCTTGTTTTTGGCTTTTTTCTTTTTTGCTCTGCAAAGCACTTTAAGTTGGTGTTGTGTTAAAATAATATCAAGTTATCATGAAATATAAATTAGTCTTTTTGGTCTCAAAAATGAATAAGGGTGTCCTAGCTATACCCGCCCGAGTACAGGAAGAAACAGCTCCTCTTTATGCAGCTCACAGTGCCAGCCCAGCTCTGATTTACCTCCAGCATTTATCTCTCTATAGCACAACCTAATTTAAAATTAAAGCCAGTCAATATAAAGTGAAAAACATTTAGTTTACAAGGTAACTGCTGGTAGCTTTTCAAACTCCCCTGGCCTACTTTAAAGTTACACTCAAGTACAATTAAAATGTCACTCTTTCCATACATAATTGTGGTCATTTATCAAGCAAAGTAGTCCATCCTGAGGGATATATGATGGGAAAGGCCATTTCACTAGCTCTTCACATTCACAGCTGTGGAGAGCGCTCCACCTTAAGGTGGAATGTGCTGTATACATAAATAGATAAGCTGTGGGATTATCACCACATGAAGAAAAGATCAATCGCAGCATATTTGAACATGGAGATGTGTTGCAAAGTGTTAAACATGATGTCTTTGCTAACAGTTTTCTTATCTTTAATGTTTTTCTCAAGTTAGTTGTCCAAACATGACATTAACAGCTGCCATTGCTTGTATGGAGCTTGCCTTTTACTCTCTCTCTCTCTCTTTTTTTTTTTTTTTTTAAAGGAAAGTGGTGGATAAGAGAAAACTAATCTGGTTTAGAGGTATTAAGGGTTGGGCTCAACCGAACATTACTAGTTTGTTGAAATAAAAGTCAATCAGCATAGTTGTGAGTGTTAATCCATGAAGAGAGCAAGAAGGGAGAACAAAAAAGGTGTTGACTCCCATCTTTTCACCTTGTTTTGACATTCAACTATTTATATTTGTGCCTGTGCTTGTGTGTGTGTCTGCATATTTGCATTTGTACAGCCATCTTCAATCAGGCTATGCAAGCATTATCATTATCTCAGAGTGCAGCGTAATTAAGATGCTCACATCAATTGCTTCGTTCAGAGTATTAGTGCTAGGGGATTGGCCAGAGGAGAGAACTTTGATGGCTTATCTTAGAGGTTAGTTAAAATCAGACTGACAAAGCAGAAAACACCCCAAAGATAACCCTAATTAACATATTATTCTCTGACCAGCTATCCAAAGATTTTCTCCTGTTCTGATGACCCTTTTCACAACAGATTTTACATGTTGCAAATCATGTTATGTGTGTTACATCTTACAAATCACATTTGGTACAAAGCTGCAACATCAAATATCAACAGTAGTCTTTAAAGCCTAAAGCGGACATAAATTCATGGTCCAAGTTTGTAGCATCACACAAGTGTTTTTTGTTTGTTTGTTTGCTTTTTTTTTTAACCACTCAACTCAACATTCATGTTTAGAAAAATCAAGTAAATAAAATTATGCCTCAAAATCACAGAAATTTGAGCTGTGATGTCTGCTTACAGGAGAAATGCCTCCCAGATGCTTTATTGTCCTGGAAGTTGCCAAGAATTTTTTTTTGTTGTTGATGTTGTTTGTTTGTTTGTTTTTTTCGCTGCCGATGTGATCAGAGGGGCTGTATGTACGGACTTTGCCTCTCAATTATCATCCGCTGCTTTTAATCTCCTGATGAGGAGCAGCAAAAGCCCCAAAACACAAAATGTTTGGATCTCCATCCTCCTCAAAGTGGAGTCTCGCAGGACAGGATTTTACAAGAATTGCTGTTTACACCATTCAGTGGAAACACCTGCATATTGCAATTGTTCTTTTTTCAAAATTGAAGAAATATCGCTTTTATTTTTCGTGAAAATGTACTGGAAACCCCGCTACAGCTGTGGAGGTTTGGCCAACCTGCATCGGCACAATGCGAGCACCCCAGCAGGTTCCATCAGTCACAACTGTAGCACATTAATCCCACCTTTTACTGGTAAGATACTTCTGTCAGTATCAGGTAAAATATCATTGGGGTGTTGGTGGAGATCCCGAACTAAATATCTTCATTTCACTACAGCCCTGAAAAAAATAGCCAAATAGTGCTCAATGTCTAGTTAATAATTCTCTGCAGCTGCTTGCAGTGGTTGGATATTGAGCAGTGTTGGACAGCCAATGGGTGTGCCCAGATGGTTTCGTTAGGCTTAAGGGTGGGGGTGGGGTGTTGGAATAAATGAATCAAAACAGTTTGTGGGTGGAGTTTGACGTCCATTATCTCACCCCACCTCGTCCTGCACGCTGCTGGCAGGACCTTCTCGTTATAGTTGCTTCTGAAATATTGGTTGTCTGTAAGAAGGCTCTGCACTACTGGCCAAAGTTGCCATGGATTACTTGTAAAAGCAATCTGGTTACTTATTACTTCTCTAGAAAGTAATTTAGTTGGACTCCTCCCTGATGATGGGACCCACCCCCCTCATCACCCCACGCTTCGACCCCAGACTCCCCAAGACTCCAGCCGTGAGGGTCCCGCGCCACAAGCAGAGAGTTTACAGCATCTCGGTCAACGGCTCCCCCATCGCAGCCTGGAGTCAGGACATCGTCATCAACGTCCCCGTCGGCAACGGAGAGAGCATCCAGCTGCTGGCCAGCCAGATGGACTCGGTGGACCTGTCCCTGCTGGATGAGACGGCTCTGAGGAGCATCCGTCTGCTGCAGGACCGCCTCACCTCACTCTGCGGAACGTCTCAGTGACATCATCATCAGCTGATGGACAGCGGCGTCCACTCCCGCGACGACCTGAAGAACCGGAACTCTGACCAGATCCTGGATCCGGTCCCGTCGGGTCAAAGGAAGCTTCCAGATGTGACTTTTATGGCTGAATGTGTATTTTTCTGTTTTTCTGGTCTGGTTTTTCTCCACGTCTCTGGTTTTAGTCTTTTTCACTTTGATGTCCAGACGTGTAAAAACATGTTTGTCTTAAACTTCATGAACTGAAACATGATGTGTTGGACCCTCTGAAAAAAAAGAAAAAAAGAAAGTAATTTAGTTGCTTTACTGATTATGTAAGTTTCAAAGTAACTATGTTAGATTACTAGTTATTTTATTAGTTAAATGAAAATGACAGTTGTTTTTCTTTTTGTTTTTTTTTGGCCTATATTGTACCTTACTAAAAGTTTTTCTCAGCATTAAAGCAGCGGTTAGTTTTCTAAAACATAAAACAATATTAATGTTCAGAGGGAAACTGGGAGACAGACGGGTAAACTGAAAGTTCCCACCTTTTCTGGACTGTGACGTCCATGTCAGTCCCAGAGGCCAGAATACGGTTTCAAAATATTTTTCACAATAAAAAAATGTCCAAAAGATAAATGAACCTTATGTGTACATGTGTACATAACACCAGTTTTAAAATCGCTGCATTGGCTCCCCGTGCGTTTCAGGATTGACTTTAAGGTTCTCTTAGTGGTTTATAAATGTCTTAATGGTCTTGGGCCGTCTTATTTATCTGACCTGCTTTTAAACTACGAACCCTCGCGGACCCTGAGGTCCTCTGGTACCGGCCTTTTAATTGTTCCCCAGGTGAGAACTAAAACTCACGGCGAGGCCTCATTCCACCACTACGGTCCTCGTTTGTGGAACAGCCTGCCAGAGAACCTCAGGGCTGCAGAGACTGTTGATGTTTTTAAGAAGAGGCTCAAGACCTTTTTAGCTTAGCTTTTTGATTTTATTTCATTTTACTTATTTTACTCTATTATTTATTTATTTTTTATGTTATCTTTAAGTTATTTTAGATTTTATTGACTTGTTTAGCATATAATTTTATGAATACCTATTTATTTTTCTATGTTGCTCTTATCTGTTCTCTTGTTTTATCTGTTTTAACATTTTAACACCAGTGTTTCCTCATGGGGATCCTTCACTCTGGGAGCTTTGCCTACATGGTCTGGAGGGAGCTGGTGGGGGGCTGCCCTTGTCCTGGTGGCTGGGGCGACGTACTGCAGCCCTATCACTGTGGTGTGGACCCCGGCCTGCCCTGATCTGGTTGGCTCCTGCAGGAGCGCCCTCTAGGACCGTGTCTGGCTCCTGGAGTGAACGGATCCCCAAGATATCGCTTCCTCACAGTAGGTCAAGCCAGATGTTTATTAGTCTTAGTGTGGGTGGGTGTGGGGTGTGTGTGTGTTTGTGTGTGTGTGTTTGCAAATGTTTATAGTTTTGTGTGCTGTGTTTTGTGCTTGGGTGTGTGAAGGGATGTTTTTATTTTAAAAATGTGTTTGTTTTTATTTTCTTGAAAAGCACTTTGGGTTGCCTTTGGCAGAAAAAGCGCTTTATAAATAAAGTTTGATTTGATTTGATTTGATATGAGATATAACAAAAGAGCAACACAGCCACTTGGACAAATCTTCAGTCTGAAAAACTGCTGGCTGCACCAGCTCATCGCATGAAGTTCAATGAGTTGAAGTTTTATTTTCAGTACTATTTTTCTAAAGTAACACTCAATGATTCATGTTTCTATTCACTTTTATTCAGCAGTCAGGTTTCAGTGGATTAAAGTCACTGCATGCTTCTGATTCGGGGCCTCTTCAGCATCGTGAGTGAGAAGACGTGTTCAGTCTAAGACCATGTCCTACAGAAACATGCTCATGATAACACAATGAAGTACAATGAAGTCTTAACTTCACTCATCCTGGGACGGAAGCGTCGTCCTACCACACTGGGAGTCACATATCGTTGCTGTTGGGTACAAACCTCCTATCTCCATTTTACGTCACTAAAAAAACCCTCTACTTCATGTGAGCTTGATTTGGCGAAAATATTCAAATAAGTAAATAAATGAATACAATCAAATATATGACTTTAATGTAAAAAACTCAATCCAAAGTTTGATGATGATGAGTCCAGGTTTTACAAATCACATGTTTTTGGTTTTTTTGTCACTTCCTGGGAAAAAAAAACGTTTTGGACATAGGAAGTTTGTTCCTGACAGCAGCGACATGTAAGTAACTTAATTATAAAAGAAATTGAAATATGATTACAGGTAAAAAAAAAAAAAAAAAAAAAAAAGTAATTAAATTACTTTTTACTTTAGATAACAATCAGATTACTTGGTAGTTACTGGTATCACTGCTACTGGCTTTGAGTCAGAGTAAGGGCTGAGCGATATGGTCTAAAATCAATATCAAGATATGTTAAGCAGTTCACTTCGGTAACGATAAATGAACGATAACTCGTTCGATAACTGGATGGGTTGGAGTCACGTGTCTACAGACGGTACATGTAGCTCAGCGTCTTACAGGGACATGAGCACAGCCGACCTGTAAACACACTTTTCATTTTATTAAAACTTAATTCTGCCCTTACTGTAACTTGATGTGACTTCTAGTTTGGCAGATAGATAACAGGTTCTTCAATAAACACAGAGGAGGCAGTAGATATGTTTAGGGCAGGGTTTCCCAATCCTGGTCCTCAGGGACCCCTGCCCCGCTGGTTTTCAAGATGTTCCTACTTTAACACACCTGACTCAGATGAAAGGCTCGTTAGCAGCTTGCAAAGAACCTAATAAGCAGTTCAGTTGATCTGAATCAGGTGTGGTGGAACTGGAAACCTGAAACACATGCAAGGCAGGGGTCCCTGAGGACATTGGTTTAGGACATTTAGAAGTACTGTGAAACTGAAAAACAAACATACAAATGTACACATTAATAAACTTAAATGAGTCAGATTTTTATTTACAAATGAACAAATAGTACTTTGTGTTCATGAAAAACACAGTGAGTTTATTATTTAATTGCACACACACGACTATCCATTAGCATGAATGCTAACTTAACATTGAAAAACCCATAGACAGGCTGTTATTTCACCATCAGACGTGAAAATAAATCAAACTATTTGGTTTTTCATGATGAGGCAGGACATTTAGCCAGCTACTTGCTGAGGCTTATGCATGTAGTCCACCTTACTATTTAGGGGTAAGCTTTGGCTCACCTATAGGCAGGAGATCCCCCTACATCATCAACTTGTGATTTTAGACCTGCACTAAAAATCTAGAACAGAAAGAAAATGTTTTAAGCAATATTAACTATAAGCCTAGATTTTAAGCAAGACCGAATTATATGTATACTGTTAGGAAAGATCCTTAGATGAGTTAAAAACAAGTTAAACAGAAAAAGTGAACATGAAGTACTGGGTAGTTTTAAACCTCCTTTTGTCCTGCATGCCCTGACACACAGTGTATGCTATTGTCCATCAGGACACGGGGTATTGGGCTTGTATCCCACCACACTGGGTTTGTTTGGATGATGCCTTCAGTGTGCGAGACAGATATATTTTTGTCTTTTTTAAATGAAAATCACAGTGATGCTCAGATTGGATAGCTCAGGGAGCTATCTGCCTCACAGTTTACAACTGTTTGTCTCTCTGATACTGACTATCAACCGCAGTGAGAGCAGGGTTAATCTCCTACTTTGAACTTTAAAAATTCAACACACAATCTTATCATTTATATTTTATGTTCCTAAGTTTGATTCATAATTAATTGGTTTTGTACACAGAGCAGAAAGCAAAGGTCATATATTGTGCTTTGTAAAACAGCGTGTAATGTCCTTCAGAGGGACCCTGCACGTCCACGAGTCAGAGGAGACAATGGTAAGAGACAAAGATGAATAGGTATAAGCTTATTATTTACCCAGCTATGATTATACTTGGTGTCCTCTATTACTTTGGTTGAATAAAACAAGGCTCCATTATCGCCCGATCATATGAAACTTCACGGCTGATGCTAGAAGGTGCTGAGAGTGTGTGGACACAGGCAGAGTGGCATTGCATTTGCATAACATCAATGTCAAGCTTGCATCCCTCTATCGAGCTGATCAGTATTCCTACAGTCGCATTACTCTACCACTCAGAATCTAAAATATACGGTTGTCTGGTAATATCACCAATCAGCCATGTCTGCATTAAACAGTATATGCGGCAGCCACACTCTAATGGAATTAAAGAACATATGCTCTGCCCACCAGGGTAAATTATAGACCAGCAAAAGCTGGAAAAGGTGATGTCCTGTAATGAGAGCACACATTTTCACTACTGTCCTAGGTAGGATGATAGTAATGCATTTTTGTAGAATAAGAGTTTCAGCAAGATATGCTGAATGTAAGTAGTGTAGCTATCACATTCAGTGGGGTTTTATTCACATGGCTTGCAGGGGCTATGTTATAGAAATATAACAGTGAATATTAACAAAAGACATAGGGCATATTTAAAGGAAAATGCTTAAAAACACTAGTATTCTCTCCTGAGATTGGACCTATTTTGCAAGTCAAAGAAAGGTATTGCAGGAGTAAGTGCAGCAGCATTGTGGATCGACAAACACTGAGCAAAAAAAAAAAATCAGAAAACCTCATTGGAGACACTCCAAGCTGCTGAAAGCGGAACTTATCTATGGAAAACCACAGTCATCAACTCGTGTTTTATTCCTCTTGCTTTGGGAGGCTTTTTAGCCAAAGAATATGATTTATTCAGTGATGGAACATCTGAGCCTTTGTCTGTGGTGGAGTGCTGTGGTGCACATGTGCAGCTAGCTCAGGCTGGAGAAGGTCGTGTTGCAGCAGATGCAGAGGACGCGTGTCGGGTCAAGATGCCACGTCGCTGCGGTGCCAATGCAGACTTGCTTTCTGCTAAACAAAAACCAAAATGTTTTGTGCATTTAACATTAAATTAATAAAAAGAAAGTGGTAAAACATTAAAGAAAATGGTAAACTTGAACCTAAATCTACCAAAGATTTCTCATGTTTACCCCCCACATTTCTACTCAAGTTTAATTAAATTCTAATCAGGGTTTTTTTTTTTTTTTTTTTACAAAATTTGTGAAGGAAAAATAAGAAAAAAATGTAATCAAAGATACCTCTTCCTTGACTGAATCAGATAAAATACTTCTACCCCTCAAAGTTATGTACCACTCTCTTTCCAGTGCAAATACTGCCTTTTTGTGAAGTTTTCTTATTTGGCTACAGAGTAAATGTTGCCTTGTGAACAATTTAAGCTGGATTCACATGTACAGCTGTCTTCAAAATTATTCATACCGTCTAAATAAAGAAGGAAAAAAAAACAGCTGTCCGTGAAAAAAGTTAATTGACAAAGTTATGAATAAAAATTCTATGAAAATCATGACATTGATTATGAAATTTGGGTCAAAAGAAATATTAAAAACAAACACACTAAAAATAAAACATAAGCAAACAAAATTTTGTTGAGCAACACTTTGAGGCAATCACTGCATTCAGGTGTTTTCTGTAACGTTCAAAAAGACGTCTGTACCTTTTGACATGTACAGTATGTTGGTCCACTGTTCATGGGAAAGGTGCTCTAATGTGTCTTGGACAGCTTTGTTTTTGTTTTTTTATTATTATTATTATTTTAAATCACAATTCAAAAGCAATATTTTGTTTCATGAAATTATAATTTTGTATTTTTTTCTATTATTAGTGTCTTTAGTTTCTTTTTATTTAATAATAATAATAATAGATTGGATTTATAATGCGCTTTTCAAGGCACTCAAAGCGCTCACAGTAGATCCATTATTCTTTCATTCCTCAGTCATACTTGGTGATGGTAAACTACGTATGTAGCCACAGCTGCCCTGGGGCAGACTGACGGAAGCGTGGCAGCCATTTTGCACAAATGGCTGCCACTATTGTGAATTACTATTGTGAATTTATCATTTTCTTTAACTGGAGGGTTTGAATAATTCGAAGGACTTTAAATGGAGTGATCTTTTGCATTTTTAAATTAGACTGGGTCTTTTTTTGTCATAGCTAATGGGATTAAGTTCAACTTTTAACCTTTTTCAAGAGAAGATGCTAAATCTTTTTTCTTTACTTGGATTTCAAAGTCGCTTTTGTTCGCTTGAATCCTTTCACACTTTTATCTATTCCTGGAATTTTTACCCCTGCTGAGGAGGTAATGTCATTGCCGGCTAAACAGCTCAAAATGTTCTCAACAGATTTGGATGAAATTTTCAGGAAATGAGGATGATGGCACAAAGAAGAACTAATTGAATTTTTGCATTGATCCGGATCACCGTCTGGACCCAGGAAATTTTTTGAAGGATTCTTTATAGATTGCAAGATAGAGACATATTTGGAGAACTGAGCAGCTTGACAGAGGTCTGCGTTCTCAAGGTGATTTTCTATTTTTTTTTCCTTTTCAAACCAAGGTGTTGTTAATTTTAGCCCTCTGTGTCCAGTCTGCATTTGGTCTTCAAAAGTCTGAATCAGAGCAGCATGTGTACACAACAGGGCTTCAACAGGGTGAATACTGTTTCCTACTTAATGAGATAATGTGTGGACCTTCGTTCAAATATTTTAGAGACCGGGGATTTCGGCAACTGAAGGGGTGAACTGAGGTCAGATTGTAAAAATTAATGAAACCTGCTCTGTTTTGATTCACAGCCTCATAATGAGAACTGATTATCTGTGCTTAAAAGAATGAATAAATGAATTGTTGTTCTGTAAAATTTTCATCAGGGATTCCACCGATGGTTTCACATCTTGCCAAAATAATCAGGATAATTGCTCTTGATGTTGTAAACACAGCAACACTCATGTCTGCTGCTGAATGATGAATGCACTGGCTGTTCTAGGACTATGTGAATAGCAGAATTAAGAGGGAAAGGGTGTTCAGAGACAGATTTCCTGCTAGCAGCTCAACTGTTCCGGGGAAAACATCTGTCCTCCTTTTTCTCAACTGTTGCCACGATTCCTCAAAAAGAGAAACGGGTATTTTATGTAGTTTTTATGGGGGTCTTTAACATTGATGTCTAAAAGGTGGGGTTGGATATGCACATCCATTTATAAAGGAAATTACTCCTGAGGATGTTTGTGAGGTTTTCCTAATCTGATTATTTATTGGCACTTGCCCTTTTTGGGCCTTTATTTCTTTTAGCAAAGGTGAGCTTTTAGCATGTATCCACCAACTGCTGGGATTATCACCACACATCTAGACTTAAATCCCCCCCCCCCCCCCCCCCCCCCTTTTTTTTTTTAAAAAACTCCTGCCTTCTTGCATATTTTCAACTCCCGTTCCCTATTTGCCATCTTGAGGGATCTTTAAACTCACCTTGAGGAGACAAAGAGGCTTTTGGAGGAGCTTAATGCAATGCAGCACAGCTGTACCCCCTCTTTCCTGCTATCTCACTGGGACATCGTCATGCTTTTCTCTAGGAACGTGACCAAAGCATCTTCTGATCTTTGCTCAAATGCTAAAGTATTTTAATCTTTTCTGACAGTATGTGTTATACCTTGTGTATCAATAACTGAAAGTAAGGACTGATTGTTGTCCTGTAAATTTGAGTTATGTGTTTACTCCCTTTGTTGTGTTCACATTTAGAGAAGGTTGTTGAGAGATTCTGTTCAGCTTGAACATTAAAGCTAGATTTGGTAATCCTGTTCAGAAACACTTTTTGTTATCCTGGGTGAAATGGTCCTTCCATCCTGACAGTATCAATACATCATGTATTCATAAAAACGAAGGAAAAAAGTCAGACCTCTGTGAGAGCTGCAGGTCTGTAAAAACTCTGACCAACCCCTCTCATTTACACCGACGAAAGGCAGGAATTGGTCATTCGCAACGTATAGAAAGAACAAATCAGTGCCTTTATGTCTCGTCTTTGTCCTTCCCCTCTCACCATCCCCCACGTGACCCCCCCCCCTGTGCGCTGCTCACTGTAAACAAATATAGCTAACGGACTGCTAACTGCTGCTGCACAAAAAAACCCCAAAACAAAACAGATAAGGATTAAGTCTTGCATTGACGTTTGCAGTGTGGACTTTTTACACCACAGAAAGAGTTGGAGGTGAGTAGATTAAAGCTTTTAAAAACATGGTTTGCCAGCTGTTTACTAATATGCTAACAAGCTATCCACTCGGCTGTTATTGTTAACCTGCTCGTAAAACATCAGCGCACACTTCCCTGCACTCTGAAGGTATGGTTTCGAGTGGTGTGTTTTTTTTTTATGTTGTTTGCTCGAACCTTTTTTCTAACATTGCCAGCTAGTTTTAATATAATTATTAACATTATTATTAACGCCATGAGTTTGAAGGACAAGAAAAGGAGACAAACTCACCACCATATACCATGGTTTGCATAATATACATATGAGACAGACCTTTCATTAGCTACTTGCAGACAGTCACGTTTCTGTTCTATTTTGGATTCTCCATACTTCTTTGCACTCTTCATATTAGTAAGCATGCATTATGACCCCATCTGAGTGTCATATATGCATTATAAAGTTACTGGTTAATGAGAGATTATTTCAGCATTAACAACTTAAATAGTAACTGTGAGCTGTACAGTGTAAGCTTCTTCATTATAACACAATGAATTAAGTTCTTGCAGAAAGATAACATCAGTTGTTATACTGTAAATCATAGCATATAGTTGAACATATAATGGAACATATAGCCATTTGTTTATCAATTTATAAAACTTGCCTCTTTAAGTTGAAACCATAGGAACCTAAAAGTTGAGTTAACTCACAATTTTAAGGAAACTTTTGCACTTACTTTTTTGTAAGTTCGAGACCCTTGAAATTTAATGTAAAGATCTGAATCTTTTCGAGAATATTATGCAGAATGGTGGAATCTTCAAAATCTTTGTAAATTTACAGTAAACATTTTTTCTGACATTTTTCCACAACTTTGCCAGAATTTGTTGTGGAGTGGTGAAACTGCCCCTTTAAAATGCTCCTCTTTTACCCAGGGTAAACGACATGTTGTTGCCATTTAATCTAATTAGTTTTCAGATGCTCCTCTGGTTATGAGCCAGTTTTTTCCAAGAAATGGTAAAATGTCTGTTTCAACAGCTGATATGTTTAGTCTATTTGGAATGAAATGTGGGTCTCAGTGCATTCTGCTTTTATTTGCATTGTAAATAAAACATGGTTGTATGAATAAATAAAAAAATACCTGTGAAAGCTTGTAATATAAAAGAAATAAGTCTTACAACATTATTCCAGTTAGTGTTCACGACCTGACAAATTAAACTAAATTAAATTCTTCAACACCTGTAAAGTGCTGCTGCAAATCCAAAAGAATACCAGACAGTGGTCATGACATTTTCAGACTGCAAAATAATCTGCAGCAGTGCACAGGGCAGCCAAATGACATGTCGAGTCACTTCGCTGCCTAAAAGAATCAAGAGACTTGTCTGACTGGAACTGGGGAGCAGTTTTGCCTTCTGGCTGTCAGCGCTTTCTGCTTAGCATTCTTTAAGATGTCTCGAAGCTACTGTTCCTAATAACGCTATTTTCCAGGCTCCCTGTCATGTTGGTTCTTAGCTCGTATCACACCAAATTGTTTTGCTTCTTGGCAGTCATCTAGAGTTTGTTCCAGTCTTGTCTTGAAGCTATACATTATCGTTTACTGCTCTGGGCTTTTCTTCTGTCTTGTAGGCGTGTTAGACTTAACTGTGGACAGCGTCATTGCTCGGAGAACAAGATAATATCAACACAATCTAAAGCCTCCATTAAGGGGAAGGGGGGTAACGGTACTACATGATTCCATTGTTTCTGAGTCAAAAGAAAGTTTCACCACCACCTTGTTGTTACAGTATAGCTTTGTCAGAAATAAGGCATCAAACAGATTGAATTTAAATCAACTAAAATTCCCCTTGCTCTTGTTTTAATGCTTAAACGTAACCATACAGGGAGGGGAGAGGAAAAGCAATGATTCCACACTGGAGTCAAACTAAAATACTTTTACTACTAAAACCTTCATACACTGCAAAAACTCAAAATCTTACATATTTGTTACCAAATACATTACAAATATCTCACTTCACTCTATTTAAGACATATCTAAAGAGAAAAATTGGACCTTTTTTTGGACAATGCATCTTAAATATCTTGTTAAGTGAAACTGTCTTGAAAAAAAATCTTGTTTTGAGTCATATCTCACATCAAACGAACTTATTATAAGATGCAAAACTTCACAATACTGTTAAAATAAAGCTAAGAGTGAGTTTTCCATGTAATTTCAAGATTATCTTGTCTAATTTTAAGATTATTTTGAAATTAGCTGCAAGTATTATTTCAAGAAATCTTATCAAGAGAATTTTCACTTGTTCCATTTGCAGATTTTTTTGCTTATTACAAGCAAAAAATAAATAAATAAATATTGTTTTAATTCTTTTTTTTTTTTTTTTTTTACATGAGTTTCACCTTGTATATTACTGTTTCCCCTCATTTGTTTTATTTTCATTGGGTTGTATATAGATATGCTCTAAACCAATTTTTTCTGGTTTAGAAGAACAAATATTTGGTTTGATGAAGCTTTGGAAGGGACGAATACTTTACTCACTTCTTATTTGACATGTTTTAAGGAAAATTTTGTCTATGACAAGAAGAAAAGCTAAGTTTACTGAGGCTGTAATTAAAGACTGAGCTGTTCATAAAACCAGAAATTCAAAAATAAGTTTTACACAGTTTTAATTTGCCTATTTTAAGCCATATCGTTGAAATGCATTATGATAAACAGATTATGCAGAGATTTCCCTAAAGATGGTTTGTGATATTGATCTAATGTGTAATATGTCAACATACTGTCACATTTGTCAACACATGATATTTTCACCTCAGGAAAAGAAACAGCAGTTACAGTCTATAGCAATATAGTGAAAATGATCATTTATATTTATATATTTATTTACCATATTTTCCAGACAATAAGTCACACTTTTTTTCATAGTTTGGCTGCTCCTGGGACTTATAGTCACTTATAGTGCCATTGATATATCAAAATATGTACAATTTAACATTTTTAACTCACTGGCTGCCATCTGTGGACGTCAATTCAAATTCGAACGTTAACTACCATCAACACCCATAAACGTAAATTGCGGGTTTTAATGGGGGGAGAGCTGCCGGACACTCTGGCGGAGCTTGTCAGAGAAAAACAAGAGTTGATCGTCTTTATTGCTGTCATTTTTACCCAATCCAGTAGATGGCGGTGTCAGACATGTTGTGGTCAACAGGAAGTGGTGTTGTGTGGTCAAAATGACTTCAGGAAGTGTGCTCGATTCTCTCGCTGGTGACCGCTCATGATCGTAGCGATTTAGGCGTTGGACATGAGAGGAAAGTTTGTGTAAAAACTGACAGACGTTTCTGTCAATCGTTATGTTATGAAACAAACTTGTTGTGGCTTATTGTGGCTTATACTGAATAATATTTTGCCACCAAAACTCTTCTCAGTGTTGTTTATGTTGTTTCATAGAAGTAAACAGCTGTTCAGATGTTGGAGGTGTCACTAAGGTAAAAAAAAATATTGGCATAGAGTGCTCTGCTTGGAAAAGGTCTGTCAGTCAATGAGTTAAGTGTTAATTCTTACTGACATGAGCCAAGGAGAAAACATTACTGTTGAATGTCACATGAGGGCTCTCTAAGCTTGTGACAACTATATCCTGCTCCGTGGGCAAATATCCCAAAACAGCCTTATCTCAGCAAGAGGAGTTCATTTTGGACATCTGGCTGTACTGTTTGTGCGGTGGAACAAATCCTCAAAAAAAAAGAAAAAAGAAAAGAAAGTTTATTCTTATTAATTATGATGTTTATAATCATTTACAGGCATTAACTTCGAAATTGTGATGATAGAGGAATTTTTTTAGCCTTAACAAATAGGATATGAAAAATCCAAAAACCATAGTCTTTTAAATAAACAAATACAACTTATAGTCCAGTGCAACTTATATATGTTCTTTTCCTCTTCATGAGACATTTTTTTTACCCATGTGACTATACTCCGAAACAACTTATAGCCTGGAAAATACTTTACACATTTACAATCAGTGATGGTTGAAGATTATAAAGAAAAGGAGACTGACATATTGCCTCATGTGTTCACAAATAACATTTATCCAGAATTTAAAGTAATAAAAGATGGACAAGAGATTTTTATTGACATTATTAATTCCATATCTTTTTTTTTAAACCAGAAAAATACCATTGAGATTAAAAAACCTGGTTTCAAAGAAGTCCAAGACAGGCAGCTGCAAGTACAGAAGTCAAAAGATTACACATTAGATCAATATTACCAAAACATGAATGTGTTTTCTTCAGGATGATTCTGGAGTATTATGTGTATATCATAATTTATTTAAATAATACAACACAAAGTAGTTCTGCGTAAAAACTATTTTTGGATTTCTTATTACATCAACACCTCGCTTTTAAAATACTTTGGCTTTCCTGTTCTTAATGTCCAGACAAGCTTTTACCTGACACACATAAAATGTGAAGCTACTCGTCCTTTCCACATTCATGCCGGACTGCTTTGTCATTGAAAATGACGGTGAAAATATAGCTGATTTTTTTTTGGCGGTGATGATAAAATGTTTTAATAGTGTCTCAAAATTTTGCCATGGCAACGGGGAACACTTTGATTTGATTGGCTGGAGGGACTGCATTATTTTTATATCACAGCACAACTGTACTGGTGCAGCCTGATTTTTTTTTTTTCCTATTTCCTGAGGACAAAATAAGAAAGATAATGAGAGTTATCATTATTCTACCACTCTTTGGAACAGAACCCTGCTCTGCATAGTCTAACACGGTCTATTATTTTTTGATAACTGCGCAGCTTGTCATGGATTAAATTGTAATATCTCCCTTGCAGAAGTCGCATACTGCTCCATTTTATTTATTCTCCACATACTTCTGCAAATGCAAAGTTTTAAAGGTAAAATGAGCATATGATTCTCTTTTGGTGCACAGTCACAGATGGCCAACTGTTCATTAACAACACAAGGCCAGAGAATGACCCCTTCCTGAATCCGATTCAACTAATTTTATTGCACTGTAACTGTCTGTGTCGGTGCTCTGGCTGCCTTCTAATGATCAAATACAGCCTGAACATGTCCCTGCACTAACTGAAGTCAATTAGAGGTTTGATGCTTTCTAACCTGTGGAATCGACTGAGGCAGAAAGGCTGAGCACTGAAAAGATGCTCTGCAGAGGAAAGAGACTGTCTGACAGCCTGCGTTTAATCTGTCTGTGTCAATCCATCACTGTCAGCCCTCGCTGTCATGAGCTTATACAGAGGAGGTGAATGATAGAAAACAATGGTACAGAGTGTGTGTTGGAAGCAGCACATCACGACTTGAACTCACATCAAAACCACAGCATTCAGCAACATTTTTCCTGATTCATGTTTTCTTTTTTTCCCCTCCCATCATTTAAAAGTCCCCAGACCCAAATCACTTATACTTAATTCCCTCATTATATACATTTTTGTGAGACGCATCTCATAAATAATTCTTCTGCTTTTATTTGCACTCTCTCTTCTCAGTGCTCTTCAAGGCTAAAGAATGAACTCATAATGCTCACAGATGAGAACAGATTTGGAGATAAACTTCAATGAGTTTTTTAGGGGAACATCAGCTATGGTGCAAAATAAGGGACATTTAATGAGGTGCACATTTAGCTACTGCTGAGGAAAGTGAAGGAGGTGAACATAAATTAAATTCAGGGACCCAGGTACACTTAGAGTATTGTTATAAGATGAAATAGTAGCTCAGCATTGCCTTTTAATGAACATCAATAAAAGCATTTGGAGCATAAAAGATCTCTTTATAGGAGGAAACCAAACATTACAAAAAGAGAAACAATCTGCAATGAATAAAAAGCAAAGACAAGAGAAAAATCTAAATGAACAAAATCATTCATACGGAAGTTGTGGATTACATCAAAGAATTTCATCATGACAGGGATTTGAGAAAAGAGAAATGCAATGAATTTGCTTAAAAAGACACATTAAAGAGCATTCAAAATGAAGAGAGTGACCCGGAGTCAATGCATGTGCATCAAAAAGCATTCAGCACGGCTTCATTATGAAGTTTCCCGAGCTCTTACTGAAACCAAACAGAAAGGGGAGCAAATGAAAGACTATTGTGTTAAACTGACCTCAGTGGATTTGAGGATACATTATAAGCTTTTATCATGAGTGAAATCACATTATGAGGTCCATCAAGTTTGGACAGAGCTTTCAGTTCTGCTGCGGATGTAGAAGAAAATCCAGAGAGATCTATTATAACACTGCAGAAGAAATGTCTTTAAAACAGGTGCAGACATTTATGTTTCCAAAGATGGTTACTGCTCTGAGTTAAGAAGTAAAAGAAAGTAAAATGTGAAGAAACACTGAAAGATCCTGATCATTAAAAAGGCATTACTGTCTGCAAAATATTGCATGATGTATATCCCACACCTCCACCTACAGTAAAATGGTGATCTTGTCTGACCAGTGATGTCATTGCTGTGATGGATCATGTTGGAGAGGAAAAAGATGCTGAACATCAAACAACTACTAATCGAAAAAGTTTATTTTTTAACAAGGATGTGAAAAGAATGTGAGGGAGTAATAAGCCAAAACAGGCACGGTGGAGGCAAAATACAAAAATAACACAGTCCAAAACCCATGAAATCAATCACATGAGGACATGTTGGAATGCTCACCGGGAAAATGCAAAGCCCTTCCAGAGACTGGAGGGTAAACAAGAGAATATGTGACATGAGGTGAGTTATGAGCTGACTGAACATGGATGTGGAGGAAAAATGATGGAAAAATTAACAAAAGGCACAAGAAAAATTGACTGAGAAGCATGTAAACGGATTTTTTTTTTGTTTTGTTTTAGTCATAAGGTAAGAAACCACACCCCAAAATCCTGCCAGCAGTCACTCAGCTCATCTCCATTCTTTACATACAACTGGAGGAAAGAGGAGCTTTGCTGGAGGAGCTTTGAGCGAGGATGCTTACATTAAAAAAAGCATCACAGGTTCAAACCACGTTGTATGTTGAATTCAAATTAGTCATGTTAAAGGTGCAATGTGGAACAAAATCAAAAGTCACCCACAAAGAATTTCAAAATATCATTTGAAGCAGCTTCCACTGTGGCAGTGGCTCAGGTGGTGGGTTGTCCAATGACTGGAAGATTGACAGATCAAATTCCGCTCCTCCAGGCTATCTCTTGTGTCCTTGGGCAAGACACATCACCCTCCTTGCCTCCAGTGTTGGCATCACTGGTGCATGAATGTTTTGGTGGTGGTCGGAGATGCTGCTGATGCAGATTTGCAGCCACGTTTCTGTCAGTCTGCCTCAGGGCAACTACAGCTACACATGTAGCTTACCATTACAAAGATGAACGATGGATAAAACTGTAAAGCAACTTTGTCCAGAAAAGCACTATACAAGTTTGATGCATTATCATTATTATTGGTATCTCATCACTTTTTGAAAGGAGTCATCACCCGGAAATCCCACTTTTTCATGTTAAATAATGTGTATTGGAATAGGACCTCAGTTAAAATGTGCCAGAAACTCCGGAGAGTGAAAGTGGCTTTGTCTTTTAGTGCGGCTCTCTCTTTTTACCAGAATGGGCTACAAGAGCACGCTCTCCACAGTACGCAATTTTGTTTTTTCTCTGCGGATGACGTGATCCACAGAGGCTGCTAGCTGCTAAGCTAGCCTCTTTAGCACCACCTGAAATCAGCTGATTACCTGCCGTGGAGTGGCAATTAATGACCAGCTTTGTCAGAGAGGAGGATGATGACGACGAGGGGGAAAGTAATCCACCGCGCTGAGCTGCTTTGGCAGAAATTAAGCAGTTTTCAGTGCTGTAACAGAGGACTCATCCACCAAGGACCAGTGGATCATATTTATTCAGTGAAGATGTGCAGTTGGTAAATGTTGCTGCTTGTGTAACTTATTATCTTTTGTGTAAGATGCCAGTAAACAATGGTAGATGAATGGTGACAAGCTGCTAATGTAGCTACAAAAGCTAACGCAGTTTTTGATGTTTAAGTAACTTCTCGTCAGACGTCCGCTCGTGACTTTCCCTTCGGTGGACACCATGCAGTTCTGTTTACACTATATCTGCTATGCACGCGCTAGGTACGGCGCCCCTTGTAAGGAAACGGTGTTAGTGGCTGATTGGAAACCGAAAATTCTATAAAATGAATTCCATTGGCAGAGAAAAGCGTCACAGCAGATATAGAAGCTTAAAGTAAAAACACCTGGATTCATGCATATGCGCATCAATCAGTAATTTGTTTTTATATAATACCTCTTTTACCACATAATATACCATGTAGAAAGTATTTTTCTTCGACAGATTCAAATAAAATCAGGCACAGTCCCTTTAAAATGGGCCATTTTATATTTCTGTTTTTATTACGGCATCTCTGAATGGAAAAAAAAAAAACTGTAAAGTGAAAACAGTTTGAGCTTTAAAACTGCACAGCTGGCTTTGTTTGATCCCACTGTTTTGGGATAAGTAAAGCCTTTAAAGGCATACAGAAGGAGACACAATTCTGAAGTAGCCATCATTGAACCTGAGGCCACTGCATCCACGAACAGTTAAAAACGTGTTTATGTCTGCATGAATGCATGAATTTTGTCCCTGGGTGACCACCATCCATTCACAACTATGCTTGGTTTTTGGAGGAATTTTTATACCCATCTTTACCACTAGATGTCAGTAATTCCTACACAATGTACCTTTAATGCTTACCTGGAAAAGATAATAAACCTGGCTGTAACAATACATGATACGCCTGTCTCCCATATAGTATGATGTCAAAATGTCAACAGATGTCAGGTTAGAGGCAGGAGGTATCATTTTAATTATCACCTTCAAGCTCATTTCCTGTCTTCCAGTTAGTCCTCATCACCTCCTCTATGTACATCCCAGGTGGGAGTGAAAAATATGTGAGATGACAAAAGGAATCAACGATGCACAAACTGAGGAATGAATCTGAAAATTAACTCCAGTATTTAGTAGTGTAGAAAAAGATTTTACACAAGTTTTAGGAAAGCCTTCACCAGGCAAAATCCACCACGGATCAGATTGTCTCAATTTGGCACAGTTTTACACAAAGCTATAAAAATGAAGACAGTAACTATTATACAGGAATGAATACATTATTAAATATATACATTAGGCCAAAAGAGACAAATGCAGTGAAAATATGAAAAATGTATTCAGTTGCCTTGGTTTTGTGCCACATTGTGATCTGCTCATATAAAAAGGTAAATAACTAGCATGTCTTCACAAATTAGCATGTCAACTAGCATTTAATCACGAAGGTAATCAACAAAAGTAATCACAGTTTAAAAAAAAAGAGCACAAGAACTCAATCATTGACTGTCCAACTTTCACGTGGGGAAAAAATATCTCCATTCGAAACCGGCAAGTTGCAGCTGTCTGAGTCAGGAGGATCTGGTAACTCCACATTTGGCTGCTGCTGTATCTCTGCTAATAGCTCTGCTGTCTTAGTGATGTACATCTTTTTTTTTCCCAACCAAATGTTGTTTTCCAAATGATATAAAACTTCAAATAAAACTACTCAACTCAAAACATCCGGCACACACACGTCCCACTTATCCTTCCATTCTGCATCAAAGCCCCATTGCGCAACAACCTCCAGTCTTTTAGCCACAGAGAAAGTTTACTTGGGTAATGTATTTTACAAAAACCTTGGTATCATTTGATTCAGTAGCTCCTTTGCTTTCTTAGGACAACAAAATCTGCCATGCTCCGGCAAAGTTTTATCGCAATATAAACATAGACATGAGAAAATGGTACAGTACAGTTAGAGTGGAGCTATGTGCGTCACATGATTACTATCCATGGCGTAAAGAAAAACATCATTTCATGTGACAGGCAAGCACAAAGCATTCAGTCGAGTTGGAAAGACAGGAAATATGCCTGCAAACAAGAGCCAGATCTGGTGAGCTCTGGAGCCACAAACTTTCCTTGCTATAGCTGGTGATAGTATGATTCAGAGTGAGCTGGATGGAGCAGGGAGAAATGAAAAAGTCTATAAAGAGACATCTTAGCAGCTGGCCGAGGTCGGAGCAGTCCTTCAAAAAAATTGAAGTATGACAACAGCCGAAGTGGAAATGGCTGAAACACTTCGAGGTGGTACTATGGAAGCCATTTATGGTCACAGACAGGCAAATAATGGCAGAGACGGAGTGATGGACCTGGTTACTACACTCCTGGAATCAATAAGCATGTTGGTAAGCATTTTATTTTAACTGGCATTGGCCTTAGCCTTAGTTTATAACCGACAGCTAACGTTAGCCACATTAGCAAACAAGTTAGCTTACGATACAGGAAAAAAAGCCGCCATTTCCGGGTTTTGATGCCCTTAACATTTATGTGGGTCCATCTAGTGTAGTCTTCACCTAAATTTACCCCAGTTTTTGCTCTTCTCAGGTCACTCCTTTTCTGAGACAGATAGCAATAAATCCGGGGCTCTAAAGCAGCTGCTTGACTCACCGACTCCACTGTTACCATGCCAGGCTAACTGTGCCCGACATACCATTGCCACACAGAAATCGTATGGCAATCTGCAACGGTGGCATGTTTTGGCTGGTATATGTAAACACAATGCCATTGTCAAACCCGTTAAAATTCATTTTATATTTATTTTCAGGCTAAATATAATTTTCTAAGGAAATGCTGTATTTTCATTCTGCACCTCTCCAAACAACTCTTTTTTTTTTTTTAATATTGCTTTTAATAAAAATGTTCCATATTAAACCTTTAAACTGTAGTGAAAAGAACTTGGGAAATAATTACTTAACATCCCCTTGTAACTAATAATAATGTTGCACTAATATGACATAAAGCTAAGGACTTCATTTAACCCCACATGGCAGATTGACTTGCCACAGATTGAGGGAGAAAGGGAGGACCAAACAGGTACAGGAACAACAAGGTTTATAAAACAATTAAGTAGCAAGTAACTAGGAGGCAAACAAAAACAGAATAAACTGATGGAAAAACTGTTGAGAAGACACTGGGTGGTATGACGATAAATGAACTGGCAAAGAACAACTGAAAACCGGGAGTATGAATATACACAGAAGGACTAATGAGCAATGAGGAGCAGCTGGAGCAGATTACAAATTAAAACCAGGTGAGCTAGGGAACAGGAAGTAAACTGGAACCAAATACAGACAGGGAAGAACTACAAAATAAAGCAGGAAAGAAGACAGGACCAGAGACCGTAAGAAAAGGGGACAAACCTTCCGCTCACGTGACCCATTGGTTTCTGAAGAGCTAAAAATGAAGCCAGTTGGCGGTTCCCATTGTCACCATCTTCGCCGCGTCAAGTGTGTTGTCATTCCCGGAAAATACTAAAATGGGCAAACGTGGCCGTGGGACAAATGATTGACAGCTGACGTACTCTGAGCTAAAAGCTAACCGGGCTAACTCGAAACTAACAGGAGCTAACGAAGATAAGCCCCCTAAGCGGCGGGGTAAAGGTAAGACATGCTTAGACTGTCTTATAGCTGGCAAAATACCACCGTTGTGCTACTCTGCTACAAACTGAGACCTAACTGAGAGCAAACGGGGAGCTAATAGGAGCCACCGGTCAGCAGGCCGGAATCTGGTCTGCCGCCTGTCAATCAAAGGGACATGCCCTTAATTTTGTACTAATTTCAAGATTGAATAACACCTAAACGGATGAGTTATAAAAAAATTCACCCCCTCACAGTTGACATGAGGGTAAATTGACCTGTTAAACCTAAAATGATTTTTTGAACCAAGTAAATATGTCTATTTCTGCTGTGAAGTTGGCCTTTTTAACATGGGATTCTATGGGAATTTGATATGTTTTGCAGCCAGCCCCTAGCGGATGAAGGGAGAACTACAAATATTATCTTCTTCCAGGTAGCTTCATAGTTGGACTCCGGAGTTTGCCGATTGGACGGGATGGGTCAAACACTAAATGAAACCACACAGAACATGACATGCCTGAATGGGCTGGACCATTCTAACACTTCTAAACCATACCAACCCGGACCATACCGCTTAGTGGAAATGGACCAAACAGTGCCAGGGTAAATGCAGATTAAAATGTAATGTGAAAAAAAACCTAATCCAACATAGGTGCAAACTCTTTCAGTACTCCCTGCTCATCACACCAAGTCTGTTGTAGCCATTTTTCTATTATGGTGTAATTGTTATTTAGTATTGGTAAAGTGGTTAATATACTTTTATTACACTAGTAAGTTGTGTTGCAGTAGAGCAAATTATTTGACCAGTAACTAATGATACAGTGTATGTTGCCTATTTCTGATTGGATGTTTAACTTACATGGGTAAGAATTTCCAGATAATTAGATCAGAAGCCACTGGACCTTGGAGCAACACAGTCTTTTGACCTGCACTGCATTTAGTTAGCTTTTCAGAAAAGTCTAGAGACAAGTTTAAATTTTGTATGTTCTTTTTTTGTTTTTGTTATTAAAAGGCAAAAAGACAACTTCGGTTTCAAGGCTTTTGCTTGCTGCATGCACGTGTTGAGTGCAAAGAACTTTGAGGTCCAAAGCTAGTGAGTCAGCTTTGCTGCACTCACATCGTAGTCAAAAGACTGCTCACTGGAAAGAACTGTGCCATCACGTGGATTTTTCCTCCAAAACTAACAGAAGAACATCTGCAGAAAGACTTGTGAGCACTTAATGGACGAAGCCACGGGATTCAATAAGCCGACTTGGAGCTAAATAACCGTACGAGTGTATGTGCAACATTAGCCGCTGCTACAAGTAGACCAAGGAGGCTGAAGCTTCACCAGTGCACACAAAGGAAAGGCTCTGGTGCCGTGAGTAACCGTGAATGCTGTGTGGAGTGGACATTGTCCGTGAAACAGGTCTGGTGCTCATTTTATGACTCTTAATAGCCGCTTCGTTATGCTAACGCTACCCGCGATGCTAACGCTAGTCATAGCTTGAAAGGGAAGTCATCAAGTTTCGATTCAAAGGTCCTACATATATAGTAACTCTTTTCACGAGTGCTTGTGAATGCTTAAGAAGAGTAAGAAGCTGTGGATAATTCGAGGAATTGTAACAGTTTATGTGTAGAGATTAAAGAGTGAAACAAGATGTCGGACAGCGGTGCAGTTACGCATGTTGACCAGAAGAGGGCGCCAAAGCCCACAGAAAAGGCTAAGGAGGAGAAAATCAAGAGGCTTAAAGGAGAAAGAAAAGGAAAGCTGGCGCAGTTAACCAAGCAGAGAAATGACTTAAAAGAATTAAAACAAGATGAAGACAACGTTCACCTGATAAAAGATGAAACATTGCTGATGTTTGAAAGATACTTTGGAGAGTATGAACGTCTGAATGAGGAACTGTGTGAATTGTTGAATGAAGATGAAAAGCAAGCAGATCAAGAAGTTTTTGAGAGCAGATATTCAGAATTCAAGCGGTTCTTACAAGACACAAATGTGTGGATTGCAAATGTCATTAAAGATCCCCAGGAAGAGGAAGCAAAAGATGATGACAGCGCATCTAAAGCTGGTTCAGTTTCAAGTCGTTCTTCCAACAGTAGTTCTGCAAAGCTGAGGATCAAAGCAGACCGTGAAGCATTGTTAGCAAGAGCTGCAGCAATGAAAAAGAAACAAGAAATAGAACAGGAAGAACTACGCTTAAAACTAAAGAAAGAGCAGCTGGAAATTGAAACTGAGCTTGCAGCTTCAAATGCTAAATTAAAGGTGTATGAGGAATATGAAGATGCACATGAGACTTTGGAGGATTTGCAGGAGACGCCCCCAGAATCCAAAGCAGAACTTCTGTTTAGTGGACAGAGAAGGGCTGTCAATGTGCATGATAATGTGCCTCCTGGAGTTGGCAGGTCCTCACGTTCTCTAAATCCAAAGCCGCCAGCTCAGATTGATGCTTCAGACAGAAGGAAATTTTCAGTAAGACTCGATGATGCCAGCAGCACGCCACGTCCAGATCGACATAGCCACACTGATTCTTCGCCCGATGGCCTGTACCACGTTTTACAACGTCAAAATGAAGTCACTGAGATGCTCATTAAGCAACAGAGTTTGTCTCAGTTGCCTCACAGGGACATTCCAATATTCAAAGGAGATCCACTGACGTACAGATCCTTTATAAGAGCATTTGAGCATGCCATTGACAGTAATACTGACAGCCATCAAGATCGATTGTATTACCTCGAACAGTTTACGAGTGGAGAGCCGCTGGATCTCATTCGCAGCTGTGAGCACATGAGGCCGGACAGAGCTTACAGAGAAGCAAGAGCACTGCTTGATCGTCACTATGGAGATGAGCTGACTGTTGCTGCAGCTTATATCAAGAAGGCAATGGAGTGGCCTCAGATAAAGTCTGAAGACAGAAAGGGACTGAATGCTTTTGCGTTGTTTTTGATCGGGTGTTGTAACACAGTGAACGACGTGGATTACATGGACGAAATGAACAACCCGACCAACATGAAATGCATTCTATCCAAACTTCCTTTCAAGTTAAAAGAAAGATGGAGAAGCTATGCTTTTGACATTCAAGAGAGAACAAGAAAAAAGAGCCAGATTCTCAGATTTAGTGGACTTTGTTTACCATCAAGCAAGAGTTGCAAATGATCCACTGTTTGGAGATATTCTGGATCCCACTTCAGGTGGTCCCAAAGCTTTGAAGAAGAAACTCAGCGCTACCAAAATAGAGTCTAAAAGGAGCAGCTTTGCTGTAAATGTTTCCTCAACAGAGAAGGACGCAAGTAAAGGTCAGCCTGCAAAGAAAACTATCACAGTTAAGTCTGCAAGTGTTTTCCAAAGTCCTTGTCTTTACTGCCAGAAGAATCATGCACTGAGCACTTGCAACAAGATAAGAGACAAGCCCTTGAAAGAAAGAATCCAGTTCCTGAAAAGCAACGGTCTTTGTTTTGGGTGTCTGACAGCAGGTCACCTGTCCAAAGATTGTAAGAAAAAAGCTACATGCCCAGACTGTTCTCTTAAACATCCAGCTATCCTGCACGTGGTGAAAGAAGAGGCTGCATCAGAACAACACAGTACAGATGACAGCTCACAAGACACAGGTGAAGTCACAAGTGCTCTGGTGTCTGCAGGGTGTAAAAAAGGTGAACACACTGGGGCCGGGAACAGTGAGTGCATACTTCCCATTGTACCTGTAATGATAAAACACAAAAAGGGCTCAAAGGCGGTTAAGACCTATGCGTTCTTGGATCAAGGAAGCACGGCAACTTTCTGCACCGAAAACTTAGCGCATAAGTTGAACATCAGAGGGAGAAAGACAGAGTTCATTCTTCGTACCATGGCACAAGAACAGAAAGTACATAGCTGTGTACTTACCGACTTGGAGGTGTGTGGGTTAGAGGAGCAACAGTACATTCCTTTGCCAAATGTGTACACGCAACCAAACATACCTGCACAGAAAGCCAATATCCCACAGAAGAAAGATTTGGAGAAGTGGTCTTACTTAAGTCCTGTACATCTCCCAAAGCTTGAGGCAGAAATTGGTCTTCTGATTGGGGCCAACTCTTACAAAGCTATGGAACCATGGGAGGTTATTAGTAGCCAGAATGACGGGCCATATGCCGTAAAGACAGCACTCGGCTGGGTTGTCAACGGTCCAATTAGCCGTGAGAAAGACACTGATGAGAGTGAAAGGCAAAGTTTCTTTGTCAACCGCATATCTGTGATGAACATTGAAGACATGTTGACGAGGCATTACAATGCAGATTTCCCAGAAAAACGGTGTGATGATCGGCCAGAAAACTCTCAACATGACAAGCAGTTCATGCACACTGTGGCAAAATCAGCACAGCTTGTTGATGGTCACTTTTGCATCAAACTTCCTTTAAAAGATGACAAGGTGAAGATGCCCTACAACCGTGGTATTGCTGAACAAAGGCTGAACTCCCTGAAGAGGAAGTTTAACAAAAATGCAGACTTCTATCAGGAGTACAAGACCTTTATGAGCAACATATTGGAAAAAGGCTATGCAACACGAGTGCCAGAAAAGCAGCTGAATCGCAGCGATGGTCGAGTGTGGTTCATCCCTCACCACGGGGTGTACCATCCCAAAAAGCTGAAACTGCGAGTTGTTTTTGACTGTGCGGCAACTTATCAAGGAGTGTCATTGAACGATCAGTTGTTGCAAGGGCCTGATCTTACGAACAACCTCATTGGAGTACTGCTGAGATTCAGGCAGGAGCCCATTGCTATGATGTCTGACATAGAATCCATGTTCTACCAGGTACGGGTTCCAGACACAGATGCTGATCTGCTACGTTTCCTCTGGTGGCCCGACGGTGATTTTAACACAGAAGTTGCTGAGTACAGAATGTGTGTGCACTTGTTCGGTGCAACATCATCCCCGAGTTGTGCATCATATGCACTGAGGAGAACAGCTGAGGATGCAACAACAAAGACCACACCAGAGGTCACGCAAACGGTCCTTAAAAACTTCTACGTTGATGACTGCTTGAAGTCAGTTGCCACAGAAAGCCAAGCTGTTTCTCTGGCAAAAGAGCTGATGATGTTGTGTGCTCAAGGTGGTTTCCACTTGACCAAATGGATCAGCAACAGTAGAGATCTTCTACGTTCCATTCCTGACCATGAAAGAGCGGCCGAAGTCAAAGATCTAGACTTGGAGAAGGATGAGCTACCAGCAGAACGGGCATTAGGTGTACAGTGGTGCACCAGTTCAGATGAGTTCAAGTTCAAGATACAGCTGACAGATAAGCCATGTACAAGACGAGGCATCTTATCCATTATCAGTTCAGTATATGATCCAATGGGCTTTCTCGCACCACTGCTCCTACCTGTCAAACTCATTCTGAGAGATCTTTGCAAAGAGAAAAGAAGCTGGGATGAAGACGTCCAAGACAAACCACGCAAAGCATGGCTGCAGTGGCTAAGGCACCTTGAGAAGCTTTCAGAGCTGAAAGTCAGCAGATGTTTAAAGCCTGCCATGTTTGGTCTCACTAAAACTGCACAGATCCATCATTTCTCAGACGCCAGCCAAGATGGATATGGCATTGTGTCGTATCTCTTGCTGACAAATGAACGGGGTGAGAAACATGTATCCTTCTTGATGGGAAAAGCGAGAGTCGCTCCACTTAAGCAGATCACGATTCCCAGAATGGAGCTAACGGCAGCAATGGTGGCTGTCAAGGTTGATCGGATGCTGAAAGAAGAGCTTGAAGTTCCACTGATGGAGTCCATTTTCTGGACAGACAGTACGACCGTACTAAGGTACATTGAAAGTGATGCCCTTCGCTTCAAGACGTTTGTGGCAAACAGAGTTTCCTTCATTCGAGAGGCAACAACATCCTCCCAGTGGAAGTATGTTCAGTCCACACAAAATCCAGCAGATCAGGCGTCAAGAGGTTTGAAGATTGAGAGCTTCATGGAAAGCAAAACCTGGTTTCAAGGGCCTGCTTTTCTATTGAATGAAAATGAGTGGCCGGGGCAACCAGAACAGTGTACTTATCTGATGGAAGATGACCTGGAGGTAAAGACATCTGCCGCAGTGTCATGCAAAAACTCAGACAAGTCTACAGATGCACTGAACCAGCTCATTGAGTATTACTCCAGTTGGCACAAGCTTAAAAAGGCCGTTGCCTGGATTTTGCGCTTAAAGGAGACACTGCAGCACCTAAGCAACAAGAGGAAGGAGTTTGAACAGCTTATGATGCATTCTGAAAAAGATCCTGAAAAATGCAGATCTATGGTTGAACAGCAGATGGTGACCTGGAAGAAGAACCTGGAAAAGAAACATCTTGCCAGTGAAGATCTTTCCAAAGCTGAGACGGAGTTAATCAAATATAGCCAGAGACAAAAGTACACTGAAGAGATCAAAGCTTTGAAGCAAGGTTCAACTCTGGTGAAAAGAAACAGTTCAACCTTCAAACTGGATCCATACTTGCATGATGGTGTGTTGAGAGTTGGTGGACGTTTAAGCAAATCAGCGATGCCTGAAGAGTCTAAGCATCCTGCCCTTCTGCATAAACATCACAGAATATCCCACCTCATTCTCTCCCACATCCACCAGGAAACTGGACATGGAGGTCGAAACCATGTCTTAGCCAGATTGCGACAACAGTATTGGATACCAAGTGCTAATGCAGCCGTGAGAAAAGTGATCTCAGAGTGCATGCTCTGTCGGAGACTGCATGCGAAGGCAGGAGAACAGAAAATGGCAGATTTGCCAGAAGACCGTCTTCTCCCTGACAAGCCACCCTTTACAAACACAGGTGTGGATTATTTTGGCCCGTTTGAGGTCAAGAGAGGACGTGTCAAGGTCAAACGTTACGGAGTACTCTTTACATGTTTAACTGTCAGGGCAGTGCATCTCGAGGTGGCCCATTCCCTTGACACAGATTCATGTATTAATGCCATACGGCGTTTTCAAGCCAGAAGAGGTCAAGTGTCGATCTTGCGATCCGATAATGGCACAAACTTTGTCGGCGCTGAAAGAGAGCTACGAGAGGCATTAGCGGAACTGGACCAGTCTCGCATCAATGAAGCCATGATGAAAAAGGGAGTGCAGTGGATCTTCAACCCACCTGCTGCTTCCCATCACGGCGGCATTTGGGAGCGTCAAATCCGCACAGTGAGGAAAGTGCTGAGCTCTGTTTTGAGACAACAGGAGTTGGATGATGAAGGGCTACAAACTCTCCTTTGTGAAGTTGAGAGTATCATCAATGGAAGACCTTTAACTGTGAACACAGACCACCCAAGCGACTTGGAGCCACTAACGCCAAACCATTTGCTCCTATTGAAAGCACAGACCAGGATTCCACCTGGTGTGTTTGTTCAAGATGATGTCTTTGCCCGCCGTCGTTGGCGACAGATCCAGTATCTGGCAGATTTATTCTGGCGGAGGTGGACTCAAGAATATCTACCTCTCTTACAAGCGCGTCAAAAATGGCTCAGTTTAAAGAGAAGTTTCAAAGTTGGAGATGTTGTCCTTGTTGCCGATCCATCCTTGCCAAGAAACAACTGGATGTTGGGCAGGATTACCAAAGTTATGCCAGACTCTAAAGGAGTTGTCAGGAGTGCTGAAGTCCAGACAAGGACCAGCGTTATTCATAGACCCATTACAAAACTGTGTTTGCTTGTGGAAGAAGAATGAAGACTGACGAAGAGACCTGGATTACATGTTGTTTGTTTAAGTGACTGTTTACGTACATGTAATACCTGAAAATAAGACAGAGAGACAGTTTAAGTTTGAGAAATACTGGTGTTTTGATGTAAATGGCTCCAATTTAAGTGCAAGTTGGTAATTGATACGCTACCGCTTACTCAATTAGGGGCCGGGATATGTTGTAGCCATTTTTCTATTATGGTGTAATTGTTATTTAGTATTGGTAAAGTGGTTAATATACTTTTATTACACTAGTAAGTTGTGTTGCAGTAGAGCAAATTATTTGACCAGTAACTAATGATACAGTGTATGTTGCCTATTTCTGATTGGATGTTTAACTTACATGGGTAAGAATTTCCAGATAATTAGATCAGAAGCCACTGGACCTTGGAGCAACACAGTCTTTTGACCTGCACTGCATTTAGTTAGCTTTTCAGAAAAGTCTAGAGACAAGTTTAAATTTTGTATGTTCTTTTTTTGTTTTTGTTATTAAAAGGCAAAAAGACAACTTCGGTTTCAAGGCTTTTGCTTGCTGCATGCACGTGTTGAGTGCAAAGAACTTTGAGGTCCAAAGCTAGTGAGTCAGCTTTGCTGCACTCACAATGGCCCTGGATTTATCCCGGTGTAAATGTGCCCCAAGACTCTAGCCATCAAGGATTTGTGTCACAAAGAGACAGAAATGGAGAAGCAATGGCAGAGAGCAGAACCTGCGAAGAGAGCAGACAGTTATCTGACAATAACACTAAATTGTATTAAAATTGGAACTAAAAGAGTAGATGCTGGAAAGTGGTGGAAAAAAAAAATTGGGACATTTACAATTCAACAGTTGAACTTTTTTAAAAAAAAGTTGAACAATAGATAAAAAGCTTGTTCACATTTCCAGTCTGGTCTTGGTGAGGCTGGAAGTTGTAACTGCCATGCTTTCTACCACCACAACATGGGCCAAGATAATCTCTAGAACATTGAAGGATGGAAAGGTGGATGGAAAATAGAATCTTTTACACAGAAAAAACCTGATGCCAGCCAGCTTTAGCTTATCAGTCATGAAGCTTTGGGCCACAGTGTCTCATAACCCCTGCATTTGGGCATACAGGGCACAAATGATTGAACAAATGGAAGGCAGATAAGTAAAACAGGTTTGGGAAAAGATATAGTAATTGTGGAAATATTGCCTTCAGAGGTATAGTATGTAAAAGCTTGATAATGTCAGGTTGTGACTGGAAAGTAATTGCTTTCTAATGAATTTCAGTTTTCCCCTGAAATATCACCTGTTGCCTTTCTGGATATGATAGGAAGCTGATGTGAGGAATCGTTCTCACAATAATGGAAAACACATTGGACACATAATTTGGACCAGCTTGTGTTTATGCAGCAACGGAAAGACTGGCCCAAATTATTTTTCCATAATTTTATTCTCTCTGTGACAGTTTCAGTTTTTTTTTTCATAACAGTGAGGTCCATTTACATGTTCTTTGAGAAAGTGAAAACTGTATAAAGTGAATATAACATCAGGTGACAGCACAAAAAAACATGTTAAAGTCAGGCTGAGGTAAAAATGTCAAATGATGAAGTCAGTGGCTGACCTAGCTATGAAGCAAGGTAGGAAGGCAGATTATGGACAGTATTGTTTGCATATGGTTTCCTTGCATATTCTAAGGTAAATCTGCATATGAATCAATGAATAAATGAATTAATGACTGTCCTGCTCACCAGGCTCTTCTTTCCTCTCATGTCATTGTTTGCTAAATTTCCTTTGCTAAATCAAAAAAGGGTGAGATTCTCTGTCTTATGGAAAATGCACTACCAGAAAAAAAAAAGTTGCCACCAAAAAAAGGTCATACACTCTAATATTTTGTTGGGCTGCCTTTAGCTTTGATTACAGCATGCATTCGCTGTGGCATTGTTTCCATAAGCTTCTGCAATGTCACAAGATTTATTTCCATACAGTGTTGCATTAATTTTTCACCAAGATCTTGCACTGATGATGGTAGAGTCTGACCACTGCTGCAACACTTTATCTGCCTCTCTTCTTACCCTGATGCGCACGTCACTCTGGAACAGGGTACACATGACCTTCTTCCATTGCTCCAGAGTCCGATCTTTATGCTCCCTTGCAAATCGGGCGGGGGGGTACTTGCGCACCTAAGCTCCGGTAGAGGGAAGGAGGGAGGGAGGGAGAAGTAGAGGGAGACGTTTCTGCCATATGTTTCTGCAAAATGTTATGTTGTGAAACAAACTTGTTGTGGCTTATTTAGCTAGTGAATAATTATTTTGCCTCCAAAACTCTTTTCTCAGTGTCGTATTTGTTGTTTCATAGAAGTAAACAGCTGTTCAGATGATGAAGGTGTCACTAAAGTAAAAAAAAAAATTGGCATCAAAGACACTTTTCCACTTGAAGCGGACCTCAGCATTCAAAGCTAGTTTTCTCAGCTTTTTGGTCAGAAACAGGCATTTTTGCTGCAACAAAGCCATGTTCTACTGCAGATTACTACAGAATGGAAAAAGCTAGAAACAAATGTTTTTTTTTGATAAAAAGAAGAGAGTCTAAGCTTTCCTTTGGTACATTCAGTGTTTGCATTGGCATAGTACACAATGTTCTGTGGATCTCCCAAAATCAGTGAAAATGCCTAAAAATCCTGGCAATGTGGAGCGCTCTGCTCGGAAAAGGTCTGGCTGTCAATGAGTTAAACATATCCCTGAGTTCTACTGTTGTTTTCCATCCATTTGAACTCACCAAATGTTTACAGAAAGTGATAACTGATCATGATCATTCAAGACAGTAGCAGTGTCTCAAACCGCGCACTTGCCTGAGTGTGTAGTGCGCACTGTGTACTTCGTCTGTAGTGCACACTATTGTCGCTAAATGCTGACCCTCATAGAACACTGCACTTACAGGAAGTGACGGACTAGCATTACCCGCTAACGTGAGCTAACTCTTCTGAGCCAGTATAACTGCGGCCTCAAACAAATGGCCAGACCATAACTGTCATCAGGGAGTGAACAGCTTGGTAGCCTGCCACGATATACATTATTATGTCTAAATAATTTGATACACATTACTTAAATCAGTACAAGACAGCCTCCACTGCAGCAGGGGTCGCCATTATTCAGCTCTGAAAACAGTTCAAAAGTCCCGCCTCTTCCACAACGTCAGCAAGACCCGGATCTGTCAGGTTCGTGTCCCCGACATGACACTCAGGTAAACCACTGTGGACCCTTGAGCAAGGTCCTTAACCCCCACCAACTGCTCCCCGGGCACTTTAATTAGCTGCCCACTGCTCTCAGGTTGAACCTGAGATGGGTTAAAATGCAGAGAACAAATTTCCTAATTTACACTCTAATTGGGATTAATAAAGTATATCTTATCTTAAGATGGCGTCCATTTAGGTCAAGTGTTGTGCTTCGTTCTGCACTGAATTTTTTACTGGTATTAGGGCAGCATCCAGGTACTTTCATAGCACTGAATCTTTGTTGAAACCAGACTTGCACTCAAAAGTGGTGCAAGTGCGCAGATTGAGACGGACCCAGTTTTTTTTTTTACCACATTTCTCCAGGAAGAAGATGGGTCCCCACCATCTTTCTAGTTTTTAATATTGCGCTGGACAGTTCTTAACCCAATTTTAGTAGTTTCTGCAATCTCCTTAGGTTTTTTCTTTGCTTGATGCATGCCGATGATTCGACCCCTCTCAAACAGACTAACATCTTTTCAGCAACCACCGGATGTGTCTTTCGACATGGTTGTTTAGGAAATGAGAAGGAACTCATCGCACCAGTTGGGGTTAAATAGCTTGTTGCCAGCTGAAAGATAATTGCCCATGCAGTAATTGTCCAATAGGAGGGTTGTAACCATTTGCTTAGTTAAATCCAGAGGTGACTTTTTTTTTTTTTGTGGCCAGGTATGTATGTTGAATGTTGGCTCTACTATGTTGAATGTTTTGGTGGATGAACACTATTCTACAGGGGTTAGACCTTGACTAAGTACAGCTTTAAACTATTATCTAATTAAACAGTCATTCATTTCCCAACACAGCAACATGGAAAGTTACATATTACACTTAATATGCATGGAAAAGTAGAATGTTCTGAACAAATTTTTCCAAGTTTCTGACCAGTTTCTGTGGACATCGGAGCACAGCAGTCTACCACTTATAAACCAGGTGGTATTTTGATTGTCCAGTGTGTAGTTGTTTATTTCAGTTCCTTCCCCTCTGCTACAGGGCAGTATAACTCAACCAATACTCCACATCCAGAAACTGATACAAAACATTTCTGCAGAACTCAATACATATGAGGTGCACTGATGCCTTAAACTACTAAATAAAACTGCCAGCTCATGAAAGCATCAAACTAAGATATAAAACTCAGCAGAGAAACTTTAGGGAAGCACCAGCACAGCATGAATATCCACATTACATCAAAGGTGCTCATATCTGAAGATGTGATTCATGTGAATGATGTTTTGCTTTTAAAAACAGAAGGAAGAGATACTTAAAAAGAAAAAAAAAAAAAAAAACCTTAGTTTTTAAAAGAAACTGTGCCGGCTGATATTTCCTGAATGTCCTTCTGAAATGTTGTTTGTCCCAGCAATGATGTTGCTTTATAGATTTATAAATGTGTGTGTGTGTGTGTGTATGTCCTGAATAGGCATTATTTGTCCAGCAGTTTGGAAGAAAGCTGATTAAAGAGTGAATGAGGAAGCTGATTTCTACCCCACAGTGGACCAACAACGTGCAGGATTAATCAGACCCGGCTCCTTACCGTACAGGTTAATTAGGGTTAAATGATAATTAGGACACCATTAAAAAGGCAAACAACCGCCAAGGACCCTTAATCCGCCCAATGCTGAGCTGCTGCAACAAGGTTTGTTTGTTTGTGGAGGGGTGTGTTTATGGACAAAAGGTGATTTTGTGAATCCAGTTTTTCAAGGATATTTATGGACAGACGCTCCAGTACGTGCAATCGTGTCTGTGAGAAATAGAGTTTTATCTATTTAAATGTGTTAATATTTTCTTTTTGCATGCACTGAGTATTTCCTGCTTTCTAGAGGCAGGACTGTTAACCTCATCTTGAACCTTAAACAGGGTGTTGACTTTTCAGCGATAAAGCCATGGTAAGGACTGTGGTTGTTCCTAGTACTCTGGAAAGTGATTTAAAATACTGTCAAGCCACAGCTGAGAGTAAAATGACTCACTGGTAGCCTAAATATCATAGAATATCATTAGGGGGATGCTGCCTCCACAGCTTCATATTAACTGCTGTTGTGCTGGACTGCCTCTGAAAAGTTCACCATCATGAAAGCAGAATTAGGACTAATCCCCACAATGCTTTGCACCATAACTGATGGGATGTAAATGCATCTGGATTGAGCTGAAACATCCTTTTTGTCCCCTCTCAAATACAACAATTTGCTCCCACTTTGGGCTTGCTAATGTGACACAAGATGTTGCAGGAAAAAATTGGAATTGATTGGAGACTTGGCTAAAATGTCTCAGGTTGTGACCCCTGAAGCTCAAAAGCATTTTTCCATATTAGTATTCTGGACCTCACAGCTTCTACCTTGCAGGCAAGGCTTTAGAGCATGAATAGAATCAATCAGCATTACTCTGGCTCTGCAGATTTCTTCGTTCATCTTGTTATTTTAGTTATCTCTCTCTTTTATTACTATTAGCAGTATAGCATGAGTCCAAATACTTGTGTTTTCATCAACATTAAGTCACAAAACATTGGCTTTCAGGGAGAAGGCATGTGCAAAAATATAGAAACGAAGGGAGTGTTGATTAGTTTGTTTATGTTGAACTTTCTTTATGATTTGCTGTCACCTTCATTCATTTACTGCACTTGATAGATACCATTATTTAGTCCGTGGCCATGATAATAACAGTAATATTGGCCACAGTGGTTGTTGATCCCTTCCTTGGTGTCTGAAAAGCTCGGGCTGGTGGAGAAACCCTATCACTGTGTGGCACCTATATATACACAAGGTAAATTTATCAGCACATAACACTCAGCATACGTGAGCAAAAGCCACTGATAGGAGGAGTGTACAGTAACAGTGGGCATTTCATTCCATCTTATTTCCATTTTATTCCTTTTTTGGAGGGCTGTTTGTGGGGGTCTCTAGTGATCTGACTGCAGCCCGACTGAGTAATTCCTGAGCCGCGATAAGGGCTTGGATAAGCATAATGATGTTTGGAAGTGTGAAGTTTTCACTCCTTTTAAATGGAGATGGTGATTTTCTCCTTACACCTCTGCGCTTACTTAGAGCCTAAGCAATGGCCTGGAATTTCAATGCCGGGTCTCACTCACAGACAGGTTTTCCTTGTGTGTGTCAGTGTGAAGGTGCACGTGTGCCTGTGTGTGACCTGCATTCTTGCTTGGTTTTACCACCCAAAAGGTACAGCCTCCTTCAGATGAGTTTTCAACAGACAGCATGGTGCTCCTTGCTGGAGTTGAAGGGGTCACCTGTTGTTATTTATTTCAGGTGTTTCAGTCTAGTGTGTGTGTGTGTGTGTGTGCGTGTGTGATGCGTGGGTGTGTTTATGCTACATTATGGGGACCATTTCCCATATTTTACCATCACCGTGAAGACGTTTTGCCTTTGTGGGGACATTTTCCCGGTCCCCACAAATCCCTTTGGGGGTCAAGATCAGATTTTAGAGATGAAGTTACAATTAGGTTTTGGTTAGGATTAGGGCAAGGGTTAGGTTTAGGCAATCAGTTATGGGAGTTAGGTTTAGGGTAAGGGGCTAGGGGATGCATTATATCAATAGATGTACCCCACAGGGATAGGAAACCAGACTGCATGTGTGTGTGTGTGCATGTTATATTCAGGCTTTCTACATTAAGTTAATTAGTATGTGTTTTTTTAGTCATAAATGGTACAGATGGGAGTGTCCAGCTCTGCACATGACGGTTTGAAACTGCACTGATGCAAACAGGTGCAACCAGCTCATTTTAGTAATCGCCAAAGTAGTTTAGCAGGTGCAGCCCAGATTACTGCAGAGGCAAAAACATGCAGATCTGTAACTACTCAGGCATGGCTTGTTTCTCGTTCCTGCATTACAGGCCTTATCAGCATTAACCTGATTATCCGTTCATTTAAATATTTTAAAAAAACTACTTTGTATTGAGTCTACTTTGATAAAAACACATATCCATGATGCCACAACACTTGACTTCAGTTTATCTGCATTCAAATGTGCTATTATTCTTTTTGTACGACCTCGGATACCACAATATACAGTACATACAGACTGTAACTGCAGAGTTGTAATTAAACCTAACATGTAGCCAAATACCAATGATAAGAAAAACCTTTTGAACTGAAACACACAGCTGTTCACCACCCAGGTGTCTGTATAATGCTATTATTTCACAGAATGAAGTCACATGAATACAAACCTGACAGTGTTTCATGGCCTCCTCACCGTATTACTCTGCACTCAGGGATTATACCAGTAAATGTCTAAATATGGATGACATGCTCTTTCCATTAAAGCAAGATTTGTGTGAAACATAAAACCATGTGCCTTTGATTCATTTTCAAGAACATTAACATGTATTGTACTTATTCTGGAGCCTGAATCTGCCCTCGAGCAACTACAGACTGACATACTATGTTCTCAAAATGGAATTCCAGCCCAACCATTTAGCTTTACAATACCACACACACCAGCAACTAGAAAAAAAAAGCTTTCCTTATAGCAAATAGTGTTAAAAGAAGATGCAAGATGGATGCAGACTTAGCTTTGTTCCTGCTTAGGTAAGTGATAAATGAATAATTCTCTTGTTATTTGTTGCATGTGCTTTGTTTGGCTCCATCAGTGGTGTTTCTGACATTCAGGTTCGCAATCATGAACAGGATAAAATGATGGTGATTTCTCCCTCTGCGCTGCATTGTTGTACATCAGGGGGGGTTGATTGCACAGGTATTAGTTTCATTCATCCACCATATTCAAACCTTTCAAAGAAATTTAAATCAGAACAAGCAAAGCACAATACAGATAAATTAAAACATTTTACTTTTGTTGTGTCTTTTTGTGTTTGTTCATCACATTCAATATATAAAATGAAAGGACAAATTCTTAATTAATCCCTGAAGGGAATTTATGATGAAGTATGACAAAAGAAAATATAAGATAAGTGAAATAGCTTGAATTAAATATGCAGTCCACTTGTTATGTCCTATTATTTCCCTTTAGTTTTTGTATGACAAAAGTTTCATATGAGCGTGCATGTGCAGGGCTCAGATGGAAATTTGTTTTTAAGAGTCTTTACTTCCAACAACAGCACAAGAAGCCCAAGGGCAAAAATTGCCAGATTCCCTAGTGTTAAATTAAAATAAAACAAGCTTAAATGAAAAGAACAAAACATGAAGAGGTTCAAACAAAGTTCTGCTGAAATGGATGTTACATGATGTCTTTAACTAAGATATCCCAGCCTTCTTCTTGCTCCAGTCATTTCAGAATGATGCAGCTTGACAGTTGCTCTGATGACATCTTCTTCAGTCATTCTGAATAAATTTACACCAGTGAATAATTTCCTCCAGCACACCCTTTTCCTTACATAGCACCTGTTTCCCTTGGCACATCACAACCTTAAATCTCAGATGTCATTTCTAGCAGTAAATAATGACACAATGGCCTACTTTTTTTATGTTTACATCATGCAACCTACAACTATCCAGAGGGCAAAGGAGGCTTTTGCATGCTATTCCTTATCCGATCAGCACGGACCATCTTAAAACTCTGGTAAAATCTCATATAAAGAGGCAGATCAGATGAAGCTGGAGAAAAGAGAATTATTATTGATTGACACTCCCTCTTTATATTCAACAGTGTTCATAAGATCATCCTGCAACAGATTAACATTAAACATGCAAAAGCTAGTCTGCTCCAAACCAGTGCATCCTATCTTGGTTTGGTGTCCAGGAATCATCAAAACTTTTTATTTTCTTTAGCAAACTTTTATATTTCAATTTTTGTGCTCAGAATGGAAGGATTTCTTTTTCCATTTTCAGAGGTTGAACATATGTCCTTCACACTGTCTGAGTTTCCATCAAAATTCAGCTTTCATTTATATCCCCTGCACCAAGTCAGAATCACTTGCCCATTTGTTTTTCAGAACTGGATTATGCAGCTCACTACCAATAATGCTTTAGTAGGAATCTACTGTGGCCGCAGCTCCTTTCTATACCTTTTGATAACTACTGACTTTCAAGTCAGGCACCAATCTAGCTGTATCCTTGCATTTTTGTTGACTCACTATTATTTTTCAGCTCTTCTTGCATCTCTCCTTGCAACTCTTTCTCTTTCATACATGTGAAGCTGTGATGCAGGCGAGCAGAGAGACAACAGCCAAAGCTCTGATGTTCGCAGGTCATTTTATAACCATCTTCATGCAGTAAGGGTACCTGGAAATGATAGGTGTGCTACAAAAGTGGAATTATTGGGAATGTTCGATATTGCCTTTTTTAAAAACCAATATCCAACATCCAATATTGTCCAACTTTTAATTTCCAATATCAGCTGACACCGATATGTGCAGACAACTGTGAGGTTGTATCTGTCATAGTTTGAGAATACAACAATATCCTGCTCCGGGAAAAAAGATCCAGAAATCTCCTTAACTCAGTCAGAGGAGTTCATTTGGGACATGTGGCTGCCAGATATCAGATACTAGCAGGTATTAGCCAACATGTGACTAATTATAGACCCCTTCAAAATTTACAAACACTGTGTTGTTTTTTGGTGGGTGGGGCTTAGCCTGGAGGTAAAAGCAGCTCTAGTTGCTATGTTAACGAGTTGCAGCTAGCAGGTTTTGATGGCTTTTTTGTAAATGGAAAGTTTTCAAATGAGTGTTTCAGTCTCGGAACTGTCAGAATATGTCCTGACACTCTACGAACCTGACAGCTGTTTTAGTAAATTAATGCTAGCAGATGGAAGCAGGTAGGCTGATCCAGACACCTTACAGGAGATGCATGATCTTCTGCACTGCGGTGTGGCTGGACATCTGTGTGTCCAGCAAAGAGAAGCTCAGAGCAAAAAAATAGCTGGATGCTTGCAACTATGTCAAAAATGGTCTAGACACGTTCTAATTATAAAATACACCAATCTACGTTTGGATCTTTGTGTGCTGCAGTCGGATATTTTGCTGCCCCGGGTCAAAGCAAGAAGAATGACATGAGACCTGGATCATCATCAATCGGGAAAACATTAGCATTTTAAGAGCAAACTCCACCTGCATGGCTGGTAAGTTGAAGCTAACAGGAAGACTTGCAATGCAGCAGCTGTTACACTCGTTCTGATGTGTTCATATGATTCGTTGTGGTATTACTTTTAGGGAAAAGCAGACCATATTTGACGTTTTCAGTTTTATATTGCAAACGTGGCTCTTGTTGCATCATTCAGCAGTGTTATTTAAACTGCAAACGCAGCATTAATGATGATCGCCTCCATTCAGTCTTTTAATCTTATTGCATTGAACCACAATTGTCTTTGTTTTTTCTAAGGAGTAGAGTGCTGGTGTCCTAAAAAACTTTAATTTACTGCCACAAACGTTGTTCCTCCTATTCTGGCACCCAAACACACAACAAGATGACATTTTAAAGTTGTAAAAACACTTGAGAAAGCTCATTTCTACAGTCTTCGCTGTACACTTTCCTCTGTTTTTGCCTCCAGCTACAGCGGCAACGTCACTGTGACGTAGGCCGTGAAGGGGTCTATAATGTTTCTACTTGCTAACATAACCAACAACTGAAAACCAGACATATTATAAGCAGCTTCAAAGCAAGTCAGTCTGTGGCAGCAGCAGCTGCACCGTAATCACATGACTCTATAAGGAATGCTGGGATATGAAATTCTTCCAGAATAACGGACTTGTTTATTTGCTGGAGTGGTGCTGATGTTATGAAATCTCACGAGATGTCATTGGTAAAAATATCAGTCTGAAAAGAACGACCGATATCACATTTTAATGCCAATATCGGCAGATAATGCCAGAATATCGGTTGGCCAATAATATCGGACATCCCTAGTAATTATGAACTTGGTTTTAAATCATTTCAAATTTTATTGAAATATTGAGTATATAAACTTCTGTTTTATACTGTAGCTTAATAACTCATCTAATTTTTATTCACCTCATTAAGACACAATATAACTGCATACCATGTTGTTCTTTGCAAAAACTGAAAATGTTGCAGGAAAAAGGAACGCTTGCAACTGTACTATAAAGTTGATTACAGGTAATTTAATTCTTTTATCTTTTACTGTGTCTTTCAGGAGCGCATTGTGCCTATCAAAAAACATTGAAGCTGCACACCCTGGAGCCACAGAGCTTTTATAGGAGAAATTGTTTGATGTTGATAAAACATCAGGAGTGATAAAAGTGAAAAGCAGGGGAGAGGCTGCAGAAGCTATTTTATAGCTGGAGTGCAAAGGTAAATGCAATTACTGGGAGAGAGGAGGTAGAGAACAGCTGAGTTATGTGCATCACTGAAGATGTTTCCATCTTCGCTACTGACTTACATTGAAGTTGAAACACAGTACTGATTGAATAAATCTAATGTTCAAGGCTTGAAGTTTGCTGGCCCTTTAAAAGAGGGATTATGGTTACCGGTTTAACTTTATCAGCTCTATACAGCTCTAAGTTAAGATTCTCTCACTTTTGTCAGGTTTGTATCATGTAAATCTACATGACACATTGATGTTCTTGGTCTGCACAATGGGGAATCACATTCATCCATCTCTTGTATTTGGTTTTGGGTTGCGAATTGGCTTAAATGTGCATAATATATAATCGATTTAAATGGAAATTGCATGTGAACATGATTTAAAGATGTGTGCATGAAACTGGTGATGAAGGCAACTACTGTAAAACAAAGATGAGGATGACATAACACTTCATAAATTTTAGCTTGTAAAGACAAAAAGGATACACAGTTGAAAAGGATAATGACAGTTGAATGAGGCTGATCAAGAACGGTTCTCTTGTTTTCTTTGAATGCAGATGAAAATGGGGGATATAGGAGGAAATAAAACACTTTAAACTGTTTCAAAAATGGTACCTAGAGAAAGACCTCTGAAAGGGAAAGTTTGCAGGAAGCTTTACGTCTAATGAGTTGAGCTGTGAGGAAAAAGTTTCATCCTAGTTCCTGTCTGCAGCTACAGGCGATATCCAGGTTTTTTTTTTTTATCACAAGTGATTAATTGCGTTTGCATCTACCTCTTTTTTTAAACCTGCTTTTAAATTCCAAACTACTTACAAATATTTACATTTAGAGGATCTTTTCCCCTCGTGTCTGAGTAGAGCTTTTTTTTTTCAACTTTCCCACGCTGTCAAACTCACCTCATTCCTGAGTCTGTAATTACAACTCGGGTCCAATCATCATCTTTCCTGATAGTTATCAATAAACCTGATCTCATTTCTTTAAAACTTTCCTCTCTTCTGTCATTCCCACTTGTGCTTATCTTTTTTGAAACTCGCTTCCCCTTTCCACCTCCTCCAGATACCAGAGGGGTCTCACCAGAAGCATCTGCCACCTCCTATCTCTACTCATCCACCACCAGCTTCAAGACTCCAGGGGGGAGGTGGTGTCCTATCCAATTCCTTTTCCCTTCCTTTGCTGAGATCACCGCTCCACATATACAGATACATATACATATACAAACAAAATGGTTTCAAACTCCACTTTTGCAACATCAATACCGTTTCTTGCATCTTTTTTTTTTTTATTTCAGAGAAGGCCATAACCGTCAAGTCACCCAAAGTAAAGTTTTCAAATAGTTTGCTTTATCATATTTCTTGATTTCTTGACTGCACCCACAGGTTTGTACAGTAGGCACTAAGCATGATGGGTGCATCAATTCATCTAATGCTTCCATTACTTTGAATCTGGGTAAATCTGGACTCAGACCATGTGACCCTCTTCCATTGCTCCAGAGTCCAATCTTTATTCTCCCTAGCAAATTAAAGCCTTTTTCTCCAGTTAGCCTCACTGATTAGTGGTTTCTTTTTGGCTGCACAGCTGTTCAGTCCCAATCTCTCAAGTACCCTTTGGATCATTCATGTTGAAACTTACTTTCACTATTATAAACATTACCAAGTTCTACTGTTGTTTTTCTATGATTTGATTTCACCAAAGGTTTAAGTGATCGCCAATCAACATCACTTAGGATTTTGTTTTGACCACATTTCTTCCAGGAAGACGATGACTCCCTACAGTCCTTCCAGTTTTTAATTATGCGTTAGACTGTTCTTAACCCAATTTTAGTGGTTTCTGCACCTCCTTTGACATTTTCTCTGCTTTATACTAATAATCTGACCTTTCTTAAACAATCTAACTCCTCTTTCTTGACAACGGGATGCATCTTTCCACATGGTAGTTTTAAAGGCCTCCTTCCACTGAAAACCCGTTTAACTTGCTCCTTCTGAAATACGGAGGGTTTCCCCTTGTTTACTTACACATGCTGACTTGCTAGCGTTGCGTTCCCCCCAGTCGGCTGTGCTTTCTCATCAGAGAAACAATACGAAGAAAAGAGCGAATCGGGAACAGCCTCGCAGTTCTACGTCATATTGCAAATAGCGTATCCCACGTGGGGTTTCTATCTGTCCATTGGAAGGCAGGTAACCCTCCACTACACACTAAAGTGGAGACAGCACGACTGTAGCTTCGGAGTTGAGAAGCTAATTAGCTAACTGTTTGTTAGCATGGTGGAACAAACTTGTTTGTTGGCTCTATTTCCTGTCTGTAACGAAATAAGAGCGGAGGGCGGAGCTTCCTTCATATACTGATGGGAGGCAGCCAATCAGACGGAAATTCATGAGAAGGACCCGGAAAAGCTGCCGTTGGACCACAAGCCTCTCTTCTAGTATACAAATACAGCTGGATACAAAGATACCAGAAGGTTTTTTTTAAACAGAAACGATGCAGAATGCATTCAATAATAATGGAGAACACAGAAATATTAATGAAATGACCATGGAAGTACAACTTTAAGAATTGAGAAGCTGCTTATTGCATCAACTGGGGTTAAATAACTTGTTATACCAGCTGAAATATAACCACCCATGCAGTAATTATCTAAAAGAAGACCTTTTTGTTTTGTTTAATCTGGTGATTTTCTTTTTGTCCAGACAGTGTATCTACCAAGGATAATTCATTCAGATAATTTCTCAAGAATTCAAATGGTTTTCAAACTCACTCTTGACAATGCAAGAACAATCACTAAGGGTGGGGTCACACTTGGCATGACTGGTTTAATCCCGTTTCAACTCATCAGGTGTCAAAAGTCTAGTACAACGGCCTCCGGTCACACTTGCAAATGGCCCATATGCCTGACTCCACTACTTCCTGAACTTCAACCAGCGCCTTTGCTTCCTGAGTTTCATTATTGGACAAACTGATTAATCCAGGTGTGTATAGCCAGTTACAGTCAGGCACACCTGGATTAATCAGCTTGTCCAGTAATGAAAGACAGGAAGCAAAGGTGCTGGTTGAAGTTCAGGAAGTAGTGGGGTCGGGCATATAGCCCATTGGAAACGCGCCACTATGCCACCACGTCATATGACCGTATTAGCTGTCCAGCTGGTGGTGCTAACAGTCATTTGTGTTGTTTGACATCAACTCAAACATGCTGATAAGCCCTTTGTCCCCTCACAGTTTTCCAACAACTGCCTGATTCAATTCAACTTTCTATTCAATTCAACTTTATTTGTATGGCATCAATTCATGACAATGTCACCTCAGGGTGCTTAACGGACAGAAAAATTCAAGTCAGATTCATAATAGCTTAGCTAAGGAAACCAACAGATTGGATCGAATCTTGACTTGACCCAGTCCAATCCCCCATCATGAGCAAGCAAGGAGTTGTGGCGACAAAGGAAAACACCCTTTTAACAGGGAGGAAAAACCTCCGGCAGAACCCGGCTCAGGTAGGGCGGCCATCTGCCTCGACCGGTTGGGGTGGAGAAGACAGAAGATGGCGAGCCTGTGGAAGCTGCTGAGCTAAAGACTGCAACAACAGCTGCTCATCATGCTTTTGAAGACATGGTTCTCCTCTTCTTCGTGTTTTCAACACGGACAGGGTTTCTACGTAGGCGGCATCAATACATCTTCGTCATGTGCGTGAATAATGCAATCGTTCAGAGCCAGCAACCATTGCAGACCACCTCCGGAGGTGGGCCTGGGAACTGCGCCGTGCCCATCGGTCACTTTGAAGTTTTAACATGAAGTACGTTACCCTCTGCTGTTTGCAGCCGGGATATACTCCAACCATGCCAAGTGTGACTTACTTACAAAAACAGGAATGAAAATTACGAAAGTGTAAGTGGAATCATGTTTACAAATAAAAGTTTTTTCTCAAATTGTGGTATTTATTGTGCAGTTTTGAGGCAAAGTGTAAAATAACAAAGAAAGAAAAAAAAAAACCCATAAGATATAAACAAGAAAAAAAGTGGAGAAAAAAAATAGAGGTAAATTCCTCCAAAACAGTAACTAGTGAGTCTCGAGAGTTGATGTCATGTGGAGCATTATTATCATACATGCACATCACAAAAGTCCTAATTCTTATATGTAAGAGCATACAGTAAGATACAACACTGATTACAATAATATCACGGGCTAAAACGACAACAGGTTATGTCAGTAAGTTACATCTTTTCAATTGATTTTTACTGAATTCACATGGTTTGAAGAGATGATTATTTATTTATTCTGCATCATTGCTTTTATTTAACCTAATATTTACAATGTCATCATGCTATTTTGGGGGTCTACTAGAATTAGTTTGCTTGCTTTAGTGATCACCAGCCACATTTTCCTTTTCACCGGCAGAAAATGTTGCAGCATCTCATCTAATTCTGTTCAAAACACAGTTGTAGTTTTCCCTCAAAAAGTAGATCTGCAGTGTTTGTTTGAGGGTGAGCCAAACTAGTCACTAAGCAGGAATTATGCAGATGTCCCTCGCCCTCGTGGTGATGTTATTAAGTCCAAGAAGAAAGGTCCAGACTACAAACGAGGCATATCTGACAGTTGAGGAGAGGTGCCTTCAGGAGCTTTGGAACTTTGCAGAAATATATAAAAACTGTTGTTTAACACACTGTTAGAAGCATCAGTTACCACATCATTTTGTACACAACATATTCACATCATTAACAGTTATATCCTGACTCTGACCTGTGGGCAGATGTCATTCTGTCCTTTAACAGTTTGAGCATCTGAAAAAGTAAGTTGGAACTCGGGAGGATTACAAACTTTATATAAAGTTAAAAAAACAAACAAACATTGCTGCAGCTGCCCAGTTGTGGACCACAGTCCTCTCAAGGAAATACACAAAATTCTTTTCCATCATGCAAAATGTCAGCTCCCATAACGGCTTATTAAATTTGCAGGTAATAATCCTACACTCATATTTGCTGCCTGCAATGCAACAGTCCTCGTACAGAAACTTTTACCGCAGACCGTTTAGCTTTTGGAAGAACTGATGTGATTCTTTACAAAAGACAATCCAGTATTTTCTAGCTTTCCACTAAATTAGACCATAGGTCAATCTGACTGCATTTGCTGTCGGAATCGCTTTGCTTTGATTCACCGCATTCAGAGCATCCACTCAGGGTGCATTGAATGCCCTCAAGTATTGATTGAATTAGACAAAGAACCCTCATGAGGAGAAAAAAGACAGAATGCAATCATATTCCCATTAGCAGCGGGCTGGATGGGAGAAGCGTGTGCTGGCCTTTTCTTTCAGCCCTTCTTGTTCAACATTAATTACAGTTCATTTCACACGTTCTGTTCTTTCAGGCCTCCCCACTTTCCGTGTTCAGCCCCCACCCATAAGGTTGCTCTCCCTCAACTCCCTCGAATTAAAAACTGAATGAGGCATCAGTCAATGGTCAGAATTATTTAAGATGAAGCTTCTTGAACCCCATACTTAAATTATGTCAGGAAGTCGGACAAGAAATTCAAAGGTTGAGATTAATGTGATGCCTGATGTGCACATTAATCAAGCGCTGGACACGAAGACTGGTTTCAGAAAGCTGTTAAAGAGGACCATGGAGAGAATAGTCTTCTGTGATAGTTTATGTAAGCAGAGGGAGAGCGGCCTCTTTTTGTTCTAAAGCTTTTGGCATCTAAAGCTTGTGCCTCTGAGTAAATGTCTTGCTGTGTTTTCATCACTGTCAAAGATTTGACTGGTATTCTAAATGTTGCAGCAAAATTCTTTGGTTTGCTCTGGTAACTTTGATAGAGTGCTGATTTGTTTGAGATCTTATAATTTGTCAAGAGGTTTGTGAGGGAAACCATCCCAAAGAGGGGTAATTTTGACAAGTAGGAAGGCAAGTAAAAGCCCCATTTTATGGCAGCAAAACAAAATGCTGACACAAAGAAGAACCTCTCTGACGCAGCTATAAGTCAGATTAATATTTCTCTTCCAGTTCTATTCTAAATGCAGTGCTGTATTTCGGACAGCATTTAATGACAATAGTGTGCACTACAAATGAAATACACAGTACACACTACGTACTGAATTCCAGTGCACTCTGGCAAGTGCACAGTTTGAGACACAGTCATAGTTTTAAGGTTGGAAAGTTATTTATGTTGCTTTAAAGAAACTGCTTCTCAATGTGGCTAATCAATAGGCTTCAGTTTGCTAGGGTTCATATCTGTCAGACATGATTAAAAGGTCTTGTGGTCTGATGTGTCCGGGTTTACATTGTTCCAGAATGAGGATCACATCAGAGTAAAATTAGTGGATGAGCATGGTGCAGCGCCCACCATGCCCACTGCTTACCACACATAGCTGTAGAGGGACTATATGTTGAGCTGGTGTGACTTAAGTTAGTCAAGTCCAGGTAAGCTGATTATCTGAATATACTGAATGTCAAGTTTTTATCAACATTAGTTTGTTCTTTCCTTGATGAATGGGTGTATTACCTTGACAATGCCAGGATTCATCAGCATAATTTGTGAATGCCATGTGGTGGCATGGATTTACCACCGCAAAGTAAAAATCTCTGGTCAATCAAAAAGATATCACACAAAATAAGATCTTCATAAAGAACATGTATGCAACTCTAGATGGAAATAAAGGGCTTATTTGGCCAGGCAGTGTATGAGCAGAGAGAGTGTGATTAAAAATGCAAAGTCCACACTGGAAGGCTCCCACCTGGGGTCCATGAGGGTCTGACTGCACTGAGGTGAAGTTGTGAATACTGGATTTGTGCATATTGAATAAAATTATGACAGCACTTTTAGAGTATTATTCTTTTGAAGATGAGGCACATTTAAGCTTCAGCTACTTAAAGGTATGCTGGTTGTCACATGGACAAGTGCTTGTGCTCTGTTTGGAACTGCAGAAAATAAAATAAAAAGTCTTGAAAAAGACAAAAAACAAATGTTTAAATAGTCGACTGAAGAGACAGGTACTGTATAGTTGAAGCCCTAAATTAACTTTGTTGCTTACTAGCCAGTGTGGCGACTTGTAAAGTTACTGGCCAAAAGGAATATCCACAAGCCAAATTCTGTCCAGGAAAAATGATCCAAATTATGAATTAAACTAAAATGCAATTAATCATAAACATTTCTTTATATAGCTATTTTATTGATGTTTTTGTCATTAAAAAACTAAACATCAACAAAAACGTTCTCTTTTCCAGCATGGACCTATGTTAAAGGGACTTGAGGCAAGATTAAGAAATGAAACTCGCGGCTGCCGCGACTGACGCTTCAGGTAACTGCAGCCACGAGCCAAGCTGTCACGGGAGCGTGCACAAACTGAAGCTATAATGTTGTTGACTACGCTTTTTCTTCGTAGTTACACTTTTTAGTGTCTTTCAGTTGATCTGGATCGTTTGCTGACGGCAGAAGAATCCATAACTATCGCTTACAGTGTTTGAATTTACCACGACCGTCTTCTTCCTGTATCAAAACTGTCGGGGATGCAGATGCAGCGTCATTTGAAGTCACATCCGCAGGGCAGCGCAAGAAATTCGGTCACCGAATTGCAGCGCATTATGCAGCACACAGCCTGTTCAAAGCAACGGAGAGAGACGTGGATGGGCTCGTTCTTTTTGGTTTTTAATGTTTCATCACCCATAGGTATTAAAAAACTGGACATGCTTGTTTATTCTTTCATAATTCCTGCCTCTAGTCCCTTTTAAGTACGGAAGTGAAGTAGTTCTACTTTGTATAATGCACATCTTAACTCATACCTATCTTACTGCAACAAAGTGAAGCAAAGTTACAATGTTTCATTGTTTCATGAAACATTGCTCAAAGTTGAGTAATGAAACAAAAAGCAAGCAACTGCTTCATTTGTCACCAGCCACAGTGGCAATAAGTTTTTATTTCTATCTGCCAAATTAAATCATAACCCACGTTTGGCAGGCTGGCAGTTCAGAGTACAAGGCTATACATGGTTTTGATTTGACATCAGTCCTTTTAAACCTCATCACCCATCCATTTCTAACTCAGTAATAATAGTAGTAAAATGTAGAAAACAGATACAATCCCGAATCCTAGTTTTTTCTAGGAACAACACATGATGATTTGAACCGCCAATCCTTCGATCATTGGACAACCTGCTCTACGACCTGAGCCACTTCTGTTAACTTTAACCGCACCATTCTATTGTGGCAGAGGAAATGGAGACTCATCAGACCAGGCAACATTTTCCATCTTCCATTGTCCAGTTTTGGTGAGTCTGTGAGAATTGTAGCCTTGGTTTCTTGTGCTGTGGTCTTCTGCTGCTGTCGCCCATCTGCGTCAAGCTTGGACGTGTTGTGTGTTCAGAGATGCTATTCTGCATGCCTTGGTTATACCCAGTGGTTATTTGAGATCCTGTTGCCTTTCCATCATGTCTGCCCATTCTCCTCGACCTCTGACATCAACAAAACAATTTACTCCAGATAACTTTAACTCCCTGGATATTTTCTCTTTTTCAGATCATTGTCTGTAAACCCTGGAGATGTTTGGGTGTGAAAGCCACAGATCAGCAGTTTCTGAAGCACTCAGACCAGCTCATCTGGCACAAACAACCACTCCACCTTCAAAGTCACTTAAATTTCCTTTTCTTTCCCATTCTGATGCTCGGCTTGAACTTTAGGAATTCGTCGTGATGATGTCTGACTATGCACTGAGTTGCTTCTATGTGATTTCCTGATTGTTTGATCAGGTTACCTAATAAAGTAGGCAGTGAGTTTATGTGTCCTGTCACTTTCATGCATGAAGCTAAAGTCTGTCATTTACAACAAAACTGAAAGGCTTCACCTCTCAAATTGTTTCTGTTTAATGTTTCTAAATTACTCGGAGCAAGGTGGAAAAATAGTTTTAAGTTTTGCAGGAAAACCTCAGGTTTTAAAACATTGCTTTAGTATGAGTTCAGTAAGTAAGATAAGATCCATCTTGTTCACTCACTATCAGACACTGCTTTGGTCCAATTCCTTTCTCACTCAGCCAATAAGCCTGTTATTCATCTTTTTTAATGTAACTTCTGCTGTCATGCCCCTTTGTGCATTCTGCCCTTTCCAGTTGCTCAAGATGGAGCCTCAACAGAAGTTTGCTTCCTCTTAGCCCACCACCATCATCTATCATGTCATGTTCTGCATCGAAGTATCTAACCGCCACACTTATTCTAACTCTGTGAACACCAAATAGTCAGATTATTGAACACCAACACATGAGTGTCAGCACTTCATCTCTCCGTATTTAAACAATGACTGCGTTTACATGCAATATTCAGGTTAAAGCCAGAGCTTGTAATCCTGTTCAGAAACACTTTTTGTTATACTGGGTGAAATGGTCCTTCCATCCTGAGGTCAATACATCATGTATTCATAAAAAGGAAGGAAAAAAGTCAGACCTCTGTGAGAGCTGCAGTTCTGTAAAAAGTCTGACCAACCCCTGCCATTCGCACCGAAAGGAAGGAATTGGTCATTCGCAACGTATAGAAAGAACGAATCGATGCCTTTTTGTCTCATCTCTGTCCCTCCCCTCTCCCCCTCCTCGCGTCAATGCTCTGCACCGCTCACTGTGAACATATATAGCAAACGGACTGCTAACTGCTGCTGTACCAAAAAAACAAACCAAAAAAATAAATAAATAAACACAGATAAGGGTTAGTCTTGGAGGTGTTGGTGTTTGCAGTGTGGACTTTTTACATTGCAGAAGGAGTTGGAGATGAGTGGATTAAAGCTTTTAGAAATGTGGTTTGTCAGCTGTTTCCTCACAAGCCAATAAGCTATACACTTGGCTGTAATCGTTAACCTGGTCGTAAAACATCAGCGCACGCGGCCCTGCGCTCTGAAGGCGTGGTTTCAGGTGGTGTGTTTTTGTTTTTTTTAAATGTCGCTTGCGCAAACCGTTTTTCCAACATTGCCAATGCTAGCTTTAAGGTCAATATTCTGGTTTCTGAAAGATTTGGAATGACCCATTTACCCGGGATGTGCTCGATAAAGTGAGATGTTGAGGCATGTGTTGTGAACAACAGAGAATTCCTAATGAGGCTCCTTTGCAGAGCTTGTGTTGTCAGCATGAAAATCGTGTGACCAAAGCAAAACGAGGCCTCGGTTTGTGCAGATGACGTAACGTGCCGGTTTGAGTTTCACGTCCGCATAAGAAACGTTCCAAAGTCGCTAGATTGAAAGTTGACAGATATTTATCTGAGCTGGAGACACAAAGACAGAAAAACCCTCTGACATCTCAGGCACAGAAATCTACAGTATTATAAGCTTTCCCTCTTATCCCCCCCGATGTTCCCCTGCATCCCCTGGCCTATGACGGAGATCATTTGAAGAAAATTATTTGCATTAAAAGAAGTCGCCAACTGTATGCCCGGATTAAAGAAGCAGGGGCCCCTGGGCACAAAGCCTTGAAGGGCCCCTCCAATCATAAACAAAAGGACAATGTATATAATGTCCATCAAACAGATTCCACACTGCATCATTGTAAAACAACATTTCTCAGCTGGCAGCAACATCAAGACATTTCATTATGTCAAACTTAATAGCGAAAGTAAATACCTGGAGTTTCTTTCATGTCTTCATCTTCCTCCCATCTCTGTCTTTCTCCGTCTTCTTCTTATGTCTTTTTTAAGTTATCAGAGCCAGATGACTACAGACCAGTAGTCCTCACATCTCACATCATGAAAGTCCTGCTGAAACTGTTATTGGCTCACCTCAATAAGCAGTTAACACATCTCAGGACCTATTCCAGTTTCCACTTCATAATGTTTTGGGGGTTGAAAACACCATCATCTACCTGCTTCAGAGATCTCACTCTCATCTGGACCAGTCAGGCAGCACTTTGAGGGTCATGTTCTTTGACCCTCAAGGGGCTTCTTGAGGGTCAAAGGGAAGAAGGGGCCAACTGTAAAGAAGCCCCTATCCCCCAGTTAACAGATTTCAACCCCATGTCACCTCATACTATGGAGTTCCATAAGTAGCTACTGCACTCAACACAAAAATAATTCTCACTATCACAACAGTTGATGCATATTAAATGTAAAACCATGCAACTAAGGAGAATGCCATCATTTGGTTTCAGACTATTCTCACACTTTCATTATCTGTGTTTCTGGAGTGCAGTAGTGGATAACAAACTTGACTTTTGCTCAGGAGTCTGTGGATCGAATCCTGCCAGTGTCTTCCTTGTTTTCCTGCCACAGTAATTTTTTAAACCCAACAATCCCAAACATCAAACAGTATTATTAAGTCAAATACTTGACATGTAACAAAAAGTCATGATTAATGTACGTAGCATGTGTTGGATACTGATAATTTATTAGATAAATCCTTTATTTCTTGGTCATACCCACTACTGAGATCGTTTGAGTGCAAAGTTGTTTGACCTGCTGTGGACCCAGTTGGACACTTGATGTCACTATTAGAGAAAATGAATGAAACTCTGAGTACTGAGCCTTTTCCTGGACCAATGGGCTAGAAAGCCTTATGAGGCTTCATTTGCCCATCACAACCATTTGCATGTGTGAGCAGACAGTTACTCCTGTATACATGATAATAGCAATCAACTGGAATGTTTCGATCCAAACCGCGGCGCACGGAGAATGACATGATGTAATTATGCCCCATTTCCGGCTTCTTCCTGTATCCAGGGCAACCTAGCAGCAGTTGGCAGATAATGAACTATCCAAGGCTGACAGCAGTTACCTTTGCTTGCGCTTTGGTGCTGGTACTGACCCGCCGGCAGTACTTGACACTACTGTGGATCATGGTCCCCAAGACGTACAGAACATGTAGCACAAGAGGGAAATGGAGCTGGAGCTGTGTGTCCCACGCTTCCCATTTCCACCAGAGCCCCCCGAAACTTTGGCTGATGGTGCGTAGGACTGGTGGAAACGGGTTGTGATGATGAATATCACTGATGCCAACTGGCATGACAATTTTCAGATGTCATGCCATGGTTGTGCACCATGTTTTTTTTAACCTCCTCTTATTTTCTGTAGATTTTATGCATGCACACTCCCTGTAGACTACTCAAAAGACCAAGAGTCCTTGCGGATAGAACACGCACAGAACACTGTAAATTTTGATGGAGTTATTCATGTTTAAACCAAATATTCAGGTTAGAAAAGGAGTAACCCAGGGGTAATATTCAGGTTTTTAAAAACTGAAATATGAGCATATTCAGGTTTTTGCTGGTAGTTACATGGCTGTGCGCAACTGGGTTATTGCTAATATTCCGGTTATGAAAGGCTTATTGTCTACATGTAAACACAGACATTAGATTTAATCTGAAATGTTTCTCTTTTGCAATTTTTTGGTCAATATTTTTTTTTCCTTTTTTTGTTTAAAAAATGAGCTCTCTTGCCTCAGTGCAGCCCATGCATGTTACAGCTGAATTTCCTAATCTTACCAGCTTCCTTCCATGCTGCTTTAAATATAATCTCATAGGATGCATGAGCATTAAGTGTAATACCAGTTGATAAAAAAAACTAAGATATGTCCCATGTCCAGATAAACCCTTTGCTTCTAATGACGTGCATTATGTGCCACCTGTAACAGTTCTTGATTAATTTGAAAAAGCTAGCCATTCAGTATGATTTTGCATAAGTGTGTGTGTGAGTGTGTATGTTGTTTTTATTGTCAAGGTTCATCCTCATTATCATGGCTATGAGGCTTTTCATCTCAGGAATGAAACATCTGCTGTTTGGAGCTTTTTGTTCAACTGGCAATTATCCACATAAAGACGTTTTGCACCAACATTTTTCATGCTAATGCTTTCATCCATCATTGCAAATTTTTCATAGCTACATGTTTATTGGTGCACTTTGTTAGTATGATGCCAACGATGTCAGTAATATAAAGCTTGTGTTCGACTGTTTTATCTTCCTTAGAGGAGAACTATTTGCCACTCTTACACAGCTTAAATTGCTCTGATGTTTCTCGTGACAGTTTTATGGTAAATAGCTGTGTGATTTGCTGCAGACTTTAATGACTGGGGGCATCGTTACAATAATTTAAGGTTTGTATAAGCAAGGAAGAATAAATCTATCATTACATCATAAATTTAGGTAATAAAAAACATGAACTGAAGACATGAGTATATTTTCTTGTGAAGCTTGTTGAAAATCAAATCATCTCTCAAGCATCTTTGACAGTTCCAGCGTAACTGCTTCAATGCTTTTGGCATTTAAATCACATGATTAGTTGTTAATGGCTCAGGTTTACTTTTATTTAGTCACTCCTATATATATTGCTTAGTATTTAATGCGGGAGGAAAATTATGTTAAGATAAACATTACAGCATCACATGTTGTCGCTTTACGTGATAAAGCATGGCGTTAATCAGGGACTTAAATCATGCTGATATCAAATGATTGGCAACTATAATACAATCCATTTATGGTAGAGTGAACTTTCCAACCCACCTTTTATGAAAGCATTGTTTATGGTATTTAATCTGACAGACATAACTCAACTTTATTAAGAGGACACCACCCTCTCAAACTCTTAGGTTACTTTTTTGATGCCATAACAAAAGTACTTTTGTGCATCCTGTCTCCTTCACATCATCAGTCTGATCTAAGGGATTTTAACAGTGGCTCAGCAAAAAGTTTCCATCAACCAGCTGATAGTTGCATTCTACCATCTCCATTAATGAGCTCATGCATGATCATGTCCTGGCCTCACTTAAGGCTACCTTTAATGAACATCCTTCACATCCGTGGTGTCTGACAACCAGAATCAGCGTTTTCCTCATATTTGCCCATAGAAATATTTGTGAGAAAATAGAGAAAAAGTTGTTGCTTCTACAAAACACAACTTGTTGCTAAAGAGCCATGTCTGCTAAAAAGTTTAGATATGGAAGGAAAGTTTTACATTAAAATGTTCCCTTTACAAATGTAATAGAAAAGTCACAGCACTCCCATGCATTCTTTAAGTTGTCATGGTTATCCAGTAATACATCCACCAGAGTTCAGAGGTGACCTCTGTGTTGTGACTTCTGTTTTAGACAACACCAAACATGATGGTGGAGATCATGATGTTCTTTTTCACAAAGAGAGAGAAACAGAGGCAGAGCACAGACAGTGGAGGTCTGGACAGGCTTCAAATACTTTCGGGCTTCTTCTTCTTTGTTCCTTTCGCTGGTCAAACATCAGTTCTGCAGCTCAACACTGCCCCCAAGATTTCTGGTGGTGCTGCATCAGCGTATGCAGCCACAAGCTTTCTTAAAACATATCAAATTATGTACATAAATGATGCAGAGATGGGACAGAATGCTCTTTAAATGTCTTAAAGACCCATAATGGATCTTTAAATGAACCCTGGTCCACTTCCATGGATAGTCTGATGTGTTTGGAATATAATTGCTTGTGCAAGTGTAGAGCTCTGCATAAGTCTGCTAATTACCTATTGATTTGAGTCAGGTGTGTGGTAGCAGGGAAGCGTCTAAAACCTGCAGGACAGTAGGGATCCTTCTGAGGACTGAGGATCTCTGATGTACAATGTATACATTTCTAAAATAATTTCAAGATCAATTGAGTGTTTTTCAATTGAGAAAACTCTACATGTTTATCAGATTAGCATGCTTTAGATATCAGCTCATCTAAGCAATATGTAGCCCACGAGAAAGCCCAGCTAGACATTTCATAGACTAGAAAAACTGTCAAATCAGTTTCCTTTGTCTTTTTCACATTCAGATTCTCATGTTCAGTGTTGTGGTTCGCTTTTAACTGCTTTATTGTTAAATTGTTTTTCCTTTGTGCATTTTGTTGTTTGGTTTCTTTCCCTTTTGTCTCACACCTGGTTTCCGCAGGCTAATTAACACACTTGCTAGGTGTTGCACTCCCCCAGCATGAAAACAGTTTTCTTTGTTCATCACCAGATGCTCGTCATTTTTACTTGTTCTGCCATTGTTGATGCTCTCCCCCTGTCTCGTGTGATCGTTTGGATTTATAATTTAGACACGTTTATATTCATCGCCTTACCTTACACACCCGCTATTTTTTTTTTTTTTTTTTTTGTAAAGAATGAGTTATTTATCCTCAACCTGCCATTAATAATCTGTTTTTTGGGTCCTATATTTGCACCTGATATGACAGTATCTAGTCATGGACCTATTTGAACTTTGTCTCTCAGGAACAGGAAGATTTTTATTGCTGTTGTCAGACTTCTTTTACTCTAAAAGTGGACCAGGCAATGATAGATTGAGGGATATTTGAATTGACTCTGGTTTCTAGAAGATTTTAGGCTGGAGCAGTGCTCAGCAGTGCTTTTCTAAAATATTCAATGGCACTTAATAATATAACTCTATTTAACCACCTTTGTTTACCCCAGCCCCTCGGACAGGAAGGCCAGAACCACCTTGCAGTCCAAAATCTGCAGGGTCATTGCAGCATTTCTCGTTCATGAGAATTCAGCGCACCCTCCTTTCCATTTTCATCTCGGAGGACATCAGTGCGATATCGATACTTAAGTTAGCTGTTCATTAAGTAGGCTGCCCCCGTTGAGAACCCCCAGAAACTTTTCAAATTTTTGAATCTGAATTTTGTTTCCAACATATCCCCAAATGGATTTAAGTATGTTTTTTCTGACCACAATATACTGAAATATATGAAGCGTATTCTTTGCTGCGCAGATAAATAACGTGTGATGTCTCTTCAGCGTTTGTGGGTGATCTATATATTAGAAACACAATCTGTAACAAATGACGATTTAGCCTGCGCTATTGCTGTGCCATGGAGAGTTCATAAGAGCATGTGGTAAACGCAAAATGAAATTCGTCCTGATAGAGAGATATTAGTTCCAGAGATATAATATGAGGCAAGTAAAAAACAAAATTTAAGATAAATATAAAGAGTGTGTTTGTCTTTATTTGCAAATGAACTCTTCATATAATAACTATAACATAAAAACAGTGCAGCAGGTTTCCCCGTGGGTCGTAAGAAGAGGCCAGTTGATAAGGACATGGGTAAGGAGACGCTATTGAAAGTGGTCTGATATTACGCACGCAATGCGCTTTCTTTGGCACAATGCCAGGTGCTGGACCTGCGTAACTGCCCCCACCCCACGCAAAACTCAGTTAAATATAATAGTTTGTGCTACGTTACTAATTTTTTTCACTGAGTTTTCTGTGGGGTGGGGGCCACTTCACGCTGGACAGCGACCTCAGAGCAGCCGTGTGGAGCAGTTGGTGTGGAGAGGAGGAACTGGGTCAGGAGAGGAGGAGCGCAGGAACTGATCTAAATGTGAAAGTATGCCATTGGCAAAAAATAAAAGAAAATAAAAAGACATAATTAATGACAGCGTTAACTACCATGATGCTGCATGATGCATCATTCTGATTCATCCGTCTAGAGTAACCTGAGTTAAACAGTGATGTTGATTGTTATTTAAAAAAGAGTATCTACACATATTAAAAGGAAAAAAATAGAAAAAAAGAAATTAAAAAAAAGAAAGAAAATAAAAAAAAAAAAATAAATAATCAAAAATAAAAAAAAAATTGAGGGGGAGAATAAGACCTGAGACCTTATTAAGGGGGGGGGGGGGAAGAGGGGAGAGGGGGAGGGGGGACTGATAATAATCAAATAATCTGCGGCTTCGAGCGTCGGTTTAAATGATGAAAACTTGACGTGTCCCGCCCCTCATGAGAAATGATTTTGACCCAATGCTGCATGTCTGCAGTCCTGTATGCAGCACTCTATCCAACCATTTGTGCATAAAGCTGCCAGTTGATACCTGCTTTTCAGACGTGCTAAACTACACGCAATTTTTTGCGCCCACTTTCCGTTGCACGGTTGATAAATCACGTTGCGTGTGCTAAGCTGAGTTGTTTGCATAGTCTCCTCCCAATATTTTGTGCATTCTGGCAGAAACGCCCAGATTGCATATACATCTACAGCAGACACGCAAAATGGATAGCAGGGCTATTTTGTAACCTGACTCCCGCCACCTGGTATTTGCAATACCATCTGGGGAGGGAGTTAACCCGATGTCATTTCAAATTATTCTTTTTTTTCTAAAACTCTTGCATGTGATTGGATAGAAGATCTGTCCGTCATCTTGACTGACACGCTACTTCAGCCACTCACGTTGAACCGAATGACGCAACCCGTGACGCAACTCAGAGCGACACCAGAGCCACCACGCATAGAGGATCGAGTTATCAAAACATGTTATCAAGCTCAAAAAGCTTCAGTCAAACAACATGGCGGCGGCGGCGACAGCTAGTACGAGCGGTGTACAGTCTGTGAACGACTTTTGTCGAATGTGCCCTACGGCAAGCCGCCATGATTGTTGTTGTCTGAAATAACTGACTGACTACACTGCTGTCGCCTGTGCTTCTACATCACATCCGGCCAAAACGCCGCCCATCCTTCAAAAGTCCCACCCGCGATTAGTGATTGGCTCCTATTATTCTCTAACCAGACGAAATCACCTATAACTGTCGCCTTACTCAGATGGAGTGCGTGAGGAAAGGGAACGCCCCCGCGTGTACTTGTTGAACGCACCCAGATGATGTAAATCAGGTTAGCTATTTTGCCCATTAACAGGCGCAAACCTCCTTTTGCCCTGCTTTGTAAAGCGGATTACGTGCACACCTTTCGTAAATTCAGGGCCTCTGTGTCTTTTCCCGTGACACAAGTTATGATTAGAGAATATTTGTTCGGCTCAGAGTGAAAACCTTCCTCTGAGTGTTTTGCTATAAAACTCAGGCAAAAGATTTCCATATCATCACGAACAATACTAGAAGCATAACATCAAGAAAACAGGAGGTGTGACAAAACAAAGGGAAGAAAAAAAAAAAAAAAAAAAAAAAAGTAAAAGTGCATCTCTAAAGACTGTTCATGTGATATTCATTAAACTGCCTTAAATGTTCACACAGTGATACATAAATTATTAAGTTATAATGTGTACACACAATGACCACTTTAATAGGTACATCTTGCTAGTACTGGATTGGGTCCCCTTTTAATAGATCTAATAGTGTTTGAAACATTCCTCAGAGATTTTGCTTCATAATAACATGATAGCATCGTGCAGTTGCTGCAAATTTGTCAGTCACACATCCACGCTGATAATTTCCTGAATGTGGAGCTAAAATCAAGACTGATCAGACCTTTTCTACATACAGTAATCTTAGTTTCCAATTTTGGTGAACTTCAGTTTCCTGTTCTTAGCGAACAGGAGTGGCACCCGGTCTACCCGGTTCTACAGTACATACCTTATTTGTAACCAGTAATTACTTGAATTAGTGTTGCCTTTCTATCATCTCCAACCAGTCTTCCCATTCTTCTCTGATCTCTGATATCAATCTGGTCAACTGCTGCTCACTGGATATTTTCTCTTTTTCCAGATCATCCTCTGTAAACCCATATGGGGTACTCAGACCAACCCATCTGGCACCAACATTCGTGCCATGTTGAAAATAACTCAAATCTCCTTTCTTTGTCATTCTGATTCTCAGTTTAAACTTCAGCAAATCATCTTGATCACATCTGTGTTTAGATATGCTGAGTTGTGTTAAAGCTGAAGATGAATGATGCAGACTAGGATAAGGTAGATGAATATGAACAGGTTTTTTAAGAAGAAACTGAATTTAATGCAATAGTGGAATGCTGGTAAGACAGGGATAATGGCTGAGGTGTGCCAACAGGGATCAGGCAGCAAGGGGTTAAGGCTACTTCTGTTATACAGTGTAAATCCCACCTAACCTTACACCTGTCCACACACACACAATGCAGGGTTTATGACCCTCCTCCCCCTGCTGCTCGCTGGTGCAACCCTGACCTAGTAAGCATGCGCAACAAAAGGCAGACGGACACTGATGTGATGAATCTGAAATTGCTACAATCGTGTCGCCATCTCTTAGCTACTAAGGTATTCTTGTGTGATATTTACAAGCGCCTCCACATGCTAAATAAAGAGCAGCAAAGTCATGTCTGAATGATTCGCCTCCATCTCGCTATTGTTTATCTCTAAGTGGTGACAAGCTGGTTGTAGCACGACACGAGTCTACACAATCCAAGATCCGGAGATTCAAGAATTAGACGGCATGCTTACCCGTGTAGAAAAAATATCTGAGGAGGGGAACCTTAAACGATAGGCTAGTGTGGCCGAGACGGAGTATTGGCTAAATTTTTATACAAATAAATATATCAATTAGCTATATATTTATCTAAATATTTAAGCACTTACAGTATGCAGCCTAATGTAGACATGGCCTAAGGTTGGTTTCTCTGGAAACTGTGAATAAATTCCAGTCAGGACTGAAAAAGAGAAAAGTTGGTCACTTAAGTGGCATCTCTACCAATAATAATTCATTTGGGCGAGACGAGAGCATAACTGACTGTAAAAGAGGTTAGAATCTGGCAGAGAAGCAGAAAAGGGAAGCAATGAACAGCTGGGCCAGCCACTGCACACCTGAGACCACTGTTATCAACCTGGGGAAGACCATGCCAGGGCTGCATGGGAGCAGGAGCTGTGACAAGTTGCTGCTTTGTGATTGGCTGATAAGATATTTATGTGCAAGCAACTGCACAGGTGAACCTAACAAACAGGCCAGTGAGTGTATTTAACTAGCATGTTTAATTAATTCTGTTTCTATAATCCACCACTCTAATACTTATGTCATCAGTCATTTTCTGTACCGCTTATCCAGTTCAGGGTCATGGGGGTTGCATATCTCAGCTATGATCAGGCGAGAGTCAGGGTGCACCCTGGACAGGTCGCCAGTCTGTCGCAGGGCCACCACAGAGACAGACAAGCATTCACACTCACATTCATACCTAGGGACAATTTACAGTGACCAGATTAACCTAACATGCATGTTTTTTAGACGGTGGGAGGAAGCCGGAGTACCCGGAGAGAACCCACACATACAGGAGAACATGCAAACTCCACACAGGAAGGCCACTGTTGGAATTGTTCGAACCCCCCCTCCCCAGCCAGGACTCGAACTAGCAACCTTCTGTGAGGCTATGGTGCTAACCACCAGGCCACCGTGCAGCCCGCAACTCTAGTAATTGTGTTTATTTTGGATACGGAGCTACTGAGCTTCCTCAGTCAGTGGATACATGTACACGAACAGAAGTGCTTTTAAATCAGTCCACAAAAACTCACTCTGAATAAGACACTTCCACATGAACATTTTCAGTTTAATATAAAAAAAGATCAATAATTATTGTGAGCATTGATTACTAAGTGGAGTAAGCTAACCTTAACTGCATGGCAATATGCAGACACGTACATCCAACAGCTGGAAGAGGCATTCTTACCACCCTTATAGTTAAAACCATATTTCTTTCATGCTGCATGCACACTAATGTGAGTGCAGTAATAATATAATGTGTCTAAATATGAATGTGACTTTCCACCAGTGTAATTTGTTATTAATGCAACACAAGTATGAATCAAATTTCACAGACAGTGTGGATTAATCCTGCTTCCTTGTTGACAATTAAAGAAAGACATGCTGCTTTATTAGGCAGACTTGATGCTGTGCATTCACTTTACTAGCAGTTAAATTGAGTCTTAACTCAGCTGCATCCTGGACACCCTGCAGGGGGGGAATTTCCAGCGCTGGTACAAGGAGAAGAAAGAGCTCCAACTTGGATGTACCTCAGCAGCAGGAGGGGTGAATATGCCAGATCCGATGACCGACCCCAGAAAACTTCATTATAAAATGTATGTCCTTTGAAAATAGCTTTTATACTTGTTTTACTCAGGCTTCTTCATCTGTTTAATGCAAAATTACAAGATCTGCCCTTTGTCCATCTCTCACTGCAAATGCAGACGCTGGGAAGAGCAACTCTTAGGTTATAACTGTAACACTAAATCCTACTACACTTTTTCTTTGACATAGACTCATTAAAATCATGATTAGTAATTTTAAAAATAAAAGTAAGGTATATTGGCAGAAAAATTTGAGCTTCATTAACTCCTAGCTATATTTACCTTCCCCTCCATGTCAGTAAGTGGCAGTGAAAACTCATATCACACCAGTAATGAACTGAACCAAAGCTTTCAAAGATCAGCAATTTAGCTCTGTGATCAATAAATCTAGATGATCAGCTGTTTTAAATATCCTCGTATTGGCCTCCTCAGTTTGAAACTTGACATTGATTTCCAAATATCCAAAAGTCAAGGTTATCAAAAAGTATCTACACCAGAACCATTATTGTCACAGTAATAGATCCTTCTTCCCCACCACTAACCTTTTCCTTACCCTCTTTATTTCATTTTTTCCTTTCCCCTCTCTTGCTTTTCATCCTTGCTCTGTCTCTTCTGTCTCTCTCAACAGGCAATTTTCTCCCATTCACTTTTTCTTGCCTCCTCATGACTCAAGTCACGAGTCATTAGAAAAGTCTGACCTTCTGGGAAAGGTCTTGGGTAAGCAGTGATAAAGTAGGGTTGGGCAATTGAAAAAAAAGGCTATACTGTAGCACTAAAATAGGTGCGGCTATAGTCCAGGGAGTGGACTAATGATCCTTAACCTCCATGTACCATTAGCCTGAAATAAAGACTGGAGGGAGGAATACAGACTGAAAGGAAGACTCTGGAAAGAAAAGGCCTGTCTGACATGGAGACGTGGATGAATTGAACATTAAGTGCACTTTTTGTGTGTCTGACATTTCTTTTAATAGTCACCTTGTCCAGTGATGAAGTATCAGTCATAGTACTTTTAATAAGACACAGTGGAGTGAACATACCGAGAGAACAATCACCATAATATCTGTGATTAAAAGCTACTTATATCCTAACTGTTGTGTTGAAATTATTCACAACTGTTATCTTTATGTTAAAAAAACAAGTAAATGACAAAAAAAATGTGGTTAATATCTGTTATGGCAGATATTAAACTAACAAACTTGTAGCTTTACAGAAAAAAAAGTCAACACCTTGTAATGCAAGCTTAGATATCACAGTATTCTGATTTATCCAAAGTACAAACTGGACTACTTGATGAACTGTAGGAGTGTCTTTCAGGTGATGTCATGACAAAATCCCTGTAGCACCAGTTTCACCTTTATTTTATTTATTTGAATGACATTTTTATCACTTATTGGTGGATATAAGAGTCTCCAGCACTTTCTACAGACAGTCTCTGCACATCTGGTTTAGCCTAAGATAACATTCATCACTATGGATCACCTGTTGCCATGCTTCATCAAATCATTTTCTGTGTTAATCAATCCATCTTGAATATTCATGCATCTTTTTTCAACAACTACCAGTTGGCACGTGCAGAAAACTGGGCTGATGTAGCTGGGGGCCGTTATGGATGGAACCGCAGCTGAACAAAATTAACAAAAATAAATAAATAAATAAAGATAAATAAATAAATAAAAACATGTCCCCTGGATGAAGAGATTAGATTTAAAAGAAAGATTTCAGTCAAGCAGTTAATTTATCTTTGAGTTGTAATCAACCATCAGTACAAGGTCATCAGCGTGGAAGGTAAAAATAAGAAAAACAGAGGCTGCACGGCCACACAGGAACAGATCACGGTCAGCAGAGCAAGGAAAACATCCAGAGATGTCAAACCAGAAGCTTTTAAAATCCTAAAAACTGCTAAGTAAAGACATGTCTTTTTTTTTCTCACATATTCTCAGAATTAGTGTTATGTTTCACAAACACAAGGGGCATTATACAATAATTATTGATTGACAGTATATGGAATAAATCATCATCATGCTTTCTTTTTTTCTTGCGATAACAAAAAGCAACTCATCCGAGGAAACACATGTAGTTATGTATTTAACAGGGGTGGGACTTTCACGTGTTAATTACTATTGATTAATCACAAGGAAATTAATGGATTAAACTGATTAAAGAAAAACTTTCTTTTTTTTTAACCTGGACCTTGTTTCTAGGAGTTCATACGTGCATTTACTCACCAGTAAAGTTTCTGCATCACTTTGAGTCCTTTGGAAGATGTTACGTTGAGTTGCCCTTCGACGCGCATTCTGTAAAATGGCGGAGACGGGGCAGCCACTATATCACATCTGCAGTAAAACGCCTTCATTTCGTCAATTCGAATGAACAAACGAATGAGTACTATGTTCTGTGAGTTCAGAGTTTTGCAAATTGTGTTTTTGTTGTTGTCTGGGTAGCGAGCTGCTCTTCTCAGGTGTACTAGCTCGAAGCCCACATAGTGAACACGAGGCCCTGAAAAGTGTGTAGAACACCCTGATATAGCAGAAAGCTAAATCTGGACTCACAGGAGAATAGTACTCATTCATTCATTCTACTTAAAGCGTTGGCGAAAATCAAGGAGTGTTACTGCAGAAAATGCCTTCTATAGTGACTGCCCGGTCGTTGCCATTATTACTGGATGCACACCGAAGGGCGACTCCACTTAATATCTTCCAAAGGACTCAAAGTGATGCAGAAACTTAACTGGTGAGTAAATGCACATATATGCTCCTAGAAATAAGGTCCAGGTTGAAAAAAAGACAGTTATCCTTTAACGCATTTAAACGCATTTTGCATTGAAGCAAAGCGGAACCTTAGGTAGGGCTGATTTTCTGGTACAACCAATTATGCTGAGAGACACGGTAAGACTCCAAGGCTTTGTAGCCATGGCCCAATCCCAAACCACCCCCTACACACTACCCCTTCACTATTTAGGGTCACTCCCAATTATTATTATTACTAAGTATCATTATTACTATGACTACTACTAGTAGTTATCACTTATCATTATTATTATTATTATTATGCCAATAAGAGGATTATGATTGTCTTCCTGCTCAAACATTCCCTTCCATGATTGTCTGTGGTTTGAGGGATACCTGCAGCGCACCCGTCATCGCTTTTTTTCCCCTTAAAATGATGCTTTTTGTGACAAATGTGCAGGACACATTCGGAACTCACATGCAGAACATGGCTGTTTCCTCCTCCATTTAGATATGTCACCTCTCCTTGCACTACACACTTTACTACTATTTACTACTGTTTATTTGAATATATATGTATATATTTGTAGGTGCATATATTTATGTTATTTACAGTTCCTCTTTTTTTATTTTCATAGACGTAGCGTTTTTATCTTTACTGTATACTTACCTCCTATAAAGTTTGTGTTACGTTTTTTTTTTTGTTGTTGTTGTTCTTCTTTTTCTCGTTTTATCACCCAAAGACAAATTCCTTGTAAGTGCAAACCTACTTGGCAAAAAAATTCAATTCTGATTCTGATGCAACCAGAAAAAGGCACAAAGAAAAGGAGGATGTTTCTTTTTGAGACTTGGCATTATGATGATTTCCTCCACTGTTGCCATGTTAAGGCCCAATCCCAATTTCTCCCCTTAGCCCATACTCTTTGTTTTGCACGTTCATGTGTAGAGCTAGGGGTATCTCAATCCTCTTATTACAGAAGGGTAGAGTATCACTTCAAACAAAGGGTTTTCTGATGCAGTCTTACAACTAAGGGGTATGACAATTGTGCAGATCAGCAGAAAGATGGCTGCAAACAAGTCCAAAAAAATCCACAAATTTAAGTATTTAATTCATAGATAAAGTTTAAAAATGTATGAAAACTATTGCATTGTCTAGTTTGATGCTTTTTAAATGTTTAACAGTCATTTTCTTTGTAAAATGCACATGAAAAAAATGCTAGTCCTATGTTGAAGCCTCAGTTACATAAACGCTAACAGACTAAAAACCAGCGGTGCTCTTTAGGCAGCCCCGATAATCTACAGTGATAACACTGCTGCTGGTCTTCAGTTACATGGAGGTCCATTGTGGGATATAGCCTAACACAGGAACGTCATGCACTGATCAGGCTTGCTTGCAGATGTGCGCTCAGCATGCATTTATACAACACTGGGATCACTGATGACGTATGCGATTGTTGAAGGGGTGTCCCAGTTTGTAGGGGTTGATTTTCAGCCCTACCCCTCGTAGGCGTTGTTTTAAGTGGCAAGGGCCAAGGGGTAGGGGTAAAAAGAGAAATGAGATTGGGCCTAAGTGTTGTCTGAAACTGATGTCAGAGCTAGGAGGTGAACTTTGATCTCTGCACTGCCCTCTGGTGGATGTAAATAATAATACTAGGGATGTCTCGATGCCACTTTTTTGCAGACCAATTACAACTACGAGTACTGGCATTTGAGTACTTGCTGATACCGAGTACCGATCTGAGTGATTAATTGGGAAAAGTGAGACGCATTTCTTTTTTTTAAAACCTGAGCACCTCTTTGTGCTCAGGTGTGATGTCGACATGTTGCTGCCCTACCACAACATAACTACCTCATCAAACGACAGTCGGACTTCACATGAGCAGAAATAAAAGCTTACATGTGGTTAGAAGCTTATAAACTGCCTGATGCAGCTGCAGTTTGTTGTATTTTAGCAACGCATTGTCGTAATTTCACATTTTCAAACTTAAACCAGCTCAAAAAAAAATATACTTGGGAAGTGTAGGAAATCGAATTAGCAAAAAACTTACAACAAACTGAATCCTGAATAAAAATGTCTGAAAATCAATTTACTGCAACTCCAGTGGGAGGGAGGGAGAGAGGGAGGGAAACAGGTCAGATTTATTTAATCTATCCTCGTGTAACGAAAAGTGTCTTCTGATTTATAATGAGGCGGAAACTCAAAGCAGCCGCTCATATTGAAGAGTATTTTCCTGTTACCATGGCGGCGTTAACACAAAGAGTCAGGTGACGTCCGGTGTCGGCTGCTGTCATGAGCGAGTATTTGATGATTACGAGTATAGCAAAACAGACCAGTATCGGAGCGAGCACCGATACTGGCATCGGGACATCCCTAAACCATACGGACATAAAGATCACACAAGAGTATGAAGAGACTGACATTTGAAAAAAATACACCTATTTATGTTCATAAAAGGAGCATAAATGATCCTTCACTTCAGGGATCCAACAGGAGAACTTCTAAAACCCTGCAGGATGCTGGTCTCCAAGGATCAGGAGTGAGGATCCCTGCTTTACTCGCATGTCAGTTGAGAAGCTTTGTAGCTTTCTCATAACTTAACCACAAAAAATCATATCACGCTTATAAGCATGTAGCATTGTCTTAATGTGATGGTGATGGAAGCAACTGAATATAACTACATAAAAACCTCAAACCAGTGCTTTCAAATGCAGTTTAGATGTGACACTGACTTGTATAATTGTGATCTGATAAGTGGAAAGCAGCATGTGTTTGAAAAGGGTTAAAGCATTAACTCGGGCTGAAGTAAAATTTACTGCTGTGAGGGTAGAAATTACACCGCTGATGGTCAGCAAAATGATCTTTAGGTATCATGATGGGTTGATTGGTTGAAAGACTCAGCAAAAATGTATCATCCAGATTCTGAGCTCACACATTTTTTATAATGTGAAGCTGACTGCGTAAAATAAGTTTTGAGCATGCATTATAATTCCCTGAATATATCCACCAATGCTGCTGATTTTGCGCTCCCATTTGAGGAGGAAATGCTTTTGAGCACATTGTCCGTATAAATCATCCATTTACCATCTTCTGTGACGACATCGAGGTCGAGACAAACAGATTTATCTTGATTAAGGCCATCAGCTATGAGATTATTTCAAAACATTAACTGTGGCAGTGTCTATGCTGAGCGTGATACATGCTGATGACTGTACTAAAATACACTCAGTAAGATCCCCAAATGAATCACAACCCCCCACTAAGTCCTTTCCAAACAACAGCACTGGCAGTCTGTTTAGCATTTATGACCAGCCAATTTACTATCATGCTAAGTAATTGAAGTCTAAGTTAAACCTAGTGAGCCAGAAGTAGATAGTAGGTGCTCTCATGGTAATACTGATTGCATAGTGGTGAACTGACATCTTGCAGGAACAACATGTCAGTGTGCTGCTCATGGTTGGACAAACCACCCCCTGATGTGGCCAGCATGCGCTTATTCTGAGGCTGATTATTGAATAGCTGTCCATCAATACTGTGCTAGAGCAGACAGATATCCTGCACAGAGCAGTTGCACATGCAGAGACCAGATGGGGCCATTTTTTATTGATGACTAACATCAAAATTATGCTGTGCAAACATCATAATGAGATATGCATTTCACATATGACACGAGTGGCTGAACATATGCAGTGCAGCCCCTATGCATAAACTATAGATAGATCTTCTTATGTGTGTATTGGTTAGGATTTATATTTACTCTTCCATGCTTTGCAATTTGTTCTGAATATAAAACATGGGTTGTGGAAATGAGTGACTCAGACAAGCATTTGACTTTAGCTTTTTTTTTTTTTTTTTTTAGCTATATATCTACTGCTGCAAACAATATGCTGAGTCTTTTTATTCCACATTCATTCTTTAAGACAGTCTGCAAATCCCATCACAACATTATCAAAGAGTAGTTTACACACCAGCCGTTGTAAAGACTTTCTATTAAAAGTCACCGCCAGCAGGGCTTGACTCTTTGAAGGGTTTTTTTTTTTACTGATAGAATCGGTAATGGCACAAGCTAAGCTTTGATTGTGGAAACTAACATACTGCTGCGCTGCTTTTTATGATAATAGGTCAAAGTCTCATTTGAATCATAAAAAGAGGAGACTTGGAAAATTGTGTTTCATTTTGCTTTCCAGAGCTGTGAGCATGAATTCCATGGTAGTGCATACTGAATGACTTTATAAATAATAAAGGGAAGTTAGATTGTTGCATAGCCTATAGTGACAGAAAAAAATAACATAAAATAGAATCAATCAATCAATAAATAATAAAATAAGATTAGATACTTTTGTAAAATGAAAAAAAAAATAGATATTATAGAGACGTGATATTGGAGGAGGAATGCCTATACTCCACCCTAAATACAAATACAGAGCTTTTCTTGTCTGCTGCATCCTTCACACACATAATTTGGTCTGTTTTCCCAGAGTTTACAACTCCGTAGCCCAACATAGCCAATAAAGTAGTGGTAGTACCACCGGAAACTGAAAACGGCTTCACAGACCGCTACTGTCAACTGTGCTGCCTCCGTTAATGTCTATTTCTGAAAATACATATGAAAAAGCGTTGATTATAAATGAGATTAAACTCAAAGCCAGTGCCGCTCATGTTGAAGAGTATTTTGCTGCCGGCATGGCGGCAAAAACACAGCAAGTCCCATGACATCTGGTATCGGGTGCTGTCATGAGCGAGTACTTGACGAGTATGAGTACAGCAAAATAGGCCAGTAGCGAATACTGATACTGGCATTCGGGACTTAGGTGCGACAATACAAAAAATTCACGGTTCGGTTCAGTTCAGTACTTTAGTGTCATGGTTTGATATTTTCTCGATACAAAAAAATACATTTTCATGCCTTTTTTAACCCAGTGTGCTTTTGTCCACAAAAGCTTACCACCAGAATCCTACGTACAGTAACATTCAAACCAAAGTAGTTCCAAATGGCAGATCTGAATGTAGTGGAACACAGATCCACTAAGTTTTCAGCACAGAGCTCATTGTCAGAACACAAGCTAACAAAATAAATTCAAAACTCTGTATTCAATATTTAATACATGGCACCAATTGGCTCGATACACACCTGTATGGTTTGGTTTGATACAAATTTATGTTGTTGCACCCCTACGATTTAGTATAAGGGAAGATAAATGAGCCATTAAACTGCTCCTTAGTGTAGCAGAACTGAAGAGTCCTCTGGCTGAAGACACTTTGTTCTATGTTGAAGAGGATATGCATTGTTGTCCACTGGGTCTTATAGCTTGTGCAATATTTTTCAGTTTCTACAATCACAGAGGAAGTTTTGTTCCACAGAATCTGCCTTATCAGTTTGGTTGGTTGTGATGTTGTTGCATCAGTATCAGTGTTCCCTTTCAAATCTGTCCCAACAGAAAAGAATGATGCAGATTTTGCCCATTTTAATGGATTTTTTTTAAACCAAATATATGAAGTATCTTTCTTTTTTTTTTTTTTTTTTTAAAGAAATCAAAATGTATTTAGTATTGGTATAATCAGTAATGGTACAAGCATGTTTCATACATTATTTTTCATTTTCAAATTCAACATTATCATTTTCTCACTGTAAAGATTAAATCATGTTTTAAAGATGAGAAGGTATGGGTGTCCAACTTGCACTGTGTTGCATTTTCGTACTGCACATCTATGAAGATGGCAGTCCCATCAACCAATTTGATACAACAAATGATTTTTAGGTCACTTGTTTTTATGTGATGTACAAACCAATTGGAACAAACTTGTAGCAAAAAGATAAAACTAAAGAAGCTAGCACCATACACAGAAAAGTCGCAAATTTTCTTTTTTTTTTTTTTAAAGAAAAAGAAAAAAAAAAAAAACGTCGCAAATTCTTGTGCAAGCCTCAATTCATTCAAAATGTGCAACACTTTTAGTGACATAGAGGAATTTGGTATATTGAGGTTAACCTGGGTTTACAACTTTGTGCTTTAAGAGCCAAAGCGGTTTATAAAATGCTAATTTAAAGGGACACTGTGTAATCGGGAGCAGCTTCCTCGTACTTTTCATGCTGCGTTCGCGTGAAACCGGGCAGACCGACGACAGCCGCTGCATGTAAAGTTATCACCAGCCTCTATGTGAAGATGTGGTCCGTCAGTTACAGTGACATCAGTCCACATCTGATTTGTTGTCATGGCGATGTATATTGTTCTCCCTGACCCATAAAAATAACCAACTCTCTGATTCCTTTTCATTTTTCCTGAAGGTTCCTGATTTGTCTTAGAAATAATAGCATTGATTTGTTGGTGTTGCATGTTTATCTATTTCATTTAATTGATTAATTAAAGTTGATTTGTTTTGCTTCTTTGTTTCTTCTCTCTCTCTCCTCTCTGTATGTATATAGCAGGGAAAACAAGTATTGAACACGTCAACATTTTTTCCCCAAAAATATATTTCTAGTCGAGCTGCTGACCTGAAATTTTTACCAAATGTCAGCAACAGTAATGCACACATACAAAAATCCTAACATTTATGTCATAACCATATATGTATAATTATTTTCAACCACAGTTTAAAAAACCATGTTTTATTTCACAAAATTATAATTTTGTAAATTTTTATTTATAATTAGTTTCTTTTATTTTCTGTTATTTGAGAATTACTATTGTGAATTTAGCCTTTTCTCTAATTGGAGAGTATGAATAATTTTGAGGACGACTGTATTTAGATGTAGTACTGTATGTACTGCATGTATGTATGTATGTATGTACTGTAAAGCAGGCTATATCCATGTAAGCTGCAAAGTAGTTCGTGCCCTGATTAAAGCAGACCTCAGTGACTTCAGCTCGGGGCTCCTCCTACTGTCTCCTTTCACTGTTGTAAAGCTCATAATTTCCCTTTCACCCCACAGCACGCAGACGGGTTCTCTACCTGTCTTTCCCCTATTTTGATCCTTGAATATATTTCTAAGCTTTTACCAGCTTGTTGATGCGTTTTGCTGGTAAATATGCCGTGGATTATATTTTTGCTGGTGTTGGTGGGTCGCAGGCAAGAATATGAACTTTTGTTAAATTTTTTGTGGTCATGACAAGTGATTATTGAGCCTATTCGGCTGTGAGGCTCGGTGTTGCTTCACCGGTGCCCAGGCAGCACAAGCTACATGAACCGGTTCTTTGCTCTTGTCTAGCAAAGAGTTGGTTTTGAGAGCCAGGAGCCGTTGTTTAGGTGGTGGGAACCTAAAGAACCGAGGTTTAGTCTGGTTCTTTAGGTTCAAACCAGCGCTGGAAGCAGCTCGGTGGATAGGGGACCTGAGTGCCATACAGCAGTTTGTGTTGTCGTGCAGCATTGAATCTCTCCGTAAACACTTTGTTTAGCCCCACGGGGATTCTGAAAAGCATTTCTTGAGGTGAAAAAGTTACTTAGTTATGCTTTAAGGCTAATACTTTCCTTTTTTTATATAAGAATAATACTTCCAAGAACTCAGTATTCCAATAGCATACAACAAATGATGGAAATCCCATTAATTTCTCTGTACGGGTTATTCCTAATTTCCAAGACACGATTAATATTTATATAATTTAAAATATAATAATTAAAGAAAACCATAAACTTCACAGCTTGCAATGCTTAGTGCAATGGAAAAGCCTCTAACAAGTGGCCATATTGCTCAACAAATCCAATAAGGACCCAAAACATTTTTGTCACTTATTTGTTGAGCTTTGATGAAAACTGCTTAAGTTTAGAATATAATCATGGTTCGGACTAAAATGTAAACTTTTTACAATGCAACTATTTCTTTTGTCGACACCATTTTTACAATTCAAAGTTGCTTGCATGTCCACCAGAGGAAGCATATTCTTATCATTGGTTGCAAGAGAAAACAAGCCATGGGCTCATATTTGTGAGGAAGAAAGTCTTTACTGTTGGTACTTGTCCAGCACAGAGTCTAAAGGGTGAGATGACAGTGATTTGAACTGCTAACATCTTTTCAATAATCCCCTACTATATCTACAACTCTGCCCTGAAGGAAGAAGCATAAAAAAACTGCAAATTAAAAGTAAAAAGAAATTGATTGAATGAAATACACCATGAAGTTCCTAATCGATCATACACTAAGAGTAATTCCTTTTCATGAATATGTCCTTTGTTTTGTTTTTACATATTTCCATGTCTCTTTAAAACAATGCCCCATATTATTTAAATTTAATTTTTAATTCCAATATTTTTCCAGTTCACTGATGAAAAACTATTGAATTATATGCAACAGAAAATAATAAATATTATGCTCCAAGTGAACAATAGTCACTTAAACATTGAAAAAAAACAGATTATTCTTCCTAGATATTGTTTTAAATGGACCACAAATTTGAATACAAATTCTTTCAGGAGTTCTTGTGAGCAAAGATATATTACGATTATAGTTGTGCATCTTGTCTACATTTGACTCCTTAATTCCTAGATTTGAAAACCTTAATTTAAAGCTGTAATTGTCCACATAAGCCCATTTGCATCATATAAATTAAATTTGAACTTTTTAAAACGAAAAATAAAAGTTGTGCCTGTATCCTTTTTTTACTCTAGGAAACTGTCAAAAAGACTGGCTCCTCAAGGGTTTGCAAGTTTCTAAGAAAATCTTAATTCCTTTCATCTAAAATGGAATGTGGAAACAGGAAGAATGACCGAGGCCCTGCTGTCGACAACACAGCCTGTCAATAGCTGTCATATGAAAACTAAAAGAGCATATGTGGTCTCAAAGAAAATTACTGATCAAAGACTGGAGCTAGGTTAATTAGAGCACAGATCAAAGACTGGATTCCTAGAAGAGAGTTTTCACATTACCACACGGTTGACACATGGCGGTTCTGGAAGTACAGTTCAGCCTTATCTTGGGTATGTGTTTTTTTTTTTCTCCACCGGACCGCTCCACCAGTAAAAGCATTGATGTTTATCACTGTAGTAAACCTGCATACTGTACTGTGCCTGCTCCTCTTGGCTTGATTTGATAGGATTCCAGGACTGTCACCAGCGGTTCTGCACGGACATTATAGGGAAGCACATATAGTTTTTTTTATGAACACAAGTACTTTCTGCTTCAGAGATCATTCTAATGAAAACAAGGTACCTCTCCTCCCCTTATGGTTGCTTCAAGACTTTGTGTAAACGCTATTAAAACAGCAGAAAAAAATGTAATTAGTGTTAAGCATCACTAAGCATCAGCTCAGCAGTAATTCACTTTTTTTCTTTCTCCCAGTACATGGAGAGATAAAACTTCTCAAGTCTGCTGAAAATGCATGCAGGGAATAACAGAAAACATACAGTATTTTCTTGATAGCATGCGTACATGGCCTTGCCTTTTCCAAAGAGCACTATCATAGAAATAATTTATACTTTTTTTATGCCATAGCAATTTATTACTGCAGCTTTCTTATGAACACTTTCATTATACATCAATATTTAGCTGCAGTCATCAATATAAAAAGACAAAATGAATGTTACTGTCTACCACACTGACCTGACTGCCTTGTCGTTTATGCACCAAGTGAATTAATTAGTGATCTCATGTCAGCTTATAAGCACCTGAGAGGAGAAAAGAAAAATTAAGCAAACTGATAAAGTTGTGTTGTACAGTCCATTAGAGACAAATCAGCCCATGATATAAATTCCATGGTTAATATGCATGCTGATGACCATAGGAATAATGAATAATGTGCGATTCAATTTAAGGACCTCTGGTGTGCGCTGCATGAATATCAAGTAATGACGATCAAACGTTTAGTCGCCAGGTCCAAGCTGATGTAGGTTTTTGGCATATGCACACTCACGCACACACACACACACACACACACATCCCTGTACTCTTTGAAATTCATGATCGTGTTAAGGCTCCTGGATTTAATTAAACCAATTCAGGCGCAGTGGAAAACTGGTGTGGTTACCACAGTGCTGTGGAACAAGGAGAGGCAAAGTGGGAGGTCATAGCAGCAGGAAAACCTCTGATGCAGACAAAATGACAATGAGAAGAAGACAGAAATTAATACTGAGGGAGAATAAATTAGTTAGGAATACTCTGCATATATAAAACTGTATATGCATACAGTATATCTTGGGTTCTTGCAAAGTGATATGTCAAAGGATCTGAGTGAAGTTTTATATACATATAAAACAATATATGTATTCATGATAGCGGAAAAAAAAAAAAAGAAAAAAACAAAAAAAAAAAAAAAATTCTGTGACATATATATATAGTATATATATATATATACATATATATATATATATATATATATATAATATATATATATATATATATATATATATATATATATTATATAGCTATATATATATATATATATATATATATATATATAAATGAAAAGAAATGAAAAAAAATATATATATATATATATATATATATACTGTATATATACAGCCATGGAAAAAATTAAGAGACCAACTTTGCCATCAAAAAGAATTGTTATGCAGTACCAACTGTCGTGTGAATCATGTGACTAAAAGAGACAGAAAAAGAAAATATAGAAGGCCTAAAAGCTCTGTTTTTGGAAGTACAATGCCATAGCTATTGATGTAAGAACATAATAACCAAAATCACTTATCAAGAAAAGCATGGAAAATGGCTAGATATCAGTTCTTTAACTGAACTCTTATGAGCTATTTTTGTTATTATTATATTTGTCCAGACAAATGGACTCTTAGTAGTGCCAGGCATTAAAATGACCAATTAATATGAGAAAACAAGGAGGGTGTCTTAATTTAAAATTCTGTAACCTAAAAAATGCATTCAGAAGTGGAAATGAAATGGTCATGGAAACACCCAAAAAACCCTGCCCCAATGTGGAAACTAGGCCAACCAAGTGACTCAACTATACACGAAAACAAAGGAGCTTCATTTACTTACTCCTGCTTATTCTTCCCTGCTTTTTCCTTGCTGTGTGAGAAGGGTCTTTCTGCAGCTCGCAAGACAGACGTGTTGAAGAGTGGGCGTGTCATAGAGTGATGTCACTCAATGGCACGCCCACCAGACCTATGAGTGGACCGTAAAATCTACCCCTACCCCTGACCTTTACCCAAACCCTAACTACGACCCACCCACTATATGACATGCCCACTAGAACACACCTCTGGGTTGCAAGCCGAAGGTAGATACACTTGTGCTGTTTTACTTCTTCTCTGATTTTTCTTTTCCTTGGTCACATGTTAGTCATACAGCTCAACCCTGACCCCACCGTGGTCACCGTCTGCATATCCATATTTTGCATTGAGCATAAATGGCCCTTTGCATTTTTTAAGCTTAGGTCCTCTGTCATTGGACTGGGTGCTTCAGGGTCCTGCACAGTATCTTAGCTGTTCCTAGGATTGATCTCTTCGGGTCTCAAATGTCTGAGGGTTCTCCAGGTATATTCCAGGTGTCTGTTGGAGCCACTTCTCCGGGTGGGGGCACTGCCCCCAGTGCTCTGATAAACACAGGCACTACTGTTGCTTTCACCTTCCAGGCTTTCTCCAGCTCTTCCTTGAGCACTTGGTATTTCTCCAGTTTCTCATGTTCCGTTTTCCTGATATTACCATCGTTCGGGATGGCTACATCGATCACACCTTTCCTCTGCTGCTTATCTATGAATTACCTTTTTGTTTTGGGGTATGAAAACAAAAAACGTATCTATACTGTAAATTAAAGTGTCTCTTTTAACAAGCATAAGGCTTGCTGATAATAGTTAAGGAACCTAAAGTTTTACAACAGAAGAGTTTAACAACTGATTCTAGGATTTTGAGTCAACTTGAATTTTGGCATCTATACTTGATCATTCTGAAAACAATTTAGCTTTCTTTTTTTTCTAATAATTACATTGTTATAAAGGGATACATATTGCAGGTATTTGATGCTAAATACAATCCAAACGCTTGTAGGATAACAGCATTGCACCTCAGCTCACATGAAATCCAGCAGCGTCACCAATTAAAAGCCAACCATGTCATCGTGCTTACACTGAACAGCTCTGCAGGTGCCATGGTAGTGAGACATTTCATATCAGCGACTGCAGTTACACACTGATGCAATTTGGTGTAATTGCCAGTGACATGATCTGACACAAAGTATAGCTCCAAACCATTTCAGCAGATGTTTCACTGGAGCATCCTTTCGGTCCTTTGAGCTCTGTGTTCCTCACTTCCCAGTGAAACCTGCCAAGTTTGTCTGACGACAGAAGGTGATGGCAGAGAGCACAGAGCATGATCAGAGCAGGTGCGAGGAGTACAGCTTGAAATGTTTTTGGGGACGAATTAAAGCGCAGAACCGGTAACCATCCTCTTAGGCTTTGCTGCCTGACATGAGTTAACTGTTGCATGACAGACGGCAATTTAGAGATCTCCTCCCTGCAAGAACTCCTTGTTATCAGACCACATATGGTTGAAAATGGTCGATGACCTTTGAAACCTCTTAAAACCGTGGTCTGACTCAACAGATGTCCACCTGAAGCATCACTCTGTCATGCATCTGCAATTATCAGTCAGCCTTGTGGCTTTTCCATATTAACAGTGTCCTCTATCATTATGCGTAAGTCAATTTAACGTGTTTGATGCACACATATTAGCAATTTTAGATGAACCACACTAAAACTATTTGTTAACTGAGATATATCTGAGTTACGGCTGAATGAGTATTTCATTTTAACTTTTTATATGCTGCCCAATTGAGATGTATTTTCTTTAAATTTCATTTGCGAATACATTTCTTGAAGTACAACTATACTCAAAATCCCATCTGGACTGCCTAGAGTGCTGGATTTTCTCTCATGCAACAAAGGTGTGCAGCATTACCATGGCATTCTGTATTCTCCAAAACTACTCTATTAGTCATGGTATGCATGACTCATAGCTTGATCTGACTCAACTGCAGAGTCAGAATGGGAAAATATGACTGTTGATTCTTTATAGGTTTGAATAAATTCTATTTTATTAGTCTATTTATTTAGGAATATCAGCTTCTCTGTTTTTGTATATCTATTTTTAGAAATTTAAATTATGTTACTGTTCGCTTATTAAAATGAATATTTTGCATGATTCCTTTCCAGTAATTTGTTTTAAAACATGTAGACTGAGCTCTATTTTGAGCTGTCTTCTGCCCTTGTGTGCCTCATCTGGTGGCAGCATGAGTTTTCAGCATCACATATCAGTTAAGAATGAGCACTAAATCAATTTTTCAACTGCAGCTGCTGCCCAACACAAACGGATGAAAGTTAGATATGCAGAGGCAATAGGCGCTGGCCTCGTTGCTGACTGATCCTTATCCATTCTTCAAAGCTCGGGCTTTAATTCTGTGGCTCAGCTTACATCTCCTAGTAACAGCTGTTCTATCGTAGGTCTTGGATTCAGCTACTTAACAGCCACCTGTTCAGCACACAAATAAAAATAGAAAAGGTCATGTTTATTTGCTACATCTGGACAAAAGCTGAGAAATTAACATATAAGCAATAACAATTAAAATATGATATATTTTCAATATTATTTTAACCTTTTTAACCGTGAATAAGCTTCGGTGAGATCAAAGAGTTCTTTTGCATGAGCATCCTGATCAAGACAGCAGCAGCATCATAGTTTTGACATAAAAATGCACACAGAGGTTACAGATATTTAAAAACAAAAATGGGAAAACCTTTAAAAGGTGTGTAGAAGAAGACAATACACATGCACAATTTAAAGGAGCCGTATCATGGAAAATGGACTTTTAAGAGCTTTTAAGAATGTTACTGTGTTATTTCCTCATAAAAAAAAAACTTACAGTAATTGAAGTCGTCATTTTTCTTAATTTGTGCATATTTGAATATTCAGGCCAAGCTCTAGCTCCCTTAACACAACTGACAGACCACCAGTGTAAACAGGTGGCACCAATCATGAAGCGACAAATACACATACGCAGCATCGCAAGACGCCCACTTTGTTCAAGAGAACTTGAGGAGAATCTTCACCTATCTACACTCTCTGAGGAAGAAACAAACAGCCTGCGGGAGGATTTCCTCCGAGACAAACAGCCATCAGCTAACAGACGTTTGCTCCAGAGTTCAGAAGAAAAGCTTTTTCTTGTTTCTTTTTTTCAGCTCTAGACAATGGCAAGTTGGAAACATGTGGTTGTGTTCAGTGTGGGAGTTTATTCGTTGTACTGGACAATGAATCCACTTGCCAGAAGTGGTTGCATTATAACTTCAGGAGCAGAAAGAAACCCTCAGTTTTGTGTGTGAACCTAACTCCTGACAACTTCATGAATCTCGGTCTGTTAAGTATTTTTTCTTTGGGATTACTTCTGAAACCTGATGCAGTTCCCACTGTAAAAATGCCTCATGGACAGACAACAACACCAGTGGGTGAAAAAGTCTCCCTAGATCAATGCTAGCTGTTAGCCTATGATTTTTTTTTGCTAATTTACTTGCTTGTCAGGGGTCTCTGTGGTACCACATGTACTTCAAACTCCATATCAGACTCTGAGTCGAGTGCATACTGTACAGCTGCATGACAGGCTTCTCCATTTTATTCCGTCAATCGGAGTCCAATTATCCATCAATGTTTACATGTGTTACGCCGGTGCTCTAACCAAATCTGTTACCCTTCAGAACCTGTGTCTGTTCTGGGGGCGACGTCATGAAATGGGCGTAAAACATGTCAAGATTGGTCAAGAGCTTCGGTGGTTCCGTGCAGTCAGCTGTTTTACTTCCATGTTGGAAATAAGACACATAAAAAACCTAATATTTAACATCAGATTAGTTTCTATAGTGACAAGGGGAACATATTTAGCTTAGAAATGCTTTGACTTTTGAAATGTTTCAAAAGCATGACACAATTCCTTTAAAGCAGTTACCTGAGGCCGCTGGATCCACTCACGGATGAAAACAGGTTTTATGTCTAGAAGACTTTTGGCTAGAGATGGGACTTTTGACACTGAGACTTCGAAGCCTCTGACATTTGAGTGAGACAGACAAGCTCGAAACTATGCTTCAAAGCCCCGATCAAATCTGCGTGATTACTGATGACATGTGAGGCTCATTGACACATTGAACCATATTTCAAAAATGTTGTGACACTTCCATGCTTATGTGATGATCATCAGACAGACAACACAAGTGTAAGACTGTATTTCTGTTATGTTCGAAGATAAAGTTGATTGATTCATATGGAAGATTGGAGCTGCTATGACTCCAACTAACCACCAAATGTCACTGGCAAGGTCTATTATATGGGGCTTTGAGGCTTGGACTCTTTTTTTCCAATACAGTCAAGCAAAAGCCTCAAAGGTTCACAAGGCTTCATCAGCCCATCTCTACGTTTGGCCGTTGGTGGCCACCGTCCATCTGAAACTTGCTATGCTTACTTTTACCACTAGATGTCAGTAATTCCTATACTGTATACTGTAATTTTAATTGAATAATAAGTTAAATCCTTGCAAAGTGAGCTGGATAATGAAACACCCTTTTTTCGCTGTTCAGTGCAAACAACAGAAAAAAATCCTGAGTATGAAGAGAAAAATTCCCTGAGCTGTTTTGGAATTTAAGTCTGAAAATGACAAAGACATGGACCGAAATTATTCCAGTAAGTAAGCATACATGATTCAGTCTGTGTGCAGACAAAGCGACACAAGAATGCAACAAGGAATAATGTGTGAGAGATTTTGGATTCAAAGCTCCATGATAGTGTGTCTAATGCATGTAAACATTGTTAGGAAGCATGCATGTAAACATCATCACCATAATCCAACACAGAAGGTGGTAGTAACAAGCCTCTTTTTGGCTTAGACTGAAACACAGGGCTTGATTCTAAAATAAAAACCTAATTTTAGTTTCAGATTTTATGTGGTTGTTTGATAGAAGAGTTATTAATGAGCAAAGATAATGCTTTAATCTGACCTTTATGTGAGAGAATAAAGTGGAGGTCTTAAAGGTGATATGCAGTAATACCTGACTAACATGTCACCACAGAGATGCAGATGCATCTTCGTTCACATGTTGCTTTCCCATCTCCTTGCACTATACCCAAATTCGTCACATCCCCCCATCAGTCAAGTATAATCAAAAGTTGGAGAAAAACCTGTTTTTCTTGGGCTACGCTACGGTGTTATATAAATGAACATAAACTGTGATGCACATGTCAGTGTTAGATATTACTGGATGATTAAAGCATGGGACTGCCATGCTGAGATATAATAACACACTATATTTAATAAGGTTTCCATCACCTCCCTTAGCTACCCGACGGAGTTGCACTGGACACCACTGACACCGACTAAGCATGTAACTCAGCTCTCTGAGTGTGACTAATGAAGGAAGGATGGAGAGGCAGTCTGCTTTCATTTCTGTGCTCAATAATGAGCCGGTCAGACACAGTAAAATACCAATGACTGATTTCTACTCTCTCCAATTAAATTATCAACATAATGCAGTGAAATGCTTTCCTAAAGACACTTCACAGTTTTCATACAGGGACATATGTTAGTCCAAAATGCTGCTCATCTTTCACACTTAAGTTATTAATTGGGGTCACATAGAATAAGGCATGCATGATGTGTGATTACAGTTGTCATGTATCTGATTACCTGTTTTAGTGACAAATAAATGTCATATAATATGAAATATCAATAGCATATTATGAATAGCTACTTATTCAAAAGGAATGAGTTGTAGCTCATAAAACTTGTAGCACCTGCTGATTATTCACCTCAGCAGGACAATAGACAATTTATCCACAATATGTACAGGGTTCCCACGTGTCCTGGTAAACCTAGAAAACCTGGAAAATGATTGAACATTTTTCCAGTGATGGAAAATGAGAAAATGAGTAAAATGTCCTGGATAAGCTTGAATCGCCGCTTCGTCTCCGCTTCGTCCCTGCTTCATCGCCGCTTTGTTGCGGCTTCATCTCCACTTTGTCGTCTCTTCATCTCCGCTTCATCTCAGCTTCGTCGCCGTTTGGAGAACACTTCTCTAAAGCTTGGGATGGAATTTATTAGTCTATGTTGTGATAACTTGACTCATACTGTAGCAGCTGGAAAAGTCCTGAAAAATATAAAAATATAAAACAAAAAAACAAGCATGATGGGGCTCCAAAGCTAACACTTTGAGACTTTGAGACAATCACTGCAATCATGTGTTTTCTCTAAGGTGCTCTAATGTGTCTGGGACAGTTTTGTTTGTTTGCTTTTTAAAATTATTATTTATTTCATATATATATATATATATATATATATATATATATATATATATGTATATATGTATATATACACTCACCGGCCACTTTCTTAGGTGCACCTTGCTTGTACCCGGTTGGACCCTTTTGCATTTAGAACTGCCTTAATCCTTCGTGGCATAGATTCAACAAGGTGTTGGAAACATTCCTCATAGATTTTGATCCATATTGACATGACACCATCACGCAGTTGCTGCAGATTTGTCGGCTGCACATCCATAATGAGAACCTCCCTTTCCACCACATCCCAAAGGTGCTATATTGGATTGAGATCTGGTGACTGTGGAGGCCATTTGAGTACAATGAACTCATTGTCATGTTCAAAAACCAGTCTGAGATGATTCACGCTTTATGGCATGGCACGTTATCCTGCTGGAAGCAGCATCAGAGGATGCTACACTGTGGTCATAAAGGGATGGACATGGTCAGCAACAATACTCAGGTAGGCTGTGCTGGTTAAACCATGCTACGTTGGTACTAAGGGGCCCAAAGTGTGCCAAGAAAATCTCCCCCACACCATTACACCACCACTATCAACCTGAACCACTGATAAAGGAGGATGGATCCATGCTTTCATGTTGTTGACAAAATAAGTCTGCCGGGGATATCAAATATCAAAAAAAAAAAGAAATAAACACAGAAAATTTCTCATTTTGTCAATGGGTGGTCTGGGGTTCGTCGGGTGCGATGAGGGGGTCTTCGGGGGGGTTAGTCTTAAGGGTAAGGTGTTTCGCAACCAGTCTGGCTATTCTCCTCTGACCTCTGGAATCAACAAAGCATTTGCGCCCACAGAGCTGCTGCTCACTGGATATTTTCTCTTTTTCAGACCATTCTCTGTAAACTCTAGAGATGGTTGTGCAGGAAAATCCCAGGAGATCAGCAGAAATACTCAGACCAGCCCGTCTGGCACCAACAACCATGCCACATTCAAAGCCACTTAAATCACCTTTCTTCCCGATTCTGATGCTCGGTTTGAACTGCAGCAGATCATCTTGACCAAGTCTACATGCCCACATGCATTGAGTTGCTGCCATGTGATTGGCCGATTAGAAATTTGCATTAATGAGAAGTTAGACAGATGTATCTTATAAAGTGGCCGGGTGTGTGTATATATCTATTTCTATATAGATATGAATAGATATATATCTATAACTATAACTATAGATATAGATATAGATATAGATGACTTTTGTTCACTATCTTAAAAAGGTTGCAGGAACATTTTCAAGTGAGAAAGTGTTAATTTGTTTGAGACTAATGAAGATAAAAAGTTGTTTGATTATTATTAATTCTTTATTTCTAGCTTTTTATTAATGCCATTAAGCCTAATCTATGCTATTATAAAATGATTGCCTGAGGCCTTTACTTAAGATTACTTTTCAAGCTGGAAATTAAGAATTTTAAAAGTCAATATAGGATTTTCTCGCATTTGATTTTCCTTTACTGCACTTGCCTAATGTCCCCAAGACAGTAAATAAAATTGTTTAGGGGGGGTCATGTCCCAGACACAAGGTAATTTAAATACTGTAGGCTAAATCCAAGCAGCTGTTTCAGCAACTTCTTAATGAAAACAGACCTGTTTAATATTGTTCACACATCACACGGTTATTATTTCAACCTGGGAAGTCTCTCCTCGCTACAAGGAAGGAGCTTTCTTCTAACAAGAGAAAAAAAAACGGCTGATATGCCTTCAAGTATACATTGTCAATGTTGTGATGTCTTAAACACATCGTTAAACATTTATCATCACGGCTTGTCTTGCCACTAGTAATGAAAGTGAAAACCAGTTGATGAAAAAATACACTTAAAACCAAACATACTCGTTTTATCTCCTTTCCCTGCCTGGTCTCATTAAGACACGTATAAACTGCTTACTGCTGAGCATATGGAAGACACGGGATCAGCCCCCATTTCTGAGATGGCATGATAGTTGATGTGTGCAGATCCATCAGTGTTTGTTTCCCCCTGAGATAGGGAGATGATGGATAGATGTAATGGATTGATTTAGGACCCGGCTCTCCTTAGTGGCTGACGGAATAACCAAGCAAATGCAGGCGCAAATAACTTCAGCTGGTGGGGAATGCATTTACACTGCGCGCTTGCTGCACAGTCAAGTTCATCCATCACACCGGCTGATTGTCATGTTAGGGGCTCCCAAGGTTAGTCTGCACAGTATGCATCATTATTTCCTAATAAGTAAGAGGCTTGACACTGATTTTACAAGATCACTTATATTTTACTGTCCTACCTAAAAGATTTTTCTTTCTCTCAGGTGTCACAATAATGACCGACGATAAGACATCACATCATGTATGCTGAGTTATCAATACATTTTTAAAGAACTTCAGTTGCCTGCTTCAAATTTTGAATTGAATTCAAATCAATAACATGGTTTACTTTTTCCACTAACTTACTTGACTTGAACTAATGAGTAAATTAGAAATTTTTTGTTCCAGCTAATGAGCCCACTGACCAGCTGTGTTGAGTTTAGTCTCTGATTTTAAGCTTGTTGGAAAAGGTTGAGCTGAACTGCAAAATTTCTTCTCATGTTTTTTTTTTTCAGGTTTGCTTGACATTTTTGTTTGTTGGGACAGGTATAGAAAGGCCTTTGGCAAATTAACTCTGCTCAATCATGTTTTATGACTCATCACATGACCAATCCACTGCAATTTTTAATCAAATTAAATTTTCTCCTCTACATAACAAAGGTTACTAGTTTTGTTTTTGTCTTCTTTTTTAAAGAATCATCTTTGGTTAACAGTGACAAATTTGATTCCTATCATATTACCATAATTGCATCTGGTTACGCTTAAGAGCCAAATGAAAATGTTTGAAATTGGTTAATGGAAACATGCGCCTTTTAAGAAAATGTCTAAAATTAAGGGGGATATAGGTTGAATTTTGAGAAAGGGACAAGGGGGAGAGATAGGGGGGCCCCTATCCAAAAGGGGGGGGGGGGGGGGAGGGGGAATGATATATAATAGATAGGAAGGGGGGGAAGGGAGGGAAGGGGGGGGGGGAGGGAGGGACCATCGCGCCAAAAACAATACCGACCAAAATGGGTTTATTTCATGAATTGATTAAAACATTATTGGATGGAAACAATTTATTGGAATATGCCAGTCATCATGGGCAATGATTTGTGGGGATTTGTTTTATAGGTGTACCTGGATCAATATCATTATAATGTGCATAAGATCTTAGCGTCTCTTTACTTAACCTCCGTTTCCCTCTTGTCAGGTCCAGCAATGTGATGTAAAATGCAATTAGAAACAATATTCAGTGAAATAAAAAGAAATAAAATGAATCAATTCAGAATATCAAGAGGAGCCTTATATTCATGAAGCTCCCCTTGGCAAAACAAATCTGTTCAACGCAACAAAGCCGCCAGATCATCATTCTGCTTGCTACAATCCTGGACAGGAAAAGTTAAGAAAAACAGAAGAAAAAAAAATAATAATGTGCATTTGATAATTCCTAATTTCCCCCCAAAAGTGCAAAGATCAAAGATATGTGATAGTTGCACCAAACTTTCTCAGAAATATGACTGCAAATATGTTCAGTCAAACTGTCAGTTACCCTTAAAACATCAAGATATTGTTTTCTTTGCCATTTTTGATCCGCCTATCATTCCACCTAGCACCTCAACCCTTTTAACCACTTGAACCTGTTGTCGCAAATTTGCCACAAACCACTTTTATTTTATTTCTTTTTATCAAAGAAATTTATTTTATGTATTTATTTACGTTTGTTCACCCTTATTCATTTAAAGGGACATTGTGGAACAATTGTATAATGCAAGCAACTCGCTCGTACTTTTCATGCTGCGTTCGCGTGAAACCGGGCAGACGGACGACAGCCGCTGCATGTAAAGGCATAAACAGCCTCTATGACTTCAGTCCACATCTGATATGTTGTCATAGCGATGTCGTATTGTTTTCCCTGACCCATGTAATACGGTCTTTCTCTCGGCTTCTGTGATGAAAATGACATCTGGTTTGTTACCGACGGCCGTCTGCCCGACTGCACGTGAACCCAGCTGTTATTACTTGGAATCATTTATAATCAACATCCAGTTAGTAAAAGTATCATTTTAACTTTCAATCTGTCTGTTTTTGTTGATATAAGCACAGAAAAAGAGGGTTTAATGGTTTAATTATTAAGACTCAGAAGTCATGATTTTATTTTACTCTATTGTATGTTCAATCATTCAAGATGTGAGTTGATCATTTTAAAACAAATCTACTTTTTCTTTCTCTATAAAGAGGAATTTCTCACAGAAATCTGAAACATGTCACCTGCCTCATACAGCTGCCAAGATGCAGATGTTCAGATTCTAGTAAAGCTTTGATATACACAGACAGCCTTTTGTTTTGCATATTCCAGTTAGCTGAAAAAATGTGGCAACATCGTCTTTGTATAACCAGCTGTAGTTAAAATATAAAAGACATTGGAGTGATCCACAAGAGTCCATGAATTAAACATACAGGTGCTCAGCTGGAGGAATGCAGATCAAAACAAGTGTGCTTGTACGCAGAGATTCATGTTGATTACTTTATAAAATGTGACAGAGCAGGGACAATTAAAGAACTCCAAGTATTATCACAGGAGCTTATTAGGGCTGGAGATGTCTTAATTTCATTCAGTTTACTTCCTAATTCCTCTTATTCTATTTTTTAGTGAGAACATAGAACCCCTGTGCTGAACATCATAACAGAGGATGTGAATCATTTGAGTTCTGAGTAACTTGCACTAAGACATGTCCAGGGCATCAGATAGACTAACAATGATTAAAGAAAACAGAAATGAACAAGTTGAAGTGTCAAAGATCAAGGATATGAGTAATGCAACACAGCGTGAGGCTGTGCTGCATGGCTACACTGTGCATGTTTTCCACAAAAAGTGGGCCCATTTGCACTTAACAAGCATTGGGCCTGTAATTTCACCTCACACCTGTTTCATGTGGTGCCTTCTGGTCCATGTTCAGTGTGGGCCATTTGCATTCATGGTTGTTTCATTAAATGAGCAGGTTGAACTTACATCTAAAATGAGATCCAGTACAGCTGATTTTCATGGAGGCCTTGATATTTCATTGAAGAGACACTAGCTGATGTTCCCATGTAAATACGTCATTGACAGACACTGTGAAAGTGTTTTTTAATCCGATGCGTTGTTGCATACTGAAAACAAAGGTTATAGGACAGCATATGACACCCATTAAACAAGTGCTTGTGAATTGTATGTGTGTGTTTGTGTGCACAAACCTTGAAATTGTGAATATTCACATATAACACAATCTTAAAGGTGCCAAATTTCACTTTTCTAGGGTTTTGGGGGTATAATATGATCTGTTGTGCACTGATGAGGCCATGTGACAAAGTGTCAAAGTCCCTGTTCATGGCCTATCAGCCTTCTTTCATTGTTTAAAAACAGTTGAATCAGACAGCTCATCATTCGACGTAGCTTTATCGTGCTATGTAATTAATTTAAGAGAAAACAAAGAACACTTCTTTTGGGCAAAAGACTGTCTCATGTGCCAGTTTAGACTTCCAAAAGCTGTTTAAGAAAACAGCTAACATGTGACCATCCACATCACCCTTCTAACCATATTCATATACACTTCCTGGCCATAAAAAGGTCATACACTCTATTATTTCATTGGACCGCCTTTAGCTTTGATTACGGCACGCATTCACTGTGGCATTGTTTTGATAAGCTTCTGCAATGTCACAAGATTTATGTCAATCCAGTGTTGCATTAATTTTTCACCAAGATCTTGCATTGATGATGGGAGAGTCTGACCACAGCCTTCTCCAGCACATCCCAAAGATTCTCAATGAGGTTCAGGTCTGGACTCTGTAGTGACCAATCCATGTGTGAAAATGATGTCTCATGCTCACAATTTGAGCCAAGCCAATTCTGGCATTGGCATCTTGAAATATGGCCGTGCCATTAGGGAAGAAACATCCATTGATGGAATAACCTGGTCATTCAGTATACTCAGGTAGTCAGCTGACCTCTTTTTTTAGCACATGCTTTTACTGAACCTAGACCTGACCAACTGTAGCAACCCCAGATCATAACACCGCCCCCACAGACTTGTACAGTAGGCACTAGGCATGATGCTGCATGACTTCATCTGCCTTTCCGGACACATTTCTTCCCTGAAGACAATGGGTCCCCACTATCCTTCCAGTTTTTCACGCGTTGGACAGTTCTTTACCCAATTTTAATAGTTTCTGCAATCTCCTTGATGTTTTCTCTGCTTGATGCACACCAATGATTTGACCAGTTGGGGTTAAATAACTTGTTGCCAGTTGAAAGATAATCAGCCATGCAGTAGCTAACTATCCAAGTGGCTCATACTTATTTGCTTAGTTAAAGGATAACTTTCTTTTTTTTCAACCTGGACCTTATTTCTAGGAGTATATATGTGCATTTACTCACCGCTAAAGTTTTTGCAGGACTTTAAGTCCTTCGGAAGATATAACATTGAGTCGCCCTTCAGTGTTCCTCCAGTAATATTAGTGGAGATGGGGCAGTCAGTATAGAAGGCATTATCTGCAGCAAAACTCCATGATTTTCGCCAATATTTTAAGTCGAATGAACGAACGAACGAGTACTATTGTCCTGTGAGTTCAGATTTAGCTTTCTGGGCCCGGTTGTTCAATTCTCGGTTATTTTAACCACTGGTTAACCCCTAACGGTCCGTTAAATCCTTAACCTGCCGTTAGCTAACCGACTGTTAAATATGTGTTGTTAAAAGCATGGTTAGTCATGCCGTCAGCTAACGGCACCGTCAAAGTTAACCATAGGGTTAGCACCTCTGGTTAGCACCAATGTATCTCACAATTCCCCATTTTGTTTACTTCTGGTATTGCAAAAAGTAATGTTGTAAGTCTGTGTCTCCTTATTGCTGTGAGGAAGACACGGGGGGGCCGACTCTCACTTTATTTTCCCACCGTGAACAGAGCTGCTGTTAGCCACAACACACTCTTCCTCATCCCCCAGTCTCTCCATCCTTCCCCGTTCTCTTCACACTCTTGCGCCCCCCACCTCATTCGGCCTCACAGTACAGCAAACCCTCAGTAACAGAACACACAGGACACAGGAAGTATTGATAAGCAAACGATCCCTTTCACTTCAAGGAAAAAGAGGCAGGAATTTCTCTGCCGATGAAGAAAATGCAATTCAGATCATAGAAACAAGATATTAATCTTTCTAAATATTGAGTCTGTCGTGTCCACAGTTCGTTGCATGCTCCAAATCGACTCGCAAAGGATCACATAGACCCGAATGCATTCTTTCCCCAAGTGGTTCGCTGCTCCTCATTAGAATAATCCCCGATGTCAAAATCAGGGCCGCAATAACCGCTGTCCTTCCTTTTCTGAACTGGCATCACAAATGCAGCGTTAGCAACAAACGGCATAATGAGAGAAAACCACACCGTTAAAACTTTAGCGGCGGTCCTTAGGTGTGTTAACTTTAACGTCAAGATAACACACGGTTAAAGTTAACTGAGTTTTGAACAACAAGATAACCGGACTGTTAAAGTTAATGGTCGGCTAAATGTATTTAACGGCTGGTTAAAAGATAACCGAGTTTTGAACAACTGGGCCCTGTTAGTTATCAGAGTGTTCTACACACTTTTCAGGGCCATGCATTCACGATGTGTGCTTCTGTAGTACAGCTGAGACAAAAAAAAACACAATTTGCGAAACTCTGAACTCACAGGACAAAAGTACTCATTCATTCATTCACTCTATTTGAAGCATTGATGAAATCACAGAGCTTTTGCTGCAGATAATGTCTTGTATAGTGGCTTCCCCGTCTCTGCCATTTTACAGGATGTGTACCAAAGGGCAACTAAACGTAAAACCTTCTCAAGGACTCAAAGTGATGCAGAAACTATACCGGTGAGTAAATACACGTATGTACTCCTAGAAATAAGGTCCAGGTTGAAAAAAGAGAAAGTTATCCTTTAAATCCAAGTGGCGAATTTTTTCGGGCCAGGCAGTGTATAAACACTAGATATGGGGCCCCCGCTGTTTGCAAATGGAGTCGAACGTCCGCACTGGCAGCCACCACAGTCAGCTCGCCCTCTCATTACATTTTTTTAATGGGGCATAGTTTTTCAATAACCATAACTTGCTCAATTTTCTATGGCTCAATTGTAAATACCATCTTCTATAAATCTGATGGGAAGAATGAGTATTCACATGTCTATCTTTGTGCTCTAACAGTTTTCCCATGAAACTAAACACACAAAAACTGCAAAATATATATAATCTGTGTATTTTATCAACAAATCTACATTAAAGCTCATTTTTATTGAAGTAAAAAACAGCAGGATCTTGTGTGTGGTAGCCCACGGACTTAAAAGCAATTTTAAGGGTAATTTCACAGATATGTGCAGATATGACTAAATTCAGTCTCGAATTGCCACCTACATCTACTGTATGCATTACCAGAAAACTCTGTGTAACACTGCTACCCACTGCCATTGATGGCCAACATCACCATTACTTTAGCTCTCAACGTGCACTCAGAAACAAGTGGCTTTGCATTTTTCTCTCAAGGGATGGCGCATTCAGCAAGGACAGAGGCTTTCTGTCACACCTTCCCATTTTTTGGGGAGAGATCAAGCTTCTCTTTTGTTTTACACTGACACCTGTGTTTTAAATCTGCACCTTTTCACACAGTACTTTGCCCTTCCTTAAGAGAGAGAGGCTGACTGATTGCAGTGGACAGATGACTATTCAAGTTTGGGCTGGAGCCAATCCCAGTCCTCTCTCTGGTTTTCCAACCAAGGTCGACAACGGAAGGAGGGTATAGGGTGTCATTCAGTCTCCCAGAGGTGCAATTCACAGTGGCAGACAAGCAAAACACCTGAGCTGTCGAACACTGATTTAAGACCTTGCAATGTACTTTCTGTACTTTTCTTCAACTTTTCACAACTTCAGTGTAATTGTTACATACAGCTGGTGCGAGGGCCTTTTTGTCCTCCAATTTTGATATGTCTCCTCACATCAGCAACACGGGGAAAAAAGAGGCTGAGAGAAGAAGTGTCCCTGCATCAGTCATAGATTCAACAGGAGTGCTCGTGCTCTTTTCAAACAAGCACTTTCTCAGCTTTTTATATGTAGTGATGCACACTACATGTCAGGGTTTGAAAGCTGATATAAAGATGAATTTTCTGCTTTTAACTTTATGGATACTGCATTTCAAAACAAAAACTTATTTGCAATCCTCACATAATAATCCCCCATTTCCACACAATGTGCTGGTTTGGAAATGAAGGGAACTGAAAGCTAGTAGAGAGGAAAAACAGATAATTGGTCTCAGAAGACCTGATACATGATCTGAACTTTGTTCTGAGATAACTTTATGTTGTTTTAAGATCTGCACTGCCAGTGGCACATTTGGCAGATAGCCCAGTTTGATATTTCTTTTCTTTCTCCCCACACTTTATAACACTTGAGCTGGTAAACTCGTGTTCATACTGATGTTTATCATAGAAATGTTGAATATTTGTATTTATACTGCACTTGGTGCTTTGTAAATTTTCTCTGCCATCTTTTAAACCACATTTTTCACAGCATGTGGACACAGCGGTGAACATGTCAAACACTTTTCTCGCAGCATTTAAAAGAATTTTAAACAATCTTATTTGAATGTGGTCAATAGTAATTTAGAAAGTGCAGGAATTGAAACAACTTTAGCTTTTGTACTTTTTTCAAATTGCCATGGGTAACGAAATTTTATGAAATAAGCATATGAATAAAAAACCTTTTTAAAAAAAAAAAAAATCATAGATAAACAGCTACAGCAGAAGAAGTTCTTTGAGGTAATTAAAATCTGTCAGCCACTGCAATTTATCCTTGACCTGTATTATTAATTACTCATCTCTGGGCACGTTTTCCCCTATTTTTCCATTTGCCCTGATGTATAATAAAATAAATATCATTTACAAGACTTCCACAAGGAGTACAGTAATATTTTGTAAAGAATACTGTCTTTTTTTTCTTTGTTTTGTGATCTTAGCTCTTGTTTTTTGTTTGCACAATGGACAGAAAAACTAAAAAATCTGGCTTAGTTGCAAGATTGCTGTTTGGCAGTTACTCCGACCCCTGAAGCAATGTTGCACCAATCAACAGAGACAGTTTGTCTTCACCTTTGCATGAATGTCAGAAGCTTCAGGGCAAGATTACTCTGCAGGCTCCCGAAGAATCAAGTTAGTCGATCTTCTTTCCACACAACATAAGATGTGGCATTTCTCTGCAGAAAACGTAAGTTGAAAATTTTACAGTCGGATTCTGATGTGATAAACATTGCTGGACATGTTTTTTTGTTTTGTTTTGTTTTTTTTTCTTTGCAGGTGTTTTCTCCCAAATCTGTGAAAAGGCCAAGATTGTAACTGTGTGGTTGAACTTTCTTGATGTGTACAGTTTTATATTTACCTTTCAAAGCTTTGTCCTTATTTTCTCTGACTGAAAGACACATTTACAAACAATACTGTAGCAATCAATTATCTGCAACTTTGGATAAAAATGATGAAATCACCTAAAAAAAAAATCATCTGTCCTACATCAGATTAATTAAGTTTACATTTTGCTGTCCATGGAGTTTGGGTTGGTTCATGAATGAATTGATTCTTTTGAACAGCTCTTTTAAATGAACCATGAGAATCAAATTTCAGTTGTGAGCCCTTTGTTTTTCTATCCAGATTATCCAAGCTTCATGTGGCACTTGTGCATCATGGGAGTCTGACGTCCAACATGCTTCAGTTATGTGAACAGAAAGTGTTGTTCAGAAACTGGGAGTTCCGAAACATTTACTAAAATTTACAGCCTATACAATATCTATATTATCACTATTTCTGCATTTTTACTGCTTTTTTTTTTTTATATAAATCCCATATCGGAGATTTCATATAAACATATATGTTTTCACCAGCCTTTATTTTCATATAGTTGAGTTTTTATTTTTATTTTATTTATTTATTTATCTATTTTCCATCACTAAAATGTCCTTGAGTGGAAAATGTTTGGCGTTGAGTTATTTCGCATGGAAGTAATTGTAGCCAGCTCAGTTTTTGTTGTGCCACAAAGTGTTTTGGTGAGTAAAAATTCTAAATATTAATCTCGTTGTCAAAGCTGATGGATGTTGGAGCCACCTTATAAAACACTTATAATGCAAACACAAGCCAAAAGAAATTTATGACCAATAAGTCTGATTACTTCTCACCAACTGGGTATATATTGATGGGGTGTGCAAGTTTGAATTATACCGATACAAATCCTGCCTTATAAATCGCTACCAGTGGTTATTTTCTTGATAAAGATTTCTGTTGATTGAATTCTGAAATGAAAAATATGGAATAAAAAATGAGAATGAGCCAGTCTTTTGAATGGTTCTTTAGAAGGAACGGCTCCTCAAGATTAGCTCCCTTCAAAGAGCCATAAATACCATCTCTGACCTCCATGTTTTTCACTAAAACCGTATCACTCACTCCAGGGTGCATTCCCATTAACGGTCTATGGTAAATTCACAGCATGATTGTCCAGGGACTTGGTCCAACTGGGCTGGGATTTCCAAATATTTAAAACCTTTCTTTGGTTCAGTTTGCATTCAAACTGCAGTACCCAAAGCACCAAACCCCGGTAAACCGCCATGTTTGAACCATAAGCTCACTATGCAATCAGTAAAATAGGTGATAAATGATGAAAACACAGGAAGAAGAAAACCCGGCTCCATGATTGGCCAGGAGTGAAAGTGGAAATCTTTCTGCTTCTCATCATTATTTCATGTTTGTCTAAAGATATTTTCCATTTGTCTTTCATTGTTGTTTTGATCTTGGCTTTGTCAAACTCATGCTGTTACAGTAGCTTGGTTTTTCCTCCAACCTAAGCAATAGCCCACTCTGTTTTACTTTCCTCTACTTCTTCTTGATGTCTTGTCACGGTTGGCATACGTCACTTCCTTTTTGGTCTGCTGGATAGTCCCAATAGTCCATTTACAAGTGAACCGAGACTTCGGGCTTCTGCACAAAAACAGAGTCCACTTCTTTGATGCGCATCATGATGCGGTTGGTGTTCACACTGCAGCAAACGAGGTGAACTATCCGTGGAAGCGGACCACAGTTCCTTTAAAGCGGACCAAACAGCCGTATGTATGCACCCTTCGTGAAAAAGTGTCCTCTGATCAAATTGCATTGACTTTGTGTTTTGTCTTCTTCATTTATGTTTGCTGAAAGGCATTTCAGATTTTTTCTGTATTTCATTTTTAGCTCAATCTCTTTTTTTCTGCTCATTTCCCCAGAGGGAGTGAAAGTTTTTAATGATGATGTACACCTTAATATATAAGTTGTTCCCTATTTCATTACAAAAGTACATATCACATAAAAATGAAAAAAATATCCAATTAACTTTAATGTTTATATTGTTTCCGCTTGAAAAATGGGAGCATTTATAATGAAGTCAGATTCATATTTGTAATATTTGTGCATACTAAATAATGCTGCACTCAGAGCTCGTTTAGTCAATGAACAAAGAAAAAAAAAAAGTCGTTCAGATTCACTTCATCACAATATGTCCTTGTGAGTCAAGAATTTGCCTTCATCAATAGTATAACATGTTGTCCGGGGGCATCCTCAAGGGTGTGGATCTCTTTCTATAGTTTGATGTTATGTGATTGTTCAATGTCTGCATCGTAAAAACACTGTAATTTATAGCTCTCATGATGTTTGCTATTCTATTTCATTACAGATGCTTCTTTTGTAGCTTTTATACATTTTAGCTGCTTCTTTCAGCTTTTTTTACTTTATTTTGTATCATGCAAGTCATAATACATTGAGTCCATTAGAGAGGAAAATTTTTAAAAAGCTTTCAAGTGTATATTCACAAATACCAGTTCATTAATTCAGGCTTGTCCTGTGGCCGGTACCCAGCCAAAGGTGAATGACTAGGGAAGGGAGAGAAAGACCTTCAGACCGACTTTTTCTCTCTTTTTCATGAAGTGTAGAGAATCCCCAAGTATCAACAACATAAACTGTTGCCTGTGAGCTTGTCCCAGGGGTCTGATTAGCTCCATGGACCCCTACTACAGTCACTAGAATGCCTTCGTGAGGCATGAGCCCACTGCTTCAGGGCAGTGACTTTGTTTTATCCCTGGGGTAATCCCTGCTCCCTAACAGCACATAGCCACAAAGACATACACTTAGAATACATGCACCTTATTTCTTGTGCACATGGACCTTGAAAGTGACATTTACCTGGATACTCATTTTTACTTAAAACAGATAGAAGGCACTCCGTTTCCTCAAGGTCTTAACATATAAACCCCATGTAAGAATGCTTTTTCTATTTTTATTCAGCTAATTTCACCTTGTCTACTTGAAGAGCCACATAGATCATTTGTCTCCACCCTATGAATACTATTCAGTGGCAGCAGAAGCAGCTTTTGTTAAGGGGAATATCAGAGTTTGAATCAAAGTAAAATGCCAAACCCTTTCACACGGTATATCCAAGGTAAGAATGATGCGCCTTGATTGAACGCCATAGTTTCTACAGAATAGACAGCAAGTCATTTTTAGGCTATGAGGTTCACGTCTTGGCATTGAATAATCGATGGGTCAACTTTTAAATGTATTATGAAGTAAACTGTAATAAAAACAACAAAATAGTTTATTATGTAGGAAAAAAATCATGTTCCCTGTTCATTGGGGCAGTGTTTTATCACTCCCTGATTATGATTAACTTTCTACATGCATGCCTCAGCTGTGACTCTTAAGCCCTTGGATAACCATTATCACTCTGGACTAAGATTTATGACCAGTAATAATTAGAAAACTCATCATTGTGTATGCTAAGGAGTGGGTGGCCCTCCTTCTCTGCAAGATGTGACCAAAACTGAGATTTAGTTTGCCTCAAATCTGTTAGTAGTTTTGTTTTTTATTTAAATCTCAGGTCTTTTAAAGGAGCCCTATCATGAAAAATGGACTTTTAAGAGCTTTTCAGCATGTTACTGTGTTATTTCCTCATAAAAACTTCATTTACCTGGAGACCAAGTTGACTTCATTTTGATTGGCTACACCTTATTTGGCTACAACCTTATTTAGAGAAAGTATGTCAAGCTGCCCTATAGCGGCTGGACTTACCTTCATTTTGAACTCACAGGACAATAGTACTCATTTTTTTGGTTCATTCTACTTAAAGCATTGATGAAATGAAAGAGTTTTGCTGCAGATAATGTCTTATATAGAGGCTGCCCCGTCTCTCGTGTTATATTGATGTAAGCCAAAGGGCGACACAACATAATATCTTCCGAAGGACTCAGTGTGATACAGAAATTTTACCAGTGAGTAAATGCACGTATAAACTCCTAGAAATAAGGTCCAGGTTTTTAAAAAAAAAGAAAGTTATAATAAACTAATGGTGAACTGTAATATTTATGGGGTTTTTTTTTGTTTGTTTGTTTTTTTCAATATTTTATTATCATTTTAACTTTCCTATTTGGTACTTGTATCTTTGTTTTTTACTTAGTTTAGGTTTTAGTGGAGTCTTCTGTGTGCTTTGGGGTTTAGATAAGGTTGAAAAATGCCTGCATGGACATTAGAAGGCCACAACTGTGGATGATTACACACAAGGTTGAAAATGTATGTCTGAAAAAAATATCATAAAACAAATCTTATCATCTGTTGCCTCTGAAAGAAAATCTTATAATAAATAGATAAATAAATAATAACAAACACACCCTGCTACTTAGTGGGGATTTTGTGGCTTGTTGAAGGACATACTTGAGAATCTTCTGAGAAGTGGAAACGGCCATTATCATCTTCCTGATACACTTCTCTCTTCACCACCCTTCCCCTCTGGCAGGCTTGCAGACATGAAGACCCAGAGAACGCAGCTTCTTCCTTGTGGCTGTGAAGACACTATCACAGGAAACATGGCACTCCCCCCACCCACCCTCAATCACCCAGCCACCCTGTGAAATAGTATAGACAGCTGCCCTGACTGCTCTGTTACACTCTCAGTAATTCTATAGATCTTTTTTGCATTTACACATTTACTTTTATGATTTATGATTAGTTATAGTCATCCTCAAAATGTCACCTCCAATTAAAGAAGGGGGAAAAAAATCAGCTGTGAGTGAAATAAGATGAAATTGACAACAGTAATAAATAAAAAATTCTATGAAAATCATGACATTGATTTTGAACTGTGGTCCAAAAGAATTATTAAAAACAAACATGCAAAAAATAACAAAAACAAGCATGATGGGGCTCCGAGGTGTTGAGCACTTTAAGGCTATCACTGTAATCAGGTGTTTTCTGTAATGTTCAAAAAGATTTGTATACCTATTGACAGATATTTTGACCCACTGTTCATGAGAAAGGTGCTCTAATGTGTCTGGGACAGTTTTGTATGTTTGTTTTTTTCATGTTGTTTTCAACTACAATTCAAAAGCAAGATATTATTTCACTAAATTATAATTTTGCAAATTTTTGATAGTTATTTTAGTTTCTTGTTATTTGAATTACTATTGTGAATTAGTGTTTTATTTTATAGGAGGGTATGAATAATTTTGAGGACGACTGTACATGTTGCTGTTGAATGTTCGTATGTGTGTTTGATATGTGGCTGCTGCTGGAAATTGTTGCTAAGGAAAGTTTTGCCGTATCCCTCTGTACAATGACAATAAAGCTTCTATTTTTCTTCTATTCTATTTAATAAACAGAATTATTGTTGCCCATAGATTATCAAACTGAAGGTATGTCAAGTTACACACATAACTTTGAATAACCACCTGCGTATGTAACTGTTGGTTTTTGTGAAACAGATACTGCTACTATTATGAATGTACAACTGTGAAAAGTAAAATTCATAGCAGCAGCTAGTATTCTACACTGTACACAGAAGCTCTTACCACCTCTTAAGCTCACGGTGACTTCACTTTGAAGGTGTTGGGAAGTATTGCAAAGAGTTTGTCAAAAGATTGTCGAGAGCTGGCTGCGAAGATAAGATCAAAAAGTAATGATCATTCTGTCAAAGCTTTCTATTGATCTTAAAGACATTTCCTCCTGCAGGGTAAAATACATTTTATAATAATCATTACCCGCCATTTGCATTCATGCTGCAAGCATGCAGAGATTCTGCCCATCTATCCAGAGTGGCAGGGCCTTGTTCGGTTTGGAGAGCACAAATGATCATCTTTCAATCTTGTCAGACACAAAACCACAAGATGCTGACATTGCAAAATGTGCTAAGCTGTTTCCTTTAGTTATATATTTTAGTTTTAAACTAAGTGCAGCTGTAAAAAACTGGATAAAACATGTCATGACTTGTGCATTTCTTATTTGTTTGCTTTTAGTTTTGATGAAAAAGCAAACAAAAGCAAAATACAGCAGATTACCGCACCCACCAAGTCCTTATATACACTGAGCAATTTTAAAATAGACAACAAAGAAACACTTAACTTGTCCTTGCCTCATTTTATTCTCTCCAGGCTATGCTGGCCTTCAGGAAATTCAGCTCCAAAAAAAAAAGAGAAATACACACAGGCATTGAGTGGGAGGTTTTCCTGTAGGAAAGTTTTGTTTCCTTGAGTGGCAAACAAGAGCTCTGAAAACAAAGAGTCAAGTTCATGACCTAACAACAGATTAGCATTATTTTCAAACAGCTTGTCCAGATAGAGAAAGAGAAAAAACAACCACAAAGCCTTCCAAAAAATGAAGATATTGATGTGTTTATGAGCACTTGGTTTAATCTAATTTTTGTTGGCATAAAAGTCAATAAGACTGCAGCCTGTGTTGAAAATATATCCTTTAAAATAGGGGATTATCACGCTTACCGGAAGTTGCCGGCTTTTGACCTTCCTCTTCCGGGCCATGTTAACGACAGCCGTCCTGCTCGGTTATACTGTAAATCGGATAATTCAAACATTTTAAGTCATCTAGACTGAAGTGATACTGGATCAAAAGCTGGATCAAAGCGATCGATTTGCCGCGGTGAAGGGACGAATTATAATAAAACACGTTTGTTTGTCGCCGGTGTGGCACAACACCGGCACTTCAAGCATGCTAGCATTAGCCAGCTAACGTTTACTGACGTGCTTAACATTGTGCGTCTTAAAACACACAAACATCTGAAAATCGGGCTGTCCCCCCGTTTCCAGTGGAACAACTGGGGACTGCCAAGAAAGGAGACGCTTTCAGATGATTGTGTGTTTTCAAGCCGCACAAAGTTGCTGGCTAATGCTAACCTGCTAACACGACTGCGCAGTCTGCCGGCCACAAACAAACGTGTGTCGTTTTATTATAAAGTTCGGTCCTTCACCGCGGCAATTTCGTTTTTCCCTTCTTCCTCAGCATCACTTCAGTCTGGAAGAAACGGCATTAGCGTTTATCCGATTTACAAAGTTAGCAGAGTAGTAGCTGGCGAACTATTGTTAGCAGGTTAGCATTAGCCAGCTTGATGACTTGCCTAACTTTGTGCGGCTGAAAACACACAATCACTGAAGCGTCTCCTTTCTTGGCAGTCCCCAGTTGTTCCACTGGAAACGGGGAGGTACAGACCCGATTTTCAGATGTTTGTGTGTTTTAAGACGCACAATGTAGCACGTGTAACGTTAGCTGGCTAATGCTAGCATGCTGTGAAGTGCAGGTTGTGCCCCACTGGGGACAAAAAACGTGGTTTTATTATAAAGTTCGGCCCTTCACCGCGGCAACGATCGCTTGATCAGCTTTTGTCAGTTCACTTCAGCTAGAATGAAACTAATATGTTGGGTTTCCGATTAAACAGAAAGAGAGAACGGCTGTCGTTAACATGGCCCGGAACAGGAAGGTCAATGTTTCAACTTCCGGAAACCGGAACGCGGAAATGTGATAATCCCCTACTGTATTTGTTTCCTTAGTTCATCACAGTTGAAACATTGCCAACCTTAGATGGGTTTATGGCATCTTCTGCCATGAACAGGGTCGCAATTTTGGAATTATATAGAAAAAGAAAAATACACCAAGAGTGTTATTACAGAGATGGGACTGACAGAAAAATATCTTATCAAAGAACCCTGATGGGCAAGCTTACAAAAAGGAACTTAACTTCTGTGAGGCTCTGCTTCCTGCCAAGGATGAAGAATGATGGAGGGGTTTATATTTGCCCTGATGTGCCACAGAGGATGAAGAAGGTTAAGTCAGTAGTTATACCCTGGTCTCAGAAACCTGGATAAGCCCTCAGATTCAAGAGACCTGAATGTGGCAGCTGGAAAATGGTGATAAAAATAGCAGGTAAACAGCTCTGCATTTTCTGTGGGTGTGTCATCAGCTTGAACTGTGTGGTATTTATCAGTAAAAAAAATGGGGAAAATGATCATCCACTAAAAAAAGAAGATGCATGATAAGATTTGCAACCAGGATACCAGCGTGCACGTCATATTCTCAGCTCATTTATCATAATGAGGGGCAACGTCCTATGTGACTTAGCGCTGATTAATTAAGTTACTGCATAACTCTTAAAATACCATTGTTAAAAAGCACCAATATTAGCAGGCCGACTGACTTCTCTTTATTTCAGTAATAATTTACATAAACAATGTTATTTTCATGCTAAGGCAATTTAGTGAAATTTTTTATGATGGAAGCATAATTCAAGAGCAATGACTTTTAGTTCTCTAAACTGGAAAGTGAGGGTCTTTACAGTAGCATAATCAAAAAAGAAAAAAAAATAATAAAGACACATTCTTCACAGAGTTTTGTTTGTGTCAAAAAGCTTTACTTCTCCATTCAAGTGAAAATCAAAAATGTTCCAACTCTGGAGCTGTGATTGGACAAAACACCTTCAGTATTGGCCTCCAGTAGCACATTATCTTTACTTGACCTGTCGCACTGTGTCTATGTGTGTGTCTGTGCGTTTCTGTTTGTGCAGAACTTGCCTGAGTCCACTCCAAGTTGAAACTTCCAGATAAGGGGACAGAAGCAGCTCAGACAGAAATAATCGCAAAGTGAAAGATAAAAAGTGGAAAGCCACCAGTCAAATTAAGTTACTCGCATCAAACAACTGGGCAAATGTTTCAAAGATCTTGTATTTCATGACTTAATATCAAGTGTTCCAGTTGTCCAAGTCAATAAAGTGGCAAGAAAGTTATTTGGTTAGATTGGATGAAGACTATCAATGCATCTGTTCAAATAAAGATAATGTGGAGTTCCCCAAGGCTCTGTTTGGGGCTTTTTTATTGTTAAGCATCTATGTGCTCCCACTGGCATGATTTATGGAAACAAATCAAATATCTTATCACAATTATGTTGATGACACGACTTAAATCAGTACAAGGACATGCCAAAGCTTTCTACAACTAAATAAAGAAAAGACTGAAATCATTGTCATTGGAAGCCAAGATGAGCAAAGATTAGTGCCCAGTTTCAGTCAACAGTGTTAAAAATGATGAATTAATCCAGAAATCTGGTTCCAAGATTTCTAGAGATTTCTCAGTGTCCATTTTGGACAATTTTAACAACTACACTAAAGCAATAACCAAGTTAGCTTTTCAATATAGAACATCTTGAATAAGGAGGCTAGGCTATATGATTTAGAAAAACTATGCCATGCATTTGTTTTCAGTAGGCTTGAACAGTCTGACATTTGAAAAAAAAGAAAAAAACAACAAAAAAAAACCCCCAACAAAACAACTGCAACTAATCCAGAATGCTGCCGCTCATTTCTTCACAAAGACCTGGTTCTCAGACCTTTTCACTGGCTTTCTGTTTGCCTTTGAATTGATTTTGCAATTTTACCACTTGTTTCCAAGACACTAAGGGCCTGATTTACAAAGACTCCAAATTGCGAGGCTAATGTCTTTGCCTGAAAAAATAGCGTGCGCTGTCATTTTAGCGTTTGCGGGTGATCTAAAAGATTACACGCGCAATGTAACAGGGAACAGAGGTTTAAATGGGATTTGCGTGCGCTCTCTGCGCCAGGAAAGTTCAGAAGAGCATGTGGTAAACGCAAAATGAAATTCATCCTGATAGAGAGATGTTAGTTTAGAGATATAATGAGGAAATAAAAAAAGAATATAAGATAAATATGAAGAGTTATTTGCAAAAAAAGACAAACGCCATTTAGAAAAAACGGAGTTACTGCTTTTGCACATAAACTTTCATTTACTTGAATATTTTAGAAAAAAGCTCACGGAAGTAGAGGGTTTTAATGATGTAAAATGGAGATAGGAGGTTTGTACCGGACAGCAACAAAAGTTAACTCCGTTTTTCCACAGTGGCGTTTGTCTGTTTTTGCAAATGAACTCTTCATAATAACTATAAATAAAAATAATGCAGAAGGTTTCCCTGTGGATCGTAAGAAGAGGCCAGTTTAAGGACGTGGATAGGACACGCTGTTGAAGATGATCTGATATTACGCACAGACTGCGCGCTCTTTGGCACAATGCCAGGCGCGGGACCTGCGTATTGCCCCCACCCATGCAAAACTCAGTAAAAAAATAGTATCATTAGTTTGTGCGACGTTACTGGTTATTTTCACTGAGTTTTTGTGGGGTGGGGGCCAACTCACGCAGGACAGCAACCTCAGAAAGCAGCAGCAGTCGCTGCGGCGTGGAGGAGCAGGAGATGATTTTAATTTAAAAATATGCCATTGGCAAAAAGTAAAAGAAAATAAAAAGACATAATTAATGTCAGCTTTAACTCCCATGATGCTGCAGCTGCAGATGTTCTGGTTCATGTCTAGAATAACTCGTGTTTAACAGTGATGTTGATTGTTATTTAATTAAATAATGAAAACTTGACGTGTCGCCTGAACACATCATGAAAAATGGTTCTGACCCGATGTCTGCAGCCTGTGTGCAGCATCTTTCAGCCATCAGTGCGTAAAGCTGCCAGTTATACCTGCTTTTCAGCGTGCTAAATTCACGCAATCTTTTGCCCCCGCTTTCCTTTGAACAGTTGATAGATCACATTGCGTGTCAAACTGAGGTTTGCATAGTCTCCCCCAATATTTGCGCCCGGAGAACGCCCAGTGCATTCACTGCAGAGTGAAAATGGACAGCGGCGCTATTTTGCCCCTTGCAGGTGCACCTCCTTTGCCCTGCTTTGTAATCGCTGGCGGTGCGGGTAAGAAGATGGCCGTTTTAAAGTGCAAACCGATCGGGCCCTAAATGGTTCTGAGCCTAAATATATGTTATGTACAGCCGAGACTTATAACATCATGTGGGTCAAATTTGATTTCTCTCCCAAGAGTTCACACAAAACAAGGAGAACCAGTATTAGTTTTTCTGCTCCTATATAATAAAAAATACAGCAGAAAAATTCAAATCTGCTCCAAACTTTATTCAAAATCAGACCTTAAAACTTTCTCATTTGTCACTTGTTTGTATCATTATGTAACTCACCATATATATTTTTCTGAAGTTTTTTGTGGCATATTTGGTTGTCTTATGAAATGTGCTTTATAAATAAATGTGCCTTGCTTTGCCATTTGAAACTGAGATACTGGGCTGGAATTCAGGACATAGCTTTTCTAGGTATAAATCAGAATATGTTTTAAATCACATTAATTCTAAGATAAGACGATGGATGAAAAAAGTTAATCACAGCAACATCATGAGCAGGAGCAATTTTTTCAGTCAGTTTTTAGAAACTTTTTTTTTTTTTTTAGGAATCTCTTTTAGCATATATGATCATTTGGATATTTATTGCACCCACAGCATATATCTTTTGGTGTAGCTCTACACCTCCCACAGAGGAGCATGATTTACCTCTAAGAAGAAGCTTGTATTGACCCTCCTTTCCATTACATGATGGCTTTACACCCTGGTGAATTCTATTGACCTCGCCACATCTTCGTTTAGTGTATTATACTTAACAGAGAATGTACACCACTCCCTTTCATCGGTGGAAGTCATCATCCCATGTCTTTGATCACAAAATTACAACAGCTTTTCAGGCCTAAATGAGCTTGTAGGATTCATGCTCGATTGCCTGAGTGTGTGGCTTGATACAAGAAGATCTGGCCCTTATCTAATCTTGAATTGATTACTGTACATGTTTTCCTCCTCTCTCAACAGAAGAGCTCAATGTCATCTCCTGTTAAGTGAGAACACCCACAGTAAGCAGTCTGACGGGGCTCTCGAAGAAGACTCATATAAGGTTTTTTGCTTTGATATCCTGGCTTTAAAAAAAAAAAAAAAAAAAAAAAAACTAGCAGCAGAGCCATGAATCTTTATAACACAAGTAGCATTAGGATGCAACATTATTTTCCTTTCCTTTCATGTGCAATATTAAGTCATTGTGTTTTGTAATTCCATGAAAAGGTTACATAGCAGTGGTGGAGCTAGACTTTATTACATGGAGTGGCCAGAGGGTAGGCAAGACTTTATCAGGGGGGACAAATACAAACCAAGGAGATTACAATGTTCCTCTCTCTAATGCTCATTAGAGCTCCCATCTATGACCCCATCTAACTCATGTGATCATGGGATTGATGATCTCTCTCCCTACTGTAGCAGTTCTGCTTTACTGTCTGGTGGTAGTATCCTGGATTCTTGTATCTGACCACAATGACTTGTGTGGCTAACTCGATGTTGAGAGCTGTTGGACTGCCGACACATTGGTGGCTCAGCCTGAACTCTGCCCTTCCTCTTTTTAAAAAAAAAGTCCAAAATATCTCCTTTTTATTTAATATGTTCCTATACAAAGTCAGAGTGACTACTAGGGTTGCTACCTTTCAGAAATGAAAATAAGGGATACCCACCACAGTTCCTTGAGGTCCATTTCCCACCGTTGCCATCTCGCTGTGTCGCGTGTTGTCATTCCTGGAAAATATTAAAATGGGCAAAGACAAGGCCTCTCCGAGCCTTTGGGCAAATGATTGACAGCCAAGCTAGATGCTAACCGAGCTAATCTGAAGTGAACAGGAACAAACGTTGATGGAGAGTCTAAAAGTAAGACATGCTCAGACTTGCTTTTAACCAGCTAAAACCCACCATTGTGCAACCCTGCCACAGGGTAAGCCCTTTCTGGGAGCAAGCTCAGAGCTAACTATTAGCCACCACGGCTAAAACCGGCACCTTGTCTGCCACCTGTCAATCAAAATGACACGCCCCTAATTATGTGCAATTTCAAGATTAATGGATGACTAATAAAAAAATTCACCCCCCTCACTGACATGAAGGTAAACCTGACCTTTTAAACCTAGAATGATTTTTTGAACCACGATGTAAACATGTTTATTTCTGCTGTGAAGTTGGCCGTTTTCAAGGATAACTTTCTAGGAGCTTATACAGTAAGTACATTTACTCAACGGTAAACTTTCTGTATAACTTTGATTCCTTCGGGAGATATTTTGTTGAGTCGTCCTTTGGCACACATATAATAGGAGAGTTCAGTTAACTCTCCATTAGTTATTGGGGGGTTTCTCTCACTCTACAGGCCGCCACGTGCCCCCGATCGTTGCCACTGCAGTACAGCTGAGAAAAGCAGCTCGCTACCCAGACACCAACAAACCACAGCGGGTTTCTCCCCACAGCGGGGCCCTTTGACACTGCCTGTCATTAATCTCCACTCCGCGGCAGGTAATCAGCTGATTTCAGGTGGTACTAAAGAGAGCTTATGTTAGCAGCTAGCAGCTACTGGCTTTGACGTCAATGGCGGCGGCAAATCCAAAATCCCGTACTGTGGAGAGCGCGCTCTTGTGGCCGATTCTGGTGTGACGAGAGAGCCCGCACTAAAAAACGAAGCCAAAGTAAAAGATAAGAAAAAATAGAAAAAAATAGAAAAAAAAAAAAAAAAAAACGAAGCCACTTTCACTCCTCTGAGTTTCTGGCACGTTTTAAATGAGGTTCTATTCCAATACACATGTTTTAACATGAAAAAGTGGGATTTCCGGGTGATGACTCCTTTAGGGTTACTTCCAGGACCTTCATTTTTCTCCAGCTGAGTTTGCCCCTTGGTCTTTACAGAAAAGTTATTGTAGTTACAGAATTTGGCCACCATAGAGCAATGACTTATCCAAAACTCTGGCAATGATTACTTTAATATGGACATGTGTTTATCAACATCTGTTAAATATTAGTAACTAAAAAATGGTGCAGGATGTTCATCAAGTATTTAAATCACATTTAAACTTCAGAAAATAATGTCTCTACTTAAATGATTGTGTATTGATTCAGCTTTTTAAATCTTTAGAATCATGTTGGTGCAGACAACCCAATTCTGAGAGCAGGGCTTTGGCGCTGCGATGCATTCTGGGTTTCGTGTTCATAGGTCTAAAATATTCCCTCTTCATCCGCTAGGGGCCGGGTGCGAAAGAGAGCAAATCCCCTCTAGACTCCAACGTTAAAACCGCCAACTTCACAGCAGAAATAAACATGTTTACAGCCTGGTTCAAAACATCATTTAAGGTTTAACAGGTCAAGTTTACTGTCAACGGTGAAGGGGGTGAATTGTTTATAATTCATCCGTTTAGATGTTACTTTTGAAATCACGCATAATTAGGGGCGTGTCCTTTTGATTAACAGGCGGCAGCACGGATCCCAGCCTGCTACAACTACAACTTGGCTCCTTGTTTGCTCCTAGGATGGACTCAGCCTGTCGCAGAGTAGCATAACTCTGGATGACTAATAAAGAAATGACTTAAAAACCTTCACTTTAGACTGGATTATTGTATTTAAAGTGCAAAAATGTGCACCTTCTTGCACATACACCTACACTACATTTTATGTTTCAATGCCAACTCTATAACCAAAGTTTAGAATTTTTTTAGTTCATATAAAGGGAGCATTACTTTTTCTCTTTTGCACTGAACCTTGGCATTGAATATAAATTGTGAAGCCTGCGTTTATCTTTTACAATCTTGTCTTGCATGGGCTGAAAGAAAATTCCTCTGAATAAATTTGGAAAACAAGAATTCAGAGGAATTATATGACCACTCCAAAATTAAACCTTTCATTGTCACTTTCTATAGTGTTTTTCCTGTGTAAGTGGGTGAGCCAGGCCACGCTGAGGTCTAAATTTGTATAACACTATGCAGAACATGAAGGATGAGGCTGATACAGACTGTATGCAGACTCAGCAAAATGTCTCATGGATCAAAACAATATCATTCTAATAGACAAGGAAAGGGAGATTCTGCTCAGTCAGTGAGGAGCTGAAAACACTAGATGCGCTGATCAACTGTACTTTGAGGAAAATGTAAGTTTCTTGATGCAAACTAAATTCAATATACCAAAGACAAATGTGGATTATTTGTGCCTGTCAGTCACTGCTGTTGTGAGACATTGCTGCTGCAGCATGATGGCTGGGATATTATCCTTTCTTTTCCATGTGATAGGAGCAAGAAATGCTTGTTTTGCAGATTTTCATTTAAAAAAATTGATTTTTTTTTTTTTGCACTGTTAATTCAAGCTATGCTGAGAAAGTTTAGCAGCAGTTTTAGCTCACAGAAATTTTCAGGTCTTTACGATTTATTTCTTATGGAAATGATAAAACCAAACTTGGGGGAGTGTTTGATCAAATCAAAAACAGACAGAAATATTTTATATGTGCAAATATTCAGACTCTTTGTAATGGCACCTGCAACTGAACTTCCGTCTTTAGATACTTCTTTACATCAGAGCTCACCGGTGCCTGATGGATTTCCACAGACATAACTGAGAAGGCACACGTTTTATCACAGTCTGTCAGAAAAAAACAAGTCAGGACTTTAAGGGTGTTTATAGCCAGGCAAGACTGTGTCAAGTTTTAGATCTAAGCAAGGCTGAAAGGACCAAAATGCCCTAAAACATGACATTTGGAGACCAAACTTCATCATCAGGATGTTGGTCAGATAGCCAATGGTCTCTGATATCCAAAGTGCTTTTGTTAAAATAAGCAGACCTTACAAAAACAACCACCCATGTGGCACTGTGGCAAAGGAAATATGGGTAATATTCAAAAGATTTCAAATTCTTACTTTATTGAACTCCTGAAATGGTAAAGCTACAATAAAAACCTAAACTCAATACAGCATTTCTAGATAGAGACATAAAGGTTGTTTTGTTTAATGATTTCCTCCAATGCAGAGATGTTTTACAAAAACGTGGCTCTCCAAATGACTCCTCCTCTCACATGCTGTTCACAGGCCATCTAAATACTGTGCAGCTTTTTTCAATGACTTTGCTGAACTGCTGTCAATAATCTTTTGATTTTGACTGTGTACACTAGGGCTGGGAATCACTAGGTACCTTGCGATACGATACTATCACGATATTTTGCCTACGATAACGATAATATCACGATACAGTAATTCTGCCAAAATCAATATATTGCAATAGATTTATCCACGATAGACCACAGTGTTTGTCCCTGAAGACATTCCAAATTTATTGACCAAAGTGAATCCATGTAAAATGAAATACAAAATATTATCAATCAGTAGCACATACGTGACATCGGTTCATATAAAATGAGCAAAACAGTAAAACAAAGTGCACAGTGGTTCTTCTTAAGAAAGCATATAAAAAATAAACATTTCAGTCATTATTTCTTCATGATCTCAAACAACTGGGTGGTCAATGACAACCTGGACACACATTTTAATTTGTACTTCACACCATGTTTAAAGTTTAACCTGAACCTGCAGCCTGCACATAGATATCAGTGCTAATGCAGGGACTTTTCTACATGCTGAACCACTACAGAAAGAACAACGAAATCTCGCGAGATCTCACTGGTCTCTTACAAAATCTCGCGAGATTTCGTAAAAATATCGATACAGCTTTTTAAAATATCGATATGATATCGCAACACAAAATATCGCGATATTTCAGTGTATCGATATTTTGGCACACCCCTAGTGTACACACGAAAAGCCCCCGGGTCAAACTGCTGGGTTAAAAAGGGACCAACTACTTTCTGGGTTATTACAACCCAGACATTTGGGTTATTGGGTTGTTGACCCAACTTCTGAGTTAAAATAACCCAAAATGTAGTCAATATAACCCAACTTCAGGGTCAAATATTCAACCCGAAAGTTAGGTCAAAAAAATAACCCAAGTTTCTGGGACGAAGTAACGCAGAAATTTGTTAGTTCCTTTTTCCTTCCAGCAGTGAAGTTTTTAGTGTGTAGTAGTTGTTTGTGATTTCAACATTCATGCTGATGACCCCAAGGACAGATGGGACCAAAGAATTGTGTTCTGTTCTTGATCATTTTGGCCTATCTCTGCATGTGAAAGAGAGAACACACAACAAAGGACACCATCTGGATCTAGTCATCTCTAAAGGCCTGAATATTTCCAAGGTTGTGCTGATGGATGTTGTTCTGTCTGCTATTGTCAACACAAATGGCCAAGTGGAGGTTGTCAAAGGTTATCACAAACCAGTACATTGATGAGATGTCTACAAACTTTCTCCTCGTCCTCTCTCCTGTCCCTTAGCTGATGAGCTTGTGGATCATTTCAATGGAAAAATATTTCACTTTAATTTGATTTAGGATCCACCGATCAAAATGAAACAATATGAAACAATATAACCAATAAACAAGGTTATTGTTTTCTAAACATAACTGTAAACTCTTACTCACAATCTCCCTGTCATATCCACAATCATAAGTGTGTATTTTCTTAAAACGTCAACATGAGAATCCCCACTCAGGTGGAAAATGTGTCAGAGGAACTTCAAACTAAAGCAATTTTCAAAATAAAAGTGGGTTCGATGGGGATTTTTTTCCCAAATTTGGGTCAATTTTGGATCGATGTGTTGTTACACTCCTAATCACTGCCAGAACGAGAGCTGCATGGAGAAATGCCACGCTGGGTGGAGCTGAACAACCAGAATGTTGAAAAGCTGAACACAGATGAGAAAAACAAAGTTGCAGGTTGACCGTGAGATCTATAAAGAGAGGCTGAGGATTCATGATCTGGAGCTCAGATATGCAAGACAATCATTCCTTTTTGCAGCAGCAGATAATGCAATATTGCTCATGCCTTGTTTGTTACTGTTGACAGACTAACTAATCCTCCTGTGTTAGAAAGCCTGGGAGTTCTACCCAATGGGCCTGGAATGAGTTTGCTTCTTTCTTTAGTGACGAAATTCAAGAAATTCAGGCAGGCAGTGCTTCAAAGGCAGGGACAGGTCAAATGTCAACACTCTGTCCATTTAGAGGAAGAACAAGCAACCTGACACGTTTCTCCTATCAGTCTGAAAATCTAGATGAGATCATTGGCCATCTGAAATCCACCACTTGCTGTCTTTATACCTGGCCAACTGGGTTTTACATTTAAAATCCTGCTGTTAGTTTGCAAATTACTAAATGGTTTAGGGCCTAAATACATTCAGGATCTTCTGGCTTGTTATGAACCAACCAGATCCCTCAGGTCATCAGGGTCAAGTCTACTTTCTGTCCCCAGAGTCACAGCTAAACATGGAAAGGCAACGCTCGGATTTTATGCTCCTCACATGTGGAACAAACTCCCAGAGACCTGCAGGTCTGCTGAAACTCTCAGCTGCTTTAAATCAAGGTTGAACACTTTTTTCATTTGCTGCTGCCTTTTATCAAAACAGCTGTTAATTATTTTCATCTTATTTGTTGCATTTCATTTTATTTCAAATTTTCTAAATTTCTGTTATTTCTATTTAAAGTTTTTTTTTTCCTGCTAATGCTTTTATTATTCTATGTAAAACACTTTGAATTGTACTGTATATGAAATGTGCTATACAAATAAACTTACCTTGGCCTGCCCAAAGATGTCTTTAAACTGAGCTCAGCTTAGTTGAACTTTGATTATATTGCAAGAATACGAATTTTTTTTTCAAAGAAAGTGATCACTTAGGTAGACTTAAAACGTCATGCTAAACGTGCTTTTTTAAAAATATTTTTAATTTTAATTTTTGATTTATAGAGTGGTAAATTAATTTGAAATAAAGTCTGAAACATTTCAGCACACTAATATAATAATATTAAATATATTTCTGGGTTTCATTGCTTTTCTGTGTTGCAGTAAAAAAAACAAAAAAACACAGGCCCCATTTTTCACCTAATTCAAGTTCAGTCAATATTACAGCTTTTTACCACTTAAATGTCCTGGCTGCATTTAGAAAATTATATTAAATAAAACAACATTTAACATTAACAAAATGATCATGCTAGGAAAAAAAAATAGTCAACTGTAAATGCAAATGCTTTTACTTCACACTTTACATGCAGTTCTTCTTATGACCACTGGGGGGCGCATATTCAATCAAACCTTTATTAACGGACACATATATGATCCATAGCACAAAACAAAACAATAAAAACAATAAAATAAAGTAAAAAAAACAGAAACAGATACAGGCCTAATTCATAATGTCACACATTATTTACACGAAGACTTAAACACCAATGATTCCACATAGGTGAGAAAAGCCTGACTGAGCTTAATGTCAGTCAATGTCAATGTTAATAAAATACTGTTTGCAAAATCTAATAACCTGCACATACATTTATACATAAAATTGCGCAACACCGCAAAACAAGTAGGCACGCCTACTTGTTAGGCGTGCCTACTTGTTTTGCCTATATTATTTTAAGCAAGGACAGATCGTATCTGCCTGAATGGAAAAAAACATGGACATATTTTTAGGACAGTTTCAACAGTTTGGTGAGCAACACCTATTTGAAAATTCTTGTACTCAAATGTTAACGAGACGAGAAGACTGGTAATTGAAAAATTCATTCAAATCAGATTGTCTGTTCGGACCTGCTTGTTTGGTTTTGTACATTGTATAATGTGGAAGAAAAGAAAACACTTTAGAGACTTTATTTTTAATTACCATGAGTATTTTCCGATCAGTATGATGCAGCGGAAAGCCCGACAGAACTGTCAAGTGACATTCACATGTAGTTATTTTGTTGTCAGTCATAAACCAGTGCCCTGTCACATGTTCACATCCAACACAAGTGCTGTCTAAACACTGGCACATCTCAGGGAGTAATTACAACTAGATCAAATTTGGAAAGATTACGGTGTAGGAAAATAAATGTGTCATTCTGCAACCCTTTGTGTCTAAAACTTTATGCAAGAGATATTCACTCAGCATCTGCAATATCTTTGTTTTCCTCACAGTCTCACAGGTAGCTCTATAGCCTTGAGGTCCTACAAAATATTAAATGTTCTTTTTTATGGCTCTCTTTAGAAGATGATCTAGCAGGTAACCTTGCCTGACAGTGTTGTAACCTCTGGCTACAACAAATGAACAACTAAATTCTGGATCAATAGGGTAAAAAGGAAGGCCAAACTCACGTGATTTACATACAAAGACACACAAATACGGCGGAGAGTTCAATTATTCAGTACACTATCAAACTTAGTTTAAAGGCGTATCATCAGATTCATCTCATTAATCCCAGTATTCTCAAGGTATGACTGTGTTAGCTCAGAAAAAGTGTATTTACAGTGATTTACACCCATACACTATGAACTGATGCAAGCCCATAGTGCTACATCACATTAGTCTGACAGCTTTCAGTCAAATATTAATAAAACATAGCTATGATATAAATAAAAATGCCAACTCTGTAAAGTTCACAAAGTTAAGTTGATTAACATAATTGCAGGTTTCTCGGCTTTCCTATTTTGCCGTTTCAAAGTATAATATGACTTAATTCCCCACAACAATCTGACTCCTATAATTAGGGAACAACGTAAGCCCACCTATCAAATGGCAAGAATGGTTTCCAACTCTGCCAACTAACATTAAAATGCCATTTGAATGCTAATGCCTCTGTAATTGTATTATTGTACAACACATAACAAATGCAATGCAAACATAAGCTAATTAGTACATTGCATATAGGCTTCCAGAAATGGGTGCTTCAGGATTGCTAACACACCAACACAGCACAATGCTCTGAAAGTGTTCTTTGAAAATTACCAGGTTATATTTAATGTTACTTCTGCTTAAGTACAGGATATGAATATTTTATTAAATACTGCTCGTATAAAAAGGGGAAAAAAGTGAAGCTAATCACTGCAATATGAGATGAATTAAATCATCTCGGAGCCTTGCCTCCTTTAACTGAGATAATGTCTGCTTAATTGGAAAAAGGACACCAATCAGACGCCATATGCTCAAAGGCTGCAGATAGGCATTAATTAGTAAAAACGTAATTTCACAGAAGCAGTCTGGAACAGCCACAAGACAGCGGTGTAGATTTCACTGACCACATCCTTGACAATAGGACGCAGCTAAATGACAGATTATAAAAGAGAGAGGTAATTGAAAAAGCACATTTCTTTCATGTGGTCATTAGCGCGCGCACAAACGAACGCCCGCGCGTGCACTCAGGCTCATATATTGTCATTTCTCAACAGGTTCGCTGGGGTAGTTAAGACCTCTCTCACTCTTCCCCGCTCCCTCTATCTCTCTCTGTCTCACACTCTCCCTCTCCCCTCCTCTTCTTCCGAAAACCTAAAAGCTGCCGGCTCGCGCGCGCTTGGTAATTATTCCACTCTCGCGCAGCTGAGTGGCGACAGCCGAAAGCTCCGCACCACTTTCCACCTCTCTACACCTCTCCGCACTGCGATTCCGGGAGGTGCGCGGACGGCTCTGTCGGAAGCCCCCCCACCACCACCACACCTGGACCAGGGCGTTCGTCGGGACACGGGGACGTGTTTAGAGGAGTCTCGAGCTCACGACAAATGCCCGAGACCCGCGGCAGGTGCCCCCAGGCCCGATGGGGAGGAAGACAAGCAGAACAGTGATGGGACAGTTTTCGGGAGGATGCTACTTGAGTTTTGCTGTCCTCGTGCTCCTTGGTTTGCAAGTCCCGGCCGCGGTGGCTCGAGGTAAGCAGCACCGACACGCGCATCCCTTCCCTCCTGGAAGCTTATGTTTCGTCTGTAAACTCAGTAGAAGGTGCGCGTGTGTGTGAGAGCAGTTCAATAGCGGTGCTTTGACTTAGTTTGGGTTTTTTCAAAAGTGTTTTCCCCACTTTTTATTTAAATTATGACGAGTTTTACACGATGTTTGCAACAAAGGCTGATGTAGGATATGGGTGTGTAATGTTTTTAATGAGGCAAGCGTTTAATATTTAAAAATGAAACACGAGTCATATTTAAACTAGGCTAAATGAAAAATGAAATGTAAGCTTACTCTTTTTTTTGGAAGTGCCTGAGCCGTGTGATAGGCTATTTCTCATTTTCTCTATATGCACACTTTTATTTAAGTTTTAAAAAAAAATATTGCTGGACAGTTTGGACACGCTGCCTTAATTCAGCTAAAAAAAAGATGCTTAGCTGATGAGTTGATACCAGTTTCCTGCTCACATTCAGTCAGCGGCGTGGGTTATTGTTCCACGCCATTGTTCTTCATTTAGCTTTGTGATATATGGAGAAATCAGCTTCATGGAAAACATTCTGTTCGTGGAGATGCAGAGCTGTTATGCAGACTTTCCCCAGTGTCTGGGCTCGGTCAGAGAACAGATGAGATCACAAATCTTTTTTTTTGTGGTGAATCTGTCCTGACCTATTGACATCCATTTAGTCCAAGTGGCAGTGCAACAAAGTTGCATTTGCAAGTCAATTAGTTAACTAGCCCCAAGGTTTTCATTTTTGCATCTCAAGTTTTTGAAATTAGCTCCGACTTGGAAATTTGCATAGCATAAATATTAGATGAAGCATTAGTATCTTTAGGGCAACTTTCTATGTAAGGATCAGGAGGGTTTTTGTCATTTTCTTAAAGTTCGTCTGAAAGGCGCTGAAGATAACCTTTAAAAACTGGCTCCGAATTGTATTTATGTGGCCAGCATTTCCACAGAACTCCCATTTACATGTGAAACGTTGCATGGCATTTAAAAAAAGTGAGCTGTTCTGTGCCTGGCAGGAAAAGGGAAAAACAAGCCTACAAGTGCATGAAAGTATGCGTTTCAGTGTTTTGAAGATGTAGTTAAGCGGCATAGGTGCATTTTGTTGGTTGGAAATGACTCTTACTCAGGCTGTAAAATAAATATTTATATTTTGCTATAATATGGATGTTAAGACATTATGTAAACACGGCATTTGGAAAGGAAAAGCCTATCTGCACATAGAAAATGAATGTAATAGCAAGGCAGAGTTATGGAGTGCGGCTTGAATAAAATTTCAAGTCTCTAAAGCGACATATTGATGTAGACCCAATGCAGGTTGCCTGTCAGCTGTCACACATAAGAGCACTCCAATAAGGAGTGTGTGGACATTGAATCCTTTTTTAAAGCTGGATTTTATGTAACTTTTTAAAAGAAAACAACTTTACATGGAAAGTAGGGGGTAAGTACACCATGTCCCACTGGAACAGCAGTATACAAGCTGATTTCTGGTTAATTTAACAAACGTACCTTAATTTGGACGCAAGATGAACATTTTCCTGATGTAAAGTGTAGAATTAAAAGTGAAAAAAACTCAAAGCACTAAGTTAACCCAATATTACACAGAAGTAATTCAAATTATCTTTTTGTTTCATTTTCTAGTACTTTTCTAAAAATGGCACTATTCATCATCAGCTCTTGGCTTTTTTTTTTTCTTTTTCAAGGCAAAATTATTTGTATAACATTTCATGAACAAGACAACTCAAAGGGCTTCATCAGTAATAAATTACCTACAGCTATTTTCTTTTTCTTTTTTTTTTTTTACCAATGGTAGGCATTAGGTATGGGCGATATGGACTAGAAAATGTATCATGATGATTTCTGGTTTTTATCATGGTAATAATAAGTGACAGTAAAAAAAATATCAGCCTAATCATTTGTATTATAAATCTATCAATACATTCTGTCTTGAGAGCCCTGAAATAATACTAGAAGGCACTGAACTACATCAGTTAAGTTCAAGTAGTATACCTGTATTGCAAAACTGTAGTGTCACCAAACAAGTCTGAATTATAAGAACAAATTTGACATTTATTCAAACGATGCAAACAGCAAAACTATATATAAATAACTGTAAATACAACCTGGTAAATTAAATTTGTCTTTATCTGATTGATTGATTGATTGATTGATTGATTGATTGATTGGTTTATTTAAGTGTCATACACTTGCGTGCCCAGCCCATATGGGCTTATATGACACTAATACCTTTTAACATAACAAAAAGACAGAGGAAGATGTCCAACATACAAACAGTTATACAATTTCAGGATACAGAGAGTTCTGTCTGAGCTTCCATGCCTTTTCCAAATAATTTACCAAACTGTATATCATAAAAAGATAAATTATTACCATATCGCCCATCCCTAGGAGGCATTCAATGGGATACTACACCCACAGAATGATGTGCCTTCATTTTCTTGTCACCCTCATGCTGATTAAGACTCAGGAGCACTTTTTTAATATCTCAAATGCAGCTGGAGATCCGTCCAATATAGTCCAAGTGTCCTGAGTGGGTAGCGTCCATAATTTACTCAAAACGACATCATTTAGTATATTTTTATATTCTAAACAGTAGAACATCGCACTTCCCCGATCCGCGTTCATGCGAGTTCACGACACAACGAAAGCCGCGGCAGACCAAACGAGAAGAGATCTTTCTTTTTCTTTTCAATAGCCAACCCCTCTTGTTTGTCCCCAGTTCTTTCGCTCTTAGAAATTTGCTGTTTGCATTGTGCTTCTTCTACGCTTGCATTACTGGCAGAGTATAGGCGCAAAAACACTGCAGCTACCGTAGTGTGTTGAACGAGCATCATGGCAGTGCAATGTTCTACTGTTTAGGCTATAAAAATATACTAAATGATGTAGTTTGGAGTAAATTATGGACGCTTCCCACTCAGGACACTTGGATTACATTGGACAAGCAGTACAGAGGAATGTTGCCAAGTTTTTGTGGACTTTTATGGACTTTTTTGTTTTGAGTGACCCCTATTCTATGAAAGTTGGCAGATCTCCGGCTGCATTTGAGATATTAAAGTGCTCCAGAGTCTTGCTCAGCATGAGGGTGAGTAGAAAACTAAACCACATCATTCCGTGGTCGTTGTATCCTTTTAAGCTACGTACAGTATATCTGTTGGACACGAGGCATCCACAACAAAAAGGACACACAGTAGCTGTTTTTTCAGTTAAAATTATTTTTTTTTTGCAAATAGTTCAGTTGATTAAACTTTTTTTTTTTTTTAATTGATGATATAAACACCTTTATTTACTAGCAGACCTAATATAGTTGAAATGTAGTCTTTACACTAGGATGGAATAAGAGATGCACTACTGATTATTTTCTTCGCCAGCTTGGGTCTGCTGATGAAACATTGACCATCAAATGTTTTATCTTTGAACTTGAAGCAGAGCTCATAGCAACATTTTTTACCCTTTTCAGACCCATATATTTTGAGACATTTTGGTTTAACATGTTCATATTTGCTTGTTGTGGATGACATTTTTTCTTGTTTTTACTGCATTTACAGCAACATTACAATTTTCACAGACCTGAGGGCTGCACAATATATTGCAAATATCATTACAGTATCAGCTTGCATCATGCATTTGCAAAGAGAGCCTAAACTGCAATATGTAAGAGTCTATTTTTCATATATTTAAAGAGGTGATGTTCCTGTTGCAGCTGTACATTCTTCCTGTGTCAATAACCAATCAAATGGACTTACTAATAGAACAATATAGTAATGAAGACCATTTTTTCCCCCTGTAATCTCGTTTGGCTACCCAACGTCCTGGTGTATGAGAGACTGCATATCCTGGTATTTTATTTATTGCAAATAATATCATCATTGCAAGTCTCAACAGTGTTATCGCATATTGGCAGCTTGCTTAAAATCGTGCAGCCCCAGACCTGCGTAATATTCATGCTCCCTTTTGTCCTCCTTGTCAGATGCTAAACAAAAGAGGATACATGAGAGAAACTATCACAACAGACTCTGATGAAATCCAAAGATCGCATATGAATTAGGCAATTAACATAAATACAGAAGTTTGTTTTCTTTATCTTTTTAGATTTCAGATCAACAGCAGCTGTACAAAGTTTTCCAAAAAGTGAAGGCTACTGAGCTAAGATTGAATCTTTGGTTTTATGTTTGTGTGACAGGGTTCTCGTCCGCCTGGCAGCCAAGGCTTTGAATTTTGGGAGAAACACAGCAACTCAAACTCCTCTTTTCGGTGTTGTGCTTTGTAGTCGGTCTATTTGCAGTTGCCTCCCAGCATGGCACATGGAGACCAGTGCTCATGTCCATTTCTGATGGCAGCTCACTTTGATGAAAAACAGGTTCTAGCTTTCAGTGTTTGCACTGGCATTGTTGTTTGTTTTTTTTTTAAACATCTTGTAAGTGCTTTATTGATCCAGAAAGTTTGAATCTGATTTACATGCAGTGCACTTCATTATTCAGGGAAAAAGGCCGTTGGCGGTTACGCTGTACTCTGTTTACACTTGTGCATATATTACCTATAACATTGAAACAAAGTGTTCGCTTTGTGTCAGGATGTCCATCTGAACGGTATCAACCTTTTTGCTGCTCATATGTGCAGATTTGACTCTAAAGTATCAGATCTGAAACTGATCAGCCAGACAGTCAAGTGATGCACTGCTGAAAAGAAATTCTGATATGCAAACACACAGTGCATCAAGATTTAAGCAGAATGAGCTTGAGGAAGATCACTGTGTACAACAACAGAAGACTGGTCCCTGTACAGCCAACAGCATAAGTCTGTTTAACCTTGTGTAACATTAATCTGCATTTCCCTGTTATTTCTGACCATTTTCTGAACAAACCTCCATGTTTTCATGAGCCAAATTCAAACCTTATTAACAGTAAAACGAAGCCACAACAAAAAGTAGACTATTTAGCCAAAGCTACATCAAAGTTAGCTAGTTTAGGGTTTTCCTCTGTACCCTACACTTCCATTGTTGCCAAAAGCTGTTAGACATATTTCACCATGCCACACGGTGGCAATGGTTTTTGTAGTTCTTTATTATGATGAACACGGGCATTGCAGTTTATTTAGAATCAGTCCCCAGACGTCATTCTCCTGCTGTAAATGTGACAAATGTCCACAAATTTCTGAAAATATCCTAACGCTATCCATGCGCTATAAGGCTTTTTATGAAACTTTATATTTATGGCCAGTTTTTGAGCGCTTACATACTCAGCAGTATAATGAATAGACTTGAAGCTGATTAAGTGCCACGGGGATGGACCAGCACACAATCGGTTTTGGTCTTTTGATTGGATTTGTCAAAATATAGATTAATGGCAGCCTTATTCTGTGAAATGGGATCTGTGAATTATGGAGGAAACTGGGTGGGCTTCTTCATTTAAAACATCAATTAGGTCCTAATGGGTTGTGTTGGTTTGTCAGTGTGGAATCAATAAATGTACCCCCTTTGGTTTGATATGAGTTTATGAAGCTGGCCCACTCCAAGCAAGTCGCCGTCACTCCACATCCAAATATGAATGAGGAGCAGCTGTTCTCATTCAGAGGTGCCAGATTAGCTTTAGATAAAGCCCTCTAGCCCTCATGCAAAAATATAGATATTGTGCTTTTCACAGCAGCGATATAAGTTGCAAGTCCAGCACATCATTTCATTTACTTTAAGTAACATAAATTTCTTTTTGAGTTGGATAAAACTTGGTAGCTGAGGCTTGGTGCTGCAGCACATGTAGTCCAGAGTACCTCCTGCTGCTGGAAAAGCATCCTGGTGGGGAGTATGTGTGTAGGGTAGAGGGAGGAGGGTGTTTGGGGTGGAGGGAGGAGTGAGTGTGGGTATGTAAGGTTGGAGGGTGGAGCTGGATGGTGCATGTGTGTTCTGCGTGTCTTTGTAGGATCTGAGGATACTTAAGCCACCTGCAGGTCCTCCTGTAGGGGATTGCTTTTGTTTTCCAGCGGAGACCTTGGAATGTTGTTTGGGGGTTTCTGTACAGATGCACCAGTGAACTGTGTAAGTGGATCCATGTTTTCTCTCCCCTCTCTCTCTCTCCACCTTCCTCACTCCTTTCTCTCTGTTCCATTTTCTATCATTGCTTCTATTGACTTTTGTTTTTCACTTGTCAGGCCCAGCAGTATGTTATGGATGAAATGAATAAACAGGATATCAAGGGGAGCCTTGTGTTCATAAAGCTCCCCTTGGCAAAGCAAAACTGGTCAACACAATAAAGCAGCCAGATCACCATTCTGTTTGCTATGATGCTGGACAGGACAAGTAGAAAGAGGGGGGAGGAAAAGCATCCTGATCTGAACACGGCCTTAGTGAAAAAACTTGCGAGGAACAGAAAGAAAGTGAGGGGGGAGGAGATAAAGAGCAGTGGAGTAATCTGCCATGTTTTATTTATCCCCCACAAAAAAACAACTGGCAGAATCTTTCTCGAGTCCCAGCTTTGATTTAACTGACATTTCCCATGATATGAATTCACGAGCGCAGCCAGAACGGCATCCACAGTTGTTTCTATTCTGTAAGAGATCGCACGGTGGTCATATTGCCCAGTTCCCCTGTTGCATTATTCAAAGGGAACCCATTTCTCTATCCAGCCCATCAAGCTCCACTCCCATCATTTCTTCTCCACATGGAAAAGGAAGTAAGCTCATCTACGGCCAAAAGAGGAACAGGAAATATTGTCTGTTGAAAACATGCATATTTTCAAACAGACAAATGTGTTGCATTATTCCTCCTGGGAATGTCATTGTGAGGAAAATGGATCTTTCCTCGAGGTTATGATAAACGCAGCTTCTGTGGTAATCAAATGGCAGTGGGTTTTTTGTGTGCTGTTGAGACTTTGCAGTCTTTTGATGCTTCTCCTTTCCCTTTGCAGTCATGCTGTCTTCTCTCTACTGTAAAATTCTTTCTAAATTATGGGATGAAAGCTCATCATTGGGGATGTACTGATTTGTTGGTGCAGTTTGTGTCTGTCAATAAGTTTCTGTTGGTGCTCAGCATGCAGTTCCAGTGAGTTCCATGTCCATTAATTATTGAACTTGTATGATTGTGCAAACCGCTATGTTGTACAGAATCCTATCTGGACAGAGAAAAGAAAACAGAAACTAGACTTTTGTCCACATTTTTGCATTGAAATTCTCCAGAAACCATATGACTAAGTTAAAAGACTTCCACTGAGTTGTTCCAGAGGAAAGTTTGAAGAAGTTAAGGTAAGACATTCAGCTCCAAGAATACTGCATCAGCTGTTTGGGGTGCCTGTGGCGCAGAGGGGAGGACGGTTGTCTGCCAGTTACGATGGCGGTGGGTTGATCACTGGCTTCCTTAGTGCAATTGTCAAAGTCCTTTTCAGGAAACTAAACCTGATGCATTCATTAGTGAGCGAGCGTGTGAGTGATGGAGAAAAGCACTGCATAGACTAAGAAAAGTCTTTCAGTTTTCACTGAGACAAAAGAGAGCACAGTCTAATTATGGTTGCAGCATCGTGCTCCGCTTTGCTGTGAGTGGAACTTGAAGATTACAGGAAACGGAAAGAATAATGGAGATGAACAGCTATCTTAGAATTTTATGGCTTAAGATGGTTGAAATTTTGACATATTTGAGTGTTTGTACAGGATAATGAGCCCAGGCACAAAGCAAAGCTGCTCCTGGATTTATTAAAGCAGCCAAAAATCGAGCTGACTTTGCCAAAGTCCAAACAAAAAACCTGGAACTATATGATAAAGCCAGAAAATTAAATCCTGTTTTTCCTCTTTTGATGTAATGTTGGGTGGTGTTTACATTTTCTGTCAACATAAACTACTGAAATGGTTTTCTTTAGCAAAGCTGCATACTGTACAGTCACCAGAAATGTATTCAACCCCTGATTGTGTTGTATTCTTCATGTAAAGGGGGTTGAATAATTTAACTTGGTAGACATAAAGAAAAATAAATGGTATGGATGCAAATTATTCCTTTTCTTTTTACAATTTAGCCCTTCTCACGCTGCATTCTTTTATTTTTTTTTTTTTACCTTTTAAGTTCTATTAATTGAAGATTATTTTAACTGAATTGTTCTCCAGAAAAAGAGCAATTAAAACAACTTGTTGGAAGCTTAATGTTACCATGAGATTCATTTGCATAAACGTCTGACTGGAACTGCACCCACTAAAGATCATTATGTACATAGTAGCAGAGATTATGCAGTGTAGATTAAAATGTGTTATTTTCATTAAAATAATAACTGCAGCCTCCTAAATTTGACAAGTCTTATTGTTCACAAGCTGCACAATCTTAAGAATGAAGGTCCTGGTTCAAAACCAATAAATTGATAAGCTTAACTTATTAAAATTATGTAAATGAAAGTTCAAAGGGGTGAATGTTATTACTGAAACGGTGCATAAGAGAAACTTCCCTGCAGCTCTGACAGGGTTGGCTAAATATTTTGTGGGGTGGTCTTTGTTTATAAGGAAGAAGGAGGACATACTGTATTAAAACAGCAAAAAAACCTGAAGAATTAGTTGAACCTTGAACCAGAGTTCAGCTAAATGACCAACAGTCATAAAGGAGACCGGCTTTGCAACAAAGAAGATTTTATTCAACATTGAACTCCTGCATTTGCACGCACTTGTCTTTGAGTGTATTTTAAAATATTCTGCATCACTTATACAAGTGTTGTTTCCATGAATGCATTATTTTCTACTCCAGGTGAGGAGAGAATGATGCGGTGTGGAGTGTTTCCATTTGAGTTTCCTCCTGCATATTTCCCTCCCAGCCTTTTCTTTCCAACCTTGAAGCACTCTTTAGTAAGACCTAGCATTGCTGTCATGTGTTTTCTCGTAACGCTGAAAGGGAAGCCTTGGGGATAACTGCCCATCCCAAATGCACCATTCAATGCCTCACTGGCTAACTCGAGGCCATAACCACAAATGGTAGATTCAAACCATACACCATTCACCTCAATGCCAAACGCCCTCCTGCTACACTCACCTCCTCCCTCCCTTATGCTGTTTCTTTCTCATAGCTTCCAGTTTGTGCCGATGGGTTGCACTGTTGTTTCCTCTAAAGTGCATTTATTCTATAATCAGCCCCCATCCCTTCATCCTTTCATGCCGTCCACTCTTCTCTTGCAATTCCTTCCTGTGTAATTTGTTTCAGTGGATTGTTGCAATGACAAATGTTTGGGTTCTGGTATCATTTCTCAACTCACCTGACCGAAGGAGAAAGAGGGCTGAGCATGAAGGGGAGAGGGGGAAGCAGAGAGAGAGAGAGAGCGGAAAATGGAGGGGAAGGTTACAGTGCAGAATTCTTAAGTAGCTCATGTTATCAGTAACTGCCAGAGCTGTTTGTCAGTAACAGGGTGCACCTGTCATTGCCCTGATGAATTAATTTTCAAGAGTAATCAAAAACAAATACATATTTAATGACTTAAGTTGGGAGGGGGTTTAAGATGCAAGCATTTTCTTGGTGTGTAGCAGTGTTTTGACGTACAGGAGTGAACCTGGTCTTAAATAAGTTTTGCTTTCAAAAAGAATCATCCTGAGGTGATGCAATGTTGGAATCTTTTTATCTTTAAGCTTGATTAGTGTGTGAAATCCCAGCTGTGCACCAGTTTCAAGACAGAAGCAAGCAATGATTAAGTGAATGAATGTAGATCACAATGTATTACATTTTCAAATTCATACGTAGCACAAGGCCTCTTCATCAGTCTAAAAATCAAATCAGTTCAGGTCCCCTGTTTTATAAAGTACTCTGTTTTTGGGGTTTTTTTTTTTTTTATTATTATTCGGGGCTAAAAGCTTATCCAAATGTCTAAAAATTTGGATGAGAAATATGAATTTAAATTATTAGCTGATTTCTTTAAGTTTTGAAAAGATTCTGCAAAACATATTGTATTTTTCACAAAATATGTTGCCATTATCATACTCTAGGTATGTAAGGTGAGGTGATCAGTTTAGATTCACAAGCAGAACTGAATTTTAGATATGATTTACTCATACAAACAAGACCTATGTGAGAATATAGACTAATTTGACAGGCGTTTTGTGTGTTGCGCCATCTTGCAACGTCGCTTTTGCTAAGGGTTCTAGTCCTGATTACCTCATATCTGCCAACATGGAAAGCAGCGTGAATATCTGGACTCAGTCATCTAAGGTAATGATAACCTACAGGTATGTTTTCCGGAGATCTCTAAGTTATTCTGACATTATTTTTACATCAGTGCATAAATGTAAACTATTGACCTATGGCTAAGCCACGCCCCCCTCAAATAAATAGAAAAAACAACAGTGGGGGGAGGGGGAAAATAACATGGGGGAGATAGAAGATATAAAAGAAAAGAGGGGGGGGAAAGAGAGAAGAAGAAGAGAAAAAAAAAAAAAAAAAAAAAAAAAAAAAAAAAAAAAAAAAAAAAAATATTAAAAGGTTTAAAATGGGGGGAGAAAAAGCGTGGGGATTTTTTGAGGGGGATGTGGTGGTCCCTCATTTCTTGTACAAACTCTGCAGGGGTGCTGTGTGAAAAAGTGATATCAGACAAAAAAGTGAAAAAAGGGGGGGGGGGGGAGAATGGGGGGGTTGGGGGGAGAGGGGTGGTAATACGTACTACTACACCACAGAAACGACAAAGAGCATATAACCGTAACCAGTAAAAAACTAGATGTAGATAGGATAGAAAAAAAAAAAAAGAGGGGGGGGGAATTATATATCTTTAAGAAAAAAGGAACATGAGTCCGAAAAGATGTTCTCTATAGAGAAGAGATGTGAAGATCATTTTTCATATATACGATGAAGATGTGTGGGAACTGTGAAAAATGGGTGGTGAGAAGAGGAAAAAAGAAAAAAATAGGCTGGTCACGAGCCTTAAGGAGGAGTAGATGGGAGTAAGTATACCCAGGAAAATATAAAAAAATAAAACAAAAAAAAAAAAAAAAAAGGAAAAAAAAGGAATAATTAAAAGGAATTAAGGGAGGTAGGAGGGGAGAGGAGGGGGGTAGGGGGGGATGGAGGAGGGGGGGGGGGGATTATTTATGACTGAACAATTTTTATTGCCCTGATCAGAGCAAATAACGTTATATTTCACAATAGCTCCCTGATTCGTCATAACTCTCTGCAACACCACAGCTGTCTCTGTTAGAATTTGCTAGCGTAATAACGTTTTGCAGTGCGTCATTTTCAGGAGCATAGATACGGGAAATATAGTGTCAGCTTGAATGTTCACCAAAATTGACCATGTTTTTGTTGTTGTAAAGTCCAGTGTTTTCTTTGCCTTGACGGCATCATTCCTCTGCTTTCTATGTCCGATTTCTCCCTGATACAAATACCAGTGGACAGACAGCAGCACCGTCCACTTTTGTCACAGACAGCAGAAATCTTCATGAAATAAATGTCTAATCTTCTCATTCACTTATTGCCACAATTAGTTTTCCACTGCGTTTCCAACAACCAGGAATGTGCAAGTCTGCACAGATTTCCTCTATTATTGTGAAGAAAATGGTCTGATTCTCATCTGTTCTAATTACACATGTACACATATGCAATGGCTAATGGTCTACTTGCGCCGTTTGGCCGGATTAGTCCAGTTTTTTTCCAAAATAGGATTTAAGATGACTTGTAATCTTATTTTATAATGTAATGCAGTCAGCATTTGTTCTTATAGCTTACTTCTATCTCATGTAAATGATGGTTTAAAATGGCTGGTTAAGCTTTAGAAAGTGCTTGCCATTTTATTTTCCCAACATTTTGTTGGATCTCACTTGTGAATTCTTGTCAGGTTTGCTCTACCTACTGCAAGCAAGGAAATGCAGTGACATAACCTAGAGAAAAGGACTGCAACTGGCTATTTTTCATGCAGCTTTGCAACTTCTAGATGACTGTAAGGTGCTTTTGGAAGTGCCACAAATGTAGGGTGGGGTTTATAAGAGTCTGTCTTGGCATAAAAAAACCTCCACTATATGTCTCTGAAGTCATGCGTGATAGTATGTCATAAAGCCAACAAAGCTCAGTTATCCATAAAATGAAACAGAATTTTGTGGGCTTTTGAAGTTGCCTTCCATGTTTCTTCAGAAGAAATCCTCAGTAATGCAGACAAAGAGAAAAGATTCAGAAACAATGCCTTTGAAAGTGGAAAGCGAAATGCATACAGATGGACTTTGTCAGAAGAGAAGTCACAAATGAGCTCAAGTCAGAACTAAACAATCAGATATGACTAATATCTCATAAGTTAAATGCTAACCTTATTTAGAAGGTCTCAATTCTCCTCAATTTTATTTGAATCTCTGTATGCATAAAGAAAAGATGGGTGACCTAAACGGACAATGTCAAGTTAGAAAATGCAACATTTGGGGTATTTTTTTTCTCAAACTACATTCACTTTAAAACAATGTTGTAACCTCTAGGTGTGAAAAGATCCAGCGTTCGTTCAAATGGTCAGAACTAAATCTTGCTTACAGGCACATGATGCTGCTAAGCAGAGATTCATGCAAATTATGCAAATTATTGTTGACACAGTTCTTGCTTTTTCATCCACCTTTGTGCCAGCTCTTTACATCTCTTAATCCATCACTAATTTTATGTTGGTATGTTTTAACAGAGTTGAATTATCAGCACAGCTGTTCATTTGCAAAGTGAGTCAATGGACCCCAGGTTAGTAAACGCGGATGTAAACCATTTTTTCAAGACAATTCAGATTCCTTGTTACATTTATGAAACTTGGGGGTTCTGAATTGGTTAAACAAAGTTCAGGAACAAAGTTTAGGAAACAGTAAAATTACAGTGTAGATGCACTGCAACTGAAGTCACCAGCTAAATTATTCACCTGCTGCTTCAAAGAGAATTAATAGAGGTTGAGAAATTTTGCTGGCAACATAAACAAAAATATTTTCTAACTTCTGCTTCATAACATCTGTTTCAGTATAACATGCTGATTCTTGTAGTTTTTATGGCAACATTTTTTATGTTTTCTCCTTTTTCTCACATCTGTACAATTTAATACAGTTCTTGTTGTCTGTCTTTTTCAAGATCTTAAAACTTGATCCATTTAGACTCCAGATGTGTGGATGCAGCAGATACACCTGGTTAGCATGTATAACTAAGCCTCTGTGCACATGATGCATTTACTTGCCTGGAAAATAATCAGATTTTGTAAAGCATGATCTGCTGGTCACCGGTCAACCCGGTCAAGCAGAAAATTGGCCGATTCCGGTCACCTGCCAAGTTATCGCTGCATCCTACTACATCCTTGTGTGTACGCTGATCACTCGTAGAGAAAATAAGAAATGACAGAATGTCTTTACTTTTTTTTTCTAGCACCCATTTAACACATCAAGAACATGGCTGTGCGTTCATAAGTGTCTTGAAAAACAGGGGTGCTCCTGCTGTTCTACACTAAGCAGAGTGGATGCTGACATTTCTTGCAATTTTTTTTTTTTAAAGCAACAAATTGGTTAAATTTGCAGAACTGCCGGCTCATTTGGTTGCAACAAGTCAGATTATGTAGAAGTCGGCAAGTTAAAAAACATAAATTATAATTAGATAAAACAACATGAACAAACAAGCTTAGCAAAGCTAAGGCTCATGAATAAAGCTCAACATTAAGTGATACTTCTACCTCATTTCGTCATGGTGAATACTCTGAATCTGCAGTTTTTCCTAAGAGAGAGCTTTAGTCAGGACATTTTAGTGGTTTAGCTCCTCTTTGCTGAGCAGAAAGAGTAATGTCCATGGGGCAAGAGGCACACCTGTGTTTAGTGTGAATCTCCACACATATTTATTCAACTCTTTATCTTTCTTGTCCTTTTTTACTTTTTTTTTATTCAGCAGTGAAAAGAAAATTAGTTTAAAAACAAAGCGGCCAGCTCGGCTGCAGACCCATCCCCTTTGCGGACCCTTTATGTCCCCTTTTAAACCCTTTCAGCCATGATCAGCAAACACCAGTCAGCTGGTTCCCCTTCACAGCAACCATTATGTCTGTTCCAGCTCTTCCCTATTCCACTGCTCCGCGTTAAAATGCCACACTTCACTCACAACTGTGCTTTTTCTGTCTTTCTCAGGCTCCACCTCTGTCAAGTAAACCCTTAACATTTACACCGACTAGTGTCGCTAACACGGAGCTGCTGCTGTTTTCACAGGATAGTATGACACCCTTGAAGAAATCATTATGTTAATCACATGTGCCATTCAGGATAAAAATCCTGTCACTTCTGGGTGACAATGGAAATGTGCACCTCACACACCTGAGCATCCTAATTATAATCTGAAAGTTCCTTTTTTGTTCGTGGAAATGGTCCTGCTCTCTCCATTGCTGCAGTTTTTCTTTATGGATGTTGATCAATTGCTGCAACTACTCATCACATTAGTTTTACTTTATATTCAATAGAAATCTAAACGAGAAACTCAAAATTCTATATGTGCTTCTGATTTGCATTTAAATCGGATGAATTAAGCATTTTAAGACAAAGTAAAAATATGTGGGTGCAGACTTGCATTTACATTCCAAGACTTTATGGCCACTCCATTTTTCGTATTGACACTAGTTAATGACTTGAAGAGCTGAATTTAAATGTTTATCTCCCACAAAGGTGGTAAGCTTTCCCTTTTTTTTCTCTCGGTACTGATACAAGGTTATGCATGTGTAAGTTTGATGAGGTTCTCCTTCAGCCAAGGACTCCCCTTTGTCATTAAGACCGATAACATCTCTTGTGTGCATCGATGTGGCTACGTTCATTTAAAGACTACTTTTGTTTCACCTCACAGACAGCACAATCAATAAATAGCTTTGCCCGTTTCACCCTCATTTCATCTCGATTCACTCACATAGTTTAAATAACAATAAAGGATCTACAATGTATCATCACAGCCCTTTTATGCAGCGCATGGGGAATTTGATTAATTTCCACCAGTAGTGCTCTAAAACCAACATTGACTTTTTCAGAGAATCATATAGTTGTCCACTCTAAAAAGAGTATTTGGGCTGTAGTTGATATGACAGAATTATTTACTTTAGTTTAGTGATGAAATCTCTCTCTCTCTCTCTCTCTCTCTCTCTCTCTCTCTCTCTCTCTCTCTCTCTCTCTCTCTCTCTCTCTCTCTCTCTCTCTTTAAGTCAAATCAACTTAAACATTACTCTAATCTGATTTTTTTTTTTTTTTTTTTTTTTTTTCAAATTCACTAAGTTAATTAAAATGTTTCAGCTTTAGCATGCATGGAGAATGAAGGGGGTGGGGCTATTTAAAAAAAATAAAAAGAATCTGGATCATAAAGGCTCATGGAAATCCTGCAAATTCTGTGTGTGTGTTAAACAAGTAAAACTAGCCTTGTACGACTAATTTTGCATTACAAATTGAGGAACTAGTTTCGTACCAGCTGCAGAATGATATACTGTACTTTGCTTCCGGGTGCTTTGTCAGTGTATTCTTGTTCATAGAGATATGGTGACAGTGAAAAAAAGTCTGAAACCGTCTTCAAAATCCGACATATCCTCATGCCTTTCAGATTTGGCCATAGTTTTGACTGTATATTTGTGTTATCAAATTCCTTCATGCACGTAGTAGCAGATGACATCACTCCGCTGCCAAATACATGAAGTAAAACTAAGTATCTCAGCAGCAACAACCAGAATCAACGAAATGCAAGTTTAGTTTTATTTGTAACATTATTCTATTAACACGGCATTTACGCAGGTTGTCTTAAGTTATAAATGATTTGTCTCAGATGTTCTGTGGAGTGGTTAAGAGGGTTTTTAATGATAGGCTAGCAGATTCCTATTGACTTACACTAGCATTAGCATCGGTGACCTCATGGAACTAGAATAACAGAATGAGATATGTTGAAGCTGTTTCCAGAGATAAGTAGTATCCTGGCTCACTTATAAATGAGGCCCTATGTCAAAAATCCTGAACTTCCCCTTTAAGGTATAATTAAAATTTTACTTTGTGCTGAGTCAGAAATTTAACATTTGAGGGGGAAAAAAAAGCATGTAACAAAATTACAGCAATCCAATTACTTTATTCCAAAATGAAAAATTAAGTTGTAACAAGAATGGAAATTGTTTACAGTTTTTGTTATGAATTATATTTTAACTTTGTATGAATGCAGTTTCTTTCTTTGTCTTAAGGTAAAATATATATTTATGGTAAATCAAAATTTATGGCTTCAACCACATCGTGAATTTAATTTGAGAAAAACTAATAAATTTAGTCAGTCATCATTTTCTATACTGCTTATCCAGTTCAGGTTCGTGGGGGTTGCTGGAATCTATCCCAGCAGTTACCAGGCGAGAGGCAGGGTACACCCTGGACAGGTCACCAGTCTGTCGCAGGGCCAACACAGAGAGACAGACAACCATTCACGCTCACATTCACTCTTAGGGATAATTTAGAGTGATCAATTCACCTAACATTCATGTCTTTGGACGGTGGGAGGAACTTAAAACAGTAATGTTTTAAATTGTTCCAAAGAACCATTTATTCCAGTCTAGGGGTGTGACAAAATATTGATACACTGAAATATTGTGATTCTTTGTTGTGACATATCGATGTTTAAAAAAAACTGTATTGATATTTTTACTAAAGAAATCTGGTGAGATTTAATCGCCCTATTATGAGATTTTATTGTTCTACTAGAAGCGTCCAGCATCTAGAAAGTCGCTGCTTTAGCACTGATATCTATGTGCAGTCTGCAGGTTGAGGTTTACTAGGGCTGGACGATAGAGAAAAAGGAATTTGGAGAAAAATTTCTTATACATTATAAAAAATACAGAATAGAAAAAGGAAAAAAGGGGGGGGAAAGAGGAAAAAAGGGGAGGAGAAGAGAGAGGGGGAAAAAGGATTATCGATAAAAAGAAATCTGTACCGATTTGATATCAATATTTATAGATATAAAAAAAGCCATTATCAAATTAAAAGCTATTTTAGGTGCAGCCCTGGTCATTTAATCTTTTGCTGAATGACCTACCAATAATAAAGATCAAACTAAAGCTGTTTTCAGACCTGCATTGCGGAACATGAGCGGTAAAGTCCATCCGCTCTTTCAACGGACTCGTCTTTTCAAACATGCTGCTTCCTTGTGGACTTATCGCGTCCCGGGCACTTTCATACATCAGGAAATGTTGCGGAAAAGTCAGCACAGCCCAACTCTCCCTTCGTCTCAGTCCGGAACATTTTCTTGTGCGTTCAGCCAAAACGACGTGCCTCAACATTTCTGCTCTTGTGACATGCAGACCAGCTGGTACATGTCCACTACATCTCTGAGGTAAAAGACCGGTATGCATGTCTGAATGCAGGCGTTATAAAGGACAGAGTCTGCAATATTACCGCTTTCTAGTGCAAGTCTGAAAGGGGCATAACACTGAATTCCAGCCCAGCCTTTGCCTCCGTCTCCGTTTGTGATTGGTTTGGATGAAGGAGTGACTGTATCATGCTACCAGATAGGCTACAGCAGAAAACTGTGCTTCTGTATCGAACTTTTATTGACCCTCTTTTTTTTCTATTGAAAAAACCTCTATTGATTTATCGTCCAGCCCTAGGTTTAACTTTACAGTTGGTGGAAAGTAAGTGTAGCCAGTCTTTCATAGACCACCTCATTGTTTGCGGTGGTCATTTCAGTCAGTGCATTATTATCTTTCATATCTACTAATATGCATTGTCATTTACTCCTATACTACTTTGTTTTACTGTTGTACATGAATTCATGTGAAATTAGTAAATTTACAGTTTTCCTGCTTAGCTGTGGTAATAATATCTAAAGCACTTTATTTCTAGTTTATCTACACATCTATTCAGTTGGGTTTTCCTAAAGTGAGAAATAAAAATGTTCAGGGGGATGATTGTTAAAGGTTTTATTATGAGATCCAAGTGGCAAAGAAACATGTCCAAGTTTAATAAATGGGACATGAATAAATAAAATTCCATTGATTTTGACTTTTTTTTTATTCAATATTTGTACATAGATACAACTTTTATTTCAAGCTCATTTTAAAGTTCTCTGAAGTGCCTAGAATACTGCAACATACACTGAAAAAATATAACCATGCTCAAACTAAAAAAAAAAAAAAAGTCCAGATATCACATCTAAAATATTTGACTTCACACAGTCTAAATTGAGTAACTTCATATGACCTGATTATTTTGTGTTGATGTGAACAATAATACTTATCTTGACTCAACCTTGACTTTTTTGCCTTGATCCAAATTATTTTCTTAACTTTTAGTTATTGAACCAAACTAATAAGCTGAAATTCAACTCAACTTATTTTTTATTTAGTCAATGCAAACTCTATTTGGGTCAACTTAATTAAATATGTTCCATGGTGTGATTTTGAGCAATGTACCTTGCTGCATTATTCTTCTGCTCAATATGCAAATTTACTCAGTTATTCAGAGAAAATCTAGAGTTTGTGACAGAGCAGCAACTCAGTTCATTATAATAAGTCATGTTGGTTCCATCTTAGAAATTACCTATCAATGGGTATGGTGGTGAGTTTATATCCTTAAACTGTCCTTCACAATCATGCAATGTCCAAACTGAATAGAATTTCTCAACAACTTCCTCTGAATGTGAACACAACAAAGGCGGTAAACAAAAAAATAAACCAATTTAAAGCATAACAATCATAAAAGGGTAATTTCCTGTTGAATTTGCTTTTCTCATTCGCCTTTGTGGTCCAGATATGTTGGGTTTTTAAAATGACCCCGCCGCTTTGTTGTTCATGCATGCTAAAGCTGAAAAAACTTAAGAAATTTACTTTGAGTGAAAGGATAAGTTTGTCAGATTGGAGAGTGGGGTTTTTAAGTTTGATTTGACTAAAAACACAAGATTTAATCACCAAACCAAAATAATTATGTTAACAGATTACATTGAATGTATGTATTAATTTTTGCACAAGATAGTAATAGTCAATTTTTTTTAAGAAACCATATGCTTTTTTATCACCCTGCTTTTTAAATGGGCAGTCCCTAACCCTCAATATTGTCTCTGAACTTGTAATCTGCTGCAACGTTTTCAGCACAGATCTTTATGAAATGCAAGTCAGATAAAAAAAAAAAAAGACTAGACAAGACACTAACACGATGTCAAATGATGGTGCGTCCGGCCAGCATGCCGAGAGGGTGCTTCTGGAGAGAGCGTGCGCTGACTGCAGTGTGGAATGCGCATGCGTTGTTCATTTAACTCAAACTAAAAATATTACCTGCAGGTCATAAAGGGAAAAAAATAAATTGAGAGAAATCAAAAACTTTAGTTTTGGGTCCTTTTTGTACATATTTAGTTCAGTATAAATCAAACCTGAAGTCTCTAAATGGAAAAAGAATGAGTTTTACTATCAAATCAATCATTTTATCTTGTTTTAAATGGTAGCTATTAGTTTGCAGTTTGAACAACTGCATGTTACACTTTTTTTCAGTGTGGCAGTGTCACAATGTCGTATCATATCCTGATTCACGTATCGTCTAGTCTTTGCCAATACCCACCACTAGTAGAGTCTTAACTTGGCTGTGACAAGTTTTTTTTTATTTTAGAAAAATTTTACATAATAAATATGAGTATAAAAATCTTACAAATGGATCCAATCTGACCAAGGGAAGAAGCATCTTTTAGTTTGATTTAAGATTTGGAAAACAGTGATCAAAATGCACATATTAACACAAATTTTGTAATTTTTCTTTTGAGTTTTACTCTAAGTGATTAAGTAATTCATCAAGCTTCACTACAAACTGTAAGCCTTTATTCTGAGTGCTCTTATCTCTTGTGGTTTACATGTATTATTTTTCTTAACATCATCACTTTGCTGTCAAAAGTCACTATTGAAATTGTTGTGATACACTGTGCATTAGATGGTTGCATATCTACAGTATTACTGCAGGATGATTCCAGGAATTGTTCGCCTGTCACGCTCTCCAACCAGAACATACACGTGCTGACAAGAACCATATTCAAAGCGCTGAAATGTAGGAGCATCTGAAATTGAAATGTCAGGTTGAAATGAGCCTGCCATGAATTAGAATGTGGAAGTAGAGACGGCGAGCTATTATGCAGCAGAATCTCGTGTTGACATTTTTGTGTGTATTGTGTTTACAGAGTGTGTCCAATACTTTGATCCTAGAGCGGAGAGAAAAAATGCATTTTCCTCCATACAATTGAGCTTTTTGTTCATCACAGAGTGCAGCGATGGTCTTATACTCCTTCTCTTAATCACCTATCTAGAGATTTGCCAATATCCAGAAATTTCTCTCATTTTCCTGTGAATGTGTGTGTTGTATGGGTGTAATGCAAAGCAAGGCCTGAGAGAATGTGAGGATAAAACCCAATTACCCAACAGGCAGTCTGAAGTCATCTCCTATTTGTTCCAGCCATTGTCTCCTCAGTCTACTTCTTTTTATCTTGATTTGTATGGTTTACTCAAAGACCACCACAGCTGATTGTAATCTTTAGATGAAAAGAAATGAGATTTGGAAAAAAAAGAATGTGAAGAAGAAACTGATGTGATGGAGTGAGCTAATCGATGCGGCGCCGCATGCACACTGGGATTCTCTTTTCTCTTCATCGTAATCTTCCAGTGTGATTGTGAAGTTTGTATGGGCCAGGTTTCTAAGGGGACCAATTAAGGAACGGTGGGGCAGGAGTCTGAACCGCTGGCTCCTCTAATAGCCTACAGGCTGGAGTGGTCCTGATCCATAGTCGGTCGATAAGATAAGCCTCCCCAGTCCCAGCCAATGAAAGCAACAATCAGATTTAAGATGGCAAAGAAAAATAAGACAGTGTGGGGAAAAATATGCATGCATGTAAAACTTAATTAGATCTTTAATAATTCTGCATTTTGCAAGATGTTAAGCAGTTGTAAATAACATATTAAAGAAATGATTGTCTTTTTTTAAACCCCAAAACAAGTGTAAGACAGACCTCAACGTGTGTTTTTACAATCAAAAATATAAAGAAATAAGAGCCATGTTTTTGAGCCCCGAGTACACCATCTCAGGAGTGCAAGTGTATACGTGTTCGTTTCATGTCTTTGCTTCTGGCTGAAAACAATGTTTGCCGTAGCCCTCAGATACTGAGGTAATATACTGCTGACATTCAGCTCGCTCTCCGCTGACCTACAAGGTGTATGATAACCTACAGGAACAGCGGGTTTGTTTTCAAGGCTAATGGAGAACACACCCGAGGCACACAGAAAGAGGTGACGTTACGAAGCATCCCAAAGGATTCCTGCTTACTCTCGCCTCCAGATAGGGTAGAGTCTATAATGTAATGGGACTGTTTTTTATCAACACACACTCACTCTTGTTTAGAATTTTAAGGGACTCTGAACTGTTACCAGAAAGTTTGCAGTATCTTCTAAAAGAAGTAGGATGAACCAATTTTATGCAATCAGATATACGAGTAAGATTGAGTAACACTGAAATAAATAAGCTACTTCCACCTGTCTGTCATTTCTTTCTGCCGTCCCTTCATGGCCGATTTCAGTTTGCTGGAGTTGTTTTTACAGTAGATTTCAGCTCTGTTCAAAGGTTTTGAATGGGATTGTGGTAAATACTTATTGCTGGGCAGTTTTAAATCAGACCCTCTTTTCCTTTTCAATCAGTCTTTTGTGCTGGTGGCAGCAAGCTGCAAGTGGTCTGTTGAAATCTGAGTTTTTCTGGCATTGGGAACACAATTTGCTCTCAACTGCCTGGGTAATCTCCTGATTTCTTTACTTCTTTGATACATGCAGTGCCTCAACTATTAAAGGCAGCAAATCAGCCACACAGCATGCTTGTACTGCTGTCATATTTCTTTTAAGGTCTTTGTGCCTTTTATGAGCTTTAGTTAGTAGACTATAGAAAAGACTAATGTCTTGCATCCTCCTCAAATAAAGCTCTGCTGAACCTTTGTTTTCTATAAATCCAAATCCCAGGTAGACTCTTCAGCAAATGTAACTGCCTTTTTGTGACTGTAGTGATTTTTTTTTTTTTTTTTTTTTGCCTCATATATAGTTTTATTTGGTTCATTGGGTGGCATTTGTTGCTGGCTGAACACTGTATCTCCAGTTTGCTCCAGCTTGCATCTCTTCAGATTCTTTGGTCTGTTTTTGTTTTGGTAGTTTGAAGCGATTCCAGTGCTGCTTTGCCTTCACCAACTAACTTATTACCGATTTTTCCTGTTTTGACTGCTAAGTACTCACTCCAGACCCAAAAATCTGGTGTTTCAGTTGCACCAACACTTTACTGCGCCAGAGATCAGACAGATAATAAAAGTATAAAAACAGAGCTTCAGTAATGGACATTAGCTCTAACGTTAACTTTTAGTAGGGATGTACAGACATGCTCAAAGAGTCATTTTCCTGCTGTTTTGATGTTTTAACATCTCCAGTTGCTTTTGTAAACCTTGTCTGGTGCTCCAGCGTTCTTTTTATGCAATATCCTCAAAGCTTTTGGAATGGTGAATGAATCTCTGCTTACATTAACTCAAATTCCTTAAAATGATGACTATTACATTTTTAGCATCTAAACCTTTTGCTCTCCAGCTACAGTTGACTTTGTGTTGGCCTGAGATTAGTGAGTTTATGTATGATTTCTATGATTGCAAATGCAAGTTTAAGGCTCTGATAAGTGACTGATATCTTTGCTATTCCTCCTCCCTTTTAACATTTCTGCAGCAGTTTTCTTGCCCATCTTGATTCCTGATTTTCTGTTTCTATGACTCAGAATAAGAGCTGACACATAAGGAAGGTTTAGGGCACTCTTTCTTTTTCACCGTTGCCTCATGACTTTGTAGCACAGAAGGATGCAAAATACATAGTTTGTTAAAAGATTTAACAATTTTTATTCTGTCTTGGCAGAGGAATCTGAATATTGATGTCAGAGTTTGAGCAAACACTTTTGTTCAGTGTATGTCGACCTTGCTCCATGTTTTTCTTCAAACTCTATTTTGTAAGAAAATTTATTATTGAAGATTTTTAATGTTTGACTCTCATTTAATAAAGTTAAAAACATTTCTTGAGAAATTTTGCTGAAAATCTTGCAAAACTTTGCTTGTATGCATCGGACGGTGGCCCTTTAGTGACCAGTATACAGCAATACAGCAATAAAAAATGTCATGCAACCCAGAGCAGATCATGTACTTTAAATGATTTACCGTATTCAATTAGTTTTCTTCTTTTTGGATTTAATATAATGAACATTTGGAAGTTTGGGGTTCACCCTGCTTGATAAAAGCACAGCTTTGTCATCTTTGGTTTCATGCCTTTTCCACCAGTCTCTTTTTCAATGTGACAGATTTCGGCACATTTCTGCATGGCCATTGTTCCCCTCCATTGTGTCATTTCATCATGGCAGCCCATTAGCTTCCTTTGGGAAATATTGTGTGGTTTGATAACTGGAATTTGTCTCCAGTACTCTTATCCACAGAAATGATGACCACCATCTCCTCGAGATCCAGCCCAAATCATAAAGTGGAAGTGACATGGATTCATATTTAAATAGGTTTTATATATGTGTGTCTGTGTCTGTGTGTGTATGTGTATATATAAAATGAAAATGCACAGATTTTTTAATGCTTTATGTTAATTGTAATCATTAAGTGAGGACAGATTGCTCTCATAAATGCTGTTGACTAATGTACTTTATTTATTCCTTTATCTTTTGTGATAATCTGTTTGCATGTGGCTTGCCATAGTATGAATGAGATTTTCCCCTTTGTTATGTCTTTGTGTGAATAAGTATTGATTTGATTTGATGATTCTCTCTTCTGAACTCAAGGGAGTCAAATGATGGCCAAAAGATCCTTTGTGGTCTAATTGTGGTTGTACATGCCATTGATTTGTCAGCAGCTGCATCTCTTACCGCACAATCCTCTTAATCCATGCCTCTTACCTGCATTCTTCTCTCTAATTCGTTTATCTTCTCTTAAAAATTGTTTTTGCATCCTTGCTTACTGCACCTTTTCTATCTGCCACAGAACATCGTTGCAGCATGCACATCAGTGCACCTGTGCAATATTTGCTTTCTGAGCCAGCAGTTTTGATAGCATTTTTATAAGAAGACGCGCACACACAGTAGAATTGTGAAGAGTATAGAAAAGTTACTTTACCATGATTCTGCATATCCTCTGAGTCATCATCCCCTTTGTTCTCTCCGTGGTCTTTTCATGTCTCTTATGTACGTCAGGCCTTTTTCTTTTCCTATTACCTGCACTCAGCTTAATCTACAGTACTGCTTTACTTGTTTTCCTGTGGAGTCAGAGCTTTTTTTTTTTTATCTGGTAATGACAAGTGTCTATCATTTTAGGCCTGATACTTGGTAAACTCCTTAACAACCATCTACTTTATATTTTAGAGTTTAATGTGATGGTTTTAAACATAGAACATCAAGACTGAAAGCAAACCTTTTTTAAAGTATTTTAAAATGCAATGATGATGTAATATAATTTTGTACTGCAGTCCAGTTCTTTAATTCTTTTTTAGTCAATGTAATTTTTGTAATAACGTTCATAATAACTTCATCTACTATGTAATTCCATCCTATTTTATTACCTTTATGACTGATCCATAAAGGCAAAGTTAAGGAAAATGAACATTGTGTTAAATCTGCTTTTCAATCTGCAGAGCACCGCATTATTTTTTAGAAAAAGGTCACCTGTCAGAAGGAAGTTTTTTTTTTTTCCTAGGCATTTTAAGCATAATGACCAGTGTTGACATTTTAACAGCAACGCCTCTCGTCTTAGATTATTTATTGTAAAAACACCAGACTGCCACCAAAGACTGCTTTGACCTACAGCACAGCCTTGGGTTGTGTCCAACAGCCGAAATTAAATCCTTCACCGGCCTGCCGAGGGGAACTGGCAGATGAGGAAAATTCATTGACCAAGCATTATTTTTTCATGGATCATAGTAATGAATTGTGGTGGTTTGGGACTTTTTTATTCAGATACACACAGATGGATGACAAATTAAATAAAAAAAGAAGATGAAGTGTTTTTAGTGTCGTTTAACAGATGCTTTGTATCCAGAGGATTTTTTGGAAACATTTTAATTCTTACTTGTATTGTTATGTGGAGGTTGGTCACGATCTCAAACCCAAACTAAAAACACAAATGAATTTGTTGTTGAACGAGGGGTGGCCAGAACATGCTGCCATAAATATAACATGACATCTGCTACAGTGAGGGGTGATAGCCTTCATGATGATTCCTATGTGCTGTTATTATGTAGGGCCGCTTTCCAGTGTTCCTTCCCAAGTTCTAGCCTGATCACCTGATTGTCTCCAGGTGCTTGGCCAGCCCCTTACGGTGTTGATTATTTGTTGCAACTCAGTAAGCTCACCAATGGGCTTTATGCACAACTCCATTACTTCCTAACTTAAGCCAGCTCCTTTGTCTCCTGTCTTTCATTATTGGATGATTTGATTAATCCAGGTATGCCTAACCTCAGTAACCACAAGGACAATGGCCAGACACACCTGGATTAATCAGTTTGTCCTGTAATGAAAGACAGGAGACACAGGATCTGGCTTGAGTTCAGGAAGTAGTGGAGTTGTGCATAAAGCCCATTGTTTCAAGTCACTGGCCATCAAAAACCAAAGTCCACATAAAAGCCTTTAAAGGGTTATGAAGGAGATGCAGTCGTCCTCAATTATTCATACCCTTCCATTGAAGAAAAGGCTAAATTTACAATAGAAATTCAAATGACAAGAAGATCAAGAAACTACTAATGAATAAAAATGTACAAAATATTATTTAGTACGATTAAATATTGCTTTTGAATTGGAGTTTAAATCAATAATTTAGAAAAAATAACTGTCCCAGACCAAATGGAGCACCCTGCTCATGGACTGTGGGCCAAAAGGGGAAATGAAAAAGAAAACGTGGGGAAAAAGGTTCGTTTTGTTTTAAAAGAAATTTTTTTGTTGGGGGGGAAAAGGAGGGTAAGAATCCTCCCCACAACACGGTGAAAAATCAAGAGTGTGTTCAGTGGGAGGCTGCGTCAAGTTCGCTGTAGGACGGAGAGATACAGAAATTCATTTCTGCCAGCAGCCATCACCCTAAAGAAAAAGACTGACGGACTTATTATTATGTTATTATTTCATATTAATGTTATATTGTTTAAAAACAAAACCCCAAAAAAAAAAGAGAGGAAAAAAAAAAAACAAGTGAGCTTTTTACAATGTTGAATTTCCCTTCTGGGATAAAGTATTTTTCATTTCATTTCATTAAAGGGACTTTAGAAATCTTTGTATACTGTATATGAGGTACAATTCACAAATTTCAGATAAATTTCTGATACATTAGAAGAGAAACTCTACAAAATCTTTGATGATTTCAAGTTCACCTTATTTTAAGTAAGTCTCGCTTTGCATAAGCAACCTTGTGTGGACAAAGACCTAACCTCATACCACAGACTGGCTGGTCACGGTGCAGCATAATTATCCTTAAACACAGGGATGCCCATCACTATCATGATGATTAATTGAAGCTAAAGAAAAATTCAAAAGGCACATTTGATTCTGCTTTTAAATGTTTTTAATCAAGCATGATAAAGAAATAATGATAATAAAAAAGTTGATTTAGGTGCCTGTCACTTTGGTTGTCTTTGTTCCATGAGGTCCTGCCTCTATTCTGCATCTGATTAGTTGTGGTTTGATGGTTAGAGGCAGAGAAAAATGTCAAGGAGGAGCCAATCAGATGGAGCAGGTGCAGATCTTTGAGGAATACAGGTAATAAACTTTAACCTGAATGCGCTCGTGTATCAAAGCAACTGACACAACAAGACAGAAGCAACATGCATGTAAAATGGGCAGCAAAGTATTTTAATTAGTATAATTGTTTGGCTCTGCAGCAGCCTTCTCAGTTTCTCCTTTTAAATGTAAAATGTACCTGCATTTGGCACTTTGTGGATATTAATTTTGAACCTTGGTATTTTTGAAGCTTTTGTTGTAGGTTTTCTTCACTTTTTAAAAAATGTTTTGAAACATGGACTACCATCAAAAGGTGTCTTCTTCAAAGACAGACGTCCCAGGGAGAATGACCATGCTGGGCTTATGTATTTTCAGCACTGCTCTGCAATTCTATTGCTATGAATACTGTCAGAGTCAACTAAAAGCCTCGGCTCAAAGAAATCAACATGATCCCGTCTACTCAACCATACTCTTTCACCATGTTGGTGTGTATGATAATGATATGTAATCATCCAGGCAATCTGTTACTCATTAAGTCGGAAGGAGGACTAAATGTTAACGGAAGGGGGGAAAGTTATGTCAAGGTAAAAGCTGCAAGGACAGCAACATAACAAGGCTGCTTCTCCAGCTGATGATTAAAGGAAGGAGGGAATATCCTCTTCTTACAAGCTAATGAAAATCAGCTGGATTGGTGTTGGCTGATCACAAAAGGAAAAACACGTTTAACACAACTGCTTAACTTTGAAGGTGCAGCTTGAAAAACTGGAAAGACGATGGTTTGGTCAAGGAAGGTTTTTGAATGATACCTGGATGTATCTGACAGCCGTAAGACAGGGCTCCAGACTAACCTTTTTTCACCGGGAGCACAGGGGCCCCTTTCTATAATTTTTAGAAGCACAAACAAACTTTAGGGGTGCACACTGAAATTGACTTGCAGAGCAGATTTTCACATTTCCTCATTTTCTCTGCATTGCTGATAAATAACTGAACAATAAATGCAGAAACTGCATTGTTCACAGGTAACAGCACATTTTATGTTTCAGACTGGTGCTGTGTTTAGTTCAAGTTTCATGATTTAGTTGTGTAGTGCCAGTTTTATCAGTAAATATTATGTCCATGATGGAAAAACTCCGACAGATACCCCCCTGACCAAATGACTTTCAACCTGCTGTCACTGGTAATGAGATGTTTACGAGTTCAGGATCGGAAATCTGCTGGGGGCTTTTATTTTGAAATTTACCAGATGCTTTCCACTGCTTCCATGTCTGATTTTCCATCTTTGGCTGAGAGCTTGATGCTTTTTGGAAGCGTGCTCTGTCAAAAATAGTCCGCTTGTTTGTTTCGGATCAGTCTGTTTGCTCATTCACAACTCCCCCAAATGAAGCGGACTTTCCGAGCAAACGGACGATAATAGCTTTGTGAATGTGGCCTAAATATGTTAAAAGCACTAAAAAACAAACAAAAGAAAAGGCAAATGTATTGGTCACACGTGGAGTATATTTAAAAAAAAAAAATCTTTGCACTGGCTCTCATTTTGATCGCAAAATGCAACCATTTGGTTGCAGTCTGGAGCCCTGTCAGAGCTCACAAAGGGCAGGGTCACACTTGGCCTGATTGGTTTAATCCCGTTTCAACTCACCAGGTGTCAAAAGTTTTATGCAATAATTTATGCAATCGTTCTGAACCAAGCCATTGTTGCAGACCACCGCCAGGGGTGGGTCTAGGCACCATGCTGTGGTCATTGGTCACACTGAAGTTTCAACAGGATACACGCTTTGTATTTTTTTTTTTTTTTTGATGTACTGGTTAGATCCAGTATTAAGCCTCTGCCTCTTTTACCCATCTCTGTACTGTGAGTATCAGAGAGCAGTGGGCTGCTACTTAAAGCGCCCTGGGAGCAGTTGGTGGGGGTTAAGGACCTTGCTCAGGGGTCCACAGTGGTACACCTAGGGATCGTGTTGGGGACTCGAACCCGGGTCCTCAGCGCTAAAGCCCACGACGCTACGATTAGGCTACCCGCTCCCCGAATTCCCAGCTGTTTGTACCGGGGATATACAACCGTGCCAACTGTGACTGGCCCCTTAATTCTCTAAATTCTAATGAGATGAGCTGCGGTGCTTCTTATAGTAACTTGTGTCTATAGAAAGTAGGATTCAGACAGAATGTGTTTTCAGCTATTCTTCATAAGTCAATGTGTGTAGGTGTGGGTGTGTGTGTGTATATATTAGGGATGCACCGATGCATCGGCTGGACATCGGTATTGGCCGATGTTTGCCTTGTTAACTGCCATCGGCCATCAGCCAATAAAAATGACATTTGCCGATGGCAGTGGCCGATTATCATATAGCCTATATATATATAGTGATTTACATGTGTCATCTACGCTGTGCTTAAGAAAAACTCTTTTTTTTCCCCCCTCTTTTTTTGGGCAGGTGGGGGGAGATACTGGTAGAAGGCATCCACGCACTTTCCTCAGTAGAGAAACGAAGATGGCGGCGGTCGTGTGCCAACATTTTACCGTTTCAGAAAAAGATCAGCGTTACACAGTTTGCAGTACATGCTCCACAAATATTTTTTATTTGGCCATGAAAATAATCTTCTCATTGAGTATGTTTTTGTTTATTAGGCTAAAACCACTCAATTTTGTTGGGCAATATACTGAAGCATTTTAGTGATTATCAGTCCCAGGTTTTTGAAAAGTTTTCAGAAAAGAGCTTGTTATAACTAATGTCAACCACAAAGTGACATTAAAGGTCGTTTCTGTTTCATAAATTGGTCTGATTGAATTTGTGCTCATTCAAGGATAGACTGATGAAGAGCTGAAAGACTTTTAAATTTCTGTGGCACAAAGGAAGTAATAAATAAAAATAGAAAACATCGGCCATCGGCCAAGTTGTTATGTTAAACATCGGTATCGGCCCAGACTTTCACAATCGGTGCATCCCTAGTGTATAGAGAACAGAGTATTGTTTTTGGTGAGGCCAGCTGTCTGCATGAAACATGGTAAAAACTCACAGGGTGATGTGTTTTTTTTGTTTTTTTTTTCTAGGTCATCTTTGTTACTCTTGTAAATTCACACATTCAAACCATACTGTAGAAATGTTCTGGAGTTGTGACATGGATGAGCTGAAATGGCCACAATAGTCACTCTGGACTTGGGCCTGTGGTGAAACCTCCAGCTGATCTGCAGACGAGACGATGCATGTATTTTCAACAAATGGTCCAGAACATTTGCTACTATTGAATGTTTGAGTGTGTGTATATGTGTGTGTTTGCTTGTAAGAGTTTCTTATATGCTGCTTTCTGATCATTTCTGCAACAGAATATACACTCTACATTCTCCTTTCTATACAATACAAAACCGCCTCTGCTGTTCTCAATGAGTTTTGAAGAAAATGCAGTGATTTCCACAGCATAACATCTGCATTATGTGCTGCTTCCTCTGCACCAGACAGCCGCCCCTCTGCACCACCTCCTTTTCATTTGGAGAGCAAGACAAAGACCAGACCAAATAGTTTAGAAGTTGTCCTAGAACAATCTTTTGTTCATGTGTGAAAAAGGCTTTAGACAAGACGTCTGCTACTTACTTCATTAAATATGTTTATGACAACAACATACTCCAGCCCCTTGTAACTCTGAGTAGGAGAAAGCGGTCACAGAAAATCAATTGATGTCAGGTAGTTGGCTCACTTTAATTTTTGACTGAATCAACAAAAGTTCATGTAGGTTCAAACTAACATTTCTTGAGGTGAATTTATACAAGAGGCTGAAATTGTATAATAATTTGAGTCCTTTTAAATTGGCGAACTTTTTTGCAAAAACTGTCTAAAATTCTGCTTTCTTCACTTGATTCTGTCTCATTTGCTCTAAATCTTAATGGCTTGCTCACACTGTTTTCACAGTTGCACCTCAGCAGTTTGTCTGGTGTTTTGCCTGAATTAACCTCAGCTGGCTGATGGACCTTCACTTAGCAGAATGATGTATGTGTAGTGTTGGACGCTGAAATGGTGGCTTTCATACTCGCCTGTTAAAGGCAGGAATTTCCCTTTAATTCAAAGTTTAAGGTCTTTGCATGCATAATCTCCTCCTCATATCTAGTTTGAAAGTCAAATGGGATTTAATATGCAATTTAAGTTCAATGTGCAGACAGTGCACTAAGTTTGACTCAGAATAGAGAATATGATACTGCAAAGATGTCTTCTGTTTTTCATAAATAAGTTTAGATTTATTTTCACATTTTTATGAAGGAATGAACAATGAAAAGGTGAATGGCACTTGACTTTTGAACTGAGCCTTTACACCTCCTGAATTAGACAACCTCTGTGAAACATCCATGCTCTCCGCATCTGTCCTCTTTCTTCGTCTTACATAGATGGTGATAAGGACATGTGGCAGAAATGGATGTGAAACTGCAAATCTGTCATCCCTCAAACATGCCTAAAGTCAGAACTGCTGGCAAATCAAACAGCAATGCTCATTTCTCAGTCACACTCGGGCTTTGAACCACAGCGTAGCATTTGATAATCAGCTGAGATGGCAAATCAATCTCTATCTGAACCAACTGGATTTCTCCTCATTTCATCCCCTCCAAAGAGTGCACGCTTTACTTCTGCATTAAAGGGCTGACAGTGATCACAAGCAACTCAGAACAGAGGAAAGGCAGTCATTAGGAATTCTGTTTCATCACTGGCCACACATGCCATTGTTTGTGTCCAGCTTTAGCAGAAACGGTGGATTTGGGTGCAACAGAAAAGACGGGCAGCATGCATCTAGTCTGTGGATTAAGATCATCAAATAACACAAGTTCCCACAAACTGTCTAACTATATTTTTAGAAAGCGTTTGGAATTGATTCAGGCTGGTAACAGTGTAACTAATGCATGCATATTCATAGTTCTGCCATAGATGATATGAATACACATATATTCATGGCTTTTAGCCCAGTCAAGAGTGAAGGTTAAGTTCCAGTGTTCATTACAGAAGCAGGGTTTTACAAAGGTTTTTGTTATCAGCGCTGTAGGATTGACGGCTATTAAAATTGCACAAAAGATCATGAACATTGACACAGCTATGGTTGCATGTATGGTAATCATATTGTGGGGTATGAGGTGTCAAGTGGAGCTGACGCACATGGGGCCGCAGCTCTGAGGTGAGTCATACTGTATGGCAACGATCAAGTATACTTTTATATCAAACCAGATGGTCATAAAATGTCTCTCATATTTGGCACCATGCAGATGTAAATTTGAGGTCACTCAAAAAGATTTTGTTTTCCTTAACCTGAATGACCTCTTCAGAGCTCAAGCAGTATCCTTTGTGCTGTTGTTTCTGCAACTGTGGATCATATAGCCAGAGATATTTCTCAAACTCAGCAACCAGTCTCTTTTCTCATCAGTGGGAGATGACATAAGCAAAAGGAGGATGAAGCTGCCACTTCAGCAGAGATGAAGAGCCTCTATAGGACACTATAGGGATATATTTAGGCTTGGAGGTGATTTATTTTCAGGTAAAATTATGTTGTAATTATCCATGACTAATCTGTGGAACAAGTCTGATTCATTATAATATACATTACTGAAGGGTTTCATTTTTTAAACTTTTTATTTCTGGAAATGATTGTTGCTAGCAACATGCACCATATGCACACAATAATCTGAGGTAGGAAGGAGAGGAAAACCCTGAGAGATAAGATTTGTGGCAGGAAAAAAAGGAGGCATCAGATCTGAGGGGTGAATAGCAGCCAGCGCTGTCATCAAGCCAGCACGTGTTTGAGGCCAAATCCTCCTTGCCACAATAATAATAACCTGCGTCATTCTAAAAAATCAGCTGACCTGCACTGAGAGTGCCAGACAGAGGTTTTGCATAATTTATGCTTAGTTTAGACATGTTTAACTCATTAAGTGGCCCGCCTGTTTGGTCATGTAGAAAGTAATGGTAATGGAGGTTAAAGCTTCTATATGCAGATATGTTTAGGATATTTTAAGCCTAAATTGTAGTCAAATTGAAGATGTGCTGCTAAAAAACATTTTCAAAATCCTCTAGCCATGAATGATGAGATTAACCAACTGACACTAATTGAAGCTTATATATTTTCCACACAACAGCATTTCAGTGGAAACATTAAGGGGCCGTCCCCACAACACCAAATTGCAGTAAAATGGCAAAAGTTTTGTGGAAATCCGCCCTTTCATTCTTACGAAACCGGGGATTACCCTCCATGAAACCGATCATGTCCAAAACCAGGTTCCAAAGTGGAGGGATTTGAAACCTCGACGTTTGCGTTCTGTCAGGACAGTGAAGATGCACAACTGGAGGATATGATGTCAGTGTAACGAACATGATGTAGATCACAACAACAATAATGGTGACGGTGATCAGCTGTGATGCGGTGCTCTACCAGACAATCCTGGCTTGTCTACAGATTCTGCACCAGAATGCTGCTTTTACAACGGAATACTGCACTTCTGTACCGTCAACACAGGCAGCAAGATGAACATGCATGTCGCGTGATACGAGGTGAGCCTAGACTCGCGCTACATTTTGCTCTAGCTTTGGAGTGCTGCTCTTTGATCATCATAGCGCCACCCGCAGCCTTGTAGTATGTACTCCAGCAGTTCCCTGGAGATGGCAAAGCCTTTCTCCAGTGTTTCAACACCCTCTTCACACTTGAACCAGGTTTCGGTGCCATGGGGACGTGGCCTTCAGCCTGGGATACACTGTGCGTTTTTTTTTTTTTTCAATAGTTGCTTGCAGCTCCAACTCAAATTGTGCGAATCAGTCGCATAGTTCAAAAGTTCACAGCTTGCTGTCCTCATACTGTACAAACCAACACTCCGATGCGATCTGACTACTCACACTGTACGTCCTCAAAGACATGTTGGGCTCTTGAACAATCCCGACATGCAACGCAATAAATACAGCTAGTAGTAGAAGAAAACGGAGAAGAAGACGACAATAACAGCAGCAGCAGCAACAGTATGCCATCACCAAAAAAACCAAGCTGCCTTGGCGATTTGCATTCTTTCTTTGTGAAGAATTCACCAGAAAGAAAAGGTGACGACAACGTTGTGGATGAGGAATTGGCTGAGCAGACGTGGGCTGTACAGTCTGTCGGTTTTACAACAATAAATCCGTCCAAATGACAAGCCGGGTCACCATGCTGCCTCCGGTTTACTTCCGTGTTTGTTTTACGCATGCGAAATGTGAAAATCTCCAAGGAAAACGTTCTCAGTCTGGTCGTTGCCCCGCTTCAACTTGCAATTCACTCACGAGCCACGACCAAAATATCAAACAGGTTTGATTTTCATGCGACTCACGATTTCTGATTGGGAGCTCGTCGTGAGGAGCCAATCACCTCTCGTGACCCTCTAGTATACTGCACGACGCACGATTTGGCCAAAAGTCGCCCGATCGTGAAACTTTTGGCACGACTTGAAAACCGGCTCAAAAACAGCCAAAAATCGCACAGTGTATGAGGAACTACAAAGATTTGGCAAATTTTCTTTATGATGCACCCCCTACCAAGGGCTAAGTTTGCATCCAACCTAAATATCTGTCTGAAGGAGTCAGTGATACATAACCGGTGAGTTTACTGGTGGGTAAATGCACGTATAAATTAGAAATTTGGAAAAAACAAGTTATTCTTTAAAGTGGAAAAGAAACGGTCAACCAACCTAACTTTATTTACTAGACTGAGTCCTGGTCTTATCAATAATTATATACCAAACGTGAAAAATATAGGCATATAAAAGTAAAACGTTGCAAAGTTTTATGTGTTTAGGACAAGGCCATCTTGCAGTTCTCTAAGCTCTGACGTCACCGGGTTTGTTAGTCCTGCAGTCCTGAATGAGCTGGACTAAGCTCATTCAGCTGAATGACAGAGACTGGTGAGCCAAAGGAGAAGAAAAGGACAAAAGGGGAACCACTACTGTATCCTCCTGGTCTAAAAGCAAGTTTTCCAAAGTTTAGGCTGAAGACAGAACAGTTTACAAACTTCAGCTGAACCAGAAACCGGTCCTGCTGCTGCTGGCGGCTCTGAAGAGGGAACCTCCCTGACTCCAGATCATGAGGTGAGAATTTTCTAGAGAAAATTAGGAAAATGATCAGGAGAGTTGGAGTCTGGTAAGCTAGAGATCTGCAGACGAAAGCCTGCAGCTGCTCTGAGTGTCTAATATCACCGCCTATAAGCTGAGCTCCACTAACCGGCGGGTCTGCAGCATCAGTCCGTACCAGCATCAGTACGTAGCTCTCCGCCTCTTTTCCTCTTGAGCATCTTATCAAACACACGTCAGACGGCAACCCTGATAAATCCTCCCCACAGCCTGATAATGAGCAGAAGAGCTCTGGAGCAGGTTGATCTGAAATGACCGTCATAAAAACTTTCTAACCGGGACTCCCCGTTCTCCACGGTGGGTCCGGTTCTATCAAACGTCGTACTCTCCCTCATCATCCTGCAGCCTGGATGCTTTGCGTCTTTCCCATCACATCCCAGTCTCGCTATAGCATTTATTTTATTTTACACTAAACCACCGGTTACTACCGTTAGCTTAGTTAGCCTACCTGCTGTTTACTACCATTAGCTTAGTTAGTGTACCTGCTGGTTACTACCATTAGCTTAGTTAGCGTACCTGCTGGTTACTACCGTTAGCTTGGTGAGCTTACATGCTGGTTACTACCGTTAGCTTAGTTAGCCTACCTGATGTTTTCCCGGACGCTCCCGTGTCTCCGCTCGGATCTCCTTCAGGAACAGCACTGCCTCCCAAACATCCACCTCCCGGTACGATAATCCATTCAAATTGTTATACAAAATCCTCCACGCATGATCTGGTCCATGTGCACCTCCTGACAGCAGACAGCCTGCAGCATCGCTGAACCGCAGCCACTCAGGTGCTGTCAAGCCCCCCCTCCGGATACCAGCACACCTCAGTCACACCGTGTTATGGCTGCAAAGCATTAGTACAGCATCCGGACGCTGGACTAGCATCCCAGCATCGCTTTGCATCATATTAATCTTCTAAAACATGTTCCAGCTTGTTAATTTTAGTGCAGCGTAGCTGGTTATTCCTATTGATTTAATGCAGAGTGAGAGGGGAAACCGACCCGGTGACGTCAGAGCTTAGAATACTGCAAGATGGCGGCGCTCTTGTCCTAAAAACATAAAACTTAGCAACGTTTTTCTTTTATATGCCTATATTTTTCATGTTTGGTATAATTATTGATAAGACCAGGACTCAGTCTAGTAAATAAAGTTAGGTTGGTTGACCGTTGCATTTCCTCTTTAAGCTCAGCTTCACCTCAGTTATTTCATGTAAACGTCTATTTGTCATTTGTCCTGATGAAAGACAGCATTAAACAATGTCAGCTTTTTGCCGCATGTGCAGCATTAACAGCTAATATATAAACTATCAGGATACACAGCTGAACAATGAGAATCTTACCCTTTTTGTAGTTTCTGGTCTCATATTTAGGTATTATGGCCCATCTGGGACAATGTGGTACGCTTGGCTGCTGCTGTTCCTGCTGACACCATTGGACTGTCCTTCATAGTGGATGAATTCTGCCAAATACATTTATTAAATATAATGATGCACATTCTCAAAAATGGACATTGAGCTGGTTCTTATTTAAGCCATTATTGTGCTCCTTATTGACAAGCAGCAAACCGAAAGAAGCACTCCTGCAGAAATGGGTTGATTTAGAGGCAATTTAGTGGGAAACTAGCAACACTGGACTGACCTACAGTCGATCCAGTAGGCAGGCAGCATCAGGAAGCTAATGGGCTCCTAAGAGAAACAGGTGTGTAAGCAAGGAACTGAATTTGCAGCTGAGGTTGCTAATCTGGGAAAATTAAATAAAACCACCAAGGAGCAGGTGAACAGTTTTGAATGGGACACATAAATGTGTATAGCTTTTTCAGGGGAACAATTACAGTTCATCCAAAAGAACCTTTTAAAGAATGAAGGGGACATCAATTAAGAAACCCAACATTGCTTTTGTGTATTTGCAGCTGTAGTTTAAACATTCATAACTAAATTTTGCCTCAATTTCCCCTTATAACTAACATTTACATAATTACGTGTTACTCTCACAGCCTGAGCAGCACACTAGAGTATTAATGACCTTAAACCAATACTTTAATTATTTTAAAAAAGTAGAGGCCCAAATTGCCTTGCTGGTCCCTCAGTATACCTGTATCCCAGAGCTACACAGTTGATAAATGACCTCTAATTAAATGTTTTACTTGAATTAGCTCTATTTGACAAGCAGATATACAGGGCAACTAAAGTTGATTTACTTGTAAAAACAAACAAAAAATATTTTCTGTGTTTCTTCTTCCATGTCAGGTCTTGTTTTCTAGATAAAACTGAATTTTAGAATCCCATGAATGCATACCTAAAATCTTCGATTCCCCCAACTTTGTTTTCTTCTTCCTCATTCTCCTCTGCAGGTAGCTGAGCATTAACCTTTAGCCAGTGCTTCTTAAATGAGAGCTGGGGCGCTGGGATTCTGATGCTGTTACAGTACATCCCCAATTTTGAACGTCTCTGCACTTTAGCCTCCTGAGTCCTCCTCAGTCATGCAAAACCGAGGACTCAGAAAAGGTGGCTGGCTTTGATCAGTGTAGCTGATCTTAAACTTTCAGAGCACACAAGAGAAAGAACTTGAATGCTATGTAAGAGCTGTGATCATGGATTTCAGAAGGTCTTTTTGGATCTAATGCTATGCGAACTCAGGCATTCAGAATTTCCTGGGGAATCCCTGTTTAAATTTGTAACACGCTTTGGAAAGCAAATGTCTAAACTTTTGAGTATTCCAGACTTTTAGATGGTTTCGTTCAGTGATAAACTTTTAGTTTTGTAACTGAGTTTAAGCTGTACACTGAAACTGTCGCTGTATGTGATTGACAGTTTCATGCCATCATGCTTTAAGCCTCAGTGTCTCTTTTGACCTCAATTAAATTACCTAAACCTGGTCAAAACTCCCAAGGCTGAAACTTAAAACATGCAGAAACTGATTAGTGGAACTTCAGTCTGACTTTATTCTGATGTTGTTTGGGGGACAGATTATCATGTTTTAAACTTTGCTCCTAAAGCAAGTAAATTTTATGCTTGGTTTATTATTTTCCCTCTTTTAATAACATCAATTGGTGTTTAATGTATAGTTGGAAAGCCCGATTAGTCAGTTTTACTACAAGGTACAACTTGCAAGGATCAACTTGCTTCTAGGGAATTATCAACACCTCAAACTCAAAACAAAAGTAAATACCAACTAAAGAATGTTTCAGGGGATTTTGATACATTTTTTTTTGGGGGGGGGGGGGGGGACTAAAGACTACACACTTCGTGCACAATCTTGCTCATTCCACAGAAGCACAATCCTTACGAGTTATATTTCACTGTGAAGGTAACTATTCAGGCTTTCCAACATCGTACACTCTCAAAAATAGAGGTATGAGACAGGAACATTTCTGTACCTGTAGGTACATTATTTACAAATGTTCTCTCAAAAGTACAATATTGGACTTTATGAGGCCAGAAGTGTACCTATAAACAAATGAAAAAAGGGTCCAAAGTAATATAAAGTACAAATTTGTACCATTTCAACCCTAAGGGTACCTGCAGCATTGAAAAATGCGCGTAGCTTGTGCAATAACTATAAATAGCAGTCCTTCTAAACAGTAGTATAATTATAGTTATTATATTATGATTTTCATTATAATCATAGTCATCATTGTAATATATGTATAATTATATATGTGTTTGGCCTAATATTTATATAATTATTCATTTGTTATTAGCATCTTTGATTGTTGTCATAATGTGTTTTATTGACTTTTATTCATCATTTTTAACTGGTTTAATTGTACTTTATTAACTCATACAGCTTGATAAGGTACCAAAATGGACCAGGACTGAAGGGTACAGAAATTTCTTTCAAAAAGGAACAACCCCAGCGACAAGCTTTGTACCCTTTTAAGTACAAATTGGTTCCTCCGTTTTTGAGTGTGTATAGTACAACACCAGTTGGTTTTAATTAAAGAAATGATGTAATAAATCAGATGTTTTCATACTTTGTATGCCATGTTTACATCCAGACCTTATGTGGGAGCCTTCGTCAAGCCAGTATCCCCATCTTTCTTCATACACAAACAAAAACTCCCAAACTTCTATTCTAGTTCAGCTTGGTATAACAGATATATTTTGTTCAGTTATTCTGTCATGGACGAGTACAACTGCCACAAAAAGGCAAAGCTGTCTGCACATATGAACATTACACCTTGTAAACAATTGGAAGCTTGGAGCTTTCCAACGGCAGCGTGTGAATCAAAATGACAGTAATGAGTTAACGTGAAACAAAGTTTGACGTCAGGTTAAATTTGAATCTTGATGACTGAACGTTTCTTGTACTCAGCTTTTCAACTACTATGTTTTGATCTTTTATTAATGTTCGATGCTGTAGAGGTGCTTCATCTGGGAGTCTTGTAACATCGTATATTTGGGGAAAAATGAATGTGAACTTCTGTTTTCAGATACAGTACGAGTGCGAGTGCTTATTCTATTACATTGCTCTAGATCAGGTGTTCCCAAACTATTTTCCCTGAGGACCCTTCATGCAACTGCCAAAAAGCTGTGGACCCCCCCGCCTGCTTGGTAAAAACATGCTTGATTTTATACTTTCATTTCTCATCTACTCACCATGAATGATGCATTCTGGTGGACTCTGTTCCTTTTGATAAAACTAAAGTTAAGATAATTTACCAACATAGTTTTACTTTTTATTTTTCTAAAATAAGGACAAATCATCTGGACTCTGGCATTTCCCAAAAATGTCTCATTGGAAAAAAATTGTAAAGTTATTTTTTATTTGGATCCAAAACCACTGCTTCCATGTGAATAAAACAAAAACTGTAAGCAAATACAGCTCAGCTGGTCTCCGTTAGGGCTGCTCGATTAAGGAAAAAATTATTGTGATTATTTTGATCAATATTAAAATCACGATTACAGATGCGCCGATCCGATAACTGGATCAGATATCGGCTCTGATACTGATAAATTAGCTAAAGCGGATATCGGATGAATGTGGCCAAGCCCTGCACTGGAGCCCCGAGCCGCGGGGTGGCTTCGGGCAAATGACAATATCATTACCTCGGGCTCGAGCCAGGCTCGGGCGCTCCTTTTTTTAAAAACCCGCTAATTAGAGATTTGTGGAGTGTTTGTGTTTAATCAATTTAAATGGCAACACTTGAACGCAGCAGCTGCTTTCCCTTCTCCCCCTCCTGTCGCTCACATTCCTACCGCACAGGTAAGACGAGCTGCTTGTTATTAGATTGATAGTTCGACTGCTTCTAGTTGTTGTCTTAAGATGAAGAGGAAAATTTTTCTGATAAGTTTATCATAATAATAAACACTGAGATGCGGTTTAAGTGTGTCAGCTATTGTAGCTACTGTATCTTATGGCTGCGATATGTAGGTCAAATACCGTGCGCTGTTTCAGTTGCATCGCTGAGTTGTTAAAAAGAAATCATAAATTAAACACCAGCCAAAATGCTTCATACACTTTACAAAGTAATGTTAATGTTGAAAGGAAACTACTGTAAATATCCCCACTTATGCCATAAAAGTTCTCAGATAAGATCGGAGGTTTAGTATAACTGCGCTCAACTCTCAATAAGTAAAACAATGCAATCATTAAGTTAAATTAATTCATTAACTTTTTTAAAATCAAAAATATAATGAATAAAGCGCACTATCACGTCAAGATCCCCAGTTAATCTGTTTTAATGTCAGTATCTTAACAGCCTGGTTTAAGGAGGAAAAAAAAAAAGTTGGGCGTTATTCGGGTTCAGCCCTGAAAACTTCGAAAATCTGGGCCGGGCCAGGCTTGGGCTCCACCCCTTTGGGCCAGGACCAGACTCAGGCCCAGATATTAGGTCCGTGCAGGGCACTAATTCCAATTCAGTCATTTCTGTTTAGATTGATATAATGGATGTACACTGTTATTTATTAATAAATAATATTAAGTACATTTATATATAGAGTTGATTTGTTACCTTTTTTCCAACAAGGCTCAATGTTTATGTCAAGCCAGATGTCTTCACTCACATGGCAAAGTATACAGGGAGTGCCTGGGTACATTGTGAGGGTTCTTGCCTACTGGTATGCACACCAGAAAATGCATGTTAAATGGGGGGTAGTATATCTACCCCTTTTAGAGTGTCAAACGGCGTCAGGCAGGGGTGGGATCTTGTCACCTGTTTTATTTAATCTCTATGTAAATGAGCTGTCTATGCGTCTAAACGCTTGTAAAACTGGCTGTCTGGTTGGGGGGTCTGTTGGTGAACCATCTAATGAATGCAGATGATCTTGTCATTTTCAGTCCAAGTAGTGCTGGGCTGCAGCAACTTCTTCATATATGTACAGAATATGGTTTGCAATTTGACATAAAAGTATAATGCCAGTAAGAGTGCTGTGTTAATATGCAGAACCAAACAGGATAAGTGGCTGAAATTCCCAGATTTTAAACTTTCTAATGCAGGACTTGAGGTCTGCCAACAAATTAAATACCTTGGTCATTCTCTAAAGGATGACATGAGTGATGATGATGATATATACAGACAATGTTGTAAGTTATATGCACAGGCAAATACTATTGCACGTAAGTTTAGTTTTTGTTCCGTTGGTGTTAAGGTGTCGCTTTTTAAGGCGTATTGTACACCACTTTACATGGCCCATTTGTGGTCATCTTATAAAAAATCTTCAATGCGAAAGCTGCAAGTTGCATATAATGATGCCATGAGGATAGTGCTTCAGATCCCCAGAGGAGGGGAGCGCTAGCCTGATGTTTGTGTCTGCTGGAGTTAGCACACTTAAAGCACTCGTGAGGAACTATATTTATAAGTTTATGCAACGCCTGGATGTGTCCGTGAATACAATCATTGTAGCTCTCTCGGATCCTTCTGAGAGTTGTTGCCGTTACGCATCCAGGCTGAGGATGCACTGGATGAAATGTCTGTACGTTTTTAGGTGATTTTTGATGTATGTATGTATGTATGTATGTATGTATATATGTATATATGTATATATATATATATGTATGTGTGTATGTATGTATATGTAGGTGTGTTTATGTATATATATATATATATGTATACATTTCTTTTTAGTGTGTTATTTTATATGCATTTCTTAGCTTTTATAGGAACGTTTGTCTGTTTGCTTTTTTTTATGGACATGAGTCTGATAATAAACTGAACTGAACTATACAGTTCATTCATTCAACAGTAGTATCAGATCGGGTAGTATATGTATCAGATTGGATCGGAAAAAATGCATCAGTGCATCTCTAATCACGATTATTTAGATCATTTTTTAGTTACATGATGCATTTATTTAGCATTTCTGTCATTCAAAAAACACCATTTACGAAAATCATTTTAATTGAAAAATATAAGCTACAAATATGTATGTTGCTGCTGTTTTGCAATGTATAAAACATTGAATGAATGAAATTAATATACTTTGAACATTAAATAAATGTGGGAAACATGGAAAACAAATGTATCCAAAATAAGTTATGTATACAGTTGTTCTGCAATTTCTCTATATTTGAAGAATAGAATAAAATAAACAGTAATTTATATAAGAAAATATCCCAAAATAAAGTTTCAGCTTTAGTACAATGCGAGGGCATTCCAAATCTAACATTTTTATTTATGACACCCAAAAATTGCAGGAGTGGAAGCCGCTGAAATGAACTGTGACTTCAAAAGAATTTGCAGAGATTGTGTTTTAAAAAATGTGACAAATTGTTTCAACTCGGTTATGCAAGTTTGGAGATTGTTTGACACAAAAATTGAAATCATGATCACATTTCGATTAATTGCACAGCCCTAGTCTCTGTGTGGACATGGCTTTCATTTAAATCCCACTGGCTGTGAACAGCCAAAGCCTCGGGGAGCCCTGCACTTTTTGGTGTCTAAGGACCCCAAATTGTGATCCACTGCTAGAGTTTAGTCATAGGACCCTTTTTTCTCTTTTATGAAGTACAAACCGTTAAAGTTTAACATGCCCAGACCTAAGGGCAGACACAAAGTTTTACTAATATACACATACTTTGTGTTTTTTGGCTTATTTTGTTATAGATTTTTTTTGTTATAGATTTGCTCCACCCTGCTTTTATTATTATTATTATTATTATTATCTTTATTTTAGCAGAGAGAAAAATGAATGACCGTAAAATCAAAACAGTAGGTTATCTTTTTTTTTCCTGATGCAGTCTAAGAGCTGCGTCTGGTGGACTTCTTTGACTGTATATACTGTATCAGATTCACAATTTCTTCTAAAATGTTTAACATTGTGCAAAGATTGAACGTCACATCATGGCAGTGTGACGGTCTCAGTAGTTTTGTATAATCACTTTTTTACTGGTCACTGGAGGCCAAATGCAATTTTAAAAAGTTGCATGGTTCAGATTTAGGATGAATGTCCCATCACTGGGTAATTGCCTCTGAAACCCTGATGAACCGCAGTAGAATTAAAGGCTGCTGTAAAGTCTCACTTGGAATAGGACTAGAAAAGAAAGTGGGATCATAACTATGTCACGGTTGAATGACAACCAGTATTTTCTCTGAGAAAAAGGGAAAGTGATCATTTTAGCTCACAGGCCATCTGGATCCTCTTATTTTATCTTGGCCTATTTGTGAACATGTATTAGAAAGCGGATGGGCAGTGATTGTGAATGCTAAGTCTAACCTTTGGGGAAAGGCTAATAATAAACACTTCAATAAACCATTTCTGATGGCTGGTAACTGTTGCTGCTTGGACATTCAGGAAGTGCACTGATGTGAAAAGGTCACTTGTCACAAACATATGGGTAATTGGGCCTAAAATACCACCTTGCATGTTTTCTTCCCATGAGGTGTACAGGATTCTGTCAACCTTTGCCGACATCCTACTATGCCTTGTACTCTATGGGAAAAAAATTATGTTCTGTCAATCCATATGCAGCATCAATAATTCAATTTGTGCCTGTTTTTAAAGTTTAGCAGACATTTTCAGTCTATAAAACTTGTATAAGTTTAATTTTGAAGTCTTACTTTTCTGTGGACTTCAAAGGAGGCTGTAATATCAATTATATTTGTGTACTTTAACAGTTTAATAGGCATAACCTGAGCAAATTGTTTGTTAAATATAAAACTTTCAACAACATGAAATATAGATAGGTGCTAAAACTTAAAAGATATGCATTCATAGGAGACGCAGAATAAAGAATCTCATCGGATGGAAGAAAAAATGAATGTCACCACGCTCGGGGCTCGTTTCATGATCGAATGCCTCTGATAGATGGCATTGTGCTCCGTGTTTGTCATCACACTGATTGTGGTCAATTCTCAGAAAACTTTCTATTGATTTCAACACTTTTATCTCAATGTCAGGACATAAGTGGGGGTTCTCATGTTTACAGAATGAATGATTTCCTTTTGTCACAAGAGAAGGCCGTCAATATTTGAATCATAGAGGTCTAAAAGGACCAGATGTGGCCTGGTAAGCACAGATGGAAACAAAAGGCTTCTTCTTTTTAGTGTTTATGTTGGGGGGGGGGGGGGGGGGGGGTTATAAAAATAAATAACAAAATGACAACAAAAAAAAAGCTAAATCCAGCTTTTTTCATCTTTGTTGGACTGGGCAGTTATTCAAACCTTTTTCCAGTTGACTCGAAAACATTCTGGAGACCTGATTTAACAGTTTTTGACTCAAGCTTCAGTCCTGTTGCAATTATTACATTTTTTATGCCTTTACTTTCCAACAAATAGATGCTGCTAATAACTGAACGTTTTTTTTGTCCATATTGAGCCAGTTTTAGAGTAAAGCTATTGGCATCTGCCAGATTCCTGGGTTAGGCTTGTTGCGATAAACAAGTCAATTAATCACACTAAGAAAAAAAATTAGTGCAATAAGGTTGATGGTTGCGATGAGTTTCATTCGTCCTCCCTCTTTACCAAAGACTGTGGATGACACGTTACGGTGCATCTCGACTGGACAGCACGAGAGCTACTCGGAGGCAGCGGTGCCTTCGCTTTCAATGTTTTGCACTTGCAGCCTGTGACTCAGCTGCAACAGCGGCTATATCGTTAGCGTCACGCCTTTAAAAATGCCTAAAATAAATAATTCTACATTGGGCAATGTCAGGATTTATTAGCATTACGTTAGTGTTATTTTAAGACCATTTTTAGCTATCGTTTAGCACAATAATTTCTGAGACAGTTAATCGCACAGCAAAATTTGTTACTGTGACAGGCCTGACCTGAGCGTATCAGCCAATTCTGATCTGATACTACTGTCACATGAATGAACCGTATACCTTCCCATGTGAGTGAAGGCATCAGTCTTGACATGAACATAAAAAAGCAACAAATTTACACATTTATATGAACTTAATACTATTTATTTAAAAATACCAATGTGTACATTAGCAACAAAAAGAAATAACACTTCCATGTAAAATGAACTGTAACAGATATTTTAAAATGTAATATAAAACACAGCAGATACCTGAAAGCCAACAAACAAAAGCTTAATTAACTCGTTCAAAAGAGGTAACATGTAAATGACTGGATCGGAATGCTGGATCAGCCTCATTCATTCGATATTTGATCCAGCTAATTAGTCAATATCGGAGCCGATGTTCGATTCAGTTGGCATCTGTAAACCAAACTGTACTATTGTGTTGTCTTTTCAACTAAATAAGTGAATTTAAGCCCAACAGATGCTCATTAAAATGTGTTCAGTGGAATATTAGCACCTAAGCACCTTGAGATAAACAGTTTGTGTGATTAAGAAACTGAAGATGAGGGTGTGAATGTTGGAACATATTGTGGAAATGGAGAAAACACCACTTTTAATTTCATCCAGCTTGCTTGCTTTCTTCTTTTTTTTAAACAATGGCAAATGGAAACAATTCAAAAAATAATGATAGAAAATGATCATGGCCGGCTGAAATAATTGCTATCAGGCAGGAGTGTAATAATGGTGAACTGAAATGACTCACCATCAATGTGATTGTTTTTATTGTTTAAATCCTGTTCAGTCCTATTGCTTTGCACATACAGTTCAACCTCTTTGGATGAAAATCAGAACAATAGACAAAAGCAAAGAAACTGCATGACAGCGTGATATAATTTTTTTCTTTTTTCCCATTTCTTTAATCTCTTTGTGTCTCACCAGCTGAATTCCCCAAACACCAGCGAGACTTTGTTACATTTGGTTTAATCATTGTCTCCAGATTCTCATTTACAACAAAGCTTTTGTGCTCCATCACTTTTGATGTTGTTCACTTGTGCGTAGGTGGGAAATTGCTGTTCACTCAGAAATGCCAACACCGAGGGAGTTGTCAAGCTCTGATCTGCGTTAAGGGCATACATCGATCTGACCTGTGCTTGATAGTCCCCGTGGACCAACCACATACAACCCTGCTTCTCACTGCTAGCTGATGGGTGTGGGAGACCACAAGGTGCCCTCCTCAGCTCGTCTCTCCATTCGCTGGTTTTCCAACTCCTGTACTTTTTTTGTCTTACAGTTTCAAGTATGAGCAAGGGCTGTGTCCTGGAGGCATTTCACTCCCCGCCCTCTGCTCCTCTCTGCTTGTTCTCTCTGCATGCTTTTTATAAAAACTCAAGTGGCAAAGTTCTCAGCTCACCTCTTTTGGCAGGTTTGCACTTTGTCTTAATTTTTGCAGAGCTGTTTTCATCCTGCCATTTCAAGAAACTGAGAAGCGGCTTTGTGTTCAATGTCTAACGCTACAGTACAGCAAATTCTTGTTCTGAGGTCTGGTTTACTGACTGCTGTTGTTGTAAGAAGTCACGAACGGAGAGTGATGTGATTATATAACTTTTTTTTTTTTTTTTTTTTAAGCATTTGTGGTCTGCAACCTGTGGAAAGAAGTTGGTCTCTGCAAGTACAGTATTGATATTCTGTCTCCCTGTAGTAATTCTGTGGCATTTAATCAAGACATTTATTCTGGTTTTGATCATGCAATTTGCATGCAAAGGCAGATCTTTACTTGTCTGTGATGATAATTTATTAATTGTCCCTGCTGGAGAGGATTTCTAATACATGGACACTCCTCCTTTGGTTCTATTACAGTGTGCATTATGGGGTGTTTTTAGATGTACTCCAGTGCTGAATTAATAATGATGGATATTAGAGATGGAAAAATCACCACAATAAAGTGTGTGTGGCTGCAACACCAGGTTGGTTTCTGCTGGAGGAGACTGTGCTTACAGCAGCAGCCACCATCATACATGTGCTGTATGTCTCTTATGCCTGCGCCCAGAACATAGGGTCACGAGCCAAGACTGTAAAAGTAAAAGAATGGACGTAGTGTCCGGTCACGTCTGAAGCGCTGAAGCCAGTTGGGCGTGTCCCACTGTCTCCATCTTGTTGTGTCGCGTGTGTCATCACTCCTGGAAAATGCTAAGATGGGCAAGGCATAGCCTCTGGGCAAATGATTGACAGCAAACCGACTACTTGTGCTAACGAAGATTAGCCTCATAAGCGGCGTGCTAAAGGTAAGGCACGTTTGGACTTGCTGTTAGCTTCTAAAACCACCATTTACTCTGCTGCAGACTGAAACCTTACTGGGAGCAACAAGGAGCCAACTGGAAGCCACCGGCCGGCATCTGGTCTGCCACATTTCAATCTAAAGGAAAGGACCCTAATCATGTGTTATTTTAAGATCAAATAATATCCAACCGGATGAGTTATAAAAAAGTTCACCCCCTCACAGTTGATTTGAAGGTAAAATTGACCCATTAAACCAAAAATTAGTTTTTGAACCAGGCTGTAAACATGTTTATTTCTGCTGTGAAACATGGGAGTCTGTGGGGATTTGCTTTATTTTGGAGCCAGCCGCTAATGGACGAAGAAAGAACTACAATTATTAAACTTAACTTCCAGGCTTCACTCTTCTCCGGTGGAGTTTGCCCTTTGGTCACAACAGTCTGGCAGTTACACTTATCTGTGTAACTGCCAGTTATCTGTCTGTACACTTCTGAGCACAAAGACTGCAGGGTTGCTCTGAAATTAGAAGTCTCTAAGATGTGACATGTGCTTACTTCTCCCTTTGAGACTTGCAGCAATGTTTGTTTGCATTGCATCACCATCATTAATATTAATATTGATAAACATAAAGCAAAATCTCTCTCAGACTCGAAGTCATCAGGCTCAAGGATTGGTGAGCCTTGTGTTTAGAGTTGTGGCAACAATCAGTCACAGGAGACGACACAGGCGATTTGATTGGCTGCAGCCTCTGCTGCCATTTTCCACTGCAAGCTACTCTAGCATAGCAATGTAATGGAGCCAGAATTAGATTAGACAAGACAGCACCTCATTCAAGGGGAATGAGAGCTGAGATTGTTGACACCTGAAATATGGATGTGTGACTCTGGCCTTGTGGTTTAATGCAGTTTTGGAAAACTTTGTTTTTAAATGAACTGAATTGAACTGCAACATGTGCAGCATTCTGCTTTTTCAAAGTTAAAATTTAGATCTGAATAGATTTTCAAATTTATAATTCATTTGTACATCGTACATGCCTGTACAGATAAATTATACATTTATTTGTACAGCCATGAATGATTTTAGGAAAAGATCTAATTGCCATGACAAATGTTGTGATTTGATTTGCAGTTTAATCTTTTCAATTCCAGCTTCCATTCAGTGTTGAGGCAGAATTATATTTTTGACACGATATGGAGCATTACCACATGGGATGACAGAAATATGAACTGCTCTTTATTCTAAAGCAAGGACACAGTTGAGGTATGAAGGGCTTTACTTACCAACTGCACGATTCGACCTGTGGCCAAAACAAGTTTAAACTTTGTCCTTGTATTAAAACTTAAGCAATCTGATATTATTCATCTTATTTACACCACAGCAAGTCATTTCTCTCTCCTTGCTTTAATGCCCACAGCAGAGATCTGGCCCAATGTGCACACACAGCCACACTCCACTGGTAGGTGGAAATGGAGGCATTTGGTGTTATGCTGAAAACATCATGCCCATCGCGGAGACGTAGCTGAACAATATGAATTTAAGTCATTACTGAGTCGTATGTCATCTTATGGATGAATATATTCTTTCAGGTTGTTTTAGATCTGAACTTAAAGAATATTTAGAGAGACTTGAGTCAGTAAAATTGTCTTTATTCACTTAATCAGCACTTTGCAGAAATTATATTTTTCTGATTTTTGCTTTTTTGTCACAGCATTTTAGTCAAATTTATGAAAACTTAGTATGCGATGAGATTTGAAAAATGTGACATGACTTCACATGACGTTTAAATGACTGTCACACAAGAAAGAAAACAGGAATTAGTACTGAAGTAAATGGACTGGTAAACTGAATGCAGGGGAAACCTGGATCACTTGCAGCGTAACATGAGAATTCATCTTATTCCTTTGCTGTTAGGTGATTGCAACATTTCAAAATGTGATCTTGATTTAAAAACTATTCATGATTTGGCTCAGTAATGTTTCATTGATCATTTTCCCTCAATATACCAAGAACACAAGAGTGATGTTGTTCATAGCTTCCATCCAGGTTCTGTACAAACCTGCCTATGAAGAGCCCAAGTTTTACACGTCTACACTATCACCCAAAGCCTACAGAAACTACAAAAAACTTTAGTTTTTTTTAACTGATAGATCTGATAGAAATATCTGCAGTTAAATATATTTCAAATACACATTTTTAACATGTAAGTATACAGCATATTTTTTAAGTCACTGTAATGAAAATTTGTCAACTTAATGAGCCACTAAGCAGAATTCATAAGCTACTGTTGGATCAGTTTAATTCAAGTCAGGTGTGTTGACACAGGGACACATTGAAATCCTTCAGAGAGGTCTGGATTTGGTGACCCTGCTTTAGAAAGGAGACCTCATTTCACATTTATTATAAAATCAGTATTTATCCTCGGAGCAGTTGAAGAGATGTACATGCTGCTAAAACTAAGAAAAATAAGAAAAGACAACAAATTGTATTTATTTGCAATATAAATGAAACTTTTTGTGAATCTTGAAAAATCAGGAAATAAATGCACAAATGCACAGTAGTAAGTCCTGGTGGTCAGTGTTATTAAAACATGTATGAGTTAAATACTAAAACTTGGACCATTAAGAATGCTGAATGGACCCCAGAGAGCAAATTTTATGTAATTCCCATCAGGAATACCCCCAGATGTTGTATTAGTTATGCTAGATGAATTATAATATACTGTAATGACAGCTCATGATAAAATGGAAAATGCAAAGTCTTTAAAACGGGCTGAAAATTCACCAACGCCATTGTTTTCCATTTGTTCTGCTTCAAAAATTATCTAAGAGTTCATTTAAGTGATTAATTGCAACAACAAAAGGTTCAGTCTTGGAAAAACACTAGCTTGCAGTAATTATTTTATTCTCATTCAACAAAAAGCCAGTCATTCAGAAACCAATATAGTCAAATCAGATTTCTTTTTACAAGTTATACAGCTGATAAATTATAGTCTTACTCTTCTGGTGGAGCTTCTGAGCAAACCTTTGCAGAATAACATGCATAGCATGTTTTAATTGATATGAAATGCTGAATGTTGCAGATGCATTTTGTGTTGAGGAAAAGCAGTTTTCATTTCATGTTTCAATCATTTTGTTGGTGTGAGTCCTTGTGCTCCCAATAAAACAGAGCAGGGACTGTGCTGATAGCATTCCTATGAAAACACGGTAGAAATGCTGGAGCCCGTTGCATTTCATTTTTCAGTAACATGTCAGTTTGGTGTTTTCAAACTTTTTTATAATTGCATCATTTTTTCAATTACTTCAGTCTGAGACATATCTCTGTCATGTTGTGCATATTGAAAGATTCAAACCACAGTGTTTTCTGTCAGACGTATCACAAAGCTGACAAACAAAACATTTCTTTTTGTACTTTAACAGTGCTACAAGTGTTCAAATTAGACAGAAAATCTCGTTGGCTCTTCAGCCACATCTTAAATGTCAGGCCAATTATCCTGCTTTGTAGTCTCACATCACATTAACCCTCTTTGTCCTCAAACATAATTGTTCAGGCGATTCTCTCAGACAAAAAAACCCCGTCAGAAACGTCATGAAGATGTGTTTTGGCATTACGTGCAGACATTCTTTCTAATGGTCTCTTGTTATCCTCATGCCTGTGGGAGTGTCACGGCCTTTCATTATCATGACCACCCACTCATCCATCTACCAGTCTGACTTTGATATATATCAACATGAAACCTATTTTTAACTACAGTCAGTCGCCCACAGTGGTCCTTTCTCAGAACCACTGCTATGTGACTCTCATACCAAACACTTTTTAGTTGAATGATGGAGTGAAAGTTTTATAAAAGAATATTTCTACTTTTATTTGGAGTTAATCTAAATTTAGTGAGTTTGCAGTTTAGTCTACCTAGAGTTAACTTTTGTGAATGTCATGTTTTTAAATGTTCACTCAAACTAAGGCCATACTAGGCTTTTCTTCCAAGGAAATATTTGTCGGCCCATTTCTTCTTCTTTTTGCTAAATCTCATTTGAACTGCCAATAGACAAACAAATATAGCAACTCTAAAAGCTTTGCATATTACAATAATTTCATAAACGGCTGAAAGTATTTATAACTATCAATGCGTTGATAAATGGCAAAAAATAAATAAATAGATAAAATGGTATTGGATTTTGTGGGGGTCAGATTTTGGTAGATATTTAGCTTGTTAATTAAGATTTTGTAAGTCAGTCTTATCTTTACTTCTTTCTGCGTCTCTTCCCTTCTCCACCAGATAAGACCATTTTTTTAGCCAAACAGAATAAACAGAAACTAGGCATTCACAGCAGTACTGGCCTTCAGGTATCTGAAAAGACATCCTTACAAGACTCCCATCCCAGCACACGACATGTTGTGATGTACAGTATAGTAGAGCCCAACCAACTGATCAACCTGAGAACTGAGATGTTAGCAGTAACATCTCTGTGGTTATGCCAGCCTAGCATAGCGCTAGCTAACGGCTTAAAAGGAGGTAACTGCAGAAATAACATAAGTGTACAAAAAATTTGAGAGTCCAGAGTGACCATTCATCACTGTCGGCTGCTTATTGAGATGCATTTAAGGAGTAATGTGAACACAGAGGGGGGATGACATGGTTGACATCTGAGAAAGGTGTCATGTTTTTATTGGGATTCATGACTCTTGACTGCATGGCAAAGAAAACTAGAAAATTTCTGAAGAAATTTTGAATGCTGCCAATCTGCTACCCACGTCAAACAGAGCGGCAGCCATGTTACAAAGATGGAACACCTGTGCTAAGAGATACACATTTACCTCAATGTGAATGTAAGGTGTGATAGAGAGACTGTTATAGGAACTGAGAGAGACACAGAAGGACAGCCAAACAGAGCCTGTGAGATAGATAGAGACTGACTGTGAGACAGACAGACAGATCGGGGAGTGAGACAGACAGACAAATCTTGAGTGACAGAAAGACAGGCAGACTGTGAGTAAGACAGAGACTGTGAGACAGACAGATGGTGAGTGAGACAAAGACTGAGACAGACAGAGAGACAGATATTGAGTGAGATATGATTTGTCAGATTAGTGGATTTTGGAATGATTTCTGATTTTTCACCAAAGTTCAATTGCGATAGTATCAAAACTGCAACTTAAAATGTCGTTTAGACTGTTGAAGATTTATCTGTGATGACCCCTTTAAAATTGGAATGATTGGAATATCTGAAAGTATGGCTTACTGGCAAAGCTCCAAAGTGACCTTAGTTTTTCACTCATTCTGGCCAAACACCATTCATTTTCAATGAGAAATTTAGTTGCATAGATAGACAGACAGACAGACAGACAGAGACTGTGAGATAGACAGATACAGTACTTAGATCATAGACTGTATATAATTACTGGACGTAGCTTCCGGTCTCTTCTGAATAGAGAAATGTGAAGCCAGTTGGGCGTGTCTTACCGTCGCCATCTTGCCGTGTCACGTACGTCGTCACTCCAGGAAAATCCTAAAATGGGCACAGCGCGGCCGCGGGACAAATGATTGACAGCTGACGTACTGTGGGCTAAACGCTAACTGAGCTAACACGAAACTAAGAGGAGCTAACAAAGATAAGCCCCCTAAGCGGCATGGTTAAGGTAAGACATGCTTAGACTTGCAATTCGCTGACTAAACACCGCCGTTGTGCGACTCTGTAACAAACTGAGACCTTATTAAGAGCAAAGAAGGAGCTAACTAGGAGCCTCCGGTCGGCAGGCGGAGCTTCCGGTCTGCCGCATGTCAATCATAAGGATACGCCCTTAATTATGTGTAATTTGAAGAATAAATAACATCTAAACGAATGAGTTATAAAAAAATTCACCCCCCTCACAGTTGACATGAAGGTAAACATGACCTAATAAACCTAAAATGATTTTTTGAACCAGGCTGTAAACCTGTTTATTTCTGCTGTGAAGTTGGCGTTTTTAACATGGGAGTCTATGGGGATTTGCTCGCTCTTGGAGCCAGCCCCTAGCGGATGAAGGGAGGATTACACTATATACAATACGGAAGAGAGCTTCACTGTTCTGAGGCGGAGTTTGCCCCTGAAGGGAAAAGAAAAAAAAGAAGAAAAGAAAAAAAAGAAAAAAAAAAAAAAAAAAAAAAAAAAAAAGAAAAAAAGAGAATGGTAGAAACCTATAAATTTGGTCAACAGATAGCGATTTTGACCATAGTGACCTACCGCAATGGTGCGTGTTAGTGATGATTGGTAGCAGCACTGGCCCCATCTGCTGCGCATGTGAATGCAATGTGCAGAGTGTGGTGTGGCGATGGGGAGAGGCAAGACCTGCAGGCACGTGACGTGCAGAGTTCAGAGAAGCGGCCCCGTAGCAGCGGTTGATAAGTTGCTTTATAGTTACAAGTTGAACAAATGAACTGCAAATGCAATGCTAACGCTAATGTAGCCTGATGAAGTTGACACTGGTAAACTTATAGGTGCTTATTTTGGGGTCCGAGCATCCACAGAGTATACTGAGCACCCATGAGGGTTTGATGGCAAAGTTAGAGTTTGCAGTTCCAACAACCTCTGATGTACAAAAAAGTTTGATCATTGCAAGAAAAGAGCATAAACACTGATTCAGTGTTCATATTTGCACTAGATGTTGAAAGTTGAAATTTGTTGTTTTATGTTAAACAAACAAAAAAAAACTTTAGAACTTGAACGGTTTTCTATATTTTTTTAAAGATACGTTTTGCACAATAGGTGTTCTTAAATGACTTCCTATATATTTTTTTAAGTGTTTGTTTTGCAACATGTCTGGTGTGAGTACTGTATGTTCAGAAACAGTCATACTGACTTGTACAGAAGAAAATATATCACGATATATACCATTACCCCACGTGCCTGAGATTATACCGCAGTTATACCTGCATCAGATTATATTGATGCAACAGCCAATGACTAATTAATCAGGTGTGTTTGGCACAATGACACAGTGAAAACCTTCCGGACACTCACCCAAGAGGTCCGGATTTTGTGATCCCTGCTTTAGAGCATACCCTCCTCAACACAGCTGAATCAAATGAATGGCTCGTTAGCCTCTGTAGAGCTGAATGACATGTGCATGAGGTAATTCAGCCATGTGATTCAGGTGTGTTGGAGAAGGTTTGCTCCAAAGATTGCAGGGGTGGCCAAGTCCAGTCCTTGAAAACCACTTCCCTGCAACTTTTAGATGTATCCCTTCTCAAAACTCACCCGAATTACCTCATGCACGTATCCATTCAGCTCTGGTAACGAGCTATTCATTTGATTCAGGGGTGTTGGAGAAGGGATGCATCTAAAAATTGCAGGATAGTGGCCCCTGAGGACTGAACTTTGCCACCCCTGCTACACCCTTCACTTATGGCTTAAATAAGTTCATCAGGACAACTGTTGGCTTTACTGCTCCATAGGAAATAAATGCAAATTTAAAATAAAATAAATTTCAATTAATCAGCAGAGTAATTTTTCTAGATTTATCTGATTTTTTTTTTCTGCATAATCTGAAACGGCATTGACCTAAAAAAATCTGTATTACTCTGACTCTTATTCAGACTCCCTCAAAATCCCTTTCTTCTCCATTCTTGGTTTGAACTTGAGCAGGTCATCTTAAATTTGTCTAAGTTCTATGCCTAAATGTATTTTTCCTGCCATGCAATTGGGTGATTAGCTATTTATTTTATCAAGCAACTGAACAAGTGTAGCAAATGTACTTTTTGCATTAGTCAATTAAAAGATCTTAAGTGTACTTTTTTATGTGTTACAGCTTGAATGTAAAAGAAACAATAGATACCAAGCTCATTGTTAATATCCATGAAGTTTGGATGCTGTATCAGCTTTGAGAGAAGCAACATTAGTATTTGTTTAAAACAAGATACCTTCAACACCTCATTTAGTTAGAGGAGAAATGTCTCTTCAATCTGTATCTTCAGTTTAGCACTGCAGTCACGAAATTAAAAAAAAAAGAGAATTTTAAGCATATTTTTTGAAGTCACATCTTGAGTTTAAGAGTGATGGTAAATATCAAAGTGTCTGGGGGGAGCTGCTTAAAAAGGAGAGAGAGACTGTGTGAGAGGGATAACGGCTCAGGTGTTTGGAAAAGTTTCTCAGTAATTGGAGTGTCAGTACAGAAAGAAAACGCATGAAACACACATTTGAGTCTGTTTCTCCCTCATCCTTCTGTGAAAAAAGGGGGAGGCAAAGCTTCAAAAGGTAATTACATTTTAGAATCAAAGAGCAGGAAGTTGTTGGAGCTCGAGGCCTAGAAAATACAGTCCAAGCTATTCTTCAGTAATGCCTCTTGTTGCTTTTGTGCTTGCCACTGTGTGTGTTCATGTATTTACTGCTGGTCAGGAGACTGCACTGTGTACATTGATGTTTGCATATTGTTTGTTGACTTGTCTTCAACAGCAGCCTTTACGCTTCGGAGAACAAAGGCAGTGTTTCCAATTATAGTTGATTTCATTTGGTTGATGCATTGTCATGGCTGCAGACCTCGACAGGTGTTGTTAGTTATAAAATGTATGTGTTAGCTCTCACGTCTTTTTCGAGCCTGAGATTGCCATGCTGGGGAGGAGGGGAGGATGTAGGGCTTCTTGTTTCAATGGCCTGGGGGACAGCTGTAGCACTCTGTGTATTTTATTCATTACACATTAGAAAAACCATCAGTACCCTGTCCTCCAGGGAGTGTTTTTGTTCAGGGCTGCTCTGGCCTTCGCTGCATGTCTAGCATTCCTGTTTGAATTGTAAAACGGCGAGAGTAAATAATTGTTGCCAAAGGAATTGTTGCTCTCTGATTCACAGATGTGAAGTGATGAATATCAAATGGAAATTGGCATTCAGGGCTTGAGATAATGACAACGATGATGACGATGGAGCCTGACAATGACTGACTGAGGTGGTAGTAATTGAAGATGTTGATGACCCTGATACTAATGATGATGTAGGTTTTAATGAGGTTGATGGGCTCGGTTGTCCAGGTCACAGGGGCTCGTTCAAACACAATTCCAGCCTGACCATAAAAGCCTTATTACTTTACAGTTAAGACAAAGACTTGAAAACTAGATCATAATTGTGTCCTTCTATATTTGACCATTCGTGTAAAGAGGCCCAATAACCTTCAATGGCAGGAGCGCAGTTTGAGCGGTGTCAGGGGTAATCAAGCGTTCTATTTTCCCACTCATCACTTACTGAAAGTGGGCCGCCATCTCCCTGACTGGACCCATCAGACGCACAGACGTACTGCAGCCTATACAATTATCAAGGCGTTACATCGGGTCACTCATTCTATCAGTGCTAGTCTCACTAAAAAGTAAAGTTGATGACGATCCTTGTGGAAGAGTCACTGAGTAGAGTTCAGCAATTAGCTAGAGGTTAAGATGAGTCTCTTTTTAAGTCTGGAATGGAAATGTCAAAAGGGATGCGTGTGAACTGTCTCCTCCAAGGGAAATTTTATGTAAAGACATTTTCTCCTCCGTATTTCGTATGAATTTTGGATCAGTTAATTTCAAAAAATGTGTTTTTTTTAAACTATTTAAATGGTTAAACAGTGTCTTTCATCTCTTGAAAGCAGTTTAAAAAGTGTTAGACTCATTCTGGACTTTTTTTTTTTCTCACTCATTACAAGCTAGAGTGATACATGCATCATTTTACCTTTTTTTTTATCCTGAAGGTTTTTACCCTCTAAATGACTTTCAACTCATCCTGGTTTCTTTTGCAGATGAAAGATCAAACTTTTTACCCATGAAATGTTGTAGAACTCTAAAACTTTAAGCTTTGCTTTAACATGGAAGTCCAGTCCTTTCCTCTGACCACTTCAAGTTCATCCGGAGGAATCCTGAGGCATTCCCTCACCGGCCGATAGACACAGTCCCCCCCATTGCCTCCTGGGTCTTCCCAAAAAATAATGGGCAGCTGGAGCTGACGACTCAAAGCAGAATGGGTTTCTTATTGTAAACTGATTGCCAATGCTAACCTGAGGGTTGCCAATTTGAACTCATCCCAGTCATTGTGTTGCTGTGTCCTTGGGTAAGACACTTCACCCACCTTGCCTCCAGTGTCTGCAACACAGGTGCATGAATGTTTGATGGTGGTTGGAGAAGCTGTTCCTGTCAGTCCACCCCCGGGTAGCCGTGGCTACATATGTAGCTCACCATAACCACTAGGTGATTGTGGAGTGAATAAACAATGGATTTAATGATAAGAGCTTAGGAGGTCCTGAAAAGCAATACATAAAGCCCAGCCATTATTATTACCATTATTAATATTGACATAAAAAGGCACAATAATCAGAAATTCTGTAGGATGTTGGAGATGTTAAAAGACCAGCACATTCAAAGACACATGTTTGAATGCCAAACACCTGGGAGGTTTTGGGCAGTTATAGTTGTTTAAATGTTTCGGGTTCAAACTCCAGCATTATCAGGTAGGTCCAGAAAAGGACAGTTCAGCAGATGTAGTGGAGCAGGCTGCCCCCGATCACAAGTCGTAGGATTGTACCGAAACATTGCAAAAATACTAACTCTACTAACTATCACATCAGCCAAATACTAGTATACAAAATACTATCCCATAATGGTGGGATTAAAACAGCCAACTATGCGCTGTTCATTTTCAGAATGCACAACAAACAACATATTTGAGGGGAAAAAGGGGCCCTTTAATTAATATTATGTTGGAAAATTAATTGAGGAGAAGTAATAAAATATGGATGCTGAAATGAAGGGGTGCCTGAGTCTGGTCCTTAAGAGTGACTATCCTGCAATTTTTAGAACATACCCTCCCCAACACACCTGAATCCAATAGCTATTTACCTCATGCACATGTCATTCAGCTCTGCAGAGGCCTGGTAACGAGCCATTCATTTGATTCAGGTGTGTTGAAGGGATGCAACCAAAATGTGCAGGATAGTAACTCTCGAGGACTGGACTTGGGCACCCCTGCTGTAATGGCATGAAATGTATGATGTTATCCATTTTTGAATGAAAAGATGTTAATATTGTTGTGAGTAAATTGGCATTTAAATTTATTGACCTTGTTTGGTGTATACAAGTCAAGCTAATTCCCTGTGCCCCACACCCACCCACCCACCTCATTTTTGGTCAATGTTGACCTCGTTTGTGTTCATTTGTACCAGGTGTTATAAGATATATTTTTAAAGATTTTTTATTAAAGATTTTAGCTTAGAGTTAAAATTACATCAAATTTATTGTTTCATATTTAACAACCCTCAGATCAAAGTATTTAAGATTTGCACAAGAATATTGAAAGGTCCCAGAAGACCACTGCTCATTTTATGACTAAAGTAGAAGAGTAGACCTGAGAATTTACAAGACGTCTGCTGATTTTTAGCTGTCTTCTCTTTTCCATCACTCATTCCTTACTTTTAATTGTCCTCAACACTGCTTAAAGCTGCTCCACGCTTTCCTGAAGGCTGTGTATCCCTTACCAGAGAATGGGAACATGCTCAATTATTTAATAATAAAAAAAAAAGAAGCTCACTTTATGTTTTATGGATAGCATACCCACTTAATCACAGAACTGCATTAGAATTCTTGCTGCTGTGAAAATGTGAGGTTGCTGACTTACTTCATCAGGTGAGCTGATTAGTGTGACACTCATATTCAGTTTCCATGTGTTTTTGTTTCTGCAACACTTTTCCTGTTTGTGTGTTGCATCGTCGTTTTCTTTAATCCGTGCTGCTTGTCAGGCTGTTCCAGGCTTTGCGCTGCATGTTTTGTTATCATGATGGTGTTTTGCACTTCCCTGCGTTGCATACCCTGTAATATTTCTATTATGTTTTCCTCTCCATCTTTTCTCTGCACTGCCACACCCTTACAACATATTGAGCCAGCTTGAATTCTCTGGAAGCGCATTGCTATTGTGACCTTGGTGAGGTGCAACCAATCAGTACTCAATCAATGGTATTAATTAATTGCATCCTGTCCTGGAGACTCCATTCTGGAGCTGGCTAGGAGCTGCTGGGAAACTGTATTCTTGGATTTAAAGTTGGAAGTATGGTCTATAGCACATCAGCCAAGCACTCATTAATGCCCCTCTCGCCAATTGCTGCACTCTCCCCTCACTGCTGCTGGTCTGCCACTTCTCTCTGATGAGGAAATATTGAGTGGAGAACCACAAACCTCAGGGTTGTGTCTCCAAAGCCTGCTGATGTGCCTGAACTGTGAGAGTGAGAGAGGATGAAGAAGAAGAAGAGGGGGAGGTGATGGTGTTGTGGTAAAGGTGGGAGAGAGGGCAAAGAGTTCTCATGCAGGTGGAATTGTTTTCTATCCACTGAACTGGAAAACATTTCAGGAAAAAAAAAGATGTGTGGGAGGTTTTGTGGAGGATGCCAAACCACTGTGCTGAATAGTAAGGCTTCAAAGTGCAGCTCTGAAGTGACTTTGGTGAAACATTGCCTATGGTTGTTTTTATTGATCCATCTTTTTAAGACATTATGAGTCTTGCATTTGGTTATTAAGGAAAAAAAGGCAAATAAATGGCTCAAAGCTTTTGATTTATTTAGTCTAAACTACCACAAAAACAAATGATGCTTAACTTTAGAGAGATTTATATTTTTTGGTGGAATAGATTAGTGAGGATATTTATAGGTACATGGATGAATCTCTCGGAACTCAGTCAAGCTGAATATGGTCCCATTCTGGTCACCAGCTGAGCAATCGGCGCATCCCTAATTACCACTACTGCCATGTTCAGCCATGATCATCTACATCTTCCGCTATGGATTAGGCTAGAAACAAGATTCACTGATAGATGTTGTGATTCCAGCTCAGATCAGTCCAAGGAGAAACTGCCAGAACTGCACCACAAAGAAAATAAGTCATGTGATGAACCTTTCTTATGCTTGAAAATAGAAATTTCTCATCGGGGAGAGACGAGGCCAAGTCCTCTCCCAGTGATGCTGTACTTGTTTTATTTCTAACTCACTGATGCTGCAATGCTTTGACGTATAAAGTTAAGTTTCTTGTAACTTACAGCTGCTGTGACTTGTTTTTTTTCCCTCAATTGCCCTTTTACTTGTAGTTCTTCCAGCCTCCATCACTTGTATCTCATCATATGCTGTCTTTTCAATCCTTTTTTTCCCCTTTCAGAATTCCCTTTCATATCTGAGACGTTGTTTTCTTTTATGTTCTGTTTGTCTCCTCAGTGTTTTAAGTCACAGAACAGACTAAATATGGGGTAATTACAGCACTTTTCCAAAGAGCAAGGATTAAGGTGATGCTACTCAAACAAAGGATGTAATAAAGTCTTCAAACTGCGTTTCAGAAATTGTATTTGTCCTTGGATAGGGATGCAGCGCTCAGCAATTTGCTTCAAATGTTTCGTTCTGAATGTATATAAGGTGTAAAAGCTTGAAACGCTGTCATGCCAGAAGTAATTAGGCTCCATCATCACTGGCCCTGACATGCTCGGCATACAGGGAACAGAGTTTATTTTAAAAAACTGAATAAAGGTCAATAAGTGTTTAACAGATTTCTAATTTTCTTTGGCATACAGCTGGATGTTGTATTAAAGCTAATAAATTGTTTTAGCCACAGCCTGAAAGTCCTGTAATTCTACAAGCTTTATGTGTAAACAATTACTGTGTTCAGTTATTGAGTCAGTGTATGTAATAACCTCTGCTGTCGCCCCACTTGCACCTACTTGTAATTCTTTGAGGTTTATGTGGTTAATTTAAGTGCATGCACAATGCCGCCTGAAAAGTGCCTACCACTGTGCTGCCGTGGTGTACTACAGTACTGCAGCTGCCCTTGGAGAGAGTCACCTCCAGCAACGCGACTGGCGGATTGTGCTTTCCTACATTATTTGTATAAACAGCTATTGATCCTATGGGGAGGACTGGCACTAGTCAGCAACTTTATCAACAGCTGAAAAGAAATGAAATTACATTTTTTGATGGATGCTCCTGTCAAGCTAAAAGAAAAACAAATGCCTACAGCATCAGTGGTTGCAGTTGTTGCCAAACAAGGACTGTGCAGGTAAAGCAGGCTATACTGTAAGATAATGTAGGAGTTCTTAGATCCAGCACAGCTCTTATTATTTATTTATATGACTAGAGCACCTCTGACACTCTTGGAGGTTACTAATTTGTCTCTTTTTGGCTGTTGCACCTTCACATTCCTTTAATGTTGCCTTGTTAACTCTAGACTTGGTGATCGAAATGTAATTCCCGAGAGCTGAGCAGGCTTGAGCAGCAGCCCTTAGACCGAGAGTGCTAATGAGATCCCAGCGAGCTCTTTCATAATGAAACATCTTTGAGGCCAATTGTCCATCACTAATAATCATATGGTAATAACCACCGCAAAAAAACCTGCACCGAGGAGCAAAGTTACAGTCGTTTACTCTTTTAAGCACATTCTCCTCTTCAGTGAGGAAGAAGACGGAGAAAGGGACAGTGATAAAAGTTAAAATGGAAAAGATGACAGTAATGAGGGAAGGAGGAGCTTTACAAGAAGGAAAAATATGTAGGTGGAATTTTATAGGCGCAAGTTAGGAGGAAAAATGTGGAGAGGTAAACAGCCACAGAGCAAGAGGTGGCAGCTTCACACGTTTGATGAATAATGAGAGAGGGAGGATGAATGATGAATGAATAAAGGAAAACAGCACTTCTTCATGAGTTTGGGTTTCGGTTACAGGGCAGCGTTTGCTAATATCAGCTTCACATAGATGCTAACAATACATCATGATGGTCCTTTCTCTCTTCCAAAGGAGGCAGGGTGACAGGACTGCATTAGCGCCACCACTGGGACAGGAAAGCTGGAGAATGAAACGGAATCTGAACTGATGTCATCCAAAATCACAGTGTGCACAAACGCTAATTAGGAAATCAAAGACATGCGGAGCTATTCAGCATACCATTATGGGTGTGTTGAGCTGAGGTAACAAAGTTTTCGAAAAATGGCAAAGGTTCACGCTGTGGGCATCACAAATTTTTTTTTTTTTACCTGCACCCGCGAGAAAATTTTTGTCTTCAAAGGCTGATCAAAGTCACAGACGTTGCATCACTCTGGAATAACGATGGTTATGTGGTTGCAGACTGAACATCATTAATCTTTGAAAATTTAAAAATATAAAGGCCACGGACCTACAAGGTATATATTTCTTTTATCCATCTCCATGGTTACAAGGAAATGGGAATGATTTCAAACAGCAGGTTCATCACTGCTGTCTTCTACATGACATTTTCTTTTCTTTCAGCAGGGTTAAATTTACTCATGGAACAAATGGAAAAGTTCTCCAAGCCATTTCCCGCAATGCCTCTTTTTTTTTTCTTCTCTCTCTCTCTCTCTCTTGTAACACAATGCAGCAGAAACGGTTAAGAAGAATACCGTAGAGAAATGTGCAGGACATTGGGACATTTATAGTTATAATTGCTGCTAAGTGGAAAAGCCTAGCACATTTCCAGGAAAGCCATTATCAGGGAAATTTAATCTGGTGAAGGAAAAACCTGCAATGACTTGGTGATGGGTCAATACCAGAAAGAGGAGATGAGCCAGGATAAACAAAAATGTCACAGTTCTGCTTGGCTTGGTGTTGGCCTTTATGCACAGACACTCAGGCATCCACAGATTCCTATGGACAAATAAACATACAGATGCTGGACCACTGGACCGTGACGGGCCATTGGTCTGCTGATGTTGAGGCTAAAAACAGCTAAAACAAATAGCTCAATGCCCAGTGAAACAATGTGTTGTAATAACACCCTCCTTTTAAGCAGAAATATACATATTTTTGTGAGAAACTGTCCAAATATAAACTGTTAAGCATACTGAAACCTAATATTGTTCAGCTTGTTGCTGTCACTGTTTTTTAGACAAGACCATCAGAGAGGTGCATGCATTTTTAAATAAGACAGTAAAATATCACTTTTCTGAATATATAATTAACACATTTCTAATTAAAGATTATGTATTTTGTTACAGAAATAACATTTTATCGTAGATTACTGCAACGGTCACATTTCTGATGTATTGGATCAAAACAACCTAATGCTTGGTGATTAACCTGGCTGCATTTTTTTTTCCTCTTTTTTTTTAACACATAAAACGCATGTTTTAGGTTCAATAAACATTTGCAAATCAGTTGTAGAAAAAGGTGCATTCAGTGGCAGATGTTGCAATTTTTAACTTATGTTAAAGAGAGGTAATGATGTGTAGGCGGTAATCTAATCCTTCCACAGACAAACCACCAATTAACACTTAACCAGGTTTAATTAAATTATGAAGAAACACAAGAATGGTGTTTAACTTTTGACCCGGGGTTGATATTGATTACCTCATTAAGTAATTAAGGAATATATGGTGGCTGCTCTTTCGGAAAAGTCAGTTTACTGTGAATTATGTCAATCTGGCTTTTAACTTTACTGTAAGAGTAAAGATGTGTGAAACTCTGCATCCTCGTGCATTAATTAAAAACTCAGTTGTAACCTTTGGTTCTAGTTGGAATAGGCAGGTGCACACCAAGAATTTATGTAATTATCCTTCTTGTTGCTACAGTATAGTAATATTGTAACTTCTAAATGCAGCTACTATATTTTATTTTGTGTGCAGGACTAATTTTAGCTCATTGGCAATTATGTTCACGACTCAGTGCTTACGCTTTGCTACTGATAAACATGAAGTTTAGAGCAATTTAAGTTTATTTTAATGTAAAGAATCAATGTTTTCATTGTTCTTAGGGGAAACAAAGAGGCAAATGCAGGTGATAGTACAGGAGATAAACTAGACTGAACAGATCCAGAAAACAAAGGAGGCTGCGCACAGATAACATTTGTACTGCAGATGTTTCCTACAGGAAATTTATATCAAGTTCATGGTTATATATTAAAGCAGATTAATAGCCAATTAATTTTAGGTTCAAGGAAATGCCTGAAAAAGGAAAAATGTTATCGAACAAATTTGAAAGTGATTTAAATGAAAAGAAAATTCGAGCAATCTTGCGATCTTCCGTTTTTTAAAATGTTAAATACTCTAAACCCTGACGTGGGTGTACAATCAATCAATCAACCAATCTTTATTTATGAAGCACTTTTCCAGCAACTTGCGTGACTCAAATCGCTTTACAGTTTAAAAACATTCCCGCCCGCTGCCCTTGAAAGAAAAAAAAAAACCTGAAATATGACAGCATATGTATTTTTAAAAAAACAAACAATGACAACAACTCCCTAACTCAAGTAAATTGATTTACCTGAGGCTGAGTACAGATGGAAAAAGTGAGGGAACCCCATCAGAGGAGCCGTCTACACCGGGCGGCACAGCAACCGTAACCGCAGCGGCCCAAGTGCCCAGGGGAGGCGTGGATGGAACACCAACCCCCACCAAGGCACCAGTGGCACTGCATCCAGTCCACCACTGCCACCCCGGATACAGACAGCCCCCACTAAGGAAACACTCGAGGGACCTAAGGACCCAGGAACAAAAGTAATATAAGAACATTAAACATATAAAATACATTAAAACGTTGAATAGAAACATCTAAAATGCCCAGACGGTAATAAAAAGGCAATCAAAAGACAACCAGTGAATAAATGAGTACAGTAGATGATGGATTGCTAGATTGTTTACCTTGCACGGATTGTGCAGGTATAGGTTTAAAATAATGTGGTTAATTTTTTCTTCACAATGATTAAATGATTCTACTCGTGCACCACACACAATTTAAAGCTCGGCAGCCTCACAAATTTAATAGGAAACCATGCTGCTTCACTTTGTCACCAGCTGTCTGCAGTGCATGACCCAGTCAAATTATACGTTGCGACAGGATTATACTCTCCTTTTAATCCATGAATATAAACATTGGCATCGGAATGGGGGACTAGTGCGAGGTCTCAGAGCTGGACTTTTACAGGGGGAAGGAAGAAGAAAGAAAACACTGACTTTGAAGTGTTGGATGAAGTGATAGCTTATCAGAAACAGTTTTCTGATAATTGCAGAGATAAAACAGGAAAGCTCGGAGATTTTTACCCTTTAACTGCCTGCTCTATTTGGGAGAGGAAAATTGTTGAGTGACTTAATGAATTTGATTAAAAATGTGGGAAATTAAACCTGTCCGAGCAACTTCTACTGCTAAATGATGAGTGTTTTTTTTCTTTTTTTTTTTTCCCATTACTGTTTCAAATTTCAACCATTGACCTATTGGTAGCTACTATATTTTGAATTTTGTTTGGATGTTGCTGATTAGGACTTGCAGCTGAAGAAAACCTCATTCTAAAACTCAAAAAATTAGAATACATTGAAAAGCTCCAGTATTGTAGGTTCAGAGTGTCACATTCTAATCAGGTAAGTGATCCAAAACACCTCCATAAGAGCCCCGAGAAGAAAACTGTGTACAAGCCGGGAGGGCCTACATCAGCCTGGAGAAGATGGTCAGGAAAGGGCCTTTCAAAAGTGTGGAGGACTTCATAAGGAATGGACCTGTGAGCTCCATTAAGTCCAGCATAAATGCAGCCGTCTACCAGGACATTTTGGAGCACTTCATGCTTGCTTCAGCAGACCAGCTGTATGAGGATGCAGACTTCATCTTCCAGCAAGACTTTGAACCTGCCCACATTGACAAAAGTACAAAATCTTGGTTCAACAACCATGTTTAACTCATTCACTGCCATTGACTTCTATAGCCGTATACAGCAGGGAAAAAAAGTATTGTAATTTTTACCAGATGTCGCCAGATTTTCACCAGATTGTGTTCATATCAATAGCTCTACTAGAAATATATTTTCGGAGAAAAATGTTGACATGTTCAATACTTTTCTCCCCGCTGAAACGGCTATAGACGTCAATGGCAGTGAATGAGTTAATTGGCCCGCAAACTCACCTGACCTGAACTTTTTAAATATTCTAAATTTTTTTTGTTTTAGAATTTGAGGTTTTCTTAAGCTGCAAGTCCTAATCAGCAACATCCAAACAAATAAAAGCTATTATTATTAGTCTATACACTATGTAAATTCCACCTTTTAAGTTGAATTATAGAAATGCATGAGCTTTTCAGGATATTCTAATTTTTGGGTAGTACCTGTAAATGGAAGCTGCCATATTGTTCCACCACTTTTACTACGGTATCCCTAAATGGACAAAACAATGTGTGTGAGGTCAGACCTATCTGAACTTTAAAACTGCTGTACCAGCTTTGTTTAATGGGAGTTAGAGCACAGTTTGGGATAAGTAATGCCTTAAAAAGCTATTAAAAGTAGTTACTCATTTAGCTACACCTGAGACCACTGGATCCACTCACAGATGAACACATCTCTGAGAGAATTTTGGCCACTTAGGGCCACCATACATTCACATCAGTGCTTGGAATATGAAGTCATTTGAAAAAAAAAAAAAACATATTTTCTTTCAAATACCCATCTTTACCACTGGTTGTGAGTAATTCTTACATACGGTACCAACCCCCCCCCCCCAAAAAAAAACAACAACATTGTTTCTTGTTGAAAATGTGTGTGTGTTTCTATCATTGCCTCTGTTAACTTTCATTTCTCCCTTGTCAAGCCCAGCAGTATGGTATGGAATGCTGGTATAGACAAATGTTTAATTAAAGAAATAAAATAAAATGAATAAACAGGATATCAAGTGGAGCCTTATGTTCATAAAGCTGCGTTTGGTAAAGAAAAACTGTTCAACAAAATAAAGCAATCAGACTTCCATTCTGCTTGCTTTGATGCTGGACAGGACAAGTAGAAAAGAAAAAAAAAAAGAAAAAAAGAAATGTGTGTATGTGTGTGCGTGTGTGTGTGTGTAACATGAAAATGTGAAACTGGATATATTTTCTAGCCAGAAACAATATAAAATAATGTTGATCTGCACTGGAAAGTGATGGAAAGTTTTCATTTAATATACATTTTCTCAGTTCATCAGGCAAGTTTATAATTGGATAATATCAGCATATTGATCATGAAAACTTCTCTCCCAATAAATCTTTCATGTTTGTCCATAAAATTCTCAAATATCTTTTTTTAATCAAATGAATAAATTCACGATAACATTTTTTCTTCCTTGCAACCCAAAACACGACCCTGCACCTTCAACTAAATACGCATTTTGAAAAACTTGCAGCCATCACCAAATTTCACTCTGAAAATAGTTGCACCAAGTCAGTCTGCATCTAAATCAGCAAACTATTGATCATTGAGCCAGTCAGACTGTTGCACTCGTTGTTAATGGAGCGGTAAACAGCACGCCAGCACCTGTTAGCAGAGCTGCATGACCTTGGAGGGTGTCTGTTTTTTACCTCATTGTCTCTGGGCAAAGACATTCACCACATCATTAAAAACCCCAGCATAGACCACACCTGATTCTATGGCCATTAGTCGCCAGCAGCTGGGGGCTGTTTGGGTCATTTGCTTCTATGCTCATTCTTTATATCCACTAGATGAAAAACTCATTCTTCTTCACAGCTTGTATGAGACAGCAGTATTTTAAATTCTCTGTCAACATATCTGGTAGAAAAATGGTTATTCTGCCAAAAACCTAAACAAACTGCAGAATAAAACCTCCGGTTGCTTGTAGATACTTATTTTTTGTTTATCTGGCACATTTATCGCAGCTCAGTTTGTTTTATTACCAGTTATTTTAGAGGGAAAATTTACAAGAAACTCTTCAGTAAACCAACAATCCTGAAAATGAGATTATTGAGAGGTTGGTGGAAAGAGAAATGAAAAACTTGAAGTAAATAAAAAGTAAGCAAATTAAAAGATATCTGGAATAAAATGGACTTAATTTATCAGATGTGTCAGATGAGACTAAATAGAATGTTTGCAGCATCAGGGTCGTATTGATGTGATGTTGGCTGCTTTTTGTCGTATATTTTTGAGAGTTGATAATGGGGAATTTGTGGTGACCTTGATGTTTAGCTGCCAGCACAAACCAATTCACCCAATATCTTCCCCCCCTCCTCTTCTATTTTGTGAGTTCTGTAAAGGTAGATGTGTATTTGGCTCATTCTGGTCAGTGAAGTGGGGAAAAAAGGGGGGGAAAAACTGAAGGGCACAGCCTCTTCTCTAAACAGGGATAGAAATCTATCCTGGTTTTACAGGAAGAACATGTTTGTTGGCAAACTCAACGCTCCGTCAGTCTTGTGACCTGGTTAACATGATTACTATGTGGTGCAGTACACAATGATAAAAATGTCTGTTACGTTGCAGGTTTTCATTTGCAAAATTGATTTCTAACCTCAAACGAAGGACTGACGATGAAAGTATGCTCTGATTTTAACATTCCACACACGAAGTGAATGTATGAAAAAAATAATGAATGAGCGGGTTTTCTTTATTGTTCTTCTGTATTTGACTTATTTAAAAGACCCACAACGTAACTTTTAGACCTTAAAAGTCTGACTTGTTTTGATGGCACACTACCAACATTCAGTATGCACATTTTCGAGCCGTCACTGCCCAGAGGCATCCCAAAACTGCACCATGTAACCGAGACGGGACCGTGACGCGGCAGCCGACTATTGGTTGCGCACCACGTCATATGCTAGCAAACGGATATGAAACAGATACAAACACAGCAGGTATTTTGAATGCATATCATGTTGGATTCGGTAAAGAAACTAAAGGAAACATTACCAGAGGAAGAGAGGAAAAGAAAGAGGAAGCGACAGAGTCAAGATAAGACTGTCTTTAACTGGCTGGAGTGAATCACAGTGCAGGTACGATACAAGATGGATGCTAGTTTAGCCGCAGATAGGGGGCACGTCACTGAGAAAACTGCTCAAAGTTCTGGTGTGGATCTTTAAGGATTTTATCAGATTTGTTATCAACTTCCGTGACTTTGAAGCTCGCACTTTTCTCATTCTTAATTTGCATAAATTCTCATCGCAGATGTGCATCTCACTGTGTTTTATTTAGCCTCTTGCTTAACTGTAAGTGCATCATTCATCATTTTAAGATCAATTAATTTTTTTTTTCAATATTAAAGATTTGATGCATTCGGTACAATTAACATGAAAGTAAAAACGTCAGCATTTGTTTGGCTTAATAGATTTTGATTAGTAAACATTTACACTGAGGTTGCAGATAAAACAATACAATTTAAAGTGTATACTATATTTTAACAAATGTGGCTAGAGTTAATTGTATAGCTGAGTAGCTAATAATCTCCAATGAACAATGGAATCCTCGGTGGTCTCCTTTTTTTTCAAACACTTAATCATAATAAAACCTTAATTGCAAACCATGGTTGAAAGCAAAAACAATTAGATCCACTGGGATTCACATTATCATCTGACATCGGTTATTAAGAAGCATCATTAAAATAATGCACTTATCACTAATATCTGTTTTTATTGAAGGAATCCGTAACCGCTGCTGCACAAATGCATTCCTGCCATCAACATGCAGATAAACACATTTCACTGTGCAGCATTCTGTACTTATATCTGAAGCTTGTATCACTGAATTTTATCATTTGATATTTTGCACATGGAGCGTGCAGCCTCACACATATGCAAAGCCTCTGAGCACAGAAAATGTGTAACCACTTTGGCAGGGCATCCTAAATGTAAGCAAGCATCTGTAGTTGACCAGCTCATTATAATGTGATAATTGGCTTGGGACCATCAGACTGTGATGGCAGGCTCCAGCCTTGTTGATTTGAATTTCTCTACTCTGTTGTGCATGCACATGTAATATGGAATGAGTTGTTTTGTGTCTCTGTTTATGGCATTTCCTTTGTCTGTTCCCGTCAGTAAACTATGGACTCTAAAGAATATTACAGTAATGATTTAATTCAATTATGTAATGGAAGGTGGTAATATGTGGTATTCTATTACACAGCTCATGTTTCTGAGTGACTTCTGTGTCTAGACTTCTGTTGTCCCATGAAGTAAAAGGAAATTCTGCATTAAAACTGAATGCAAATGAGTCAAACTGTATTATTATTATTTTTTTTTTTTTTTTAGGAAAGACAGCTAAAGCTTTCACAATTTTAATTTGATGCATGCAGCACATTTTTGTGACATTGCAGCAGGGGCACGATTACGCCGCGTTTCACTGCATCCCGCTATCTTTCAATAACACTTTTTGGAGCTTGCTGTTTGACAAAGAAATACTTTCCCATTTTTACTTGATGCTAAATTGATAAGATTTTAGATTTTCAACAGTTTGGAGCCTCTTCTTGTATGTCTTTCATTTCATAAGGCACCACATGTTTTCAGTGGGCAACCAGTGTGCACCGTGGGCTGTAAAGTGTAGCATCCAGATTCTTTGACCACAAAGCCATGCTGTTGCAACATGCACAGAGAGAAGTTATCTTTCCAAAATTACAGTGGCTTTCTTTTAAAAAAAAAAAACTCACGTTCTGTTTGGCAGCATCTGTTGCTCCAGAACCTTTGTGGTGTTAAGCATGAATGAGCCTTCAACAGATGTGGAAATGACCTATTCGTTCATGGATGAAGCCCCCCACAGTACCATCTTCAACCTCACACCGCCACTTTAAAACAGTCAGGTCAGTTTAGTTTTATTTGAACTTACACCAAGGTCAGTCAACGACAAGCAGTTCTGAACTTCACAGCACTTTTGTAAAGATGCACAGATTGCTTTTCTCTGCCATCAAATAATTTGATCAAATCTGTGTTGGTCACATCAGTTTTAAAGGACAGTGATGCTTTTTTGGGTTTGCATAGTTAGCTAATTATCCCCTTCATTTAGTCAAATTCAAAGCTGTGAAATAAAATGTCAGATTGTACTCTTATTGAATTTGTCCCCCTACTGCTTAATATTAAAATACTTTCTGAAAATTAAAAAATAAAGTGAGCTGATATGAAAAAATAAATAAATAAATTAGAAAAAAAAAATCTATAATATATATATATATATATATATATATATATATATATATATATATATATATATATATAGAGAGAGAGAGAGAGAGACAGATATACATACACACACCATGTTACAGTGGTGTCAGTACTGAGAATTAACTACAGTGTATACGTGTATTTACTCACCGGTAAAGTTTCTGCATCACTTTGAGTCCTTCGGAAGGCATTATGTTTAGTTGCTTTTCGGTGAACGTCCAGTATTGTGGCGGAGACTGGGCAGCCACTATATTAGACATTATCTGCAGCAAAACTCCTTGATTTTCACCAATGCTTTAAGTTGAATCAACGAACGAACGAACAAGTACTATTGTCCCGTGAGTCCAGATTTAGCTTTCCGTTAGTTATCAGGGTGTTCTACACACTTTTCAGGGCCGCTCGTTCACGATACGCGCTTCCGTAGTACCAGCTGAGACGAGCACCTCACTGCCCAGACAACAACAAAAACACAATTTGCGAAACTCTGAACTCACATGGACAATAATACCTGTAAGATATGTTGAGGTAAGATGTTTTAATGATTTGATGTGAAATAATTATTGATAAATGAAGTGAAAAAATAAGGGGATTTTGTGGGATGATGATTTGAAAATTTAAAGGGATGAAGGGTGGATTGAGGGGGAAGTCGTACTCATTCGTTCTTTCTTTCTACTTGAAACATTGATGAAATGAACGAGTTTTGCTGCAGATTATGTTTTATAAAGTGGCTGCTCTGTCTCCGCCATGAAACTAGACGTTCACCAAAGAGCGACTCAACATGATATTTTCCGAAGGACATAAAGGGATGCAGAAACTTTACCGGTGAGTAAATGCACGTAATCAGATGCAGGCATGAAAAAGTTCCACCTTTTTCTGCCAGAAGTGGTGCAGTAATAGTGCACTATCACTGGCTGAACATTTTGCCCTCCAAAGTTCTTACGACTTATTTAAGATTAATATCACTAACAAGTAAGTTCAAATTAGGTTTTGTATAGTAGGTATATGCTATTGAAACAAATTACATTTTACAGTGTACAGTTTAGAGATGAACTACAATACATCCAAGTATAAATATTTTTAAAAAATGGTCTTGGTTATTTTTTTTTTCTTCTATCAAGTTAATTTTCCATTTATTAGATTCAGTCTAACAGAAAAAAAATCAATATGGTCCATCAGTTTGGTTGTACAATAAATTCTGTTTGTACACATTTTATGGAGCAGGAATACTGAGCTTATTATGCAGTGAAATATGTACTACTGTCGGAGCGAGTCAAATTAGCAATAAAGGCAGAGCGAGCTGAAAACAAGAAAAAGTCAGAGACCGGAGTAAAAAGAAAGGATGGAGTTAGAGACGGGGGGTCGTTTCAGAATATGAATCAGGGGGTCTCGGTGGTGACAGCCCCTAAGGCTGCATGACACCTGACATGTTTCATCTCCAGCCATGTCACGTTCCCCTGTCACAGTCCTCGAGCTAAGGATGCCGCAGCTACACACGGAAATAGAAATGACAATGTGCAGCGAAGAAAGGAATTATACAAAACCAGAGGCCTCAACATGGGCTGTGTGCGAAGAGAGACTGGAAAGCAGCCGTTTTGCCTCGAATCTATCCGTATCAGTGATGCAAAGACGACCCCAAATCCATTACAAGCCAATTATATGTGCTGGGCCATGGCTGGGGCTGGGCACTCACTCGTGAACTGCAGTGCTTAATCCATAAAGAGGAACTAATAGGAAATTTGAAAATAGAATCCACACTTGAGTAACTTTGGAGGGATTTGGCTGGATTAATGAACTGTCAGGCTCACTGTCAACATGCTTGGGAGTGCAATCCTTTACTAACCTCTGCTAGTCTCTTTCTAGTTTCAGTCTTTCAAGTTTTTCTCTACATTTCCCTTTTGTCAAGTGTTTAAACTGACGCGTTGTCTTCCTCATGAGCATGTTGCCAGCAGAAATGAAAATGACTGTTGCACCTCCTGCGTTTAATCTTCCTCCACTAATGTTTCCTTGCTTTAACTGTCTGAACATCACATCTATCATATATTCACAAAGACATCCACACACACAAATAGGACAGACCATTGTTCTCCCATGAGGGAAGAGCCTAAATGAGCTTCTCCACCCGGAGCAAAAGCAGCATCTGCTTCAGTCCAAGGGGACATACACTAAGAATCACGGGCGCCACCAGGCAGAGCTTAAAGATGGCAAAAGAGGAGCGGAAAAGAGGGCTGAAAGAAAGAGAAAGAGAGGTTAAAGCGACAGAGTGGCTTACAAACAGATGGGGAAAACACTTCGGAGGATGGATTGATGGGATGAGATCACAACAAGGAGGGAAATGACTGAAATAGAGAAACGTATGTGAAGTGGGTAGAAGAGAGCCTGTGCAAATAACATGGAAGGCTGTTTAAATAATTGTTGATCATATAGACACTCATCAGTGCAAGATTTGAGCATGCAGTAGTGAAACTTTGAAAGAAACTTCCAATATTGAGCTTTTTTTAAAAACCATTCCAGTTGGAAATTCTGCAAAAACACAGTAGGTCTTGTGGTTAATCTGAGGCATGAATGCCTAAACGTTGCATGTAGTCATGCTTAAGATTTTAGCAAAAACATAAGATTGTCTCCCACATTTTTAAACAAATGCAGCGATTACCAACGTTTGCTATCCAAAGCTAAAGTAGTTTCCTTATTCCACCAGATTTTCACCAAAGGTAACAGACAAAGTTTGGAAGTTTGACTGTAGCTGCAGAGGAACATGCAAGAGTTTCAAAGTTCTACTTTATGTGGATGATAACAACTTTACTATGAAAACCAAACGAAGCATTAATGTTCTCTTTCAAAATCATTTTTAACTAGTTCTAAAAAAAATTAAAAGGATTTCAATTCCAGCACAGGCTTGTGGACTGAATGAATATTTAATGAATGAGACTAATTTTAGAAGATTTGTTGAAATAAACGTGGCTGAGACATGGCCACGTGGCTCCCAGTTTAGGTATGTAGGCCAAAAGTAAGTGTTTGTTTTCTCTTTACTGTTTTACATTTAGACCATTTCACTATTGCTACTATGTTACCATCATCATCATGATTCCTGTTATTCTCCACAGAAAAAATGAACATTATGTTGATTTTTTTCTTATTGCAACATTAAAGGGTTAACTTTCATTGTGCTGTCAGTAAAGTGAGTAAAGTTTTTTTTTTTATTCCACCTCTGTGATTCAAAGCTAGCTAAATACAAAGTTGTTGACAGGAATCATCTTTTCATTTTTGACCGCCTGTTCCCACAGGCAGTGATGTTCAAACTAGCAGCTACCATGAAATTTAAATCAAGCTGACTTGAAGGTGTTATATTGTACAGTAAGTACTTTTTCTCCGAAAATCACCAAGTTTCTTTGATGAATTTCAGTCCTCTTTGATGGCTGGCAGGATAGAAAGTGAAGATGACTTATGAATTATTGTGATCACAACTATCAACTTAAAGCTACAGTCCGAAGTCTCTCCACCGTTTCTGTTTGCAAACAACAGTATTCAAACTTTACGCTCCTCCCTCTCAGGCAAATGACCGCCTGCTCTAGCTAGCCTATTCAACTTCAAGCTTCTCCTTCAGAGCTCAGAGGCGGGTACAAGCCAAACTATGATTAACCCTGGTTTTCCAAAGTGCATTATGTGAAGCTCTTACCTTTTCTTCAGCGCATCCACAGTGTTTCCTTTCTTTCTTTTTTTTTTCCTTCGAGAGTTCGAGTGACTGGTGTCTGCTCGAATCATGAGCTTATTTCCACACAGCGTCATGCTCTTAGCTCCGTCATTGGCTGCCGATATAAACAGAAATCTCCACCCAGAAACGTCAGAACGCACCAGAACAAAAGAGCGAATTACAGGCAGGGGGAGAGAGAGTTGTGTTCAAATGCACCACGGCACGGTAGTAGAGGCCCAAAAGCGCAATTTGAGACGGATTTCACTTGCTCAAGTCTAACGTTTATTTATTACGGGGGGAACTTCGGACTATACCTTTAAATTTAGCAAATCCTCATTAATTCTGCACTTATTTACAATTTTGTCCACTGCAAAGTTAATGCAACAATGACAGTATGCAGCACTCTGTCTTGTTACCTGATTAAGACACGTCATTAACTTTACTGATGTTTCCAGATGATATTGGATTGTACTGTAGTTTACAGTTTAGTTTTCTCAACCCAAATAAGAGTAGAAGAGAAATACAAATGTCTGAAATTACTGGCGTGACACTTTCTCAGTGTTTTGCATGAAAGTAGGGGTAAGCTGTTGTGTAGCATGCAACATTGTAGTGGAAGACGAATGAAAGTAAAGTTACAAGAACAGTGCTGGAGAATGTCTGAAATATACCAACAGATGAGGCAATTCGCCAAGATGGAGTAACATCCAGATTTGCTGCAAATGCTGCAGTAGATGTGCTTGCTGTTTAGACAGGAAGCTTCAGCTTTAAGATCAATCTGCCAAGCAGCAAAATTATCTACAAGCGTCTTTCTTTGATAAATGTTGAAACTTCAGAATTAGTTTTTGCATTTAATATTATCACAACAATATTTTGAATTCATTACAGGCTCTTCTGCCTTTATGTGTGCTGCAACTTTTGTTTCAACTTTTCACTAAATCAGACATTTTAGGTTGCAACAATCCCAAAAATTCTGTGAAATCCTGGAGGGACCAACAATTAATATAATTTGAGCTCAAAAGGCATCTCTCTGGGCTCTACTGTTTGTTAAACTGTTTCGAACCCAGAACCTTCTGTTTTTCTCTGTGCAATAAATGTGGCGTCATAAAAATCCATTTTGGGTTTTGGGATGTGGGTACAGCAGAAGTGCACAGCATGTTCTTGGCGCTGCTGCTTGCAGAATGTTATCACTCAGCGGGTGTGTGTGCTCACATTGTTAATGCTATAGTGATTGTTTATGGTATGGATGGCCCTTAACAATGGTTAAAAATATTTTGCTTCCCACACATTTTATTCAGTATATTTCTTTTATTTATTTTAGTGGGCAGCCTTTGCACAATTCTGCCTCATTTTATCTGGAAAAACTGTTTTTATAGAAATTTTAATAAGAAAAAAAAAAGCACATAATTGAATGTATAATTTGATGTAATGCGGTTGAGCTGCTGGGGTTTTTCTACTATACATCAGCAGCTCTCATTCAATGTTAGGCTTGTTGTCTCAACACATATGGCAGATGTATTCTTATTTATTCATTGCAAGTAAAACCTCTGTAAATGTGTGTGTAGCACCTGTGCAGATCAATGATAAATAATTTGTCTTTAATATCTGGTATTTGTAGCTGCAAGACATATTAAAACCTCTTGCTTTTTTAAAACGGAGATACTTTGGCCATAATTGATTAAATAATTGATTTAAAAACAGCCTCTCTTTAAGAAAAAAATGGCAAGTTGTCTAAAGGAGGTGTAATCTTGAAATTCGGGCTGTTAGGTGATTTAAAAAAATCTAATTATTTGCAGGATTTGTAATTAATCAATTGAATTAATCACATTTTAATGTCATATCTGCTAAAGCAGTCGTGGGGAACAATGGTCCTCAGGGGCCGCAGTCCTTTAGGTTTTCCATGCAACCCTGCTCCCACACAGCCTATGAACTTCTGTACTCATTGACACGTTGTCGTCGTCGTCGTCGTCGTCGTCGTCGTCGTCGTCGTCGTCTTCTTCTTCTTCTGGTGTTTATTGGCGGTTGGCAAACAGCTTTAGGTGCATTACCGCCACCCACTACCCGGGGTCATTCAGTGGGCCAAATTTGTAATGCTCATGTATTGAATTAGCACTCTGAATTAATCGCAAGGATTTCTTTTAATGCATCAAAAGAAATAAACCAGAGTTGAGGACGAGATGCGGTGCTACTCTAATCTGATACTACCGTAAAGGATTTAGTGACCGTGACGCCATGTTGGGGGCTCTTCTTTTTCTTCCCATCTGACTTTCTTTAGGTTTATCAACATATTCTTGTTGGGAAGCATTTGTGTGTTTGCTCTATATATAAAGATGGAAGGATCCCAGGTTTCCCCATAGAACTATGTCTTTAAAAAGAGGAAACACTGATGTTGGGATAAATATTTTAGAGTGCTAAGGTATCTCGGGGTTGGGGTTGCCTGACAGATACACAACATGTGTTCTTCTGTCATGTACTGATGTTGTGATTCAGCATGAAAAGCTGAAGCCACAAGCAGCAAAGCTTCAGGAGGCTGGAAAAAATTCTGCCAAATGAATATTGCAGGGTTTGTTTTGCTGTTTGCTGTCCTGTCGACTGAGGAGGACTGAACAGGCTCATACTGAAATCTTAGCAATGATGGTACTCCCAGTGTTCACCCCACTCACTACCACTAGCCCTCACCCACAACCACTACACCCTTGAAATGAAGCCACAAGGGGTGGAGCTTTGTAATATTCCCTAGGAATTGGGACACCATTTGCTGCATTAATGTTCAGGCATGTAAGTGACTGTGCAAAAGTCACTACACATACGTCTCACCATAACACACCCAGCAGCAACATAGAGTTAACCTTTTTTTTTTTATCATTTGGTTGATAAACAAACAACCACACATAGAAGAAGTCACTATTGACGACTGTTGTCTCTTGTGAACTGACAAAAAGCCTTCACAAGCTTTTTGTCAGTATTTTAGCCTAGCTAGTGTGGCTAATCTGGCTTACATTACAAACTAATGTGTAATCTTTACAGCTCAGTCTGCTGCTACAGACTGACTTGCTTTGAAGCTGCTTATGTCTGGTTTTAAGTTTTTGGTTAGGTTACCAAGTTGCCAGAAACATTATAACTAGCCACATGTTAGCCACACTAATACCTGCTAGTATCTGATGTATGGAGGCATTGCTGATGTTTAATGTGCCTTTGAAACCTAATTGCTTTGATGAAGTGAGGTATAACTACATGATAAGTGAATGAATCATACTATTGTTACAGTCATTGTAATACTGCACTTTATCTACTTCAAATGCTTATAAGCTACAGTTTGCATCATTCCAATAAATGGAACTGATTTCCTCTCTACATCTTTGATTCATTTTGTCCAGAATTTGCAAGCTGTATTGACTCTGTGTCCAGTCAGAGACATGTATTGTGTAATTGATGTTTTAAGTTTTTTGGTTCAATTACAGTAATTCAATCCAAGTAAATGGAACACTCACAAGATGTCACCAAATTCACACTGTGCATTTTAAATCCTTCAGAAAATTATGTAAGTGTATTGGATTATATCAAATTTTAACGTCGACTGAATATCGTGATGTGTATTGTATCGTGAGATTAGTGTATCGCTAAAGCCCTAATCTGTACTGTACATACCTACATTTATGAGGTTTTTTCAGAGCGAGAGTCCTCTCGCTCTCCGAAAGTTGCCAATGTTGTTTGATTCGGTATGTAAATTATTACGTAAAGTTGTCTGGGAAATTTTCTCTGGCCCTTCATCTGAAAACCCTCGCTCTGAAGGGCTAGATTCATATCCCCTACTCCTCGTCATGTCCGCTACCCCCTATATGCAAAGAGGAATTGGGGCACCACTACCATCAAAGGAACACACAAAATTTAGGGATAGGGCTAAAAAGTGGGGCTCGGGGGTGTACTGGGACTGGCCCTTACTCTAATTCTCCTCCCATCACCCTTCAAGTTAAATAAGGCCAGCCTTGCATCATGTTAACAGGGTATAATTATCTTTATTTTATTTATTTATTTATTTTTTTTTATGTTGTTGGAGAAAACTGGAGCTGTCCATAAACATTAAAAATTCCCTTTTATTTCATGAAGAATGAAAACTTTTTTCCACCTCATCCACCTTTAACATCACGGTCCATGAATTCCTTCTGCTGAACTAATCTCATTTTCCTCTCCATAGCTGCTGTTTATCAGTCGATTTTGTGTCATCTGCTTCTCTTTCCTTATTTACAGCTTCTTTCTTCTCTAACCTTCATACTTCACCTCAGACTCTGTAATCACCTTGCCTCCCACTCTTTTTCTTCATCTCCTCCAATCTTCTTTGTCTCACGGCCAGCTCAGTTTGTGAGTGGGTGTGCAGATAGTGCTCTTGCTCTCCACTCACTGTTTTACTTGATTGCGTTGCATATGGACCACATCTGTCTGCACTGTAGGGAGAACAGTACAGCTTGCATCCAATCAAACTGTCAATCAGTACAACTTGGTTTCTAACTACAGAAAAAAGCTAGAGCAGAAGGGATGTAGTATGTTTGTAACCATCAAAGAGAAAACAAGGTGTCACTTGTGTTTTTGGCGCGCATGTGTGTTGTGTATCTTGTACACATTGGGTCATGACTCTATTAAAGCATCAGATATGTGTTCTGATAATCTGCCAACAGATACGAGACACAAAGTCAACTGCGTGCACACAACACTTGCCACTACATCCTTGTCTTTTCTATTGATTTTCCAAGACGTGATCCATGTTTTTCCATTTACTTGTCAGATTTTATGCTCTCAGACACAATACTGATCTAATAAAACACAGTCTCAGATCCATTCTTGCTATGCGCCACCAGCTAACTCAAATGTATTGGCCCATTTGTGACTGAACTACAGAGCAGCGCAGCACAACACGGCGGCCACAGACATTTTGTTTGCTTTTGTATGAGCAAGAAAAAAAGACAATATGGCACTGGGGGTGATGTGTGTTTGTTTTGTGTGGATGAGAGCGGGTAGCCGCACTGAATGGCACTCTTTTTCACCTGCTAACAAAGATGAGTTGGAAGTTTCACATCCAAATAAAGTTAAATGTAAAAGTGCAACATTTCACTCCTAATTTAATGCTGGCCTTTTCCAATGGAAAATTGAAACTGCACTTGAGTCAGTTGGATAGCTTTTTATAAGCCTGATTGCATGGCCTGGAGACTTCATGTCTTGACAATTTAAGCATGAATATACTCTGGTGGGGTCGTATGAGGAGGGATGGAGGCTGATACTTGCAATGAGTTGACTGTAGAAAAAACAAACAAGTCAATTTGTCTGGGTATTAGTCTAGTCCAAGGTAAAGCCTGATTGATGCAGTCATTATTGTTCCTGGGCTGGAAGCAGTATACTTTAAACCTGTTTAATCTTGATAAAATACAATCTGAAGGCGCATGAAAGACGCAATAAAAACATTATCTGTCAAGAGGGATTATTATACCAAATATTGTGTTTAAAATATGTCAATGCATTTTCTTATTTTTTATTGATATATATTTAAGTAAACTAATAAAACTGAGGCAGCGCATGGTTTATTTTCTGTATGGTCGGAGCAATTATCCATCACTTTGCATCCTTTGAATACCAGAGAACCAAAGTCCTGCTCTTTCTGAAGTTTCCTGACGTTGCTCCAGAAAGAGATAAATATGAAATATGAGAGCTTTCAGTACTGCTTAGGCCTGCAAAATAAGTCAATTAGTCACGGCAGGCAGCAGTCAAATGGAGATTCTGCGTGCTGGTCTTAACGAGGGCCACATAGGACAAGCGTCCGACAGCTCGTTAAATTAATCCTTTGGGTCTGCTGCAAGTGGAATGAGGCATGTGTCTGTGTGACCTGCTTATGTCCTCCACATTACTTTATGGAGAACTGAACACACACAGACACACATTCGTACAACAGACTGAGCTCCAAATGGACTGGAGAAAATATTTCTGATCAAAGTTTCTCTCTAGCCCCATGGTTGCTCAAATGACTCGAAAAACCCTGCAAGCCGAGGACGTGGAAGTTTCTCTCTTACTAGCGCGGTTGCTTTTCCCTAGTTTATTTTTTTCCTCCCAGTGTTTAGTTATTTTCCTTATCTCCAACTCATTACACCCGATAAACATAAAAACCTGTAAACACAAGCACTCGCCACCACATAGGATCTAATGATTATGTGATGCAGATGTCTAATTCAGGAAACCTGCATGTATTTAAGAATAATGAACTCGACAAACAAAAAAAATTAAGCCTAGTACATACTATGCATACTTATTACACAATATGTCATGTGCCATCCCCATGACTGCTGTGTTTAACTTGATTGATAATCGTATAAGAAATCTGAAATGTCCTCATGCGATATGATGCAACTTGGGGGTGTGAAAAAATATTGATACACTTAAATATTGCGATATTTTCATACACTGATATACTGATGTTCCCTCCTGTAAAGCACTTTGTGTGTCAATGGGTCTGTAAAGGGCTATATAAATAAACTTGTTGATTTGATATATCAATATTTAAAAATGCGGTATCGATCTATTCTAGTAACGAAATCTCGCGAGATTTTGTCCTTCTGCTACAAAATCTCACGGGTTTTTGTGACATCTCGCAAATTTCGTTGGTAGACGAGATCAGTATTGCATTTTTAAATATTAATATGAAATCTGCATATGAAAATATCACGATATTTCAGTGTATCGATAATTTTTCCCTGCCCTGATACAACTTTCATATTTATTTACTGTAGCTGGCAGAAGAGTCATGCCCCTGAATGTAGAAGAGGAGTAACTGCTAGCTGAACAAAGATCATTTTAATAAAAAACTAAAACAACAATAAGAACAACAAAACAAACTTACAAAAAAAAACAATGATACAATAATGATAATAATAATAAACCTATGCAGATTGGTTAGCTGCATACTGGTGAAGTTTTCCTAATCAGTATTGTCAGAGTACTTCTCACATACTATAGATTTCACTATTATACGTGTACTACATATTAGCATGTTAAACCATTCCATGCATACTTTTAGTAGAGGTGGAACTGAACTGAATCAGTATCTGTATTGGGCTTTGACATTGACCCGATTCATTCAGATATTTGGGCTGAATGGTTTTTACGCACAACTCCACTTCTTCCTGAACTTAAACCAGCTCCTTTGATTCCCGTCTCTGATTACTGGAAACATTTATTAATCCAGGTATGTCTGGCTATTGTTGTCGTGGTTACTGAGGTCAGGCATACCTGGATTAATCAATTTGTCCAGTAATGAAAGATAGGACACAAAGGAGCTGGCTTGAGTTCAGGAAGTAGTGAAGTTGTGCATATTGCCCATTCCCTGATCTATCTCATCAGTCCAAAGAAAGACCTTTTGTGTTCCTGTGTTTACAAATCATTGGGGATGCACGATATAATCACCCCCTATTGGTATCAGCCTATATCGGCCTTAAAACTGAGTATCGGACATTGACTACCCCGCAGATATTTAACTGATATTAAACAGATCAGCCCGCTGTTTCTTAAGTCTTAAAAAAAAAAAAAAAACCCTGCTTCTTCAAACATTTTTTTACAGATTTTAAAACTTCTAAAGACTAAGGGTGGAAAAAAATATTAATACACTAAAATATCGCAATATTTTTATACACTGATATCATATTGACATTTGAAAACACTATCTATGATTTTTTTTTTTTTTTTTATGAAATCTCGCAATATTTCATCATTCTGTAACAAAATTGCAAAATTTCAGCTTTGATATCAGCATAGATATCGCTTATGGGGCACATGAGTTTTAAAATATTGGTGTATCTGATATCGGCCAAAATTCCAATACCGTGCATCCCTACAAATAAGCATTATGCAGTTTCAGGTCTGACAAAATAAGCTGACGCAGAATTGGTTCATGAAGTATTTACATTACAACTTTAGATTATAGATAATTATGGGCTAAATCATTTAGTTTTTTTGAGGTACTGAAGGCAAGTTGCTTCTTTCTGCATCTTCTTATGGTTTGTGTTCAACAAACCAGCAACCTGCCGTTGTCTTTAGCTTTCCTACCCTCCTCCACATTCAACAGGTCAAGCATTGTCAACACCACTTGTACATCAATAGCCCTTGAATTAAAGCACTTTGACATCTATTTTGATTAAACAGCCATGATTTAATCATTTGCAAACAATGATTAGCTTGAAGTCTTTACCTATTCAATCTCCTGGTTTCCATTTTCAAATACCAGGGCTAGACCATAACCACTTTACCTTGTGGAGAGTAGTATCCTCATCCAAACGTGCAGAATTTACAATAGCTGGAGGTTGGATCTTTGAGGAGCGTTCAAGGTCTGTTTATTTAACAAATGCTCAAAATGTGGAGACCCAACAAGGGGTCTTCTCTTAGCTGGTGGTTCATGACATTGGCCTGATCTTTAAGAGTCAACAGGTGGTAATAACATCTGTCATTCAGTATCACTCATTGTTCAGTAGAGTACAAGCAAGATGACATGTAATCACATGTACATGTAGACATGTACATCACAATTCAGATTGTTTCAGATTTACTTGGTTACAGTACACCTATCTGCATTTCAATAAGAAACATTGCTGCTTGCTCAATATGATGCACAATATTGGGGGGGGAGGGAGAAAAACCTTTCCATATATCTCAGATCCCATCTGAGTCCCCTCAACCACCTTGTGAATATCAAAGCCACCAACCTGCTGTATATCTGAGATTGGACATTGAGCTGCCCTGGTCAGCGGCTGGCTTTGTTCTATCCATCTCAATCTACTTGGTCATGTCAGTCTCTGTTTACCCAACCAGAGGAGCAGACTCGAGGTAGTTTTTTTTCCTGTGCATGAACAGAATGTGAGGCTTTCTCTTTTCCTCAGGCCCATCAACTGGCAATTTACTCCTCTGCTCTCATTTCCCAACCATAACAGAGGCCTATAAATTGCCCTAGGGAACTATTCTTGACCCCCTCATGTTCTCTGCTTTTCGAGATACGTCTTCCTAAATCACTGTCTCGCCCTCTTTGACACTTAATGTCTCAGTGGCACAATTTAAACATCCAATGCACAAAACGACTCTGATAAGCTTCATGCAGAGGCACACTTATTCTTACATATCGGCTGTGCTTCCATTGCCTTGCAAATAAAAAACAGTAAAGTATTTTTTTTCAGTGATTTAAAGCCAGGAAATGCATAATTGAAAATTATTAGGGAACATTTCATCAAACTGCAATAACATCCAATAATGCAGGGGAGGAATCAGAGAGCACCTACGACAGGAGGATTAGAATAGCTTCACAGCAAATGAACAAGATGAAGATGTGAGACAGGCTATTGAGGCTCGCTAGCAACCATCATTTGTTTTCCTGGGTGCAAAGATTATCTGGTTGAGTGATAGAGGTGGCCTTGATCAGCCCTCTCCCTGCATGCAGCCGTATATCAGATGTCACCCCGCTGCAAAACCATCAACCCTTCACTTGCCTGGGATGTACATATTTACTGTGGTAAATGGCTCCCCTACTCGGTAAACACTCCTGTTTTTCACCAGCCATCAGCATGCAGGAATGGATGATGCATCGTCTGCTGTACATTCTGCATAACCACTCACTTCCACATTTCTGGGGGGAAAAAATGACAAGCAGGAGCTTATTTTGTGAAATATTCTCGAGGCAAAGATGAGTTTGAAAACTTGGCCCTTTTATTTTCTGCCTTTTCTCTTCACTTTTGATTATAGCTCACGCTCATTAAGCTGCAGGCATTTGAATTGCACGAATCTATCAAGAAAATCAGAATTAGCCGCAGGTCTTATTTTGCAAAAAAAAAAAAAGGGTGAAAAAAAGGAGTAAAGGCTTGTCGTGATAGAGAGAATGAATTGGCTCACTGAGCAGAGAATGGACCTCGAAAGCTGATTGCGGGGATGGAGGGGAGAGGGAAATATGTTCACTCATTAATTAATCTAATAGTTTTCATGGGACAAAGAGAGCATATCTCAGCTGCCTGCATAATAGCAGCCTGAAACAAAGTCAGTCACTCCTTCCTATTTAAAATTATGCAAGTATGGACTAAAGACCAGGGGGGAAAGACAGAATACAATGCCTGTAAAATCTAAAGGCTTTGACAAACCCACAACTCTGTTTATTTAATGAAGTTATTACTAAACACTCTGATTCTAGTCTCCAAAATTGATGCTGTCTGTCAGTTGATTTGAAGATCCTTTTTCCTAAAAAGAAAGAATATTGCATTTTTGCGTTGCAATTGTTGCACTAGAGATCAGCAAATTGCCTTTCAGCTGTTTTTATTGGTTGAGATTGTGGAATGAGAGTGGTACCAGGATTTGATTGGTGTATGGTGTGATATCACAGCTCACTGGTGCAAAGCAGTTTGGGAAACAGCCTAGATCTTATTGAATATAAATCCAATGGATCTGTGGTGCGTATGATGGGGAACGGGAGCAAAAGACCTCCAAGGCATCATAATTTCCTTCTGTCATTTTTACTTAATTACATGTGATATCAGTTTAATCTGAGCTATTTTATTTCATATTCACCAATGCAGAAAAAGTGTAGAGATTCTGACATAATTAGCTTTTATAACAATCATCTTTGCTTCTCTAGCAACCATATGTACAGTGTGGAGGTGATGCAGTTCTTATAAAATAGAAAGGTCAGCTTTACAAGTCATGCTTGACAGGCTAAAGGTCTCGAGGTTATTTGATCATTAAACTGCATTCAATTTTTTCTGCATATTCTCATATGCTTGCCTTAAGTAGGCTGCCGGACTACTGGAGCTAATTATCTCACCCACAGATGATGTGATATTTTGAGTAAGTGGAATGAATATTAATTTAATGGTTACCGCTGCAGCACAGATGCTGAAAATTATTCATTCTGTTAAGCCATTAAATTTGTTGACGCTTGTTATCTGAAGTTAACCGTTCTACAGTATACTGCTGTTTACAGGTAAGCCAGTCCTTGGTACTTCAAGACATTTAACTCAAGTGTAAGATATGAAAAACTTTTACTTAGTTCAAGTATTGAGATTTTCCTTCTCCATTGTTAACCGCCATTGTTATAAGATGAAAAAGATTTTATTTATGTATAATGCAACTTCTAGAGGTCAAGATAGGTTCCTCATCTTCAACTCCTAAAACTGCTGTCAATGAATTCTACACCTTGTTTCTTATTCTCTGAAAAGTGTACGTGGTGAATCTTCTTTAACTGGTTGGTTCCTCAGTTTAATACTCAAGAAACTTCCAATACACATGATGCTCTGTTGTGTAGTAATACTTAAATATAATTACAGGACAAATGTTATACATAAAGTCAATCACCAGAACACTGCTTACTATTCTTGAAGCAAATGCATTTTCTTGTCCTTGAGCTGCCATATTTTTCGGGTCAATAACCCAGCCAGCCGTGAAATATCGATAGGCATTCATGCTTTTAAAAGCTTTCTGACTTTCCCATGTATGAAGATGGGATGTGTGTCAGGTAAATGTAAAGGTGGAAGGAAAGGTCCGGGAGTCCGCCAGTCAGAGTAAGTTGTTGGAAAAGTTCTGCAGAGACTCTGTATTGATCACATGCAGTCATAGCTATTTTGTAGTATCTTTTAAGTTCTTGGGGATTAAAATGAGTTATCCATTACCCTTACTTGACCTCAGCCTCACTTGAGCGCTACAGCATTCATTCCAGTCAGAGTGCAAAAGTAATGACATGAAGGGCATGAATTTGTTTGAATATGTGTACTTGTATAAGTGCACAAATGGATGCATGTACACATATTGATTTATTTCAAAGAATAGTTTATGGAGTTTATATGCATTGATATGTTGTACTTATGTGTACATGTAAAGGTATTTGTGTTCATGTGAAGAGTTCATTTGCAAAAACAGTTAACCACCTTTTAGAAAAAACAGAGTTAACTACTTTTCGTCGCGGTCGGGGACAAACCTCCTATCTCCATTTAACATCATTAAAACCTTCTACTTCATGTGAGTGTGGTTTGGTGAAAATATTCAAAAAGTAAATGAGTTTATTTGCAGAAGCCGTTAACTCTGTTTTTTCTAAATGGTGGTTAACTGTTTTTGCAAATGAACTCTTCATGTGCATGAATATTTGATTGTACTAAACAAAAGGACCCCAAGAAGAATACCAGCAACAGCTAACGGGGATCCAAAAGGAAAAAAAAAAGATTTAAAAGAGAACAGCGCAAGTTCCATCTTTTTTCCTGGCGACAAGTGGAAGTGATGCTAATGTCGTGCACACACATGAGCTACTTCAACTGCATTGGTCTTTAATTTAACCCACATTACACTCAGTCTGAGCCCCGAGTTAGATTCACGATGTCTACTGGTTATAAATCTGAAAGTTGTTTATTGTTTGATTGTTGAGTAAACTGATGAACTGTATGCTAATGGGGACAGGCTAACGCTGGCTTGTAGTACAAATATCCAAATTCAGAGGCTGAGACCACGATTACCTTATAAAATTACAGCATTAACTAAATTTAACAACTTGCCACAGTGTATCTCTTCTCCAGGAACAGTCATATGGCTGTCATGTTGCCACATTTCCATGTTATGCATCCTTATTTCTATCATACATCAGATTTACCTTGTTAGGGAGAAGAAATCCAACTGCAGGTCCATTTTATTTCCAGAGCAGATCAGAGCTCCCTCCATTTACTGTATTTAAGAAGAAAAAAAAAAAAAAAAAAAAAAAAAAGCTGCTCGGTTCTCCCGTCTTACTCTGGTGCCTGTCAGACTCAAGTTGGTTGTCTTTGTGTCAAAAGACAAATCTTTTCTTCTTTGTCTTACTGGAGTCTGAGTTGGGGTTTGAGAGGCCCTTGTTATCCATATTTTAGCAGCAGGCAATGTTGTCTCGACCTGCACAAACTTGTGGTGGCGGAATACACGAAACCGGCGCAGCCAGACGAACGAGAATGCGCAGCTTGTCTCCCCCACAAGCTCCCCCTTGAGGCTTCGTACCCAAAACTTCTGCATTGAGCTTTCAGAAACAGTATTAGAGACCACCACAGTGAAGAAAGACCAGCTCATTCTATACATCAGTTGTTGGAGCATGTGGAGGAAAGAAAAGGATAGTATTTAACATTTAAACATGGGCAATGCACCTTTAAAGAAAAATATTACATTGAAACATATTCCGGTTCAATCAGTTATAATCACATTAATCCAGTTATTTTCTCAATTGCATCCTGGTGGCAATAGTTTTGTTGATATTGACATTATTTTTGATTAGGATCGGCTGGTTTCTCTGTGCTGACCTTGAACAGCCGAGCTCATGTCGTGTGCAACTTGACATGTTTCCCATCAAAAACAGATCAAGTGTATATGTTAAGTGGGGCGGAGAGCTACTTCTGGAACACTTGTGAAACGTGGTGCAGAGCATCTGGCAAGTGTTGTCTTGACTGGATGTGATCAGGTCTTGCAACCATGTCACAATGCATCCCGGCCCTGTGGAATCCGCAGGTACCACAGAAAACTCGCTCGCTCGCCTCCAGTCATCCTGCCCTCTCAGCTGTGACACTGTCATGTACCACTGCACACCCTGTCACCCCCTCGGAAGAGATGAAAGATGGCATTTCAGTAAAATGGGCTCTGAAATTTTGCTCATGAGTAGTATAAGGACCTAAAGTCCTTATACTACTGATGGTTTGTCAGCATTTTAACCATTCAGACATGTATAGCTTTGAAAATAGTTCCCTCTTTTCCCTTGTTTCTCACCTAAAAACTTGATAAAATTCTAACTCTGCACGAAAATCATTATTTTTCAGTCCTAACTATAATACAAGATCCATTTGACAGCTTCTGCTGTAGTTGCAAAACATTGACCTGTGCTATTCCCAGTTTAGAGCATGCAAAGCTGAAATAAATCTGTATTCCAAGTTTGCAACATTGCAGACACATAAATGGTTAACCACTAAACCAAAGATGAGTGACAAAAACATTTAAACTAAAGTGAGTTAGGTTTAAATATCACATGAGCACTAGTAGCGTTCTCTGCTGGGAGCATGTCCATATAGTCTGATTGGCAGATTTCAGATTAGCTCAAATGAAACGCAAGGGGAAAACAGCGCAGAGCTGGTTTTAACTGGAGCAAACTCCATGTTCACAATTTAGCCAAAATTTACTGCCACTGAATTGTGAAACCTAGATTATAATGGGGTGTGTGTTGTTTTTGTCAGGGGTTAAGCTGACACACATATTAGTGCAGTTTAAGCACACTGGTAGGAAAACAAGAAACCCAGTCCCTGTAACAACGGTATATTGGTGAATCCATCCATCCTTTGAATCTTTGCAAAGTCTGTTAGCTTTCCTAGGATGTTGCCAGGTCTGCAGCAGTACCACATTTGTTATTCACTAAATTAATCCAGCTTTTTGTTGCTCTTGTTCCTCTTTAAATAGTCAGCAGAAGCTTTTCCAACTCTGAAAACATAACAGTTACACAGCTGCTCTGATCTGTCTATTTAAGATGTCCCATTGTTTGAGATGTGGTTGTTTTTTGTTGTTGTTTTTTTTTTTCTGGTTTAATATGCTTAATTCCACTGTGTCATAGATTTGCCATTTAATATACATCCCAAAAATCCTGAGTAGAAAGCAGATTAACAGTTAAACAGTCCAGGAGCATAATTCATTAAAACACAAATTTCTGTTTTTAAGCATTCACATATCTGGTTTCTATACAAAAATATATAAATAATAATAAAATCTCAATTTGCTTTACTTTGATATAAAAAAAAAATCATTATTGCCTTAAATGTTTCTCAAGATCTGAAAAAAGGGTAAACTCATGTGTTGCATCTGGTCTTAATGGTTTAGCTGTAATCGTGCAAGAGAAACATCTGTGTGTCATTTGTCTGATGCTGACAGTGAATATGATGGTTGCAATTATTTTACATAGATGGCTGCATAGAAGTGGAGATGCAAACAGGTTTGTGAAAAGAGCCCTTTACTCCCAAAAAGGCCAACTCATGAATTGAATAAAAAATACTGATAAGTGACCACTAACAGATGAAACCACTTACAGACATTTCTGCAGAATACATGCAATGAATGACAGCTGGAAGGTTTCAAGAACAAAAACTAAGGAATTTCCATTACTGCTGCTGAAAACCATTCATTCAACATTAATGCTGCAATAATAGGCTTCAGCAGAGCTGCAAATTTATGAGAAACTGAAGGCATTCAGGGTATCTGCATTAAATAAAATATGTTTCTGAAGTTGAATGAGATGCAACTGAAAACTAAATGCAGTCTTTAAGTCTCCATGGTCTCGTCTGGCATAGCTTTATTTGTTGTAGAAAAATATGTTTTTATTCAAAGATTAATGAATATAAGTTTTCACAGGAAAAAAAATGTTTGTTTTGGTTTGTTTTGACTAACCGCATGATGCGTTTTCAGCACAGTTAAAAATCTGTCCGGTCATGTTATCCAGGATAAAATGCAATAATTTACAAAGCATTCAATCTTTTACTTTATGGTTGTTTTGAGATTTAAATGTAGAAATTGCACCTTCCATCAGTCACTTGAAATCTATTCCGAGGGGTCGTTCACACAAAGACGATTGTGGGTAAAATTGGCAAAATATTTAATCGGAAGTGCCTTTCGTTCTGGGTTGAAGACGCAAAAATCTGAAGACTTATTTCAAAGTGGAATTCTTAATGACACAACGCTCGTCTGCACAGCCCAAAAGACAGAAATAATAGTGGACCTGCTCACGTCGCATGCGTGTGACGTCACACACAAACAGAATAAACAGCAATGTACGTAAACTACTTAAAGCCAGTGAATAAGGTAGATCTTACGCATGCGCGCGGACATGGTGGTGTTCTATCACAGCACCACCTAACGGCCTGGCGTGCATATCCAATCGAATTCCACACACTCTTGCGTCCTAGTATGCATGCAGATTTCTTAATGACAATGCTCGTGTAAACACGGTTAAAAAGATGAAGACGATATGCCACCTTTGCGTCTTCTCTTCTGACAGTTGCCGTGTGAACGTAGACTAAAAATGTTCTTTTAAGATGTTTTTTCTCATGTTAGATAAATATGTTGATTTAACATTTAAATCTCAGTTTATCTCAGTCTTTTTCACTGAATATGTTTTTCCAAGACATTTCCATTATGTTAAGACTTAAACTTACTGGATCCCCCCCAAATTTTGAACATCTCAAAGCCCATGTTTCATCACTGATGTAAATGCTCGATCCCTCCCCACTGATGAACCATAGTAAACCCTGGAGTTCCATTAAAAGTGCAGGAAATAAACAGTTATCTTGACTCTGACTGTCCATCTATATTTCTACTTGTAGCATCATATAGAGCTTTTGATACAGAAGTTCTTGCTGCTTTGGACGGTACTTAAAGGTACTTGGGCCCTTACCCCAAGTTACTTCCTTGGAAATGTTTAATAAAGATGAATAAAATGCTTTATTAATCCTAGAGGGAAAACGCAATGATTTATCAGGTTTTTGGAAAAACAAACAAAATTTAAAAAATATTAACTAATAAATGAAAAGATAATGACTCATTCCAGAGGATGATTGCTGCAGGTAGCAACGGTGTCCTGTGTCTTTGTCTTGCAGTGAACTTGATGAACTTGAGAAACCACTGAACCGTTTAAACCAGGGATGTCCCGCTCTGGTGCTTAAGGGCCACTGGCCTGCATGTTTTACACGTTTTCCTGCTCAAACAAACCTTGTCCAAATTAACTGGCTCTCCATTACAATTTTTTTTTTCTTAAGGCGAATTCACACTGGATCCGTGTGCAGCGCGGGCCTGGGAGCTAATCGCAGCGGTTTCAGTCAACGGTTCAGTTCATACTGCACCCGTGTCAGATCCGTCTCAGATGTGTCTCACTGCAGCTCTGTGCTAAATATAGGTTTTGGGTCCATTTTTGATGGAGCACGCTCCCAGGACAAGTTCTGTTGTTCAGATGGGACCAGACAGGAAACCAAACAAGGGAGAAGTGTAAAGCATCCGCTAAATCTCAAAATAAAAGCCCCTTCGGAGATTTGCGATTGCTTGAACTATGTTAAAAGTACGTCATTACAAGTGACACCAGGTTATAGGGCTGGACGATATAGAAAAAAAGATTATCGATAAAAAAAAATCTGTATTGATCGATATGGATATTTATCAAAAAAAAAAAAAAAAAAAAGCCATTATCAAATTAAAAGCAATTTTAGGTGCAGCCCTGGCCATTTAAAGGGGAAGCTCGGTTTTTTTCAACCGGGACCCATTTGCTAGCATGAAATACTGAAATACATTCATTTCCTCACCTAGACAGTTTTGGTGTATCTTCCTTTAGAAGATATTTAGATCCACTCCATATCAGCGTATGTCCAGTATAATGGAAGTGATGGGGCAACCTTGCACAACCTCTAAATAAGGCATTATCTGCCACAAACTCCTTCATTTCACCAATGTTTTGTTACGAAACATTAGTCAGACCCCCTGTGAGCTCGAAGAGGCTTTTTTGTGGTGATTTGTCCTTATATTGGACATACGCTGATCTGGATTGGATCTAAATATCTCCAGAAGGAATTCAAGTTGCAACAAAACTGTCTGGATGAGGAAATGAATGCATTTCATGCTAGAAAATAGGTCCAGATTGAAAGAAATTGAACTTCCCCTTCAAGCTTCTGCTGAATGACCTACTTATAATAAAGATCACACTAACACTGAATTCCAATTCAGCCTTTGCCTGGGTCTGCGTTTGTGATTGGTTTGGTGGAAGTAGTCACTGTAGTATCATGCTACCCGATAGGCTACAGCAGAAAACTGTGCTTCTATATTGAACTTTTATTGACCCTCTTTTTTTTATATTGAAAAAACCTCTATCGATCGATATATATCAATATTGAATTATCGTCCAGACCTACCAGGTTAGAAGTCAAATGGTCAGGGGGGTCCTGTGTGTTTTTCTTAACCACGGACCACTGGACGTTCATCCAGCCCTCCTTATTGGGTGTTATGGTGTGATCTTGCAGTTCTTCTGTGATTTTATCTCACGGATCTACCTACACAGACTGCAACTGCAAGCGCTCCGTGTCTGACTCACTCCGGGTCTGATTCAGGTGTGCTGCAGCAGGAATCATCCATGTAACCTGCAGGCCAGCAACCCTCCATGACTGCGCCCCAAATTTAAACCATTTTTTTTTCACGTTGTGTTGAATTCATTTGTCTGCATACATGACATTTTTTAAGATAAAAAACATGATGTGAGTAAGACTGTAACCAGTGACAGCCACCGTCCCAGACTGAGCCAGCTTAGCAGCATCTTGTCCGCTGTGTTTAGAGGGTTTGATTTCATTTAGAAGACAATAATATAGCAACACATACAGTTGTGAAGCAACCTAGCTTGGATATATTTTTGAGAGTAGTGAATACTAAGGAAATAGGGAGAGTAATAGTGAATTGCTTTTTTTTTTTTTTTTTTTTTTTGTATAAATAATTATTTTCATGGCTGTCCAGATTTAGTAGTGGGCTGCCATATTTGAGTGCCTGGAAAGCAGCTTTGGTGTTAAAGGCCAGCTAATAGTTGATATTCAGAATTATTAAATTGTGATGGCTAGCTTTCCCCAAAAGTTTACGTTAGATGCAGAATTGTGATATCAGATTTTGATTAAAAAAAAATTTCCAAACAATAAAAATCATTGTCATCAGATTGGTTAGGATCTGCTCTGGAGCCTCTGGAGATGACACAAGCTCATAAACATAGTGGATAATAATGCGCATCTCTACATAACGCAATGATTAAACAATAAAGTGTGTTTAGTCAGAGGCTTCTTCTGTTTCTTTGCAGCCGAGAACAATACAGGAGGTCTTTCCTGCCTGTAGCAATAATCATACACAACAGTGTTATGATAAATGATAGCAAAGGTAGTTAATTAGAATTCCTCCTTTAAACTGATTAGTTTTTTTCTTATTTAATTTTACTTTATATTTCCAGTCTCCTGACTGCTGGCCACTTGGCCCCTGCATGTGTGTGTTTGTAAGCAAGGAACCAGTCGACACTGGTAAAAACCTGATCCTTTGGCGCAGGCTTCAGCATACAGGGCTACACGTCTTGCAGTGCTGCCCCCCTCTGCAACACCCTGACCTTAAAACATCATCCATCTATCTACTTTATTTAGCCTGTTCAGGGTCGGGGGAAGGGAAGTCCACTCTGGTTATCATTAATGCGGGGCAAACCCGGGACAGGTTGCCAGTCCATCACAGAGCTTACAGACAGGCACACACTGTGCACACTTACTTTAATACTCACAGTCAATTTACAACTGCAGGTTGACTTAACATGCTGAAAGCCCAAGCAAAAGCACAACACACACACTAACTTGACTGTGTTTCTTGATAATAGCAAAACATAAAAATAATATCAAGATAATCTCAGTTTCTGTGATCATGGCTGTCAAAATCACTGATATTACACCAGCAAATGGGAAATGTGAAATGTTTGTTGTCGTTTTGAAGAGCACTTTAGCTGTGAGGTACAGCGAAATACCACAGTAATCTAAGATTTACTATTTGGTCTGTATCTTTTTCATCCATCCATTGATTTTCTATCCATGCTTATCCTTTTCATGCTTGTGTGGGGGTGGAGTTGGAACCTAAACCAGCACACGCCGCTCAATAGGCAGGAACACCCTGCAGAGTGCCCAATATCTGAAGAGCTCACAGTTGCCCTTTTCTGTTCAAATGGGGGAAAAAAATGACTTTGAATTCATCTTTATCTGGATAAAGTGGTAAGACATACTTGTATTTATCTGATGAGGAAGTATTTTAAATGCACAGCCTTTTCAATGTCTGAAAAGCAAAGTGTTTCGAGATCCATACACTGAATTTATCCTTTGCCGCGTAACTTCTTTTACAACATATGGGTCTTCTGAGTATTCCAAACATGCGTTTGCTTGAAAATCTAGGCAGGTGTGGGCTGATCCTTTTAGTAAACCCAGAGGTAATTACACTATTTGCTGTATTGACTCCCTTGCAAACATTCATTTCACACAAACCGTACCGGAAAAAAAACAGAAAAAGCCACATTATATCCTCGCCCAACCATGGAAGTCTCCTCTAGGGGGGATCAGCAGAAAAAAAAACCCCAAAAAAACATGCTAACACAGAATAAAGGAAGCTGGAGAAAAGACCAAGAAAGGAAGTTTGAGTGTGGCACAGTGAGCCAATGGAAAATAAAGGAGCGTGGGAGAAGGAGTGAGAGAGAGGTAATGAATAGCAAATCAGCTCTTTCATAAAACTCCTGCTTTCACTGTTCAATCAGAGAAGTCCGGATTGGCAATTTTCCTCCAGCACAATAGAGCCAGGCCCAAGAGGACACTGGCCTCAGTTCAGAGAGGGATAAAGAGAGGAAAAAGAGATAAAGAAAGCTTGCCAGTATCCAACGCTACCAACCCAGCTTTCTGTCAAGTTTTGCAAAATCAGTACAGAAAACAGGAAGTACTCAGCACTTACTTGTCCTTTGGCCCTTCTTTTTCACAGATATGTCCGCTCTTCATTGATGTGTGAGGTAATGAGTGTGTGAAGGAGCTGCAGCTCCTGTTTTCTCTCATCTTTGCATGGAGGAACTTCCCATTTCCTCTTGTGAGGTGAAATAGCTGATAATAACCACACCGTATGTTCAGTATGTAGCCTGCTCGGTCAATGGGACTCCAGTCTTTTTTTTTTTTTTTTTTATTTTGCTTTGCACAAAAGATGCACAAACATCTAGTGTTGTCACGGTACTCGGCACTTTGATACCAGCATGACTGTTGTACTGTCGGTTTCTATATTTTCATGGTATCAGAGGTACCAGGCATGAGTGGTGTTCATTCGCCAAACAGTTCAGTGAAGATGTCTACTCAGACCGTAGCGGGGCTGCTGCTCCGCCTCATCTTGTTGGCGAGAAAAAGCAACAATGAGCCATAAATGTTTCCTCCACAATCATTTAAGAGTGGCGGGCCGTCATACCTTATCCCAGCCCCCCAGGGGCGGCCGCACTCTGGCTGTGTAGCGCTCCACTCCAACCACCACGGCGCATCATCCCACACCAGTCAGACATCATCACATCTTTGCACGCTAAGAACATGTGAGCTGCGGAGGTTGGGGGGGGGGGGACGCGGCACAACTGGAATTTGGTGCGCCTGAATCGGCCACAAAGCTTTGAAAATAATTAAACTGTATGAATAATATTCTTGGAGGGTGATCCATCACCATCATGTCCATGAATCAATACAGTCTTAAACTGCTTCACTCCAGGTAGATGTGCTCACACGTGTGCATCTTTTATCCTATAATTTCCCATAATTGTTTGTTGAAACTTTGCTCATTGTATAAAAGTGTTTAGATCTGTGGCTGCTGGCATTTTCAGTGCTGATGGAAAGCATTCAGCACTGTGTTCTTTGTTTCCTTTCAAATACTTGAAGGCTTCACACAATTACAGACTTATTTTATATTATTATTGTATTTGTTTTTTTCTATTAATTTGTCATGGTTGATAAATCTTTATTCATTATGGTTACAAAAGCACATTTGTTGTGAATACTTGATGGCAAAATGCCACGTCAAGTATATTTTCTTTATCTGTTCATATTTCTACCTCGTAAAGAGGTGAATAATTTAATAAATGGGGATTGTATTTATTTATTTTTTTTATTGACCATAGTATCGAATTTGGTATCAAGTATCATGGAAATTCACTGGTATTGGTGTTCACTACTGAATTTCTGGTATCGTGATAACACTACAAACATCTCTTTACACCGTTCTGCTTGAAATAATTGTGCATAAGTTCAGACGCAGCTAAGCAGCTTTGATAAAACCATGACTGCTATAATTGAATATAAGAAAAATGGGTAATTTCATTTGTTTTTTCACCAGAGAGATACAGAATTGGGTCAACATACACAAATTTATTGTAGTTAGACTCCAGATTGAGCGGTCTGTTGGGAGAGGCAGCAGAAAGTGGTTTTTGTATGAAATGCCAAGTGAAATTGGATTAAAACTGCTCATTAAAAGTGAACTGTGCATGAAAGGAAAAAGTCACACGTAACTAATTTAGTCCAGGCTAATAAGACACTTGATCGTACTGTTTGAGCATTTATGCCATTAATACTGCCGGGCACAGTGTGTGCTCTTTTAATCTGTGGTGCTTACATGAAAGAAAGGAGACAAAAACATCCTAATTGTCTGTATTAATTGAGATGAAGTGCTCCACAGCAGGTTCGAACAGTTAAATGGTTTTATTCACCCAGGCCAAGCTCATGTCAAAAACAAACCTCTCACACATTCACAAAAAATGTCATTCCTGACTTTATATGTTTTTTTTCACCTATTAAAACATTCACATGATGCTTTTCACAGGGATTAAATAGCAAGCTGTGTGGCAAACATTGGAGATAACTCGCATGAATATGAGGGTGATTCCAGATGGACTTGCCAAAATCATGTGGAAATGTGCTGCCAGTGTTCACAGCTCAAACTCATCTCACCACCCAGTTTCAAAAACTCACATTTCCCTCTAACGGACCAGCGATTTCAAGAGTTCACTACACACACGTTTACACTGACGTGGACGTCGCATCAGGAAACCAGAATGACTGATAAACAGAGCAAGTGGACATAACAGAAAAACAGGAGTCCAACCAGAGCTGTCACATGCGAGTGTAATTATTATGACTTATTCTTTGAATTTCATCTTTCATATTTCAGTGACATAAAGTGGAAGTGACTTTTTTTTCCCTTTATTATATGCTACAGGAGTTTCAGATTCAAGATGTACCTCTGCTTTTAACTACTTGTTCTCTTGAAAAAAGGCATTGTGGCTCCTTCCCCCCTATTTTATGTTGTGCACCACAAAAGACGAGGCTTTCATTCTATTACCGAGCACTCAAAGAAGAGCCACTTATTACATCTTCTTCTTGTTTCTTTGGAAATGCCTACTTTACAGCATGGTGAAATTTTTCAACTTTTGTCCCATATTGCAGCTGGAAAGGAGAGACAGAGATTTTATTTGCTCTTTTATATCAAGGACATGTTCACAGGTTCATTTTAATGGAGCATCATCAGAGGATTAATCTGGGTGGTTACTCAAAAGCATCTAACCTTTTACTTTTACAAACATGGAATTCCGTTTGCTAGCTTTTTAAAAATGTATTTATGCATTTATTGTTTTGTCATTTTAGGTTGTTTGCAATGAGTGTATGTATTCTGCTGTGGGGTTAGTTCTTGCAGATTACAGTGGCTTATTGTTTGTGTTGTCTACTTATTGATTTTTGCAAAGGCAGCTGACATAATAATGCTCGAGTCCCAAACAAATGTCGCCATGGGGACTATAAAGTGTATCGTATTTTTAAATCGGGACAAACTCCTCAGTTAACTTGTAAATGTGTATGAATTACATGTGGGGTTTCACTTGCTATTTGAGCAAAAACATAATACACATACAACCCATTTAATTTAATCTATAGATATAAAGAGTAAATTATGTGCATCACACAAAAGCAGGAGAATGAATGTTAAAATTAGACCAACTTAAACACCCCTCTTTCTCTGGTTGTATAGAATTTGATGGATGGATAAATGGATGAATGAATGAATGAATGAATGAATGAATGAATGATAGCCCCTTGTGACAACAGAAATTTCTCTTCAAGACTCTAGCAGGATATACCAAACATGACTAAATGCATCACACAAGATTCAAACATTAAGAAAAAGGGGGAGGGTAACATGCAAATTTTACTTTGTTGAGTTTTTTATTATGTTATGTTATTCCCTCCCCATAAAACATGACCCAGGGGTTGATTTGACTCATTCACAGATATTTGAGAAACACCTGAATCTCCTGTGGAAACCAACATGGCCACCAGAACGGCTGCTACCACAGAGCACCTCCCATACCACGAAGCTCCTCCCACTCCCTTGCTGAGCTCCGCCCCCCCAGAGCATGAGAGTGCTGGTTTTGCCATATAGGGAATTATGTGCCTAATAATGATATGAAATCCCCCCTTTAAAAAATATTTAACCAATGATGTAATGATGATGTAACTAAATAAAATGATGTAATTAATAACATAACTTAATAAAACTTAGCTGATTAACACAACATTACTGAGGAAGGTTAAAAGAGACGTGCCTTAGTTTGTTAAAAAAGATGAAGGTCCATCAATAAAGTCGGTTTGCTTTGGACTGCTGTTTGTGCATTTATCCACTATAAAGATCTGAAGGAACTGGTGCACATCATGGAAACTGCTGCCAAGACTGAGGAGTTAGCTATATGTAATTATCAAAGCATGCCCAGCAGTGAGAATAGTGATCAGAGTCATGTTGGAAAATGGGTTTAAAGCTTCCCAGAGTCTGTCTGGTATTGTGAATACTCATCCATTTCCAAAGATGTGCAAGATTACACACGTGTATTTATTGGAGATTTCTGATAATGCTCTGAATTACCCTTACACACCTCCTGCAAATGACACTGGGTTACTTGTACATACAGTAACCCAACATTTTTGATAACAAGATTGATTCGTTAACGGTTGGAAAACAGTAAAATACCTGTGGTACCAGGTCACCATTTATTTATAATTGGGCTTTTATGACTGTCAATCCTCTTACTCTTTACAGGGAGGATACTGTGTCAACTTACTGTATAAGATCATAAGACCTTTCTGCAAAGGTTTTCCTAGTTGGTACTGTTATGTTTTTAGACTTAACCTGTTTAAACCACCTGGGCGCCGGCGACCAGGCTGTGTTTTAGTCACACTTTTCTAATTTATATTTTCAGAAACTAGAAGGTGTAAGCTTTCTCAAATGATGTCTCACACAAGTAATTTGGCCTTACAGTTCCTCTGTTATTTGCATTTCCATTTGGGTATGCAAAATAGGCGAGGATTACCTAAAAGGTGGGAGTTAAGAGGTTAAACCCTGGACACTGAAAAGAAAAAGAGTATTTTAGTGCATCTCTCTTGATGCATTTGTCCCCATCATTCACATGCAAACATAAATGTGAAGGAAGGTTAAATGCTAAATTTGTATGCAACATTATGCCCATTATGTCCCATTGATATCCAGAGCATAACATGCCTGCAGGATAAATTGCACTGCAGGAGAATGACTCTCTATGGAGGTGTTTGTGTCACTCTTAAATGTCTGTAACTGTAGCAACTTTTTTTTTTTCTATCTAATGACCGTGACCATTTTTTTTTTATTTAGTCTAAATATATTCAAAATAGTTTCCCATTACATTACTAAACAAGAAAACTTTAAATTCTGACAAAAAAAGAGAAAAAACAAACAATTGACAGTTTACTAATCAACTAAACATTTAACTGATCTCCTCCAGTATTGACTTATTTTGCCTGCTTTGTCTGTTTTTTGTTTTTTCTTATTTCATTTTGAAAAGCTGCGTTTGTTGTTCTGCTCATGTTACTGCGTCTCATGTCATTTCATCTCTGAACTGGGATTACTGGGATGCTGCTGATTGGTTTCCTTCATGTGCAGAGCATCCTTATTTATGTATTGCCCACATGTTTTGGCCACATGTAGTTGTCCTCTTTCTGCTATCAGCAATGCCCAATATGGATCCCTGCAGCATGGACACACAGATGGACACAGTGGGGATCCACTGCCAGCCTGGCTGACGCTCCAGCCTCCCGTCTCATCGTGTCCCTCACAGACTGGCAGCACATCACACGGTCACATCAGGAAGTTTTCATTTATCCATTTGCAATGATTTTTTTTAAATGCTAATTTGCCTTAGCCCCATATTTTCTTTAGTGTAATGTCTTTTATTCTAACCTGTGTTCAGAGTAGGATGAGTCACATGTGATTTTTCCCAACAGAAAGGAAAAAAGCAACATTATCAGACTTGTAGATCAGTTATTTAATCAGCAACATAATGAAGGTCTGCATAGCAAAGTCTCATACGGTCAGTGGTAAACACTTCATCTGTCATGTCGATTGAAATATTGAAGCTTATTTAATTTTGCAAAAAATGTCCACAACTTGAATTTTTCTGCTCTTCAGTGAGGTCTGTAGAGTAAATAATTGAGCTCCAGTGGTCTTGTGTAGCACTGTGGCACTGAAAATTTAAAAAGATACAAGATAAAAAAAAAAAAGAAGAAGAAGAAAAAAATATTAAATTTCCAGTTCATGTGTGGTAATAACCAAGGGATCCAATCCCATCTCATGTATGAAGATCAAAGCTGTGAACTCATCTCCCAAACTAAGTTGAAGGCATCCAGAATGAAGGCAAGGGAAGCCAGGGCCGATTGTGACGCAGAGCGTGATGGACCAGCTATAAAAAATGCAGCTTAATATGTCTAGATATAGTATTCCCCCCTTATAGACTGTGGAGCCACAAATGAATTTAGTTTAATTTTACATGTAAAAGAATAAATGATACTGTATAAACATGGCTGCAGTAAAACATGGAGTGCATGAACTTTAGTCCTCATTTATAAAAGCTGCAATTTGATTTCTTTGAAAATGATCTAGGTGGCACCCAAGACTGGTGCCGAACAGTTGGTGGACTGTTAAGTTCACTATTTATAGTTTAAACGAGAAATAAGACCTTAGAAGCTACAGGGTGTCAGTCCAGAGATGCTGCCTTTCAGGCCAAATCATACAGATGTCATACCAAAGTTAAACTTGGAACCTCCATCTTACATCTCGTTAGAGCCAGACCAAAGATGACTTTGATGCCTTCTGTCTCTTCATAGGAGTATTTTAGTTGAAGAATGTAAATTATTCAGTGAAAGGAAGTTTAAGCATTTCTCCAGTCCTCATCACTTTAAGTCAGTGGAGTTACTGGTCTTGATTAGAGGCTAACATTAGCTGAGAGGCTAACATTAGCTTATGGAGCTTAAAGAAATTAGAGGAGATCAAACTTTTTGGAGTTGAGGTTACAGTTTCAGTAAATATCATTGCCTAATGTGGGGTTAGTGCCACCTTAACAATGTGAATGGACGGAAAGTCAAATTTAACTAATTTACGAGGAAGTGGACTTCCTCTGGAACACTGGTTTTAAAACAGCTGAAGAAACTTCATAAACACATGAAGGATTATTAGGATTATTTTCTTTTAAAAAAAAGTGCTATTTCTCAGTACAGTCATGGCTCTTGCTTTGTTCTGCAGCTAATGTGTTAGAGATGTCCATATGTTTGCGAGCGCATGTCTGTTATATAAAGCTTACTGTCGCCACATTAAGCCAGCTGTGTACAAAAAATCGATTTTCCAATTCTGGATCGATTCTCATATTAATTTCCAAAGATCAATTCATTTGTCCAAAGATCAATTTCTCTTTCTTTTTTTTAAAGGACTCATCACCCAGAAATCCCACTTTTTCACGTTAAAACGTGTATTGGAATAGGACCTCAGTTAAAACGTGCCAGAAACTCCAGAGAGTAAAAGTGGCCTTGTTTTAAGTGCGGGCTCTCTCTTCTCACCCGAATCGGCCACAAGGGCACGCTCTCCACAGTACGCATTTTTTTTTTTTTTTTTTTTTTTAGAATGATGTGATCCACAGAGGCTTCTAGCTGCTAAGCTAGCCTCTTTAGAACCATCTGAAATCAGCTGATTACCTGCTGCGGAGTAGCGTTTAATGACCAGCTTTGTTAGAGAGGAGGAAGATGATGAGGAGGAGAAAAAAAAATCTGCGGTGCTGAGCTGCTTTGGCAGTTTTCAGTGCTGTAACAGGAGGGACAGCACTATCAGGAACCAGTGGATTATATTTATTCAGTGAGAATGTGCAGTCGGTAAGTGTTGCTGCTTGTGTAATTATTATCTTTTGTGTAAGATGCCAGTAAATGATGGTAGACAAATGATGACAAGCTGCTAATGTAGCTACAAAAGCTAACACTGTTTGGTTAACTTCATGTCAGATGTCCGCTCCTTATATTCATCAGAGTCCAGCCCCTTTTACTCCGCGGATCCTCTCTATCAACCGTACGTTTTTATCATGTTTTTCTCTGTTGGGACATCATTTCCTTCCCTTGGTCTGTCCTGATAAAACTTTGTTTTGGCTTTGACGCTTGCCTCGTGGACGTTCTTACAGACAGGTCTAACTCTCGTACGTATTCTCGCGACAAACAAAAGTTGGAGATAAAAAGAGGTTAGAATGAGCTCATTAAATTTTCCTCCCACCCAACTAAAATTGAAAATTGATTTGAAGATAATTTAAGAAGGATTGTGTATGTAAAACACAAAGTTTTGACATCTTTAAAATGACCATTTAATGTACTGCCTCTGGTTAAATGCAGTGGCTCAGTTGCCCAGCTAGGGGGAGATAATGAGCTGGACAGAGTGTAGGCCTACTGAAGTTAGTGCAGTGCCAGAAGAAGACTAAGCAAGTGGGGCTGGTACAAGTAGTTTAAAAATTCAGTTTAAACAGAGCATAGGAAACATCTGCCTCTAAGTACTTTAATAAACACAGTTGATGTTCATGATTGAGGTGAAATTGATACTTGCTATTTTGTATGTTATCTTTGAAGTTACGACGTAGATGCTAATTCTGTTGGCATGTCAATGGCATTTTCCATTATTAGTTAGCATTGAGCTAGCAGCTTAGTCAGTCGTTTTAAGTTTTAAATGTTGACTTACTGTGTATTTTGCTTCATTGAATCATAATTTTGTGAATTTTATTTATCATTTGTTTCCTTTTATTAGAATTTCTATTGTGAATTTAGCCTTTTTTTTTTAATTGGAGGGTATGAATAATTTTGTGGATGACTGTATCTGTCTCAGCATAAAAGAAGAGGGTTTGGTCCTTACAGCCACCATTAAATACATGACTTCATTCATTTGTTGTTGAATATTAATATAATGTTATTGTGTTGCATAACTACAGAGTCATGGAATTCAAGTAAAGGCTAAAAACATTTTCAATGCCAGCAAACCAAATTGAGATCGAATCGAGATTGGATTGGATCGGACAGATCAGACCGGATCAAAAATAATCTATTCAAAACCATAAGGATCGGAATTGAATCGATTCTTAAAATCTGAATCGATAACCAGCCCTATGAGCCAGTGTGTAAAACACTGAAATGCCAACAACACAAGTACACAAATACCGTTTGTGGTGTTGTGAGTCCTCATGCTTTGCCTTGCAGCAGAAAAAAAATAAGTTTTACTTGTCTCTGCTGAGTGTTTTCAGATGTGATACCAACATTCATCATTCCTGATCCAAGCAAGTAAATACAAGAATGATCACACTCGGAATACGATGCATTCAGATCTGAGTGCTCAGGCTGGTCTGGGAACCTGTGGATTGATTGTTTTATCAGTTCACGTTTCCTGGACCATACTGAATCCATTCAAGTACCAGTGTTTATGCTTGTTTTTTCTTTCTTTTTAAAGCTGCATGCATTTCTGTTTCTCAGAGCCTCAGAGAGACTGAACGTAGAGGATCAGAATGGAAGGTGGCTTCTTTGCACATTTCAAGCCACGTGTGTGAAAGATGCATGACAGCCCTTCTCTGCCTTTATTTTGTGTCATATTACTGCCAGAGTAATTATACATTTCGAATGAACAAGAATGAGCACTCAAGATGCATACCGATGCAGTTTAATCCTATATGTGAACAGATGCACGTAGAGCTCTGTATTTGTAATGGAACCATCCAGTAGACATGGGGTGAATTCCAGTTCCCCCCTTAGCCCTTGGCCCTAACCCTTCATTTTGCATCATGTGTAGTGGTAGAGGTGTCCCAATTCAGGCTCAGACCGAGGGGGAGGGGGAAGTGGCTATCTGGCCCTCAAAATGGAGATTTTCCAGGGGCATAAAATGAGTGGCATGCACAGTATTATTACCACAATTCCATGTGAAATATGGGCAAAATGGCGTGCAGCCAAAGCACAAATGTATTTTTTTGTAAATAGAATATGAAAATGGATATTTTAAGGTTGCGTTCATGTTTTACAGACAGTTTTGCTACAAATGTGACAAAAATCACTAGTTTGCCTTATTTGCGCCTCATAAACAATAAAACCATCTTACTCCACAATCCCATCTAAAACCAGTGTTTTTGGTCATGTCTCTGATCCCAAGCAGAGCTGGGACGTAACGGTGACGTTATATTATAGGGATGTACAATATATCTGGCCCCCTATCTGTATTGGCCCATATGAGCCTTAAAACTGAGTATCAGACATCGGCCACCCCACCGATATTTAACCGATATTTGACCAATCAGGCCGCTGTTTATAAAAGCCAAAAAAAGAAAAACAACTACTTCTTCAAAAACTTCTTTTTACAGACTTTAAAACTTCTAAACACTAGGAGTGGAAAAATATCGATACCCTGAAATATAATATTTTCATATGCTGATATCATATTGACATTTAAAAACGCGGTTTCAAGCTATTTTACCAACAAAATCTTGCGATATTTTATTCTGTTACGAATCTTGCGAGAATCCACAAAATATTGTGAGATTTTGTAACGGAACAATGAAATCTTGTGAGATTTTGTAAGTAAAATAGATTGATACCACATTTTTAAATATCAGTTTGATATTGGCATATGAAAATATTGCGAAATTCCAGCGTATCGATATTTTTTTACCTCTCCTATTCTTCAAAGTTTTGGAAAAGAAACAAAACTGCTATTTGCATTGACTGCTTATTTTTTCCAGCTTTAATATTGGTATCTATCGGTTATCGGCCACATGTGTTTTAAAATATCGGCATATCGGATACTGGCCAAAATTCCAATATCGTGCATTCCTATTATGTTCATCTGTTCATGTCGGTAATGTAACGTTAACATTCTTGTCTTCTTTTCCTTTTATTTTTCCGTTTTTTGCCCCAAAGCCAAAGAAAAAAATCCAATCGCCCAGGAAAGGGAGATTATTGCTGCTCCAGATGACATTTAAAAATAAAAAATAAAAAAAATCTTTATTGACAATACAACTGCGATGTCAGTTTACTGCACCACAGACAATATTGGTGATGCATGGGGATTGCATAGGGTTGTTCCACTTCTTAGGGGATCAGTTCTTAAGGGGAAGGGCTAGGGGTAGGGATGAAAACTGGAATTTGGCCTTGGATCTGCCTTTTTTTCAAAAAAATATGTTGTTTTCAAACTCATTTAACCAGACCTGTGGGACTTCTTTTCTTCTGCTAATTCTTTTAGTTTGAGTTCAGTAAACTGCACTTAAGGAGTTAAATTAATCACAATTTGGATTACACTAGAGTTGTTAGTAAAGCAAATTACATCTGTGTTCCGTTTTTATTTTTGTTTTAAATATAGGTAATTACATCTAGCAACATAATCAGTTTAATTAAATTCTTTCTTCTGAATTTGCACCTAAATTGTTTTCGCATCTGCTTAAGATGCTCGTTGGAGATAGAGCGATGACTGATTGTAGCTGCAACTTTTTGTTCCAGTGGAAAATCTGTTAACAGTAAGCTTTCTTTAAATAATACTGCTCCTGAAACATTCCTTGAAAGGTGCATGCTTGGTATTTTTCTGTTTTGAATTTAGTCGGTACTTATCTCTGTATTGTGATTAAATATTAGTTAAGCATATGCTGCACACCTCCTCTGTGCTTCATTAGATCTCCAATTTATTGCATGTTTTTTGATGAAAAAGCACTCCAGATTAATTTTTGTGAAGTGGTGTGAAACCTTAATCATTTATTTACTTTTGCTGCCCGAGGCTCCAAATATTAGTCAGTGTTTTGATGTATAGGTGTATTAATTTACTTCCGTTTTGATTGTTGGGAGGCCAGACGTTTATGAATATTTTGTGTGCAATTAGCACTCCATGCAGTGCTGATGAAACATTTCTCTTAAGTATGGGGGACGGATCAGGTTTTAATTATCTTTTAATTTCTCTGAACAATGCAGGAGAAATGTGTTCTGAGTTAAGGTTTTCCTCTGTTCATTATGATAAAATTTAGATGATGAATCTTGGTCGTTCCCTCTGTCTGTCCATCTGAGGTCATCAGGATGGACTTTAAAGGTGCCTAAAAAATCAAAGGTCAATGTCAGAAAAATTTGATACATAATCCAAAACTGTGTATCTATTGATGTGTAATTGCTTTCCTAGAATAGTTATGTATATTTTCTTAGAATGAGTCATTCATATTTACTTGCTGGGGGTGCAATACATGGAGGCTGCCATATTTGTGCTGCCATTTTTACTACGGTGTCCCTAAATGGACAAAAAAAGTGAGTGAAGTAAGAACCCTCTGAACTTTAAAACTGCTGTAGCAGTTTTGTTTAATGGGAGTTAGAGCATTGTTTGGGATAAGTAACACCTTAAAAGATATTAAAAATAGTTACTCATAGTATAGTCATAGCTACACCTGAGACCACTGGATCCACTCAGAGATGAAAACATCTTTATGTCTGGAAGAATTTTGGCCACTAATGGCCATCATACATTCACAAATCTGGAATATGAAGTATTAGAAAGAAAACATCTTTTCTTGGTCTTTACCACTAGATGTCAGTCATTCTTACATAATGTACCTTTAAGGATAACCATTAAATTATGGAAATCATAGGAAAACTATTAAATGACCATCCAAATTACCGCTTTGCTCGATCACTGCTCTTATAGCTGTGGAGTGGTTGCAGCTCTTCATCTAAAAAGTGATGACCTCAAGTATGAGCTGTGTCCCTGGCGGATCTTTTAACAAGGCCAGCTTTTTTGGCACTGGAACCAGCCTTTTTCCCAGTGGGAAGGAGAAAGGGAGCGAACCTCTGGCTGTCATGATAATTGGCGAAAGGTATCCCGATCATACAAATGGAATGACACGCTGACATTTATTACCTTTAATAGTATTTCTCCTTCATTCTGTCGCTATCTCCCATTTCCTTTTTATTCCTGCTTCACATGCTTTTTGTATTGTTTGTGTCTCTACCTCATCAGCCCTCCCACCACCAACCCGTGGGTCACCGTGCAATGTCTCACTGCCGCTCTTTTCCTTGGCACCTGAGAGATAAAGTCACTCCCGATGACAGATGACCATGGGTGCAAGCAGGGATGAACACCAGTTTGTAATGACACAGATATGCTGTGCAGCTTTTATTCAGTCCTCAAGGCTGTGTCTGTGCAGCCGTGTCAGGTCACAGGCTGGATCAGCAGTGGTATTATGAAGTACATCATAAAAGTCCTTGTAAATAAAGCAAATGTTCTTTCAAGCAGTACCCACAGAATAGACCTTGATATACTAAAGTCCTTAAGATGAATAAATGGGAGTTTCATCAGCCCTGAGCAACATCAGACAGCTACCTGTCTGAGATTTGAGGGTCTTTTTTAAGAGCTGTTTATGATTCTGCAGTGACTGGAGCAGATAATGACCAGCTGTGGGCATCGCTTGCTGAACTTCTCTGAGACCTCACTGGCACCAAATAATCTCATTATGACACTTTACTGATGCAACCTCAGCCGCTTGTGAGGTTGGCCTGTTGGCCTGCCGTGATCGGTCCTGACAGTTTGGCCATGGTCGGCCTCTAGTCGGGGACTTCTGCTCCACAAGGCTGAGGACAGACGAGGTCGACAGCAAAGCTCAAACTGTGAGCTGCTGCTCATATTATGCATGAATTATTCTGCAACTCTCTTAATTTTCCACTCCCTTAGGTTGTTTACAAAATGCTTAAAGAGGATGAGAAATGTTGTCATAAATAGATTTGGAAATGCACAACACATTGTATTTATTCGAGTTGTGTGCCATATGTAAAGTAAGAGTTGCTAAATCAGTTCTGCTGTCTCACACACAATGCAATACCCACAGTGCTTCTTAGCCAGAGGCATTACTGTAATCATTTTGTGCAGGCACTTGTTTAAACCATTTTTAAGCATTATAGAAGATTGATTTAGACATACAAACCATACAAACTACCTCAACACAGTAGTTAAGATGAAGTGTGTCTGCAGAGGGTTTAAAAGTAGCTACACTTGTCAAAACTCAGCTCAATTTTTAATTCCACTCAACTGGAAGAAAATTCTCCAAAGACAAGTTCATTTATATTAAAAATTACAAAACAAACAAATTCAATTTGATTTACAATGAAATGTGTAGTTGTGTGAAAAAGTGTTTGCCCCTTCCTGATTTCTTATTTTTTTGCATGTTTGTCAAAATTTAGTGTTCAAACCAATTTAATCATAGCTACACCTGAGAACACCGGATCCACTCACAAATCATCAAACAAATTTAAATATTAGACAAAGATAACACAAGTAAACACACAGTTCAGTTTTTGAATGAAGATTTTTATTTGTAAGGGGGGAAAAAAATCCAAACCTTCATGGCCCTGTGTGAAAAAGTGATTGCCCCTAAACCTAATAACTGGTTGGGCCACCCTTAGCAGCAACAACTGCAATCAAGTGTTTGCGATAACTGGCCGTGAGTCTTCTACAGCGCTGTGGAGGAATTTTGTTCCACTCATCTTTGCAGAATTGTTGTAATTCAGCCACATTGGAGGGTTTTCCAGCATGAACCACCTTTTTAAGGTCATGCCACAGCATCTCAATGAGATACAGGTCAGGACTTTGACTAGGCCACTCCAAAGTCTTCATTTTGTTTTTCTTAAGCCATTCAGAGGTGGACTTGCTGGTGTGTTTTGGATTATTGTCCTGCTGCAGAACCCAAGTGTGCTTCAGGGCGGCTGTAGCCCAGGTGGAAGAGCAGTCATCTTTCAACCGGAGGGTTGTGGGATCGATTCCAGGCTTCCCCAGACTACATGTCGAAGTGACCTTGGGCAAGACACTGAACCCCAAGTTGCCTCCCGATGTGCCCATCGGGGTGTGATTGTGTGTGCGACTGGGTGAATGTGATATGAAGTGTAGAGCGCTTTGATGACTGGAAAAGCGCTATATAAGTACAGTCCATTTACCATTCAGCTTGAGGTCATGAACAGATGGCCGGACATTCTCCTTCAGGATTTTTTGGTAGACAGCAGAATTCATGGTTCCATTTACCACAGCAGGCCTTCAAGGTCCTGAAGCAGCAAAACAGCCCCAGACCATCACACTACCACCACCATATTTTACTGTTGGTATGATGTTCCTTTTCTGAAATGCCATGTTGCTTTTACGCCAGATGTAATGGGACCTACACTTACCAAAAAGTTCAACTTTTGTCTCGTCAGTCCACAGAGTATTTTCCCAAAAGTCTTGGGGATCATCAAAATGCTTTCTGGCTAAACTGAGACGAGCCTTTATGTTCTTTTTGCTCAGCAGTGGTTTTGGTCTTGGAACTCTGCCATGCAGGCCATTTTTGCCCCCCAGTCTCTTTCTGATGGTGGAGTCATGAACACTGACCTTAATTGAAGCAAGTGGGGCCTGCAGTTCTTGGATATTGTTCTGGGGTCTTTTGTGACCTCTTGGATTAGTCGTCGCTGTGCTCTTTTTTTGGGAAGGTTCACCACTGTTCCATGTTTTCACCATTTGTGGATAATGGCTCTCACTGTGGTTCGCTGGAGTCCCAAAGCTTTAGAAATTGCTTTGGAAACTTTTCCAGACTGATAGATCTCAATTACTTTATTATATGTTCCTGAATTTCTTTGGATCGCAGCATGATGTCTAGCTTTTGAGGATCTTTTGGTCTACTTCATTTTGTCAGGCAGGTCCTATTTAAGTGATTTCTTGATTGAGAACAGGTGTGGTAGTAATCCGGCCTGGGTGTGGCTAGAGAAATTGAACTAGGCTTTTCAAAGATGTGATAAACCACAGTTAATTTATGTTTTAACAGGAAGGACAATCACTTTTTCACACAGTACCATGGAGGTTTGGATTTTTCCCCCTCAGTAAAAAAAAAAAATCTTCATTTAAAAACTGCATTTTGCGTTTGTCTAATATTTAAATTTGTTTGATAATCTGAAACATATAAATGTGACAAATATGTAAAAAAAATAATCAGGAAGGGGGCACTTTTTCACACAACTGTACTGTATCTGCAACAAGGGGATAGGAGTTCCGGTTTTTCCGGGTAAAAACATTTCCCTTAATTTAAAAAAAAACCAAAAAAATTTTAAGAGGAAAAAGGGAAAGAGTCGGGGGAGGGAATTAAAAAAAACACGGGGGGGGGAACGGTAAAGGGGCGGGTAGAAAAAACATGCTACCCCCGGAGGGGGAGGGAGAGAGGTGTGGTGAGGGCCGACACACCGCCATAAATTAGGAAAAAACATCGGAGGAAAAGGAAAAGGGAGGCGATTAAATAAACAAGGGGGCGGGGGGGGTTCCACGGGGAAAAGACTCGCTCCGGTCCCGGGAGGGGGGAGCGGTTAGTTGTTGCCAGCGGGGGGGGGCCGGCAATCCCCCTACCTTCAATATATATAAAGAATTGTTTTGAAAAGGCAAATGATAAAAGTTAAAGGATGCAGCTAAAATCATTGATTGCCAGAACAAATAAAAAAGATACAAATATGTTGGACATAAAGAAATTATAATTGAATGCAGGAGTGTATTACTGTATGTTTTGCATCTAAAAGTTGCAGGACTGGGGTTGTCAATGACTGGAATTGACCACCCCTGGTTTAAGTTTTTTGGTACTAAATTATGCATTTTTAACTGATTATATTGTTGAGATTTTCTTGTGAAGACATGCCTGAGTAAAAAGTTAAGGTTTTAAACTACTGGTGGAAGGTATAATTATTTATTTGTAAAACTAAGCAAAGTTTTAATCAACAAAAACAAATGATAGCCATAATTATCAAAAGCATCATTGCCAGCATTGTCTTTTACATCCACATTGGCTGCAGCTGTAAGCAAGATCATAGAATACGCTATAAGTGTGGATGCTGTTGGTCTGTGTTGTAACACATCTCACAGAAATTTAGGAATATTCAACTTTTGGGTGAAATTTAATGAAAATATAAAAAGTTCATTTTACACTGATGTTAATTATGAATTTAGGCCATTTAAGTAGAATCACGCAATAACATTTCCTTCATTTCAAAACTTGTATTCAACCAAAAGCTACCATCAGTTACAACAACATGCAATGCTGATGTCTCAATAACTTGTCACGTGTTCACTGTCGTCTTGGTCTTAATGTGAGCAGTGTGATGAAAGAGGACTGTTTAAGCCGTCAATAAACCAGAAAACATGCAGTGGTTGGTTCTTGGTTCAGAAACTTCATTTGACATATACATACATATATATACTGTGTATATATATTTTATACATACACACACTTATGTGCGGACACATTCAGAACTGATTCATGGTGTGTAATTATATGCTACATAAATTACTGCAGCAATTAACTCATATAAAACTCCAGCTTGCCTGTAAAATTTATTACTGCCTTATGTAAACTCCCTGAGGTTCTTTTGGTAAAAGTGCTGTAACATTTAACTAGAGGACAGCTGATATATATAATTGTGATAAGAGGCTATTTAACAAACATTTAATACCAGAGGTTCATTTTTCTGTAGTTCTGGCATTTTTAGCTGCTTTTTAGAATCTTTGAAAATGGTAACTTGCAGGTTGTTTTTAAGAGGAACATCACTTTTTATACAAAACCTTCATATTGTATTTTATATATACCACAGTAACATAAAGAGTGCCTTTGCAATGTGATAACCAGTGCAACTGGACACCTGCTGCATGTCTTTACCGTGGGCTGACCTTGGTATCAAAGTAATAATGGAAAGCTCCTCTACAATGTTAGCCTTATAAAGTGTTTGTCTGCAGCTCCATTAGTCACACCAGACAGATGCATTAATGCCACCATTTAATGAACTGCCTCTTGCATTTAATTTGATTTTATTGCACATAGGAAATGTGCTACTTTTGATCACCACTGCAGCAGTGACATTGATCAATATGACTCTGTATAGCCGACTATATGAACACTGAGAAGCTATTTATTACAAGTAGTGTAGAATTTGTTCATTTGCCAGAAGACAAATTTGAATCCAGTGATGGAGCATAGTTCTTTGTAAATTGGCAACAAGAATTTTAAGAAAAGAACCCATTATAGTTTTATCTTATTCTGTGATTGCAAGATCCGCATTTCATTTTAAACTAAAATATGTAAAAACCCCAAATTGTGGAGGGTTCAGGTCGCAACCTTGCCATCTGTTAAAGTGGGGCAAGATGCTTACATTCATAAGCGATCACACTCTTACTCACCTTCTTGACGAGGCTTATCGACGCATAAATCATCAAGCATCCTGATATAACAAGAAATGATGCATATATTTGCATAAATGCTTACTTTAAATCCTTTTATGTTCTTTCCTTTCCTCCAGTGAATGATGGCCTATATTCCCCCACTGATAGTAATCTGGACTAACACAGTAAGGATATTACTGGATTAGCCTCCATTGACAATCTTTATTCAGTTAAATACTTCATATGTCTGGTTTTTAACATAAAACTTGGCAATTTTTTTTTTACGATTATTCAGCTGAGTATGCTTTTAATGTTGTTAAATGAATTACATTCCTATCACTTTCTTCTGATGCAAATGAGTTTTTTTTTAAGTTTTCTTTAAATTGACAAACTAACACATTTTTCTCTGTTCAACTATAAACCATTACTCACTATATTTCAAATATGTCTGAGTCAAATGTGATTTTTCACTCTTGTATTGATTTGAATCTGACATAATGGATCATTTGGGAGACAGTCAAGACTCCAGTCTTTCTGCTTCTATGGCCAATTCTGTTGCATTTCTCCAATTTATACTCATTCTAGGCACAATCCACCCTCCAGGGATTTTCAACGATCAAGATGGAAAAATAAACACTGAAATAATGTGGTTTACAAAAATGTTGGAAACTGTAGTGTAAAATGAATCAAGAGATGAAAGCGTGTTTATGGTGTAAAGCAAGATGAAAGAAAATACTTTAGGCGTGATCCATCTCTCCTCTAATATCCTTGAATTAAAGATGTTTTTGTCAGTTTCATATAATTAGCAGTTTCATTCCACTTCAGTGAAGTTGAACTTGTACAATGCTGTCTTTTTACACACACGTACTGTAATGATCAAAAGCTGAACATTTCATGGTTGCAGATCAGTCAACAGGGCCATTAAACTCCAAAACAACCATTACTGAGGAGCCACAGACAGGAGGGGAAGAGTGGCAGCAATTTTAGATCAGCTACTCTGGTAATCTCTACGCTCTGTAAAGCTTCTTCACTGTAATTCACATTTGCACAACTTCTCTTATATTTCCAAGAATGATGAAATGCATGTTGGTGTCGTTGGAGTAGATGTTTCAGGGAGAGGGATCATAGGACGGCAGTTGTCACATTTAGCAGGTGCACAGTGCTGACTGCTCTTTTTCTCTTTGTGATAAATATTTTCAGTTATCTAAAGTTTTCTTGTCAACACAGTATGTGATTATTTTGAACTGAAAACAACCATTTGTTGACTTGTGTTTTGTGTTCAGTTAACCATCACTAGATGCAGAACTAAGCGGAAACATCTGTTGGCCAACTGTGAGGCCAATGCGGAAATCTGGAAAAATTGTGCTGAAAAATTGCAGTTCTCTCTGTATCCACTAGGGGCTGGCAGCAAAACAGACCAAGGGTGAATTCCAATTCCTGTCTTAATGCTCAGTCTCAAAAATGTGCACTCCCACGAAGTGCGAGTGCTGTCCCAATTCTCAGAACGTTAAGTTGAGGGGCAAGTTTGAGGGCTGAATAGCCCTCGATATTGAGATTCTCCGACACCACCCTTGTGAGTAAGGGCTACCCAGAATGCAAGGGAAAGAAGAAGAGATACAAATATAAATTTTTTTTTTTTTAAGATAATTATCAATTAATTGTATTATCTTAGTTTAGGCCCATGTTATGGATTAGTTTTTTTTATAAATTTTTTTTTTTTTTTTTAGGGGAGAATTATAAATAAAAATAAAAATTTTTTATAATGGAGCCTTTACAACATGCTTGTGCCGATAATGGTATAAGACGACCGGGCTAATGTCATCTCCCGTAGCTGCAGAGTTTTCTAGCGATAGTTCTGATTCATTCTTTTAGTAAACAAAGTGAATATGTCTCCTCGTAGGTCGAGTCCTAATGACAGCAAAGTCAATCAGGTGACGTGCAGGCCAGCTGACTGGCAGTCATCCAGGAATTCACAGAACCACAGTTACCCACGTAACTTTTGTTGTAGCTGGTGTTTACCTTTCAATTAGCCGTGGTTTGCGGTGACAGCTGAATATGTCCATGGTTAGGCAGGGTTAACAGTGCAAATAAATGTAAATAAAGTAAATGCTGCTTTTTCCTCTTCTTCTGAATTGAGAGACTGAACGCCGCTTTGGCGTAATGCCACCCCCCACAGTTTGAAGGCATATCTGCATTTAAGGGGTGTCCCATTTAAGTCACAAAATAGCCCTTAACACTTGATTTTGAGGGCTACTAACTATTAAGTTAGTAACTCAAACTCATAGTTTGGATGTTATTTAATTTCAAAATTACACATTATTAGGGGCGTGCCCTTTTGATTGACAGGCGGCTGACTGAATGCTGGCCTACTGGCCGGTGGCTATCAGTTAGCTCCTTGTTTGCTCCCGGTAAGGCCTTAGCCTGTAGCAGAGTAGGAAAATGGTGGTTTTTAGCAGCTAACAGCAAGTCTGAGCATGTCTTACCTTGATCCCACCGATTAGGAGGCTAATCTTTGTTGGTTTTTGCTAGTTTCAAGTTAGCTCAGTTAGCGTCTATCCCTGAGTATGTTGGCTGTCATCATTTTCCCAGAGGCCGCTCTTTGCCTTATCTTTCCAGCTTGGGGCATGATGTGACTCCACTACAACACACAGCAGCAACTCAATAGCAACACACTGACCAAGAAATGCAGGAGAACGTTATCAGAGGAAGTGCGGAAGAGAGTAAAGTAAGAGAACAACAATGGATTAACTTTTACTGGCTGGAAAGCTCTCAGAGCAGAGACAGAATATAAGATGAATAGCTAGCCTTCTTCTGGGAGCACAAAGTGTGAAAATCCGCTAAAATTCAACAATGCCAGCTCAAGGTCATTGTCGTTCTTTTTGACCAGCTTTCCAAAGTAAAACCCAGTGATCATCAAAGGAAAGACCCTCCCCACTCTGAGATTTCATGCAGTGCTGTGATTTCTGAGTTGTGGCCACTGTGGCGACCCTCAACAAGAACACTGAAATTTGCTCTCCCCTCGTCATGCATAGTGAAATCCCAAAATATGCATATCTCAAACTGGCAAGGAGTGGTGTCCTTAGGAGCAAAGGAGTCACGTGAAGTTATATCTGGCTTTTACTCTTTACATCCACAGTCCTTAACTTTGTGTTCATATCGCTCGATTAAACCAAACATGGTTAAAAGTAAAATTTCATAAAGTTTCACACATCTATACCTGAAGTGAGCATTTACTGACCACTTAAGACCTGGCTCTGAGTGTCGTTCTTATCTTACTGTTAACCACCAATTTGTAAAGTATTTCATTACTTGTGTAGCAAATGGACCTTGCAGCAAGTTTACAGTCTGACACTACTTCAGCTCTGTGCAAGTTAAATCTCATTTCCAGCATATTGCCTTCTGTTAGGAGATGATGGTTTCTGTCTCTTGCTGTAAGAATAACATACATGGCCTTTTAAAGTAAAGTGCTGCTCCCTAAACACATTTTCTGGTAGTTAATAGGCTTGAAGGGGGGGCTGGGCTTTCGTGGCATTATTGTCTCAATTAAACCAGAGAGCCAGCTGAAGCACACTTTCCTTTAATAAACATGCGTCCATATAAAACGCTTTTTAATGCTTTGACACATTGGACAGGTCTGGTCGCAGATATGACCTCACTTCCCGAGGAGGGCATCCAGAGCCGCGGCCTCAGAGGAGAGTTGCAATAAAGAGAAACTGATGGACTTGGAGTTTCTTTTGTTCTAGAGGCTTGTAATTACAGCCGAGAGAGTCGGGGAATAATTATGTGAGGCCCATCAGTGAATGATAGAGGGCTAGGTGGAGAAAATGAAAATCAGATATTCTATCATCCAACTCTCAAAGAGGGGGAACAGAAGAAAAAGTGGCACATTACTGTACTTTTCCTTGTGTTAGAAATGAAAAGAGACAATGAGCAAAAGGATTTTTTTCTTCCCTTTCTTTGAACTGCTCTTATCTTTCCCCTTCATTTGTCTCCCACTTTTTTTTTTCTTCTGACTTTTTTTTTTTTTTAATCTTTCTCTCTTTCCACGCTGGTCTGGCCGGCTTCCTCTCCCTCCTTCCTGTCTCCGTGTTCCAGGCTACTCAGGGCAATTACAATTTAAAATGACAAAATGGAGATCATCACCGTGTCACAGGATCAAGTGAAATGAAATGGCCCATGAAAAAAGCCTACGTGTGCTAGTGTGCAGTTGTGTGTGTGCACACTAGTGTATGCACGCCCTGTGCTGTGTATATGTGTGTGCTTGCTTGTTGTGCATTTCTCTTTACTTTTAATAGTGTATGACATGTGCCCGCTACAGTGTACTCTGTATCAGAGTTTCTGAGTGACTCAGATGCAGTCAGAGGTAATGTAGTGAAACAGAAGGAGGCTTGTCCTGGTCTGCTAATTTTCCCATTGCCATTACTGCCAACATTTTCCCCAAATCATGATAGCAGCTGCATTCTTCTTACAGTGAGCTCAGCAATTTTTAAGCTAGTAAAATATCTCTAAATCCTGGGAGCGCTGCTCCTTGTCATGATCCCCAAGTGGGATTCTTCTTTTTTTTTTTTTTTTTTTTTAATGCATCTTACTCTTCGACTCTCTTTACTGGCTTTTACAGAGGGTAGAGAATTAAAGCGAGCTATAACTCAGACGCACTCCAGTGCCATCTGTGTACTCTGTGGGTTGGTGATTTTCTTATTGGTATCAAAATAATCCATTTGAATTGGAGGTTTCTTTGGTACCTGCACTACATTTGAGTATATTGTAGATGTGTAGGGCAGAAAAAGTACAGTAGCTTTCTGACACAATGGAAGGAGTCAAACTTGGATGTTTGTTTGTTTTTTGTTGTTTTTTTTTTTTTGTTTTTTTCAAACCCAACCAAGGGAATTTTACTGTCTTAAATGATGGAATTATAGCTGAACTTTGTCTATGAGGCAGTTCAAAGAGGCTGCATCTGTTCATTTTCAGTATTGCCTCAAACTATTATCAAACACATTGAAAAGGGCAACTTTAGCCCTTTATTAATAATACATTTTATTTTTGGAGTGCTTTTACAGAAGCTCAAAGACGCTTTACAGGAGGGATAAGTCAGTATGGTAAAATGTAAAACAAACATTAGATTAAAATATATTCAATACAACAAAATAAAAGGGGAAAGCAAAAAAGGAAAGGGAGGGGGCAATAAAAACATTTCAAACGACTCCTGTCTTTAACACCTTGGGTGAGATGTAGGGATCGACCGATAAAGATGTTTAAAGGTCAATACTGATATTTTCTCATCAGCCTTAGCTAATATAATCTGCCGATTCTGCTTTTGACTCCCAAATTAATATAATGCAGGATACAATGAAAAGTAATTTTACAACTCATTTAATATTAAAAAGAACAAAGCACTTCAAACAAATATATAAAAAAGAGACACTGCTGTAAACAAATATTAAAAAGAAACATTAAACTTGCAATAGATATACTGTATATAAAAGTCAGTTGATTATGCCGAGTGCGGGTATCTGCCAGCACACCCAACGTTGCTGCTACCATTAAGAAAAAAAGGGGGGGAAAAAAGCAAATATCGGCCGGCTGATTTATCGGTCTATCCTTAGTAAGATGGCTTCAATTGTTTTATGACCAATATTGTGTGCACAGAACAAGACAGAAAACTGCATACACCTTCATTTTATTTATTTTTTTTACCAGGTTCATAAAGCCATGCATCCGTGTGGTTGTCTTCAATAAAACTCGGTCAATGTGAAAATGTATATACATGCACTCTAATACAAACACCCTCTGCAACACAACCAGATCAGCATGGCAATAAAAGCAATGGTGGAAAAGAAATGGTAATCCTGGAAGAAAAGTAACGGGTTGGCGTGATCCTGAAAAGTAAATAATCAGACTCCCTAATCCAGATTTAATCTTTTGAACAACTCGCCCTTGGACCACATCTGGAAAACACATTTGTCAGTGCCGTAACTCGGCCATAAGTAGCAACAATAGCTCAGGTTAGGCCCAAACGGGTCCTGCTTATGTGGGTTATGAAATCTATGGCAGCAGACGAGCCAATCATGTGGCAGCATGATGAAATGGTTTATTTTGTCCAATTTTCTTGTATCCCAAACCCACTTTATCACAAATTGCTCTAAACGCATGTATAATTGATCTGAAGAGTGATTGGGGTTTACACGATCTCCACAAATACTTCCTCTAAAAATATTAGTTTGTGTTTAAGAGGTTGTGTATGACAGATTTAGACACATTTTCTTCTATATCTACATAGAAAAGGATGCAAAACCTGAAGATGTGTCCAGATCTTCTTGCACAGCCAAAACTGAGCTGTAGCATCTTTTCAAATGGTTTCTCTTACGGCGAGGTAGGCAGTGGAAGACATCCTCTGCCTCGGTTTTAATTACACCACAGTCAGACGAGCCATACAGGCAACCACCACCTCTAGTCGCCATGCGGATCAATAAGAGAACAGGCTCTAAACCCATCGCTGCATGCAAATATATGACCTGGAAAGAAGCTCTTTTGTTTTGGTGGGAAGTGAAGAAATATTAAAATATTTCCCTTTGTGTCTTAATCAATTTAATTTCCTTAGAGACCAGTTTGAACCTGTGATCATTTTAAACATCTAATTAGATTTTACCTCTTGTTTGAGGTAAATAAGCACAAAAAGGAGGCTTTTTGTGCTCCTTTTGAGCATTAGAGCCCACTAATATTCAGAGAGACACATCAAATGCTCATCTAGATGTTTTCTGTGCAGCTCCTTTCAGATGTGTACATGCTCTGATATTCAGATATAAACAGAACCACTTTGGGAGTGATGTTGAAATGAACATGGTGGCAGAGCGCACCATTACTGTACCACTTTGGTGGAAAAAAGAGAGACACTGGCAGGGGGTAAAGAGGGAGAGTGATGTGAAATGAGGGAGACAGCGGACAGAGGAAGTGCTCGGATCCGTAGAGTGGAAGATTTGTGGGGACAGAGAGCAATATGGAAGAAGATGATTGAGAAAGATGGATAGGAAAAGATGAGAGACAGAAAAAAGGGGGTATGATTTAGAGAGAGGAAGAAAAAAATTGAGCCAAAAAGCAGCGAAATGGTGTGGGTGGGGGGAGAGTTAAGAAGCTGGAGACAGGAACGGTATTGAAGAGGTGTCATCGTCAAGGGTGTCTCAATAAGATGCCGTAAACCACTCTTATTCTGCCTTCTGTCACAGCATAGAGGCTGCAGCCCATAAATAAAGAGGTGAGACCCACACTGATGCATTAACATCTCACTTGCATGTATTTGCCAACGTTTCTTCTTTGGGTGACGCAGCTTTTCCTGTATTTAGTTGCTGGAACAGAAGGCACAGCTTCTTTTTGGATGGTTAATGCATCCACTGCATGAGAAAACTTTGAGTCTCAAACTCCATTAAAGCACCATAAGGCTGCAATCCCATTTTGTATTTGTTACTGGAAATGTTGCAGTTGAAGTCCACCTTAGCTGTGCACATCATTTTCTATAATTAAAGGTTAATATCCCATAAATCCTTAAAGAATTAACATCCTATTTAATTTGTTTTTGTCCTGAAATCAACTGTATAATGAACGAGCCTCTCTATAAATATTAGGCAGAGGTTTCAAAGTATTATGAGTCAAAGTTATGATCCAAAGAATACAATAAATATTGAAATTAATAACCTGGGGAGCTTCTCAGTAGTCAAACAAAATGTTTAGTTCTCTTTGAACAGTCAGTAATTGCCCCTTAATCTGTTTCAATGAACATTTATGATGTGTGTTTACATGGATTAGTTATGCATATCTAAATATTTTGAGAAAAGTGTAATCTAACCTTCCTGTGACTCGAGTTATACGTTGAATTTTCTCTACTTCTTCCAGTAAAATGTAATGGTTATCATCCTTAAGAGTGGTTTTTACTCCTTGAACCACATATAACCTATAGCTGATGCTGCCTCTGCACTGCTCCGGTCTCTTTTCCCATCATTATCTCCTAAGAGCTTCTCCACTCCGTGATTTTCTTTTGTTCTGTCGTCTGAGATGCAAACAGAGAAATGCACCACTTACAATTTCCCATTAAATAATTTATTTCTTTTCATTTCTCTGACCTGGCTGCTTCACTTTTCTTTTTTTTTCCCCTCTGTAAGAACTGAACTCATACACAGAAGCATTGTTGTAACTTTTCTTTTAATTAAAATGAAGTATTGATTTTTCAGAAACCTGAAATAGTTGGAAAGAAGAGAAGAAAAGGTTTTCCATGCAAGTTGTTGTGGGATATTTGAATCTGCTCAGTCTGTGCAGATTTTAATTAGGGCTGGGTTAAACGATTATTTTTTAAACGACTAATCTATCAGGTTTTTTTTGATGCATCGATTAATCTAACGATTAACTTTTTTGGTTCGATTCGACTTAATTCGATTATCGATTATCTCCTCATAAATTGACAGACAGCAATTTATAAATGTTGATGTAGATATCTAAAATGTTAAAAAGAGCATGAATAAAAAGGCAGTGGGAGCCAGCAGCTTGTCATGGGGTTTTTTATGAACCAATAAAATGTAAAATTTATGTAGAAAACACAGCTGACTGAAAAACATTATTTTAATTCTTTCATTTACATTAAAATAATAATAAAAAGTCATCACTGAAATAATATGGTCATGAAAACTTGGAGGATTTAAGCTAAGACAGATATTATTTTCCAACAAAAGATAATGAAGATAAGTAAACACTCAGAGTCGAACATCTACATTGAACATGGTTCTAGCTTCCTGAAAAAGTGCATCTTCATTCTGTTAATGCTTAATACAGGTGCCAATCACTTGGAAATGAAATTAAAAATACTTTTTTCATCCCAGAAGTGACTACAATATATTACCGACAGATGAAACACTAATGTGAGGTTGAGAACATGACTTAAATTGTATACAGTCAGAGACGAGACAGCTCCCGGCATCAGCTGCAGGACACCACCACGGCCAGCAGGTGGAGCTCGTGCTTCATGCGACCGTCTTAAACAGGCCTGACGTGTCTGAAGACATGGCGTCCATCTCATGGAAGTTGTCCCATGTCTCATGAGGCTTCGGATTCGCCATCCCTAATATCCCTGCCTTACACTTTTGAAACTTGGAAGAGTCACTCGCGCCGCCATCTTTGTTTTGGTCTGAAGTCGCATTGCGCCGCCATCTTTGTTTTGGTCTGACGATGCACACATATTTTGCGTCGATGTATTTTTTGCGTTGACGTAATCGGTTACGTCGACGCATCGTCCCAGCCCTAGTTTCAGTGCTTGCCAAGATGTTTGCCTCATGTTGTTGCTTTGGGAAACATTTATCATTTTAGACCTATTAGTTTTTCTCCTGCCCTATGTTTAATTCACCATTCCATTCCCTGCTGTTTTATTAAAGCACACCATTACACCACCACTACCAAGCTGAACCGTTGATACAAGCCAGGATGGATCCATGCTTTCATGTTGTTGACACCCAATTCTAAGTCTACCATCTGAATTTTGTAGCAGAAATCAAGACTCCTCAGACAAGGCAACATTTCTCCATCTTCTATTGTCCAATGTTGGTGAGTCTGTGTGAATTGTAGCCTCAGTTTCCTGTTCTTAGCTGACAGGAGCGGCACTCGGTGTGGTCTTCTGCTGCTGTAGCTCATCTGCTTCCAGGTTGGATGTGTTGTGCATTCAGAGATGCTCTTCTGCATACTTCAGTTGGAACAAGTGGTTATTTGAATTACTGTTGCCTTTCTATCAGCTGGAACCAGTCTGGCCATTCTCCTCTGACCTCTGGCATCAAAAAAACATTTGAGCCCACAGAACTGCTTCTCACTGGATATTTTCTCTTTTTCAGACCATTCTCTGTCAACTCTAGAGATGGTTGTGCAGAAAAACCCCAGTAGATCAGCAGTTCCTGAAATACTCAGACCAGCCCGTCTGGCACCAACAACCATGCCACATTCAAAGTCATTTAAATCGACTTTCTTCCCCATTCTGATCTTTGGTTTGAACTGCAGCAGATCGTCTTGACCAAGTCTACATGCCTAAATGCATTTAGTTGCTGCCATGTGATTGGCTGATTAGAAATTTGCGTTAACGAGCAGTTGGACAGATGTATCTTGCTACCTGTCCTCCCAAAGTCATACGTACAGTACTATAGGGTCTTTTGTGCACCACAATACGACCTATCTTTAAATTTTTAATTAAAAAGCATCCAAAAGTGACTCTTAGTGGTGGTTACATGACTGCTGAGTTCCTCCCTTGTGTGACCAAAAGAAAAATGGCGGATGTCCCTTCAATCTTCAGTAGAAATTCATATTTTTTAAGATAGATTGCAACTTCAGCTTTGTTCTGATAACTTTTCTAGCGTCAAGTATACACTTTGTTTTAATAATATGCGTTTGTTTCAAGTAAACGATCCACAGTTCTTTCTTATGTTGACGTACATTCTTTCAGGTTTTATAATTGTTGCTACAGTGGTTGCTAAGGATGCTATGAACAACGAGCTGGTAGAAAGGGATAAACAGGAACTGTGCGGTGTTGCGGAAGCTGGCAATAACTTTTTTCATGTCACATACATGCACATTCCTCAGTGAACATAAATATACAGAATTCAAATAGGCAACATAATAAATGCATGCCGTCGTATTGTAAACGGGTGTTTTTTTTTTCAGGCTTTGATGGCCTTTATATCACAGGATGAGAGGAGAGGGAAAGGGGGGCAGAGAGTGGGGGATGTACAGTAGTGGCTCCCAGGCTGGAAATCGGACCAAGACTGGCTGCGTGAAAGAACTGCAGCCTCTGATTACTGGAGTAGCTTCTCAACCAGTCGAGCTAAACACTGCCTCAAGTGGTTTAACCAGTTGTTAAATATCTTTCCTCAGTCGACTTCTTTCTCTTTAGTCGTACTCGCCGTCATTTCTCTTCCTGCCGCTGCCATGGGTGACGGGGAGCGTGTTAAATACACTCAGAGAGAGCGTAATTTCAGGTGTGCTTAAACGACCCTATGGTACGTATGACTTTGGAGGACAGGTTGGTATCTTATAAAGTGCCTGGTGTGTGTGTGTGTGTGTGTGTGTATATCTGAATGTCTAACCTTTGAGCTGGTGTTGTTTATCTGAGACTGAAAATGGCTAATAAACCATAAATCAAGATAGATTTCCTTCATTTCTTTGAGCTTTTAATGAAAAACATATCAAATAAATATACATAATGAAGTTGATAAACTCCAGCCAGTCACATTTAATTTTATGTCCTGGGTTTGTGTGTGTAAATTCGAATATAGTCCAGAGTCATCTCCATGCTTACTCACCCTGACTCCACATCACAGTTCAAATCAACCATTCACAATTTTATTCTTGTATAAGAAATAAATGATCCCCGCTGAATGTATGTAAGCAACCCAAAAAGACATGCAGCATCTCCCTGCATGAGTAGAAATATGTTCATAAAGACGAATTCAACTAAGTTTTCTAGCAAAGAATAAAGGTTAGATCTCTGGATGTGATTTTATTATGTTATGTCACCCATATTCTACAGGATGTAATGACTATTTCTCCAGCCACTTTCAGACTTGCACAGATTTTCATTAATTTGATGGCAACTTTGTGCGTCAGCGTCTGGTCTGAATGAGCACCCTGGTGATTTCTCTTTAATAAAAGCAATATTACTGATTCAGACCTTGTAAAAGTTCTATATTACTCTTAATACAGCATAAGACTGAGCGGCTGTAGTCACATTAGCTGACAGTGGGTCATAATATCATCTCTTTTCGAAAAATCTCACAAATCTTTTCATGAAATGGATAATAATGCTGCTCCAGCAGTGGTTTCTATATCATAAATAGATGCTGCAAGTAAGAGTGTGTTCACGGCACCTGGGGAAATAAACAGGGAAAGCTATGCTTAGTGTCAGCTAGCAAATACACCAAATATACAGTCAGCCACGTCTGTATGAATCCATGAGGAGGATCCACAAAGAAAAGGAAAAGCGGCCTGAATGATGGAGCCATGAACGTTACACATCTCATGTCTGAAAAGGGTTTCAGTATAGTTGTGCTTTAAAGTTTACATTCCTTCCCATTAAAGACAGGAAAAAATCAGCTGCCAGTGAAATTAGTTGAAATTGACAAAAGTAATGATAAATAAAAATTTCATGAATCATGGCAGTGATTTTGAATTGTAGTTCAACAGAATAAAGAAAAACAAATGAAACAAGCAAACAAGCGTGATGGGGCTCCAAAAGTTAAAGTTTTGTTGAATAACACTTTGAGGCAATCACTGCAATCAAGTGTTTTCTGTAACGTCCAGTCAGACATTTGCACCTCTTGCACAGGTATTTTGCATAAGCAAGGTGTTTTAATTCGTCTGGGACAGTTTTTGAAGAAAAAAAATTCAAACCACAATTCAAAAGCAATATTTTTTTTTATTAAATAATTTAGTAAATTTATTTATATTTACTTTTTTCAGTTTATTTGAATTATTATTGTAAAGTTAGCCTTTCCTTAAAGACCCAAGATGTTACTTTTTAACCTCAGAAATCTGCATTTCTGACTCATATTGATGGCACACCAACATTCATTCTCCCGAGCCATCACTGCCCAGCGGCATCCTGAAGCTGAGAAACCACACGACTGTAACATTTCACATGAGGGACGCAGCCGTGATATTACAGCTGACTATCTGTTGCAGACCATGTCACATGCTAGACGGCAGACAGATTTTAGCCGTGGAGGCTAATTGTTAGCTCTCTGCTTGCTCGCTGGAAGGCCTCAGCCTGTAGCAGAGTTACACTGTGGTGGTTTTTAGCTGGTTAACAGCAAGTCTGAGCGTGTCTAACCTTTAAACCATCTATCTTCATTTGTTCCTGTTCACTTCAGATTAGCTCGGTTAGCATTAGCTTGACTGTCAATCATTTGCCCCATGGCTCAGAGCAGCCCTGTCTTTGCCCATTTTAGTATTTTCCAGGAGTGTCGACACACATGACACGGCAAGATGGCAACGGTGGGAAACACCCAACTGGCTTCACTCTCCCCTCTCCAGACGTGACCGGATACTACGTCCATTTTTCTTACAGTCTTTGGGTACGATGCAAGATGGATGCCAGTCTAGCTCTCTAAAGCGAGTATTACTGAGCAAACTGCTAAAAGTTACATTGTGGGTCTTTAAACGGAAGGGTTTGTAATAGAGGTGGGAAAAAAATATCGATTCTCTGCTGTATCACAATATTTTCATATGCCAATATCATATCTATATCTGAAAACATGGTATCAATCTATTTTACTGCCGAAATCTTGCGAGATTTCATTGTTCTGTTACAAAATGTCATGAAATCCCACCAGATTTTGCAACAGAACGATGAAATCTCGCAAGATTTTGGTAGTAAAACAGATCGATCCCACATTTTTTAATATCGTTACAGCGGCATATGAAAATCTTGCGATATTTCAGTGTATCAATATTTTTTTCCACCCCTAATATGTAAACTTTCAAGCACAACTGTATCTTAACCATCTACTGCATGCAGCAGAGGAGACAAGCGCCTCACCCCCCTTCAGTTACGCCCACCCTCTGTGGTCAGGCTGAACTAAAGGAGGCATTGTATGAGCAGGTGTTCGGCAGCCAGGGAGGCAGCAGGAGTGACACTCTGCTCAGTGCTTCTAATTGCTGTTTGAGGAGCGAGAAAACAGACATGTGACACATCCTGTCTTTGTTCGCCTCAGTAAAGGGGTGTAATTATTGATAGCCCCTTGGTCTGTTCCTATCATAACTAGATGTTATTTGTTATTGAGAACTGTTGAAAAATGATGGCCAACAACACAGTTTCCCATCAATTATGCTAAAGATGAAATATTCTATGATTGATTGTCAGTATGAGGTACAGTTTTCGCTCATTAGTTGGTTGTGGGCATGGGGGGGGGCTGCATTGCTGTCCTTGGAACTCTATACTGTAGATGCATAATAAAAGCACTTTCTTGCAGGCCTCTGCAGCATGAATAAAATATATGCTGTGCATACACTGTACTGCTCAGAAAGGGAACATCTCATTGTCTTTTGAACATCTGTTTACCTGGAGTCGTGTGGATTTGAGAGGCTGCGATAGGTCTGTAAGACATTTTCAAGTGATTTCAGTACTCTTTTAAAAAGTCAGCATTCTCCATTTGCTGATATCAGGATTTCAAGGACATCCCATTAAGCAGCTGTTCGGTTGATTCCCATTAGAAAGAAATTGCCAACAGCAAAACAACTGCAATTTCCTCATACCTTGGCTTTGATAATTATTCTGCCCCTGCATAAGGCTGCAGTGTTTCCTGACATGCAAGTCTACGTGTCTCATGTCTTTTTCAAAGAAAGTGCTCTGCATTTTTTCTAACATTAATTAAATGTGAACACTTGATAGGGAATAAAACTGCTGACAGTTTCAGACCAACCAAAACGATTATAAGAGATCACATGGTGGTGAACTTTTGATGAGCTATAGCTTTTTGTTTATTTTTGGTGCACCATTAATTATAACCCAAACATGCATGTGCATATGTTTGCATTTGCACTTGCGTAGCATTTTAAATTTCTTTTCCTAGTTGCAATTGCTGTTTCTACTCTACGATCCTTGTTGGGGCAGGGCCAACATTTCACGGCAAGAAGCTTGTAGGTCCCGATGGTAAGCATGTTCTGGTCTTCTTACAGACAGGTGAGAGGATGTAAATGTGCACATATTATATATACAGTCATCCACAAAATTATTCCCTCCAATTAAAGAAAAGGCTAAATTCACAATAGTAATTTAAATAAAAGGAAACTAAATAAAATAATAATAAATAAAAATTTACAGAATTAAAATTTTAGTGAAATAAATCATTTCTTTTAAATTGTGGTTGAAAATATTAAAAAAAAAAATTAAAAAAAAAAACTATCCAAGACACATTCGAGCACCTTTTCCATGAACAGTGGACCAACATACCTGTCAACAAGTGCAGACATCTGATTGGACGTTACAGAAAACACATGATTGCAGTGATTGTCTCAAAGTGTTGCTCAACAACATTTTAGCTTCGAGCCCCATCATGCTTGTTAATTGTTTTATTTTTGGTGTTTGTTTTTAATATTTCTGTTGAACCACAATTCAAAATCAATGTCGTGATTTTCATACAATTTCTATTCATTATTACTTTATTTCACTTTCTTTCATTGGAGGGTATGAATAATTTTGAGGACAACTGTATATGCTTACTGACACATTTTAGAAAATACAGAATAGTTTAACTTAAATTATTTCATTTGAAATAAAGGATCTGAATCACTTTGACTCATTTTGTTTTACTTGATAATATAGCATCAATATAATTCAATTCTATCTTTTCATATTATATTACTTTGGGTTGGGTCAGGCCACTTTTTTTTGTGTCTCCACAGATAAAAACTGGGACAGGTACCCTTATATCCGACCCGGCCTACTTTTTTGGTACCCCTCCATACTAAATCTAACCGATCCAGACCAAAGAGGTGGAGCTTAACACACTGCAATTCGTTGATTGGTTGAAAAAATACGTCACTTCCCGCGTGACCTGGCATAAAAAGAAAGCACAGATGACCCCTTTGTTTCTGTCTCATGTGGTGCGGTGCTTTGGTTAAAAGGCGTTGCACTGTGATGTCACCGCGATCATGTAGCAGCTAGGGCTGGACGATAATTCAATATCAATTTATATCGATCGATAGAGGTTTTTTCAATATAAAAAAAGAGGGTCAATAAAAGTTCAATATAGAAGGACAGTTTTCTGCTGTAGCCTATCAGGTAGCATGATACTACAGTCACTCCTTCCGCCAAACCAATCACAAACGCAGACCCAGGCAAAGGCTGAACTGGAATTCAGTGTTATGCCCCTTTCAAAATTCCACTAGAAAGCAGCAATATTGTGGACTCTGTCCTTTATAACGTCTGCATTCAGACATGCGTACCGGTCTTTTACCTCAGAGATGTAGCAAACATGTACCAGCTGGTCTACATGTCACAAGAGCGGAAATGTTGCAGCACGTCGTTTTGGCTGAAAGCACAAGAAAATGTTCTGGACAGAGTTGAAGGAAAAGCGGGGCTGTGTTGACTTTTCTGCAACATTTTGTGATGTATAAAAGCGACAGGACACGATAAGTCTGCAAGGAAGCAGCATGTTTGAAAAGACAAGTCTGTTTGAAGAGCGGACGGACTTTACTACTCATGTTCCACAATGCAAGTCTGAAAACGGCTTTAATTTGATCTTTATTATAAGTAGGTCATTCAGCAAAAGCTTAAATGGCCAGGGCTGCACCTAACATAGCTTTTAATTTGATAATGGCTTTTTTGTTTTGATAAATATCGATCAATATAGATTTTTTTTATCGATAATCTCTCTTTCTATATCGTCCAGCCCTAGTAGCAGCATTATCCGGTTAATACTCCACCTCCAGGGTAAGGATACAGGTTTCTGTGGAGATGCCACGTGAAATCAACATATCCGTTCCAAAACCCACCCGATCCGGCCTGGCCCGACCCGCAGGTGGAGACGGGGCTTTATACAGATCCAGGCAAGAAAAAGTTCCCATTTCTGACGATTGCCTGCGACTTGTCTGCAAATTGGATCGCATAGAGAAATGCCCGCATTCCCAGGGGGAACAGTTGCAGAGCTTAAATAAACGCCTGGAAAAAGGACGTTTCCACACGCCAAGTTTGGACACCGTGTGTGATGACGTATTCGCGGGACAAATCGTTCAGCCAGTGATAGTGCAGTATTGCCGCTCTACATCTGGCAGAAAAAGGCGGCACTTTTTCATGCCTGCATCTGTAGCAATAAGAAATACGTAAACAAGATTATGTCAGTCAGCAGTTCTAATTTTGCTACTGGAATAACTCAAAGACCCGTTCTAACTGGTGGTGTTACTCCCAGTAGTGTTCCCCATGCTCATGGTACTAGCTCTAACTTAATTTATACATAATTTTCCAACACTGTCTAAATGTGAACTTCACAAAAAAAGAAAAAAAAAAATCAAAGCACAAACTAAAAATGTAAAAGATAACATTTATAAATATTCTTATTCTTGCTGAATATGTATTTCCCATCAATCCTTGTGGTCTTTGCACAAACAGTCCAAAATGTTTTGAGAATGTCTGGGTTAAGCTAACTTACTAGATTAACTTGAATAATCTTATTCACTCATTACAAACTGAATCAATTAATTCAAGTTTCCTCTGCAGTTATCTTGATTTCAGGTGAATTGACTCAACAAAAGCAAGTTTTAGATCAACTGCAGCCCAAATACTTTATTTTTTTAGCGTGTAGACAACAACAAAACATCAGACAGACGATGCCGCTGTGTTGCACGTCATATTTAATTGACCTCAGTTTAAGATGAAGGCTCAGAGGTGAGGATGTCTTCTTCTATTAAACATCTGCTGCCTTGATCCCTCTTTCCTCGGGCCTCTGCCTTGTCTCCTTGAATACTGTCTCAGGTGGAAGGGACTAAGATGTGAGGAAAGGAGGTGAAGAAAAGAATTGAAGATGTACAAACTGAGAAGAGAGAGGATGGGTCTGTCTGTCTTCGTTAGCCCGGTGATGGACTCCTGAACTGTTTCAGGTGTAACCAGCTTCTGGCCCTCTGCAGCAGGGTTAGACCCCGGCCCTCTGGAATCCTCCTCAGGACGAAGCTGGTATAGATAATGGATAAGGATGCTCTGTCTAATTGGATTTGTGACAGTGAAGCAGCTTTGCTAAATACTTTTCTTCTTAAGCAGTCTTTTTAAATATGTTTTCACTTTTTTTTTTTTTTAATCTGAATTTTACGACTGATGTGTGCAGAACTAGATTTACTCATTTCATGACCCTTCAGGTTTATCTAAAGGATCGTTCTTCTTTTATTGAAGCACTTGAACTCCAGTAGATCCAGTGTGCGGCCTGTCTTTTTCAACTATAGCACAATTTAGTCACTTAACTGGCAGAGCAGCAGTCAGAAGGTGGGGTTGGTAAGTGGATTGCCGGCGCCCTAAAGCCGATTTATCTGATAGATGCTTGGACCTGGTCTCTCAGGCTGACCTCTGGGGCAAATTATAAATTAGATTTTTTTTTTTTTTCGCCTGCACAGACTATGTTGCTATGTCACCTCTATCATCCCTCCACCACCATCAACTTGCTATACAGATATTATGAACTCCTTGACAGCGAGTGTGCTACATCTCCTGAGACCACTAGCTGTGTGGAGGGGTGATCACGTTAGGGCAGACGGGAGGAGGGGGGAGAGAGGAGAGACAAAGGAAGAGGCCTGTTTGGCTTGTGAGTGATAGATGGCACGGCCAAGGAAATGGTGTGGAAGAGAATGCTGCGTCAAGCAGTCGAGGCATCGATTTATTCTTGTGCACTCTCCTGATCTAACCGTGTCACAGTGAGATTGAAAAGCCTAAGTGGATGTGGGGCTGTGTTCACTCACCTGAGCATACTGCACTGATAAGCTCACAATGAACCTAAAAGTTGGCTGAAACACTGGACAAAATAGAAATGGGGGTAGAACAGGACAATACGTTGGGTTAGACAGCTGTTTTAGGTCTGCTAACAAGCAGCTAGCTCCTCAAGAGGGGCTGGTCTATTGATTTACACCAGGGTTGGAGAAGTCACAAAGCTTATGGAATTGGATCCTTCGTATCCGATGGATTTCGACTCAGATATCGTCCCTTTGGCTCAAAGACTATTGATTCGGCTGAAGAGATTTTTTGTCTAATGAATATTCTAATTGTTGTCATATGAAACAGTGGTGGTTAACTGGGAGGATAATGTGTGTTTAAAGATGTTTGATAGCGTCTAATAAAGTATAAGATTAAGCTGTGGTTTTGATGGTTATGTATAGCAGAAGGATATTACTATTGATCCGGTGGCCAGCCTGGTTTCTGAGTTATATCACTCAGTTTCTGCTCTCTCTCGACCCCGTGCAGTCCAAAGCGCAGGCTAACAAATGGAAAAAAAAAAATCTTTAATTAAAACAGAATTTGTCCATGAATCACATTTAATTTAAATGATCACATTTTGACATTTAGCCAACTCGCAGTACATTGTGGGACCAGTCGATGTGCAGGATTAGTCATAATCCGGGGTGTTTGCAGAATTCGTTAATTAATGGAGAAGTGTGCTCAAGCTAGTATGACCACTTTTGCTGACTTCTCTCCTGATGGATGCAAACATACATGAGCACATGCACAGATTATGCTCCAGTCGATCTCCTGAAAGACTCCGGTCACAGTCATTCTCACCTTTCAACTTCCTCCACACATTATGCATCAGCACACATGCACCTGCAAACATGCATATACATACACACCTGACAAACTGCATAAGCAGGACCTGCACAGGTCAACACACCATGGACCCCTGTCTCATGTTTTTAAGATTAGATGGCAGCCTCACCTTGACCTCTGGTGACATCACTGTTGTTCTGTATGCCACCGCTGCTCTCTGGGCTCCCATTAGATAGAATCTATGGGACAATCAAAACAGGATTCATTTTAATGTCTGTGCTGCAGTCGTAAAACAGTCCGATACGTTCATAGATCTGCTCAGTTTTCTTTCCATCAAAAAACAAAGCGGCTCTTCAATCTTCTTACAGGGCAAAGCCATAAAGCTGTGACTTGAGATGCATGGCCAAAAGCAACACCCACTTAACTGCATCAGAGCATTTTTGATTGCAAATTAATTGTTGCACAATTCTGAGTCATCCTGATCTGTGATCAGCGAGGATTTGGAAGCTTAAATGGCATTATCCAAGCATTGCCTAAGCATTGATTTATTTAGAGGAGGAGCAAAGCATTGCTGCTCCAGCTCAGCAGCGCATGAGGACACATTATTTTCCTCAATGGAATGCTGGAGCGAAAACAAGCTGTTCTTAATTCAACTAAAATGTTTTCTTAAGTGTCATTTTTTATTATTGCCTTCTTTTCTTCTTCATCTTTTACTTGCTTTTATTCTAAATATAAATTATTCAACTTAAAGGCTGAAAATTTATGGTAAAACAAATCACATAAGGCTTAAAACCAAACAATAAAAAGACTAAGTAGTATTTGGTGATGTAACTACTTTAGCATGCTTGACAGGGTGTCCTGAAGTAATCCTGCACTCATCTGTTTAATTATTATCAGGTATTGACGGGTTTTACTGCAGTCTCATCTGAAGGATGGATGTCTAACTAAGGTTTGTGCCCAGCCTTTAGTGCTCTGGATTTCCTGGAACAATTTAATGATGTTATGGGCTGCAGAGGGAGAAATATATAACCTCTCCTTGACTTGAGACCCCTGTACAGGGGGCAGCATAAGATATGCAGTGCAGAAGATCTTTTCACATGCTAGGAAGCACCAATCCGAACATGTAGCATACCAAAATTACAGGGAGAAACTCCACCGAGCGCTGGCAACAAACAGTTCAAACCCCAAGAAATTATATGGGAATGTAACAAAAACGGAAACGGTAGCTCACTAATTTCTCCACTTTAAGCAAACCACACAAATGAGGTGTCCTATGAAAGCAGAGACTCTGCTTGTCTCTGAGCTGGTTACCAAAGAGTCACACACAAATGAGAGTAAATCATGTCTTGATTAAAGGTTTTTCTTCACCTACAGCAACAAAAAAAATAAGCTCATGTGTTTTCCTATAATTCTGCTTTTGCTTGAAATGAAAATCCTGATAGTTTCTGGGAAAATAAAGGGGGTTTAGAGAAGTATTTACTCTTTCTGATGCATACCTTGAGGTTTACTTTGCTAAGGATCCTCATGATGTTTCTGAGGGGAAACTTGTGGCTATTCTCCAAAGGGTGTTGGTTATCACAACTGGTTGGTGGGTTCCTGAATTATTTTGGTTTGGTTCAGTTTGTATTCTAGTTTTCACAAAAAAAAAAAAAGTAGTTTTCTTTTAGGAGATGATCATTTACAGTAGTCATAAATTATTCATACCCTCCAATTAAAGACGGAAAAGTGTCAGGTGTCCGTCAAATAAGATGAAGTTCACAAAAGGAATAATAAATAAAAAATTCTATGAAGATTGTGACATTGATTTTTAATTGTGGTTCAACAGAAATATTAAAAAAAAAAAAAAAGAAAAGAAGTAAACAAGTATGATGGGGCTCCGAAGCTAAACTTTTGTTGGGCAACACTTTGAGGCAATCACTGTAATCAGGTGTTTTCTGTAATGTTCAGATTTCTGCACCTGTTGACGGGTATTGTGGTCCTCTGTTCATGAGGAAGGTGCTCTAATATGTCTGGGACAGCTTTGTTTGTTTGATATCTTTTTAAATGATTTCCAACCACAATTCAAAACCAATGTTTTATTTCACAAAATTACATTTGTTATTTAATTTATTTATTAGTTTCTTTAGTTTATCGTTATCTTAAATTTAGCCTTTTCTTTAATTGGAAGGTATGAAAAATTTTAAAGACAACTGTACATAACTGCAGTCATGCATATCTTGATCCTGACATTCCAGTAGTAATTTCACATGCCCCATCTTTATTTGAAATAAAGATTATACACACAGCCCTTGTAGTTGTGAAGACATACGCTGTTTAGTTTGGATATGTTGAAGTTGTGCTTGAAAGTTTACAGACCCTCCCATTAAAAAAGAATAAATACAGTAAATCATCTGCCAGTGAAATAAGCTGAAAATTGACAAAAGTAATAATACATTTTAAAAAATTATGAACATCATGGCATTGATTTTTGTATTGTGGTTCAACAGAAATATTAAAAATTAAAAAAAATAAAACAAGTAAATGAGCATGATGGGGCGCCGTAGCTAAAATTTTGTTGAGCAACCCTATGAGGCAATCACTGCAGTCAGGTGTTTTCTGTAACGTTCAATAAGACTTCTGCGCCTGTTGACAGCTGTTTGTCCAGTGTTCATGAACAAGGTGCTTTAAATTTGTATGGGACAGTTATGTTTTTTTTTTGTTTTTTTGTTTGTTTTTGTTTTGTTTTTTAAAATTTTGCCTTTAAACAATGTTTCAAAATCAATTTTTTTTTTACTAGATTATAATTTAGTGCATTTTTATTTATTTCTTCTTTCTGTTTCTTTTTATTTGAATCACTTTTGTGAATTTAGCCATTTCGTTAATAGGAGGGTGTGTAAACTGCACAACTGTATTTCAGACAGGAGCCAGAAAAATTGGGCCATCAAGAAGTTAAATGTCTTCCATTTTTCCTTTAAAAAGTTTAGCCTGGAAACATTTCAAAAAGATTCACACACATTTGTTAAAACTGGAGATTTTCTGCCTGACATCAACTATTTATTACTACTAACTTCATGATTAACCCTAAAAAAAAAAAAAAAGAAAGAAAAGAAACTGGGTTAAAAAATGAAATGAAAATTTTAAGTTTTTTTTTTTTTTCTAATTTAATGCATTATTTTTTCAGATTTGTGGCTCTATTCAGACCATTTAACAAAGAACTAAACACATTCAAAAACCCAGTTTTTCTGTTATTCTTTTTAATCATGTTTGATTTTTCTGCATTTTAACAGGAATCTGAATAACAACAAAATATGCAAAACTTTATCCAGTTTGAACACTTTCTGTCATCAACTCCTGTCTTACGCTTTTGTCCATTAAGCAGAATATAAATGCAACCGAAAGGCAAAGTAGCAGATCCGGGCTGAGGGTGTGCACGTGTAATAAACAGAGTTAGAGGCAGTGGGTGCAAGATGGCAGAGATTTGATTATGGCTGGTTGATGCAGCGGATTTATGGATGTCATAACCTGTTAATTAAATCCAGAAGGCTTCCTAAAGGGGGGAGAGGAAGTCTAGTGGTTAAAGATGTGGGCTTTGGACTGGGCAACCCGGGTTCAAGTCCCCAGCGTTGCGCTAAGGTTAAACCACTGAGGGCCCTTGAGCAAGGTCCTTAACCCCCATCAACTGTTCCCCGTGCGCCGAGACATGATAGCCCCCTGCTCTCTGGTTGGCGACGGTAAAATCCTTCCTCTCTATGGCTGCCTCAGTGTCTCAGCAACCTTTAGTCAGCATTCTCCTCCTTGGAATTCCATCCATAATTATGCTGAGAGTCTGAGACCCCCCCCCCCTCCGAACCCCGGATGCAAGTCCTGCTCGGTGAAGTACCTGAGAAACTGAGTAATGAATCTGCCTTCTTATTTTTGTTTGTCATTATTTGTACGGTGTGCACAAATAATCAGGTTACATAAGGTGGAATCTGGGACGCCGTGTGCTGAGGATGTGCCACAAGGTGCCGAGCGCCCCGCTCGCTCATTTGCTTCATCTTTTGAAGTAAAGCATCATTTGGGTGAAAACAGCAAAGAGATTGTTTTGACATACTTCTGCTGTGTCCATCTAAGCTTGACAAATGAGGGTATTCAGGCTTAAAGAGATTTCAATTCTTGTTGTTTTCCTTCGGTTTTTTGTTTCTTTAAAGATTCATTAGGAATCCTTGGCACAGTTCACTGGGACTCTTAAGTTATTAAGGAGGAAAATGGGAAATTGTTCATTAGTAATGTATTGCACATTGAAGCAGGGACTTTCATCCGCTTGGCTTGGCAGAAATCAGATATATCCTCCTGCCACTGGATGAGCTCGTTAGATGTGTTTTTACAGCTGAGTGTTTTTCGTGCCATTAAAGAATCAGCAGATGACATGCCCAGCAGCAGGCTGTAAACTATCTGATTTGAATACAACCTTTACCTCAACATCGGCCCTTTGTTTATTATTGATGCTATCTTGATCTCGCTTGATGCCATTTACTCCCCAGCTCAATCACAAATTTGCCTTCCACTCAGACTGCATTAGTGGGCCAGTTAAAAGTGATGTTTGAAGGCCTCCGCTGGGACAGAAAATGCAGGGCAGGCTGAGCTGTGATGCAGTGCTTTGAACCACTGTCCTCTGCTCACCAAAGAAAATCAGAGCCGAGGTGAGAGGATAGTGCTGAGTTTATAAAAAAAAAGGGTTTGGGGGGGGGGGTGTTACTCACTTTTTTTTCTTTTTTGAAGGCGATACAGATCTTTTCTTTTCCATGCAGGCATGCCCTGGAACATGGAAAAGCACTGTCCAGATGTTTGATTTATATGAATATTGAATAATAAAGACAACCAGCTTTTTTGCTTTTCCATTTTAGAACCAAACCAGCGTCAGATGTTCGTCTTTTTTATCCCTTTTTTTTAAAAAAAGAATAACATAAAGCAAAAGTCATTATTCAGGAGAGTGTAGGATTACTGGAACCATCTTCTCTGCTGTACCTTTCTAATTCTCCAGGGGGGAAATGAACATGAAGCTGATGGAGCAGAATGACTCAGCCTGATAGTGGCAGAAGTTAACACCTTTCAAATGATAGATAAGCCTTTGAAAATGTTCGAGGCTTTCATGAATCTTTAAAGCTGAACTTTAAAACTCAGATGGCTCTTAATCTTTACCATATAATGGAAAGTCTGTGGAATATAATGTGCTGCAACTCACTTCACAGCGTGAACAATGACATATTCCTTTTACAGGTAATACTCTTTTCAGTTTTGTTTTGACTTAAAGGCACTGATCTCTGCAAACTGGGAACCTTTGCTCCTCATTAACGAGAGGGAGATTTCACTGCAATACGAATCTCAAAGTGAGATAAGTGAGACAGAAGCATGAAGTAACAGTTGAGTATCTGGGACAGACTGTAGCTTATGCTTTTCATAAAAAAAGATGAAGGAGGATCTGAAGAGATGGAATAGAAATGCAACAATGAGTGAAAATGCAATAAGGATTTCTACTTTTCTTTTATGCATATGTTGGGAGATTGCAAAAGTGACATCTGTATTATTTAATGGTGCAGCTTCAGTTGCAGCTCTTTATAAAATCAAATATTCTTATAGGGCTGTCAAAAGATTAATCCTAAATTAATCCCATTGTTAAACAAGAGATTCTTTTATTCTTTATGCAGAAAATACATTATCTTTTGTTTTACAACTTAAAGTTGTACTTCAGTGGTGATTTCATTAATATTTCTGTGTTCTCCATTATCATTGAATGCATTCTGCATCGTTTCTGTTTAAAAAAACCTTCTGGTATCTTTGTATCCAGCTGTATTTGTATACTAGAAGAGAGGCTTGTGGTCCAACGGCAGGCTTTTCCGGGTCCTTCTCATGAATTTCCGTCTGATTGGCTGGCTCCCGTCAGTGTATGAAGGAAGCTCCGCCCTCCGCTCTTATTTCGCTACAGATAGGGATGGTGAAAACGAAGCTTCATGAGACACTGAGACATTTTGACACAGCTGCCAAGAGATCGACACGAAGTCTCGAGACATTTGAGACAGTGAGCATGAGCTACATCTGCTGGCCGTGGATGTGTACTGCAGCTGAGGGAAGCGCTGTCTGGAGCTGTCTTGTCTCTGACACGGTGTATAATAAAAGATACGTTGCCAACCTTCAGTTAGTGTTTCCTTTGTGGTTAATATCTTGGAATTATCCTCTGTGATAAATTAACTATTTTTCAATAAATTCCCAAGCGATTGGAACCTGTATTAAGCACTGACAGATTAATAAACCCAGTTTCTTCAAGATTTCGGCTCGACACTCGCAGATGACGTAACGAGGCCTCGGTTTGTGTGGTCACGTGGCTTTTGGCATGCTGACACTTCCACCAAAACAGCGGTAGCGAGACTTCCGGTTCATAAGATCGAGGCGGAGTCGAGCAGACGGGCTCGAGCATAACATCCCTAGCTACAGACAGGAAATAGAGCCGACAGACAAGTTTGTTCCACGATGCTAACAAACAGTTAGCTAATTAGCTTCTCAACTCCGAAGCTACAGTCGTGCCGTCTTTACTTCTAGTGTGTAGTGGAGGGTTACCTGCCTTCCAATGGACAGATAGAAACCCCACGTGGGATACGCTATTTGCAATGTGACGTAGAAGTGCAAGGCTGTTCCCGATTTGCTCTTCTCTTCGTATTGTTTCTGTGATGAGGAAGCACAGCCGACTGGGGGGAACGCAACACTAGCAAGTCAGCATGTGTAAGTAAACAAGGGGAAACCCTCCGTATTTCAGAAGGAGCAAGTTAAACGGGTTTTCAGTGGAAGGAGGCCTTTAAAGGCTAAAACCAAGCCAGAGATCTGGGAGTAGTCCAGGACTCAGACCTGAATTTCAGCTTCACATTAAGACAGTTGTGAAGTCAGCATGTGTGGACACATCTGCAGCATTCTGGACTAAACTGCTTCTGTCTGAAGGACTTTAGTGAGACATGGAAGGACAGAGTTTCAGTAGTTTAGTCTACAGATGAGTGCAGAAATCCTGCTGAGACACCTTTAATCCTAAATATGTTCTAGAAGTGATAAAAGTAATGTGATAAATCACGATGAATCTTTTGACAGGAATAAGTCAGTATTGTACACTTTGTGCTGTTCCTTCATACCATGCATGACTTAATGGGTCAAAATATGGGGGAACACATGGAAGACAATAAATAATTATTTTTTCTTTTCTTTTCTTTTTCATTTCTCGTTTTTTGTCTAAATTTAAAAGGAAAATCAAACACTATTTCTTTTGTTTTTATTTAATGCTCACTTCTGAACAGAAAATCACACTCACCAACTGGACATTATCAACATTATTCTTCATTTGGTAGTTTGTTCAGTCCTGTGAGGGCCTCTGCCACAATCCTGCAGGTTTTCAATGCTTCCCTGCTCCAATACACCTGACTCAGTGTGGACGTCACAGGCTGTTGTATCCATTTAATGGGAGTCAGATTTGTTGATGCAGGGAAACATTAAAACCTGCAGGACTGCAGCCCTTGTAGGTCCAAATTAAGTAGCCCCGCTCTAGACCCTTTTTTAAATTTAGCTTTGGTTTTGTTGGCTACATGTTTGCTTTTTTTTGTTTAAAAATACAGATTTGAAATAAAATACAAAAAAAAAAGGAGAAAAAATTACATCCATTGGTTAGTCTTGATACAGTCTGGGTCCATTTAGTTTGATTATGGGATGTGGTCTGGACCATTTCCAGTCAGACTTGCAGAGTTTGGAGATTTTTTTCTTTTCCCCACACGGCAGCTTTTGCAGGCTTGCACGCTACATTGTCTTAAAGTAGAACACCACTGTCATCTTCATATCATCTGTCAGCAGCTGCACGTATTAATTGTTATAATGTTGGGGATGACTGGCATCATTCATTAAAGGACGGCATCCAAGTACAAAACTTCCCACAGATTTCAGGCTGTGTTATCTCATTCTCAGCTCGGTTTACCCCTGTCTTTCAAACCACAGCCCTCAGCCTTTTTAATGAAGATGTTACATGACACCTTTCAAATCCTCACGCTTGAGCTTAGACATCCCAGTCAGCAGAGACGTCTAGAAATAAGGGATGTGCATCAATTTATTTTAGTTCCATGGATACGTAATTGTTCACCTCTTAGCAAAAGAATGTCTCCCACCTCATTTTGTGAAGTTTTGTAGGTGCATACAGTATGAAATCCACTTTACTTTTTTTTTTTCCAAATTCTGCTTTGTTTTATTTTCAAATTCAGTTTGTTTCCATTTTTCCCCGAATTTTGTCTTATGAGACCACATTTTTTCCAGAGAGAACACATATAACTGAGGGTGTATGAAAGTTCAGAGGTCAATAGGAAAATATGATTTTCCTTATGTATTTATGCATATGCTGCTGTCTTGTGTGAGCAGTTTTGTCAACAAATGCATTTTTTTTCCTACAAAATGTTTGCAGGTCAGCCTCCAAATGCAGCTCAAACACATTCAGGGTCAGTGAGAATGATGGCAGCTGCTCTTGTTTCCACTTTCTGGCAGCTCTCCTCCTTGTTTGCAAAGCTTCATCAGAAATGGATGCAACTTTTTGTGTTTTTTAAGAGCAGCTTAGCATCAAATTCTAAATCTTTTGGACAACTTGGGTGTTTCTGTTAGCTTTTTAGCCATCACTGTCTGCCTGGGGGAGACTTGAGCCTCGCTGATACTGGTTAAAGCAGAACTCAGTAACTGCTGGGGCTCCCTAGTGGCATCCTTTCACTGTCGTGTTCAACCCCCCTTACACCCCCCAGCCACAGACGGCTTCTCTACCTGTCTTTCCTTTATTTTGATCGCTGGATATATTTCTAAGCGTTTACTAGCTTGTTGATGCTACTTTGCTGCGTTGGTAGCAGCACCTCGTCTCCCTCTGCTCAAAGCAAAGTCCTGTATTTTTCTGAAACGGGACGTTTTACCCGCGATTTGCGGGTAAATATGCCGTGGATTATATTTTTCACTGGTGTTGGCGGGTAGCAGGTAAGAATACGAACTTTTATTTACTTTTTGCGGACGTGACAAGTGATTATTGAGCCTGAAGCAGTGATGCTTCACCCGGCGCCCAGGCAGCGCAAGCTACGTGAATCACTCTGGTCCAGCAAAGAGTTGATTATGAGAGCCAGGAGCCGTGTTTAGGTGGTGTGAAGCTAAAGAAATGTTTTCTTCAAATTAGCGCTGGTAATCTGGTTCAAATCAGAGCTGGAAGCAGCTCGGTAGATAGGGGACCTGAGTACCGTACAGCGGTTTCTGTTGTCGCAGGTTCTGCTCGGGTCGGCGCAGGCAAAGTTGTTTTAGCTGCTCGCAGGCCAGAGGCCCCGGCGGGAGGGGGGGAAACATTGAATCGCTCCGTAAACACTTTGTTTAGCCCCACGGGGATTCCGAAAAGCATTTATTGAGGTAAAAAAGTTACTGAGGTTCCCCTTTAAGTCTCACAGACGTTGAAAGTCCAGCTGCCGAGTATTTCTGACTTTCACTTAGGCCACGTCTACACAAGGCCGTGTAAGTGCTTAAATGCAAACATTTTTAGCCAGTACCCCATCTCGACCCCACTAGCAGTGGTAATTTCGTTCGTCAATTATCTATTTTTTTTTTACAAAAACTAGATAAAGACCAACGCACGGGGATCAAAACTATGACAAAAGTTAATGAGATTTTTATCAACAAATAAAAATGCCTGACAGCAACGATATCCAATCAGAACATCTGTTTCTGTTGAAAGGTGGGATGCAAAGACATCCAATAAGAACACAAACTCATGCAGCGAGGCTGGTCTGCACACGTTTGGTTACCCAAGGAGATGATAAACAGTTCTCACGTTTCACATTTCAGGATAAAAGTGATCTTAAAAATGTCCAGTCCGAGGAGAAAAAGAAGAGCTGACACACGGACACGTTTCAGATATGACGGAATGACGCGACACTAAACAAAATGTTGTGTAAACCATGTAGAGCAACTATTACCAGCAGAAACAACCGACCTGAAGCAGCAATACAGCTGCAAACCAGTCATTCTGAAATCCATGCAAAGGTAACCATGCACAAACTATGCCGTAATTTTGTTGTGCCTTTACAAAGTTAGCTGTTTTTGAAAGAAGAATGTTCTCATTACTTTGAGATGACATAAAAAGTACCTGAAACGTGTAATGAAATGAAGTAGGTCTTTTGAAGAGGAAAGAAAAAAAAACTTTTAAAATGAGCAATGCCTGTTATTCTAAGGCGCCAGATTGACTGTTGTTTTATTTAATTTATTCATGTGTATGTATGTATACATGTATATACATACATACCTACCTACATGTGTGAATGCATGTATGTAGGTAAATACATACACGTGTGTCTGTGTGTACAGTATGTATGTATGGGACCAAATCCAACCATGTTCTTCGTTTAACAACTGATTCCAGTTTCATTGTTATGTTCTACTGTTCTGTCTATTTATAAAGTTAAAGGGACTAGAGGCAGGAATTACAAAAGAATAAACATGCATGTCCAGTTTTTTTTATACTAATGTGGGTGATGAAGCGTTAAAAACCAAAAAGAACGAGCCCACCCACGTCTCTCTCCGTTGCCTTGAACAGGCTGTGTGCGCTGCGATTCGAATTTCCCGCGCTGCCCTGCGGATGTGACGTCAAATGACGCCGCATCTGCGTCCCCAACAGTTTTGATACAGGAAGGAGACGGTCGCGGTAAATTCAAACACTGTAAGCGATAGTTATGGATTCTTCTGCCGTCAGCAAACGATCCAGATCAACTGAAAGACACTAAAAAGTGTAACTACGAAGAAAAAGCGTAGTAAACAACATTATAGCTTCAGTCTGTGCACGCTCCCGTGACGGCTTGGCTCGAGACTGCAGTTACCTGAAGCGTCGGTTGCGGCAGTTGCGAGTTTTATTTCTTAATCTTGCCTCAAGTCCCTTTAACATTTTTGTGCAAACCACAATTCGTCCCTTAATGGGCTCTATGCACGACTCCACTACTTCCTGAACTTAAGGTAGCTCCTTTGTTTCCTGTCTCTCATTACTGGACGAGCTGATTAACCCAGGTGTGTCTGGCCATTTACTGAGATCAGACACACCTGGGTTAATTAGTTCGTCCAGTAATGAAGACAGGAAACAAAGGAGCTACCTTAAGTTCAGGAAGAAGTGGAGCTGTGCATAGAGCCCATCCTAAAAATTTTTGTTGTCACACTTAATCAAATAGAAAAAACAGAGTTTGAGTTTGAGGACTGATAAACATATTGCTGTAGAAATATACATGCATTTATGTTTTCAGTATAAACAATATCCTTCAGTAGATATATCTGTAATATGCTGATGTCTCTACATTACAATAAATTACAGCCAGTAATGAGAGAGGGGGGCTTCACGACTGCTAATTATCTAATCTTTTATCAAATTTTCATAGTGTCAAATGTAACGAAACCGAGAATTCTCACCTTGTTTGCAGGTAAACTTCTTTAATGAATCCAAAATTTCCACCTGCCAAACATTTTAAAGCATAGCAGAATCGTCTGCTTTTACATGAATTTAAATTCTTTTCAAGCCTTTTCTCCCATGTGGCCACACGCCAGTAATTTATTCATAAATTCCTTCAATAATAAAGTTCCATTCGCGTTTCTGGCCAGAGTTAAAGCTTCTAGAAAGAGGAAGTGTGTGAAAAAAAGAGCAGGTGAGGATTGTTTTCTTGGGGTTTTATTTATTTATCAGACCTTCTTACAAAGTGCACTCACATTAGAGAGAGCTGTCAGGTTGCCAGTATGATTGCAGCCAAGATTGTGTACGCCACACAGTGCCTTTAATTATGTCGCTGTCTCTTCTCTGTCAGAGAAGACAAAATGAATCAAAGGGTATATGTGAAAGAGTAAGTAAGCAATTATCTTCTTTTGTCTGCTATCGCTGTCAGTCAACAGAGGTTCGGATTCTAAATGGCAGCAGTGCAGAAAGCTGCGAGTGAGCATTGATAACCGAAGTAATAAAGCTGCCGGATACAACGTGACAATAAAGGCGCTTCATATCTATATTTGTCATCACTCAGAGGTGACTTGAATGGTCATGAAATGGGGACAAAAAAAGAGATTTGTAATGAAATTTGTAGTCTGGATTAAAGATGCCACTATTCTTGATGTCCTTTGTATGGTTTTTGTCAGAAATACAGTTTAAAATTTATAATATTTCACTATGAATATGTACTGTAATAATACAATAAATATGTAAAATCAAATGAACACTCCATAAAGGTTTTATTTATTTCTACCGTTTTATGCCAACTACTGTAGGCATGTAATTGTATCATTGTTACCATGGTATTGTCTCAAAAAGTACTTGTACACACACTAAAATCAATTCATTAAGTATGGTAAGTTAAAAATTAAAGGTAGATGGCAGGAAAATTGAATATATAATTCAAAACTGTGTTTCTATTGATGTGTAATCACTACACTAAAATAGCTGTTGTATGTTTATTTTCTTAGAATGAGTCATTTATATCTACTTGCTGGGCGTATGCTGGAGGCTGCCATATTTGTTCCACTACTTTTACTACGATGTCCCTGAATGGACAGAAATGTGTGTGAAGTAAGAAACGTCTGAACTTTAAAACTGCTGTACCAGCTTTGTTTAATGGGAGTTACTGTAGCGCACTGTTGGGGATAAGTAATGCCTTAAAAGACATAAAACGTAGTTGCTCAGACAGTCATAGCTACACCTGAGACCACAGGATCCTGGGATGTCTGGGAGAATTTTGGCCACTGACAGCCACCGTACATTCACATCAGTGCTTAGAATATGAAATCATTTGAAAGAAAACATCTTTTCTTTCAAATACCCATCTTTACCACTAGATGTCAGTAATTCTTACATAGTGTACCTTTAAAGATGGCTTCTCATGATTATAAGAAGTAGCTGCACTTTCTGCAAATTGTATATAAAAAGCAAGAATGCTTTTCTTCAGATTCAGTCCTCAAGACTGGATCTAGTCTTGTAGATTTTAGTAGAACTGGTCCCGAAAGGACACCTGCACTGTTTCATGTACCTTAAGTAGAAATCAAATGTGCATATAAGAGCAACACTACCGTATTAAACAAAGTAATGTGGCAGGGACATTATTTATTTATGGTATTATTTTAAAGTTTCCTCCCAGCATCCTTTATAAATCCAAAATACATCCAGACTTCAGACTTTGTCCTTTGAGAGGGTAATAAAACTCCAGACTGTCCATGTGTTGCCTTCGGTGTCTTCCACCATATTTTCAGAGGCCAAATGTTGCAAACTGAGGGACCGCTGCTCCTTTTTCAGGCACTGAGCAGCATCAGCGAGAGTTTTTAAAGTGCAATAATCATATTTTTATTATAATTAAGGTCTGAAATGGTAACGTTAGCCATCGAGAATTCTATAGCTGTTTATCTTTTTATCAGTAATTGTTGCATCCCTAATGCATTAAAGTAACCATAAAGTCTCATTCCAACTTAATCATTTCTCCTTCATGTCAATTTTTTTTTCACAGAGAAAATAGACATGCAGTTAGGTTCTCTCTGTAAACTACATTACAAAAATGTCTTTGAAAATTTCTTCCGAACCTGAACAGAGTTTTGAAACATAGGAAACTCATTTAAAAGGCTTTTGACTTTCAGCTGTCCTGTAACAGTATAACCACTATTTGAAACATGAATAAAGCTGCAAAGGTAAAAATAAATAAGATCATATATCTGAGATTAAAACCTGTTTCTTTTACGGAAAATTGCACTGTGACAAAAAGGCTTTGCACTTACGCAGTCATGTTTGAACAGCAAACTATCCATCAAACAGTCGTCAATCTTTTGCTTTTTTTTTTTTTTTCGTACCTTAATCTAATGTTAAGTTGCCTTCCGTTCACATTAGATTGCAAAGCCGGGTGGTTATCCTGCAGGTGGTGAAACATATTTAATGTTTTTCCTCCTCTCTGTGACAGGCTTTACAGGCTGGTGAGCCGTCCTCCACAATGACACCTTGGTCATTTCTTCTTTCCATAAACAAAGAAATCCAACAAGGATGACTTAATCTGTTTGTTTGGAGGGAATAACTCTTCCTCTGCCAGACTTTCCCACTCCGAAACGCCTCTTCTGCAACTCACATTAAACAAAAACAAAGCAACATAAATGATGACACAGACGTCGTGCAACTTTTTCCTTCTGTGCAGGAGTTGCACTGATCTCCCAGTTTGTTTCAGACACAATCCTTTACGGGTTGTATCAGATTTGAGGGTTTTACAATTAATTAATTGTGCTGTTTGATACTGCAATTGATTGGTAAATTAAGCAACAATGTTATCCCTCATCTGGACACGTTGCCCCCAACTGGTGCACGCGAAAGTAAACAAACTAAAACAAGAAAAGGATGCACAGCAGTCAGCAGCTGAAGATAATTGGTGATATTTTTAGACTTCTGCTTTAAGGAGTGATGCCCTACAAGAGTCTTGAACGTTGTGCCAGTTAGTTTCAATTAATCAAAATATTTAAGGAAGCATAATTTTTTTCCTTTTCTGAACAGTGCTAAACACAGATTCCACATGTATTTTATTTTGATGACTCTACAACCAGCTCTATTCTACATTTTCTCTGAATTTCTGAGCATAAAATGTGAAATTTGTCAAAGATTGCATTTTTCTTCATGCACTGAGAACACTAATTTTAAATCTTGCTGTTTGATGAGGGAAATTTTCCACGCGTTGAGCATAAATATAGTTGGTTGCCATTCTGGGAAGCGTGTACAAGGATATATCCTTCCTTTCTCCCTCATGATTGAATAAACTCCTCAATATTTCTCAGGCTTTATTTTAAACATCAAGAAATCACAGACATTATCCACACGATTGCAACATTTCTCAGAAAAAAAAAAAGAATCTTATGCAGAAACACATGCCCACGAGCAAGTCTTCCGTCAAGGCTAATCCTCCATGATGCAATATTGTTAAAATAATCCACAGTTGTACTAGAATGTCATATTATTGTGCTCCACCCTTTCCATACAGTTTCATTAAATTTGCCAATATAGTTTTCCAAATCCCACTTTCACTTTCAGCCCTGACTCACTCATTCTTAAAGAAACTGTTTCAGAAAACTGCAACAGCAATAATATTTCCTCACAAATATGTTTTGCTGCGAGTACAGCATGTTTGTGCATTCAGAAACATCATTTCTTTACAGGTCAACACAATTTTTCCTGAAGTCTTAATTAAATATCTGTGTCATGCTTTGGGCAAAATTCCACAGGGAACTCTTGAACCATGTTATTACCACTGAGAGCTCCCACTTACCACCTCAGTGGTAGAAAAACACTCCTTTTGTCTGTAGTTCAGCCGTGCAGTTGGTCCTGAAGCATCTTTTAGGACGTAGTTTTGAGTCGTTTTGAGCAGGCCATGTTGTAAGGCACCACACAGGGATGCTGGGGTAATATGTAGCAATGTTTCACTCTTGATCTTTGAGTTTTAGGGGTTTTTTTAGACTTTAGACTAAAAATTGAGACAGCACTTAACTTGTACAAGATGGTTAAGGGCTCTTAAGCACAACTTCAGCATAAGGGAAGCTTACCAAGACTTAAAATCTTGATTTAATTCTAGATCTCATAAGATATTGACCTAAATAGAGCCAGTGCACTGTTTACCAATTGGGCGTTTATTTGATTTCGGGTTCTTTTGAGTTTTTGTTTTTCTCAAAAATAAAATTTCACCAAAAAAATCGAATGTCACAACACCTTGCCACACCTATCTTACCTGAATCGTCATCCTTTTGTGAGTCGAAATCTAAATATGTTGATATATGTAAATTTAAGATTGTGAATTTAAGACAATGTTTTTCTATGAATCTGAACTTTTTGCACAAAAATCTTTAAATGTCTATAAACTCCAAGCTGTTTGGTAATGACATGTCATAAAAATATCATGCAATTTGTCAGTATGAACTAGGAAAAAACTTGCTGTTCCAGTATTTAATATGTCTGTTTTCCTTCAGTTCTAGCATGTGCTTCAGTGGTGGCATAAACTGACACAGGCAGTTAAAAGAATCAAATTTAAAATAAACTTTATTGATCTAAAAACGTTTAACGTGGTGGTAATGAAAACAATGCTAAGGGACAGACATATTCATTAAGAAATCAAATAAATGGATTTGACATTTTTGTCAAATATGATAAGAAATCACAAATTCTATTGTATTTTCAGGAATTTATACAAAAAACTGCACAATTTTATCATTTTTTAGAAGAAAGATAAAGCACTGCATATCTAAAACCTATTCTGGAGGGAAAACAGTAAAATGGCACCATAAAAATGTCTAAAAAATGTTGAAAAAAGGCTTTAATAAATGTGAAATTTTAGACAGACGTGAGAAACTTTGTACCATCACCACTGGTTGTTAAAACTTTATTTATATTTTTTTCAAAATTCATCACACAAAGGCCCAAAATCAAATGAACACCCAATTACTTTTTCATGTTAAGCAAGTTTTGGGGGTTGTTTTTCATGTTTTTTTCATGAACACCAATTACATTCCCTCCCTAGCTAAAGTCATTTTGTCTCTCAAGCCCAACTAACGAAAGGTTTCATGGAAATGGAAAATGTGAGGGTTTTCTAATGTGCCGTGCATGCCCACTAACTCTGACAAATTCCCACCCGTTCTGATTGATTAAAAAAAAAAAAGGAGAGGGGGAGATCTTTAGGGCAAACAAGAAAGCTAGGAAAATTTAGTTGTTTTGATGCATAATTTTTGGTAGACAAAGTTGTTTACAATAGTTTGAATTATTTATAAGAAAAATATTTTTAGGCTAGTCAAATATTACAGCAACAACATCACTGTTGTAATAAATTGAATTTTAAGTCAGTTTGGTGGTGTCCATTGCCCACGGCCAAGAATTATAATTTATGAAAAGCCAAGTCAAGTTTGAGTGGATTTTCTTGGATTATCCCTGAACTTTATGGAGCTAAATATGAGTCCAAGGCTTAATTGTCGTATTTTTGGCTTACACTTGGTTATCAGTTTGGAAAAAGTATTTCAGACTGGTTTTTGACATATTGATATGAAAGGTATCTGTAAATATCAGTGGCATTTATTGGAATAAGTTTGTTTCCCTTCTGATATGTGAGAATGCTATAGAGAAGTGTTTGATCGGATAGAAATGGGAGGCTTTTCTGTCAGTTTGACATGCAGGTAACCCACTTTTGCTTCAGTGTGTTTACTCTTTGATTATCGGGAGAGCTGAGGGAAGCACTATCTCCCGCCTGCCAAAACCAGGCCAGCAAGCTGTCACAACACCGATGAAGACACATATACCACCTGGGTGTTTGTATGGGGATGCAGAAACTCCAACAAATACTGCAGACACATACACACACTGGATATTGCACATACTGAAGAGCACATCAGCTTAAAGAAAAATTGTGTTCTTTGGCAACAAAATATATTCCTGCTTTTTGGAGAAATTTAAATATTGAAGAAGTCGTAAGAAAACTCAGTAAACCAGGACACAATGTCCACGCCTAAGTCGATGGGGGGAGGAAGGAAACTGTTTATAGATAAACTTTAACATGTACTTTTTTTTTTTAGCTATATCCCTCTCTGCTGTGCTTATGCTCTGTCTACAAAGCTCTTGCAGTTGCAGAGTAAATTCTAGTCTGAGTGGTGGGGAAACCTGGTTCTCGAGGGCCACAGTCCTGCCATTTTTCAATGTTTTTCTACTCCATCACACCTGAGTCAAAATTAAATGTCTCTAACAGCCAATCAAGTTATGCTCAATGACTCATTAAAGGTAGAGTCCGGACTTTTGCCCTTGAAAATAAATGTTTGACTTGTGAGTAAAATCCAGCTCAATTTGTATCTTTGGGCCTCTTCTCTCATGTGGCGGTGAGTTTTGTTTGCAAGTCCCCCTCCCCTGACCATATTTTGTCTTTTCCCTTTGTTTTTGGTGTGTACGGAACGTTTCTTGGTGGAGATTTACATATTGTCTACAGCCAATGACAGAGCTAAAGGTGTTGTGTTCTGTGGGGATAAACTCATCAATTGGAGCAGACTTAAAAAAAAAAAAAAAACAACAGAGACTGGAGCTGACACCAGATTCACTCGAATTCTTGACAAAAAAAGGAACAACAAAGAAAAGAAAGTATTCTGCGGCAAAAAAAAAAAAAAAAAAGGCTTTAGATAGGGCATGCTCGAAAACCATAGGTAAATATTGGTTTGGCTTTCACCCACCTGTGAGCTTTGAAGGAGATGCTTGGGGCTGAACAGCGATGCGGCCATGATCCCGAGGGGAAGTGCTCTCAGTTTGAATAGAAACAGGGGAAACTCTGGATTCTCCCTTTAACTCACATTAGATGTGTTGAAGCAGGGGAATGTTGAAAACTTCCAGGATGACAAGGTTACTTACTGCTACTCGAAGAGGAGACACAGAGACCTGTTTGTTTGTATGTGAAGAGGTATGTTTGTATCTAACGTGGACAAATGTCACTGCCCACATTTATGTTAGCATGGCTGTTTGGCAATGAATCCACTAAGAGAACAGTGTAGAGTTCATTTACCAGTTCTGATGTTAATGGCGATACAAAATTGCAAACATGTTGGTCATAATTGTGCGTGTTCTCAGAGAGAGCTACAAACTTATGTGAGCTATTCTGCTCAACACTGCTCCCATGATTTTTAGTTCTACTGCTCTGATTGCTTCATTGGAACATCCACAAGCTCTATAAAAATGGACTGAAACAGTCATGACACCAGCTTCCATCCATTCATTAGCGTATTTAACGCTGAGTAGAAATGAGCCCTACATTTAGGCCAAATCCACAGACCGCCATCTTTTTGCTGCGCCCTTTACACGTGTAAATTAGTCCAGTTCTAGCACTCTTGGAAATGCTTCGTCTGATGGAGGAAACAGAGCAGTATTACCCGGAATTGTGGGGGCATTGTTGACAATCAACATTGCCTAGTTTAAAGAAAAGTTATATGGAATAAACAAAAATAAGCCTAATGCTTCGAGGTTGTGGCATTTCTACCACTTGTTTAAGTTTGGGAAAGCTCTGTGGTTGGTTTAAAGTACACTGCTTTCTGCTTCCATGCCATATGTATTCATGCAGAAATCAACATTTCCCACCATAATTACTGGTAAAATGGTCATATGGTACTGTACACTCAGTGTGAGAACATCCTTTTTTCTGCAACCAGATATTTTCTACTAAAAGTACTGGTTTTGCTACAGTACTACAGCTTATCCAAAAGTACTGGTTTTGCTACAGTACTACAGCTTATCCAAAAGTACTGGTTTTACTACAGTACTACAGCTTATCCAAAGAAAGTTTCCCATTTATAAAGTTGGTATGACTCTTGTTTCTGCTGTTTATCATTTGACAATTCATGTCAACCTTAAAGCCTTCCAATGGTGAATCCTGAACTGAGTCACTTTTCTACAGCAGTGGGGATAAATCTTGATAGGGGAGTGTGAGAGTTGCACTTGTCCTTACTTTATTTTCCACCATCTACTGTAGATGCCACGAGGCATCTTACCTCCCTGCAAGCCAGTGATGCTGCTGTGAAACAGATAACAGGCTGGTTGTACAGAGTTTGACTGTGATGCTGGACATCAATGATAAAAGGAGACACATTTTCAGATTTTTTTCCCCCTCTGTTTTGTTTGCGTGAAAGTTTATTGAATGAACACAAGGGGGAAAAGTAGTCTGAATGTGAAATATTCAATCAGAGAAGAGTCAACATTTGTTTGTCCCTGTTTGGATTGGACATCTGGCATGCGTGTCATGAAAACTGTCTGCCTGGGAGTGTTTTCAGCAGTGGTACACATATGATCTGCGAGTGTGTGTGTGTGTGTTTATTAGGTCCTGAGATGACAGATGAGAGGTTTACATCAATATTTGAACAAAGTGCTCTGGTATCTCTGTCTGTTGAGCCCATGGTGTTTTTAAGAGACTGGGAGGGAGAGCTGAAATGTATTGCTCATGTGACTCCATTGCAGGGAAATTACAAGCTAGAGAGGAGATTTAGAGCTCAAGGCATTTCTGCAGTCTGACTGAAGTCGTAGTAAGACTTGCCTGGGGACAGGGAGGAGAGCTAGAAAGAAAACAGTGATGAGATTTTAAGTAATGGTATAAAAGCTGGCTATCGACTGGTCACAATCTGAAATTTAATCCAACTTTACTTTAGCTGGATATCGGAATAATGGAACTGCTTCCAAAGTACTGGAGACAGATTTGGTGAGAGGCATCAGTGATGATTTTAACACATGGTACTGAGCAGTTCATTACCTGTCAGCTTGTCGGTGAGACACCTTCTAGGGCAATACACTAGCAATACACTTATCTCACAGTACTAATAGACGATATTCAGCTCACGATACAATAAATATCAGGATTAGGGACGCACGATGTTGGAATGTTGGTCCTTCTGTTACGAATTCTTGCGGGTTTTCATGAAATCTCAAGATTTCGTAGGTAAAATAGATCAGTATCACAGCAGAAGAATCCATAACGATCGCTTACAGTGTTTGAATTTACCGCGACCATCTTCTTCCTGTATCAAAACTGTGGATGTAGCGTCATTTGACGTCACGTCGGCAGGAAACGCGCAGGCAATTCGGCCACCAAATTGCAGTGCATTTTGCAGCACACAGCCTGTTCAAGGAAACGGAGAGAAACGTTGGTGGAAACGTTCTTTTTGGTATTTAGCACTTCATCACCCATTAGTATTAAAAAAAAATGGACATGCATGTTTGTTTTTTTTAAAATTCCTGCCTCTAGTCCCTTTAAATATTGATACGATATTGCAACACAAAATATCGATATATGTCGGCATAGGCTATAGATATTTTTCTACACCTCTAACACCTTCCCTGATAAACTGATATGTTTAAATCGTGACTTTTGCCTGAAAACACTTGTTATCAGACTGTTACTTCCTTTTCCAGCCCATTTGTTCTCATCTTCACTTATCCGCCGTTCTATTATGGTGCACAAGTCATTCAGAATCTTTGCAGAGACAGGAAACAGATTTGGGGGGTGTAGATCACAAAGGTTGTGATCCTCCAGAGGACTATAGTTGATTAAGAAGGCAAAACAAAAATGTAAATTTCTTTTTTAAAGCTGGGGATTACAAACCTTTCCCAAAAAATCGGAACATTTTTCCTTTTATTTTCTTTTGCTTTCCTGCCGTGGACTCATATGATCTGAACAGATGCTCCCCCAGTGCTTCTCACAATCTTCAACACCCACCTATCATCTGCTTCACCACTCTCCTTCCACCCCCATCTCCTCTGCTTGCTTCACCTCTAATCCTCAAACCAGCCCATCCATCTGTTGCACGAATTACCATCAATACTGCCTGTGAAGGCACCTCACACAGGGCATATATAATTAATGCAGCATTGACCATTGCCAGGCTGTATTTATTCACATATTTGCACAGGCATTTTAAATGAAGTCGGTGTTACACGGAGGCGAAGATACAAAGCAGCAAATCCACAAGTTTATCTTCCATTCATGACTAAACCGTGCAGCTTATTTCTCAAGCCTGTTATTGAAATGTTACCATGGTGAAATAATTAACTTATAATTATGCCACTGACTCTTAATGAACAAACTTGGAAGTAATTAGTTGATTTTGTTTAACTCGCCGCTAAGCAGTTGCCTCCCACTCATTGTTACTGAGTTCAGTCTAGCAGGTTAAAGAAGCTGGAAAACTTTTCTCTACTTCTTCTGTTTGTTTTGTTGTGCTGAATAATGTAGAACTGGAATGGTTAAATTTATCTTCATTAAGTTAGGACTTGTGGTTTTAAGCACATAAAGGGAGAGTTGTTTCAGACATTGAGATACTCTAAAATAATGTAGTATTGAATGATTAGCTGATCATCACAATCATGTTGCATTTAATTAAAGAAGGATGCTCTAATCCATTTATTTCCCTCTTTTCTCTCTTTTTATGTTGGAGATTTCTTTGTGTTGACACACACCTGTTTGGGGTTGCAAATCTGAGATATACTGTATGCTTCACCGTGACAGAAAGTAATCTAAATCAATCCAGTTCAATGAACATAATTATTCATGAGGCAGGAAAATGGCTGGTGAAATTGGGACAAAAGTGAGTTAACTTGCAAATTTGTTTATGTCCACTGCCAATCTTCGCTCTTTCTAAAAGAATTGGTTTTAGTACATCTGAAAGGAGCTGAAATGATTCTTTTATAACAGGGCAGCTATGAAATGCATGATCCATGGTTTCCCCTGATGTATAGGTACCTAAATGTTATCCTGACCTAAAGGAAAGGAGTACGTACAGAGAGACATGAAGGGTGAAGAGGTAAAGGATAAGGATTTCTAAATCTGACAACTGTCCCACTCATTACTGCTGCAGTACAACCCTTGTAACCAAGAAGCCAAAAGAGCTTGGCAACTCAACAGTGCCGTGCTGTCTAAATTCCTACAAGCCAAGTGTGCTTTCAAGTACGCAAAGATGCTTACGAAATATTGAAAGAGGAATGGAAAAGGGATGGTAGGAGTGTCTGATTAACAATGAAAATGTATAAAGCAACCTTTCAAAGGCAGGTGGATGATGTTTTCCAGGAGCATTTTTTACTATATTATCATATATTGCTTAAAGTCTTCTTCACACCCAGATTGCGGCCAATTAATTAAATGTTCAGATGCAAAAATTCACCTGTGGAACGGTCAGGAATGGAAAAACCTGCTAATGGCCTATGCTGATTGATTGAATGATAATTATGTATATCAAACTCGACTGCCGTTTGTCCCCCTCCCACCCTCCCTGCGCGCGTGCGCTTGCAACTTGCTGTGAGCATCTCACAGTGCAGACGAACATGGCTGCTTGCTGCTCTCATCTATGCCGCTATTTGCTCTTAAAAAGAAAAAAACAAATGTGGATCAAGTCATGGAGGTGTTGGTGTTTGCAGTGAGGATGTTTTACACCACAGAAGAAGTTGGAGGTGAGATAGTTATCACTTTTAGGAAACGTGGTTCCTCTGCTGTTTACTGGGAAGCTAACAAGCTAGCCACTCAGCTGTTGTCGGTTATCTTCGCCGACAACCATCGGTGCACACGCTGGAGGCGTGTGTTCTGGAGGTGTGGTTTCGCGGGGGATGTATTTTTTTAATTTAGCTTGCTCGAACCGTTTTCCAGGATCCCCTACCCTGCCTTAAGCTCTTAAAAGATCAATTTCTGTTGGTCATCAAACAAAGCAACAAATCGCCCGTCCATGTTTCCATGCAGGCATTATCTACACCCGTTTGTTCCAGTATAGGGTTGCAGGGTGGCTGGACTCTATCAGCAGCTCCTCCAAATCAGAGATTTAAAATGTAATTTGCTATTGTGAGACAGTTGTGCTCCAAAATACCAATGAACTCAGCCGAATGGGTGCATGACCCCATGGGAAGGTGCTACATATCAAATTTGGTCTGAAAGTCCATGTTCTGCTGACTGTGTGAAGGTGTGTGTGTTGTGTGTGATGAAGAACTGAATGAACCTATGCTTAACTCTGCCATTAACATCCAAAAACATTTCAAACATGGCAAAATGAAAACAAATTCCAGCAGAGTGAAGGTTATTTAAGGAAAAACACCATCATGTAATTCAGCTGTGTCTTAAGACTTGTGTGTGTAGACGCACTTTTTGTTTTTGCTTGTTTATTGAGCTGTTAAGTTTTTAAATTTCATGCATGTATTTGTCTCTTTGAGTTGGTGAAATCATGACAATGCTTAAATTACTCTAAAAAAGAAGTGTGGGTTGACATCACATTACCAAACTCTTGTATCATACAGACTCTTCAGTAGACCTAAAAATTGGAAAGTAATTTTCTCATCTGATACCATCCATCCTGGTATGTTTACTCCACCGTAGCTTACTTACAAGGCTGGCGCCAGTTTTCCATTGCACTGTAGGGCTTGAATGGACGTCTCCGCTTTGTTTTCTCAGTATCCCCTCGAGATGGAAAGAATCGGCTGCTTATTATTGTGCCATGTATGGCTGTGCTAGCGCATGCACAGGACATAAAGCCTCTCTTAGTGTGCATATTCTGGGAGTGTGTGGTCCATGTGTGTACCTTTTTAGAGTGGGTGTATGTCTGCGCTTCTGAGCTCATCTCCAGGCAGCTGAGAACCAAAGATCTATGTGTAGATCCATACTGTAACCCATGCTCATGGATTTGTTATTTGTGCACATGGATAAGCCTCCATTCACAGATGGGATATCAGTCTTATGTTTTGCAATCCATGCTCAGAGTTGTAAACCGTGCATGTAGATTTCCAGCCAACAGGATACAAATAAGTGTATGCAAAACTTTGTTACTCTCAAAGCTGACAAACTTCATCTCTCAATAATTGATCTGCAGTGTTTTAATGTCATCGTTTATTATTAGCTGAACTCCCTTTGAACTTTTGCTGAGGCGGTGCTGAAACAAGTACTTGATGAGTTATTTGAGTACAAAGCTCCAAAGAAAACAAAAAAATAATTCATTTAGAAAAAAAAAAAAAACAAATTTGAGCAACTTTATGTAACTAAAATGGGCCATTATTATTATTACAGCAAGAAAACATGTTTTTACAAAAGAAATCTCGCATCAAGACAAATTGTAATTACTTCCTGACAAGAAGAAAACACAGAAGATTGAGGCCTTCTTTTTTCAGAGCCATTAAAGCTATTTCCATGTCCTTTTTCTGAATTTTTTTTTAAAAATATTAAGCCATTTTAGCCAGGCATGGCAGATCATATATGTGCTGATTGTTTTAAAAAAAAGATGTTTTTTTTTTTATTATTATCTTTTTAATTCTTTATCATTCTTCCCAAGAGTTTCAATGCTCTACTTTGTGGTTCTCTATCAACATAAAACTGTTGCACTTCTCCTTAATACAACGATGGATGTAAGTGACTCTTTATAGCTGATTTCTCATGAGAAACACCGAGACTTCATGTTTTTGTTGTATTGTGATTCTCTGATGGGTTGTTGCATCACTAGATGGAGAGAGCCAGTTGCTCTATAATGTTTCAGACTCATGGGACAGGACTCTGAAGCTTTGCTCAGATCAGGCAGAGCTGGTAACAGGTAAGGAGGAGGTAGAAAAATAGACGAGAGGAAGAAAAATATATGTTTCAGAGTCAGGGTGAAGCCAGAATCAAACAGACAGGCAGGAGTGCAAATGAAATCTGGAATCTTACTGTTCACAGATTGGTATAATACAGCCTTATTTCCTAAAAGAAAAAAGTTGGGATTATGTGTGAAATGTGTAGAAAAGCAGTATGTAATACTCATATATAATTTAAGGCAAGGCAAGTTTATTTGTATAGCACATTTCATGTACAGGACAATTCAAAGTGGTTTACATAAAACATTATAAGCATTACAGCGGGGTGCAAAAGGGGAAAAAAATAAGAATAAAAAATTTGAAGCATATTCAAAATTTAAAACATTTAAGATTAAAAAGAGAATATAGAGACGTGCGGATTTTAACTTTTGAATAAAATCTACGTAAATGCAGCTGAGATTAAACGCTATATTTAATTGAACCTACTGTACCCTGGTGTAATATGGACTAAGGCGATGCTTCAAAAAATGTTAAATGTCATCATCTTGAGATAATGAATTCATTCCTGTTAAAAGGTTTATTATTGTTAAACTACAATGAATCAAAAATATTTCTTTGTTAGTATTTAGGAAAGCCATGATTAGTTGATTAGTCACGATTATGTCGACTATTAAATTCATCAACAATGAATTTAATAGTCAATGCATCGTTTTTTAAATGTTATTTTTAACCCTTGTTTTTGTTTTTCTGTCAGAACCGCTGCAGCACATTCCACTGCCGCATGTACCTTTCTGTCCTTGACGCACATGCGTAGTAGTGGCAATTGGGGTCAGCCATGAAGTCACCGGAAGTTATGGTGCGTTCTAGGTGTCTCGGGATTCCAAGCAGACGCGAGTTGTACACTTGGAAATTATGATCACAAAATCTCTTATATAGAAGTGTAATAAACACAACAATGGCACTTGATGCAGCCATCTCTAAATCTACAATGTCGGGGTCCTCTGCAAAATACGAGCTCGTATCTCGGAAAAACGAGTTCATCGCGTCACTTCCTCGGAAAATTACCTCGGAAAAACGAAGCCTTCCCCACCAGTACAACTGTGATGCACAAGCACCTGAAAAGGAAACATGTTGTGGTGTGTGATAACAATAAAGAGCGACGGTCGTGTCGCTTAGCTGCTAATATTAGCGTCAACAGAGAGCTAATTTACTACTCGCGTGGTGCAAGATTGACTTGGACGCTACAGATGCTCATGTGTAGAAAAGCGTGAACAGATCAGAGGTAAACACAACGGTGAGTTGTTTGGAAGAGCGCCACAGACTTTGTCCACAACTACCGGCGTCTTTATTATGTTTCTCCCTGTTGCAGAGTGACAAACACTCGTGCTGCAACAGTTAGCAACAGTTTTAAGGTAAACTGTTGTTTATGGAAATGCACAGGAAATGCGCTGTCACTGGCAGATTGGCCTTTTAGTCAAAGTGTTGTGTAGTCCTCCCTGTGCTCCTCGTTATCTCCCAACTTTCACGTAATGAGGGTGACAGCGCTCGAAACAAAAAGGTCCATAAAAGTCCCCAAAAACTTGGCAATATTCCTCCATACTGCATGTCCAATGTAATCCAAGTGTCCTGAGTGGGTAGCGACCATGATTTACTTGAAACAACAGCATTTAGTATATTTTATTATTTTATAGCCTAAACAGTAGTACATAGCACTTCCCTGATGCGCATCTATGCGAGTTCACGACACTACGGAAGCCGCGGCGGGCCAAACCAGACGACAGCGCGTGCTCAGCGCCTTCTCTGTCAATGTCGATGAAAAATGTGAAATGGTTCAATGCTTTGTGACAGGGGGTGAAAAGATTGGGCATTTCATGAAAATGTAAGTAAGATCATCGTGTTGGTAAAAGTCTGTGTGAACGAAAGTAGCCATCAGGCAAACGAGCAGCTGCTAAAAGTCACTGATGAACACCAAGCAGGTATTTGTAGCCATTGCTGTCTGGAATCCCAGGAACCACAGCCTTTGCATAATGCTGTATTTTGGCCGCCCTTAACAAATGCTCTCAAAGAGACACGTTTGCTGCCGGCTCAGAAGTAAATGAGGATGGTTTTTAAACTGTTTATTCACCGATGACTGGCATGACACTCTGGAGGGTCCAGATGGATGGGGCTCTAAATGGTTTGATGGATGTTGCCTCTAATTGAGCATTTCCTGCCATAGTATAACAGGAGGAGTTGTGCTTTCTACAGTACCTGCAGGGCTGTCACATTTTACATTTTTTGTCGAAATCGATCAAACTTACGTCATTGTCTCAATCATTAAAGTCAAAGAGTGGATCAATGATCCATGTGCAAAGAGTTGGTTCAAAGTATATGCTACATGACAAAGCAGTGCATCATAGCGGACGCCACCAGTTAGTAGTGTTGTCAGCTGGCACTAGCCTTAGGGGGCTGTTGTACGGTCAGTACCTGTATTTTCATGGTGTATGTGGTACCGGAAGTACGAGTGGTGTCCATCTGCAAGCAAAACAGTTCAGTGTAGAGGTCTCCTCCAAGTGCTCTGTCTCATCTCATTGGAAAAAAGAAACAGGGAGCCATATATGGAATGTTTCCTCTGCACTCATTTAGGCGCGACAGGCAGCCATTCATAAATCCCAGCCCTGCGTGCTGTTATATGCCGTGATTTCTTTCCACCTGCACAGCGCATCAGCTTATGTCGGGAGCTGTCAGATGTCCCTGCATCTCTACACAAGCACGTAAACTGCGGACGTTGAAACAAAACCGATGTGAATCTGCCATAAGGCTTTTAAGGAAATGTTATGATTATAATATTGTTGGAGGGTGATCCATCACCATCATGTCCATGAATCAATACGATGTAGCCTAAAACTGCTTGACTCCAGGTGGGTGTGCTGCAGTGTGTGCTGTTATCTTTTTCCCGGTGCGTTTGTTGAAACTATGTATATAAAAAATGTTAATACCTCTGGCTGCTGGCATTTTTAGTGCAGAAGAAAAGCACTGAGCACAATGTTGTTTCTTTCAAACACTTGAAGGCTTAATGCCATTATAAAACTATTTTACCGTTTACCAACTATTTTATTTATTTATTTATTTTTTTTTTACTATTTTTTTGTTCATGTTTGTTGAAAAATTTAATGGACAAAACCAAGGACCATAGACTAGATTCTTCCAAAAATGACATAGGCCTGTCTGCTGTATGAAAAAGAAAAGAAAAATCAAAAATCAAATTGACATGAGGATTTGGAGAATCGTGACACCTCTAAGTATCTCATGGTGCAAAAGCACCATTGAATCTTTGGCTGCTGTGGGTATATTGTGGAAACCATCATCCCCTGATCTCAATCTGTTGACCATCCTTGGAAGGAAGATCTATGAGGGTGTGTGGCATTACACTGCCAAACAGCAACTTTGGGAGGCAATCCTGGTCTCCTTCAAATAAGGTCCAGGCAAAGACTTCCAAGACTTCCATGTTCAATGCATGAGAGAGCTATTAATGTTGAAGAACACAGTGCATAATGAAAGATTACGTGATGGGAATGTGTGCACCTCACACTAGCTGTAGCTCCCAGTAAAGTTTAATTTCACCAACACAGAAGGTACGTTTCACACCTCAGCCCTTCCTCAGGCTTAAACATACCAGTAGATGCACCTGCTTAAGTACGTTTCTGCCAATCACCTGACAGGTCATACGATGACTATAACTGAGAAAGTGACAAAAATAATCATACATCTCATTTAAAAAAAACATAGGACATTAGATGAGATCAGCAGAAACTTACTTGAGCGTGTGCATCTACATCTACTTCATTTTTATAACACACACTAATGTAATTATGGTTGCTATAAATACCTAGCTGCATTACAGTCATCCATAATGACTGAACGATCCATCTAATCTCTGATTGGCTTCCAAAGGCTCTTTAATGAAAGAGCCAATGTATGCTTCATCTGTGTCTTTACTTACTCTGATCATCTACAACATGTTAAATTGTATATATTGTGAAGTCTGATTTCTATTCCTCTACCTGTAACTCTGATGAGCTGGTGTATGTTTTATCCTCTAGTTTAACCACTTTTTTTTTTTTTAATCTCAACTACCACAGTTGCTTGTATGGTACTTTTTCCATTCATCACTTTTCCTTCTGTTCCCGATTCCAGAGCTAAGATCCCTAAATAAAACATTCGATTTTGTCCTGATGATGATCACTGATGACTCTTATGTTCAGATCTGCAAACCTGAGCTTCGTCTTTATTGCTGCTTCCACTGTCATGTTTGTGAAGATGTGGTTGAAGCTATGTTTTCATATGCTAATGAATAATTAGTGATGTTAACATCTATTCATGGCTAAACATGGAAGTAGAAATCAAGCTTTGTACATTTATAATTTTATAATTTTGACTTATAAAAGAGAAAAACATGTATTCATTGCTTTTCTGCCTTTGTGTGTCTGACAAGGAATTTGATGCATTTGGCACCTAGTTGTTAAACTGGCAGCAAAAATCTGTCAACCCTAAAAAATATTTGAAGAATTATAACAAATAATATAACCAAGACGATCCTGAACTCTTCAAAGGGTAAAAATTTATATGAAGAAACTAAAAACATTTTGCTGAGAAAACTACAGCAATCACACGAAAATTGGCAAATGAGGATGTCGTCTCATTACATTATAGAAAGCGGTTCATCTGAAGACGCCACGGGTGGTCTTCCTCGCCTCTCAGCAATATAAGCAGAAGTAGCTGTGTGACAGGCAGCTAAGCCTTGATCTCCAGTCTGAACTCGGAGGTAGAGAGCGGTGCCAGTGCCATCTGCAAATCTGATCAGATGGGTGTTATGCAGGACAAAAAGCAGCAGAAAGAGGGCTCATTCCCCGCGTCTGTGCACGGGTGTCTCCTGATCCCCCGTCTGTGTGTCAAGGAGTCACTTATTCACAGCGTTATGAGCTGACACATGAGACCACGCTTACCCATTGCTTTTAATTTTGCATGCAACTAGATTGCGTGTTTGCTAGAGGAATCAGACACAGCCTGCGTTTCCAGTAGAAACTTCTGTTTATGTGCAAGGCAGACATGGAGGAAAGAAAAGGAAAATAGAGCCATCACTCAGCCCTTTGGCAGTGATATGTTGTTTTCCTCTTAGAGTTGGCTCGCTGTATCTGTGCCCCCTATGCGTTATTGCCAGGCTGAAGCATTGGTTGTAGATCACTGTGAAAACCGTGAAGCGCAGGGCTCAGCGGTCTCCTGAATGACAGCGCCGAAGCATATTGAGGTGAGATGAACCAATAACAAGCCTGCGCTGGCTTCAAGATGTAAATGAGTGAGTGTTGGGAGAATGTCAAACAGCATCACGCTGCATGGCAGAGCTTTGCTAGAGGCCCTTCCCACTGTATGCTGGAGTATAGGACAGTATAGCTTAAATAAAATATCTTCCTGCTCTGTTTCTATTTTTGTTATATTTTCAGCAATTTCACAATCAGAGACAATGTTAGGCAGTTTCAAGGGACAGCTAAGTGCTTGTAAGCCACATGTCCCAACACCAGCCTGAGGTTAAATGGCACCAGAGTTGCCTTTGCAGTTTTCCCTTAATCTGTCTGCTGCAATACTATCCCCACGGCTAAACAGCAAATGAAAGTTTGAGTGGTGAACAGACTACTAACTGCAATAAAACCTGTAACGCATGACTAATATCATATCCAATGTTGATGTAGCTTTCACAGGTATTAGTTGCAGTGGCATTTGAATGCCCTGTTGATGAGCATTAATTAATATGACTGATCTATTAATAAATGTGTTTTTACTTAAAGGGCTTTGACTGTTTGACAGCTGCGTTCTATGTTTTGCATTCATAGAAACACAAACAGACCATGTCAGTTCTGCGCGCGCAAAACAAATTGGAGCACAGTGAAGAAGAAAAGCTCGCCCAGGGCTAGTCATTTTGAAATTAAAAGCATGTCTCTTTATTCAGCTCCCTTTCCAGGAATGAGGGAGAGAATGTGAATGTGTCGCACAGAGGGAAGAGGAACACTAAGCAAGTGCTGTGATTTTCACAGACAGGGAATCACGGAGTCTTTTATCTATTTCCCTCGATCAGGAGACATCCGGCAGGAAAGGTAGGAGGATTAGATTAGCTGGAGAGAGAGAAAGAGAGAGTGGGTTCTCTAATCCTGATGGGCTTTTCAGAGGTACACCCATCACTGCGAAGAAACATGGAGTGTGCAGTGGGGAGTTGGGATCAGGAGGGGTGGGTGCAGGACAGTTTGCCTCACTAAACCTTTCACACTTGCATGAAAGAGGCTCCAGCAAACTAGCAGATTAGTCAGAGTGTAATTACACTTGCGGGCCTCAGAAGTGGCAAAACGTGCACCGACTGGAACACACCTCAAACAGGATGGGAAAGGAGGGAGTAAAGCCTGTTAATGTTTCTGTTCAGTACATTCTTCAGCTGAATTAGTGGCTTTTGTGACCATCAGATGGGATCAAAGTCATGTTTAAAGTCCCTCGTGTTTTACTGGGGTATTTTTTTCCAACTTTTCTAAGTCATAACTAACTTCGAAGATATGCTGGATGAATAGTTGATTTTAAAAAGCAAATAATGTAATGATTCAACTTTACAGCAAATCTGATGTTGACACAAATCATTTTAAATAATTTTTTTAAAGATATCTGCACTTTTTTTTTAAAAAAAAAATTGACGCCTGCAGCACATTTAAGAAAGATTAAGACAGGAGGATGTTTACCACTGTGTTGCATCACCTTCTAACATCAGTGCATCATGGTTTCAGAACTGAGGAGACCAGCTGGTGATAGCTTTGAAAGCCAAATGTTTTCTCTGTCTTGTTTGATACGGAGCAGTGAAACAGTTCAGGCCCTGCTTTGTTGTTTTGTTTTTTTTTCTCATACAAAGTGTTCACAGTGGATGAATGGCCTGCACTGCTTCCAGGACAGTCTTGTTTCTTTTTATTGTTATTTATTAGCCATGCTGGTGTAATATGTGCAGAATGTGGCTGCATTTGTTGAAATAAGCAAAGCCTTACATGAAAAATGTAGCATACCAATTGTGTGTGCCTGTGTGAGTGTGTGTGTGTGTGTGTGTAAGTACAGTACAGTCCTATATGTTTTAACACTGTATATTGTTCAGCAATAGAAATGCCTGCACAGATGTGCAGGTTTCTCATGTCATGTGAGTAAAGCAGCACTCTATCGTGGAGGATGCTGATTAGGGCTGTCCTGATCCCACTTTTTCACTTCCGATACCGATATCACAGGTCAAGTATCGGCCGATGCCCAATAAAGGTGTGTTTTTGGATAAAGATTATGCATATTGATCTGTTATTTGATTTTATTCTTGGTTTATGTCTGGTATGTCTGTTTTGTGGAACCTTACCTCTAAAAACCCTGGTTTAACAGGTTAATGAAATGAGTTAGGACTGGGCGATATGAGCCAAATATCATATCACAATATAGTTATTTTAGATGACTATATACAATATATACCAGTATTTTTACCCTGATTTGCCTGTAAGTTTAATTTTAAATCAAATACCTGTTTTTTAGTAATGAAACATGTTTAGCGTAAAGGTATCGCTCCACTGCAGTGATGAAACTGGGAAAACACTGGATAGAAATGTTTGTTAAATCGAAGTTATTAAATGTAATTGGTAGTTTTTTATGATTTCTTTGTAAAAGTCTTAGGGAGGATTGTCTTCCAGACAGTTTGAATAATAGGGGTGGGAAAATATCGATGCACTGAAATATCGCAACATTTTCATGTGCCGATACCATATCTATATTCAAAAATTCTGTATCGATCTATTTTACACTGAAATCTTGTATGATACAGTGTCATTGTTTTGTAACAAAATCTGCTGAGAGTTCACGAAATACCACAAGAATTCATCGTTCTATCACAAAATCTTGCGGTTTTTCGTGAAATCTCATGAGATTTCGTAACAAAACGATATCTTGCGAGATTTCATTAGTATAATAGATAAAATCGCGTTTTTAAATATAGATATGGTATCGGCATATGAAAATATTGCAATATTTCAGTGCATCGATATTCCTCCCCTCATTAAATAATCGTGTGATCCCTTTGTAGTCAGTCGAGGTGCAGCCGGGTCATTACGAAATAATAAAGCAAAAAAATTGGCACAAATAATACGATATGTGTAAATATCATATCTCTCTCATGTAAATATATCACAATATCATATCAGTATATCGCACAGCTCTAAATTGAGTTCATAACATTATCTATGTGGAAAAGCTGACCCACCTATTATTTACCGTTGGCTATGATGATTTTCAAATTTACAAACATAATGATATATAAAATAATTTAAGACCCAGTCAGGAAAATTGCTTGGAAGAAAAGCTGGAATGGATTTGCTGCATCGGCTAATTTTGACGCATTCGGATCCATATTTTGTATCCAATACCAACCGGGTATCCAAAACTTGTATCAGATGCTGATGGTGCTGCATAATCAGACTGTTGACGAATGGGCACATATGATGCCGATTTGATTTATCAGACAACAGGAAAAGTTTCCAATTCATCTTACTTAAGTTTAAGCAGAAGAAGTCATGTGTCTTCAGTCATTTGTAGGAAAAGATGCTTGTGGTTATGTCTATTTGAAAGACTCCAGTATCCCTTTTTGCCATAACATGCAGTGATAGTGTTTATACTCAGTAACAGCAGGATTGCATTGCAAAAACAAAATGTTGCCCTACAGCTAAGCCAGATCTCATGAGAACTGTTCCCTGGAAACTACATAAAATTGTGATTTCTTACTTTCTAACAAAGATGAATCTTTATTAATGCTGTTTGTTTATTTTTTGTTTGTTTTTAGTTGTTTTTTATACAAAGACAAAAACAAAAACAAACACAATGAGGCAGCGGTGCAGCTGAGGTAACTCTTGGCTAATGCTTGCCATTTCTCAGAGGAATTAATCCCCTCACAACTGGGCAAAATGTGGAAAACAATAATCCTAATGACTTAAATTATTAATAACTAAATATAGATAGTGTTGTTCACAGTAAATATTTTTTTGCCCACTTGCAAAACAGTTTGAGTACATCCTTGTGCTGAATTATTTAACACTTCAATACTCAGGAGGATTTATTAGTTGATATCGTGGTGAATTGTATCATAAAGATGTAGCAGAAAATTGGAAATGAAGGATTTTTGTCCTTGCTGTATTATTTTACGAAATGTTGCGTTCCAAAATAATGCATTTAAAAGAGTGATGAATACGCCACGGGTCATCATGTAGAGGTGTGGAAGAGGAGGTAAACAAATAAAGACTGCTCACAAATCTTCCTCCAACTTTGTTAGAGTTGGAAAGGTAAAAACCTGACGAGGATGGGATGGTTAAACTCTGTTTGAGTCCGATTTTTATTGTCATTTCGTTCCTCAGGTCCCCGGGGTGAAGCGGTGCAGCATGGCCAGTCTGGGACGCTTCCTCGATTCCTGGAGGAGCCTGTTGACGCCTACATCATCAAGAGTAACCCCATCAAGCTCAGATGCCAAGCCCGGCCAGCACTCCAAATCTTCTTTAAGTGCAACGGTGAATGGGTCCACCAGAGCCAGCACATGTCCCAGGAGCACACCGATGTGGGGACAGGTACAGTCTGGGATCCTCAGTCAGGATTTTCAGTTTGGGGCTATGGGTTGGGAGCCATCACTGACTGAAGCTGAATTTCCACAGAAAGCTGGCTGTGGTTTTCAAGGCTTCTCAGAAGCTCCTCTGAAAGACCGGTCCCTATAGGTGTCGGTTCTTGGATTCCTTGGTTTCCTACATTTTCACTCTGGTTTTATATTGTATAATGCTATTTAGGCCCAAACACCTACAGTTATACACAATCCATTACTGCTCTGACTCATCACATAGGTGGTCAGGTGCCTGCTGCATTTGTTTTTGAAGCACAACATGCTCCAAACGGTTATTTTAGTACATGCAGGGTCTCCCTGAACCAGTAGTACCAGTCCACAGTATCCACAATAAAATGTATAATGTGCAGCCAATTTTAAAGGTGTTATAGAAGATGTTTCTTTCAACAATTTTTGCAATATTCAATGAAATTGAGCTCACTACTCCATACGCTATGATAATTAAAAGCTTTAAATATATAAATATTATTATACATAATAAATAATGGGGCTGAAAAAACATCCGCCAATCATCTTTGCATTCCTTACATGTTTCATTGGTCTGTTGGCCCGTCAATTACTCACTATGGTAGTGAGAGTGATCGACGGTCAGTTCAACGGGTAATTGGCGAGACTGATCAATGAGAGTGATTGATTGGCGAGAGTAACACTACGTGCCGGAAGCTACACACAGGTAGCCAACATCATTCTGCTAGCAGTTAGCAATGTTCAGACAACATCTGTTTTACTTGCATTTGTGACATGATGGGAGAATCAGTACCTGCTTTCTGCTACTTAAAGGTGCAGACAGCACCTGAGGAAGGGAGGTCTGGTGTTTCAAAACAATCCCCTGCTGTAAAAAATGCTGTTTTTTTCTTTGGAGATTTGACATATGCAGCAACGCCAACAACATGAACTAGTTCTTACTGCTATGCCATCACTCCTTTAAAAGCCTAACGAAACAATAGTTTTGCAAAGAAAATAAACTTCAAAAGCAGAAGTCAAAATAAAGATGAGGAAAGAGGAAGTGATACATCATAGTGTAGTAGCTCTTTCCCACTGGCCAAAAAATCTGTTTAAACCCACGAACAATCGGCTTTTAGTGGCAGTGGGAAAGGCTCATCGACCTGCGTCAAACGACTCAGCAAGCAATGCGGGTTAAAATCGCCTTCAAACAGTTCATCTCCGATCGACAAGCAGTGGGCCTGCCAGACCCCGGTTGAGCTGCGAATTTACACGATAACTTGGGAAGTACATACATTACCTACATCTTGACATCGCATCAGTCACATCTCATATAACACACCCAAACAACTACGTTCCATCTGTGCTCGAAAACCCCCGCTGATTTTCACCCATTTTGAAGAGAAACAAAAGCGCAACTAGGAAGCACATTGACGACTGCCTGACTCACTCTCCATTGTTTACTTTCCTGATTTCTGTAGCACGGATGACATCATCAACGCGAACCCAGCGTGATGGAGTTACTAGACACGCAGCGGTGGGGACAGAGGCAACGCAACTTGCCAGTGGGGGATCAGACACAGCTTTTTTTTGCCAATGGGAAAGGAGCATAATGCAGATTATAAGTGTTTGAAAAACCCATGTGAACCAGCTAATTTCAGTGGTAAAACAGCTTAAAGCAGAACTCAGTAACTTCAGCTCGGGGCTCCCCTAGTGGCGTACTTTCACTGTCGTAAAGTTCAACCCCTCCTACACCCCCATAGCACACAGACGGCTTCTCTACCTGTCTTTCCTCTATTTTGATCCCTGGATATATTTCTAAGCTTTTACTAGCTTGTTGATGCTACTTTGCTGCGTTGGTAGCAGCAGCTCGTCTCCCTCTGCTCAAAGCAAAGTCCTGTTTCTTCTGAAACGGGACGTTTTACCCCCGATTTGCGGGTAAATATGCCGTGGATTATATTTTTCTCTGGTGTTGGCGGGTAGCAGGTAAGAATACGAACTTTTATTTACTTTTTGCGGACATGACAAGTGATTATTGAGCCTGAAGCAGTGATGCTTCACCCGGCGCCCAGGCAGTGCAAGCTACGTGAATCACTCTGGTCCAGCAAAGAGTTGGTTATGAGAGCCAGGAGCCGTGTTTAGGTGGTGTGAAGCTAAAGAAATGTTTTTTTCCAATTAGCTTTGGTAGTCTGGTTCAAATCAGAGCTGGAAGCAGCTCGGTAGATAGGGGACATGAGTACCGTACAGCGGTTTCTGTTGTCACAAGTTCTGCTCGGGTCCCCCCCCTCCCGCCGGTGCCTCTGGGAGGCACCGGCGGGAGGGGGGGGACATTGAATCGCTCCGTAAACACTTTGTTTAGCCCCACAGGGATTACGAAAAGCATTTATTGAGGTAAAAAAGTTACTGAGTGCCCCTTTAAGACTTAAACACACGTTTTCAGGCTGAAGTCGCGAAACAAACCCTCTCCTTTTGCTCTGACCTTGTTACATTACCACTTAAGTTTGTTTCTGAGAGTGTGCAACCTGCAGCTACACAACAGCGCCCTATTCATCTAAAAACCACAAAGTTCTCCTGTAAAATCAAATATGATGCAAATGGATTATTACCAAAGTGACAGTTTTTTGCAAGTTTGGAAGAAGAATGTAATCAAACAGAACAAATTAGTCTTGGGTTCTGGATCATGCCTCAGATCAAGAGAATTGATACTTTTTCTCCTCCAAAAAAGGCCCAGAAAGAAGTTGGAGAATGTTTCTGTAGTGGTTAACAGCATCGTGAGATGTACAATAATATAAAAATCAGTGAAAGTTTATTTTTTGCCAAGCCTTTCTCTGTCATTCTAAGTTAAGATAACATTATTCATATCCCTGATAGCAAGAACCGAAGTCTCAGGAATCAGCTCTACCAGCAGGGCTTCGTGACAGTGCCTAGCTGCATTGTACCATGTCAACATATTTGCCTCACTCCTTCAGTGCACGCACTATGTCACATTTGATCTAAACTGAGATGTCATTTTTGGGACCATAGAAGACTAACTTGTTGAGTTTTAAGATTAGACTTTGAACTCTGAATAGTGCCTTTTAGTGATGCAACTTGCTGAAATGCAGTTGTTGTTGTTGTTTCAACTTCAAATGAATTCGTTCAAACAACAAAGAAAATTGGCCGTCTTCAAAAAACCCTGCATTGTTGCATCATCCTACATAAGACATTAATGAATTCTCTCATATTTATACAACAAAATGAAAAACAATGATATAAAAATTAGCAATAATTTATTTATTTTTCCTATAGAGTGTGTGTATAGTCAATGCACCTGTCAATCTTCTGTCATATGTTGTAGCAGTTCCTTTTTTTTCTTCAAATCCAGCGGTAGAAAATAAAAGTTATTGTGTTCCTGTAATACCCATGAAGTTATCTAGGACACTTATTTATTCATTTGTTTATTTGTGTGTCAGGTCAGCATAAATACTAATTATTTATGAGCCTGCTTTTGCTGCTATAAGTGCAACAGTGTTGATGCTTCACTTAACACACAACACCAAGCAATATCTCCCCCCAGAGCTGACAATGGACCTCTAAATTTTTACTGCCTCTACTCTGGATTCATAGCTCTACTCCCATCTGGCTCCTTGTCACCATTCATATCTACCTCCACTGGGACAGACACGGGGAGGAGGATGCAACTGAAAAGAAGAGTATCTCATAAAGTAGAAAGCTCTGTCGGGATCTGGACTGTTAGGATTTATCCTCCTAACTACAAGTCGCAGGGGACTGTGACACGATGTCTCTGGAATTACAGTGTTTTATTGGGCTGTTGTAACTTTAACCTTTTCCAAAAAAAGATAGTAGTGTCACAGAAATAGAAAAGTTAATGAGTTGTTTTCCATGAATGTAGCTGGATGTTTAGCTGGAGTGTTATAAATTCTCAGTAAGTTTCATGCATTCTATTCTCAGGGCTGTTTCCTGTCGACACTTCACACAATTGTTGTTGCTCTGTCGATAGAAGTTGCAAGAGCAAAAAAGTGTTGTTGGCTGCCAGCTCTTGCAAAGTTTGAATTTAATGAAGAGTCATGTGGAGAAGCTGCTAGAAACTCCTGCAATCGAATCATAACTCGATTCTCCCCCCAGCAGAGTGGATTATGTACAGTATTTCTTAAAGGTCGATTGCAGGTTTAGAATGTTGCTGCAACATTTCTTAGAGTGATATGAAAGTGTTTACCTGACTAAGAAAACAGTTGTAGTTGATCTAAGGAGCTGGAAGAGCTGTGAAAGGGGGGGGGGGTGGCAGTCAAATCTGTGGTTCTCATCAGATCTTGGGGGCTTTTCAGTGCTTCATCTTATCTGCCAACTTAAATCTGCACATTCAGTGCCTGACTTGATTGTTGGCTTATGAATCTTCAAAGAACTTGTTTGATTTTCCACGAACTGGAGAGCCACCACAGAGCTCTTGTAATGAAACTTTAAACATCTGCTCCAACATCAGCTGTGTCTTGATTGGCTTTCCCTCCAAGTTGTTGTGAGTTTGAACCCCAGTATGAGGACATTTTACACCTCCAAGGACCCTGTTGTTTGGTTCAGTAATCCTAATGTCGGTTTTTATAGTCACCACTCTGATCTGTTACATCATAGCCGAGAATGTAACACTGGGATTTCTTTAGACCCTTTCAGTCTTGTTCTGAAAAGCGGGAATAGTGCAGACTTTGTCTTTTATACCATTTGCATTTAGACAAACATTTCCCTCTGTTACTTAGTAGCTGTAGCAGACATCTACTACATGCACATGTCCAATGTTGTGGTGCGTCCAATGTTTTGACTGAACCATAGACAATGAAATAAGAAGGGACAAACCTTCCGCTCACATCACCCACTGGGTTCTGAAGAGCTAAAAGTGAAGCCAGTTGGGCATTTCCACCCTTGCCATCTTCGCAGGGTCGCATGTGTTGTCACTCCTGGAAAATACAAAAATGGGCAAAGTGCAGCCTTGGGGCAAATGAGTGACAGCCAACGTAATTTGGGCTAAATGCTAACTGAGCTAACTCAAAACTAACAGGAGCTAACCAAGATCGGCCCCCTCACTGGTAGGCTAAATGTACTGTAAGGCATGCTTGGACTTGCTGTTAGCAGGCTAAAAACCATCGTGCTACTCTGCTACAGGTGTTCCTGAGAGCAAGCAAGGAGCCAACCAGAAGCCTTTCAATCAAAAGGACACGCCCTAATTATGTGTATTTGTACCCCCCTTGACCTATTAAACCTGAAATAATTTTTTTGAATCAGGCTGTAAACACGTTTATTTCCGCTGTAAACATGTTTATTTCTGCTGTGAAGTTGGCCTTTTTAACATGGGAGTTTATGGGTATTTGCTCTGTTTTGCAAGTACCCCTACCTGCAGCCTGTATGAGACGGATATTAGGCGGCGATGGACATCCGATGGGCATGACCAGATAGTGAGGTTAGGCTTAGGGCTTAGGGATAGGGGGAAGGGTTAAAATAAACAACTCAAAACGGTAACGTGGGCAGAGTCTGACGTCCGACCCCACCCAGTACCTGACTCCGCCTCGTCCCGCAAGCCGCAGATTGGGCCTTCTCCTTTTTGCAGCTAGCCCCTAGTGGATGAGAGGTGAAGTATGATTTTTGGCTGCCAGGAAATGGCTTCATTTTTTATCACCAGAGGTCACCGCTTAGGCTGAATGCTAAAGAAATGTTCCCCACAGGGTTGAGGGGAGGGCTGTCACTGTGGGTGCACACATCAACCTATCCAGAAGATTCCCGGATATCTGAACATGGCAGGATGTAAGATGTCCGCAATGAAGCGGTATGTTTGTAAAGACAAATCAGGTTAAAAAGCAAATGGACTTTATTGTAGTTCTTCTCCAATGCAAGTCTGAAAGCGGCTTTATGTTGACAAAGTAAATAACCATTCGATGCAAGTCATGTGGTTAAAAAAATCCACAGTAGAATTTCTTTTGATTGCTATTTGATTAAATATTTAGAATATTTTAGATGAAGAAAGTTCACTATTTTAGTGCCTCTGGTCTGATTCACTCGCAAATTAGCTAGATTTACTTGCCCATCAAGATCTTGTGATTTTCCAGTCTAAGAGTGTGCTACCTGCACTCTATTTTTGGTACATTAATTATTCATAAGTACTTCACACAACCTTACCCGGGAAAAAAGAAGCTTCTCTTAAAGGCCCAGTTGGGATATCCATATGTTTTAGGTGTTTTATGTATGTAGCGTTGTTTTTGTGCCTTTGCCTTTGTAGGGACATTAACAGCCCAGCAGTGGAAGCCTGATGGGATATGAACAAAAGGGAAAAGTGGAGGGTTTAGGTCTGGAAGCCCTTGGCTCAAGTCTCCGGTGCGTGGCTATGGATATACCACTGTGGGCCCCTGAGCAAGGCCCTTTAGCCCACTCAACTGATCCCAGGTCTTGAAATAGGCCACTGCTCTTTTGTAAATCTACTAGAGATGGGTAAAATGCAGAGCGAATTTTCCGATTGGGATTAGTAAAGTAAAAATAATGATGATTATTATTATTTGTGCCACTGGTTGGTGGGAGCATTGGCATTAGTTGCTTTAGAGTTTAAGTCCCAGAAAAGGCAGCTTTATTCCCTCACACTGTCCATGACATCTACTTTTTAGCTTTAGCTTTTGATCCTAATATCTCTTGATGGAGCTCTTGTAATCTCATAATCAGATTCAGGAATGAGCCAAATGAAAATTAATGGAGCAGACTAATGTATCGGCACATAACAAGACGGGCTACAAAATAAGTATGAAGCAGTGGCCCTCTGACATAAAACTTACTAAAAACTCTGGGACACTTTATTGGCTGATATACTCAAAAGAAGGAGTAAGTAGGGAAGAAAATGTTCCCACATTAATGCCAGTATCAGGAGATTTTTAAGAACACCAGACCTGGCCATCTTTGACAGCCCACACTTGGATGTGACTGCACCCTCTGAAAGCAGTAAAAGGCTTCCAGTATTGAAACTGTCATTTCTGAGCACATTATGACACAGTGGAAATGTCCTTTCAAACATGGCCTTCCAGACCAAAGAGAAGAGTTCACTTTGGATGAGCTGCAATATAAAACCCTGAGATCCCTCTGTTAGATATTTGTTGTTTTTTTTTTTGCTTAAATTGTCATAGATTTTTAAACCATAACTAAATAATAGGAGGCAGTAATCGTCAGTTTTTCCTTTTTTATTTTGGTAAAAATCCATTTAAACAAAACTAATTTGTAATATTGAAACAAAAAGACCCTCCTAGTTAACCTAAGTATAATACAACAAACAAGCAATTTGCAAAAATCCCATTCATTGTTGCTTCAAGCTTTACGCTGATATTCCATTTTTGATTTTACCCACTCATCGGTCACATTTCTGATCTCCTTTTCTTTACTCACGCACCAACATTTTGCTGAATTGCTTCAGCTATTGTATGAAGTTGTCATATACTATGAGCTAATTACCAATGAACATTGTAGCTCGATGACATTCAAATTCACCCACTTAATAATGACTGATCTGACCTGTTTTTAAGCTGTAATTTGGGAGCTTGAAATAACCAAGATGGAATTGGGATGATACACGAAAGCTGATTGGGTAAAAAAAAAAAAATGTGACTGCAAAAAAATGTCTCCAGCACCCTGATCAAAACGACTGAATCTAGCCAGAACCACCAATATGATTCGTGGGAAAACTGACTTATACATTGAAGAGAAAAGCTGATATTTATCAAATAAAAATATTATTTGAGACCAAATCTGCAGTCTAAATAAAGCTTTTGTCTTGCCTGTCCCTCCCTCTGACTAACATCTTTCAACTCATTGACTCCCAGACATAGTTACAGCAGAGAGCCCCCATACTGCCAGCGTTTTAGAGCATTTTGGCTCATCTTTCATGACCCACAGAATATTAAGTTCCAGGACTCCAGGAATGTGGAAGCTACCAAAAGAACGTGTAGACTCTTCATTCAACAGGTGGGAAAAAGGTTTTCTAGCTTTCTCTGTTCTTCAGTAATCTGCAGTAGAACATAGTGTAGTTGCAGCAAAAATGCTGCTTTTGGCCAAAAAAAATGAGGAACGAACTTTTTGTGAAAGGAGGCACTTCAAGCTGAAAAGTGACTTTGATGCGAATATTTTTTACTTCATTGTCACCTGAAACATCTGATCTAGGTCTAGGCTACCTTTTGATCCGGATTCAGAGCCAGGTATAGAACAAAGTTCTAAACAACGTGCATGGCGTTCTGTGATGCCAACAGCTCTACTCTCTGTAAAGGCTGCTGGCGCACATTGCTGCTGAAGTTGTCTGTTGATCAGGTCTTTGATTGATCTGGACTCTCTTCCTGACCGAATCATGACACATCACATACTTTGCTCTAACGTGAGCTGCTTGAATTGTTTTTATTTTGACCACTTCACCATATTCTCTATCTGGACAAACTACAATAAACCCTTAACTTCCTGCTTTGAGACAACGTAATTATAAGTTTATTTGGCACTGCCATCTACCAGATCAGGTGTTAATTATACTAAATGACATAAATGAAGCTCAATTTTCAAAGACAGCTCCACGAGATTGTCTGGCTGCCTCCCCCATCAAAACCAGTAAAAGATGGCTTTTGTTGTCTTTGGCAGTGAATGTTTGAATTTGAAAAGACGACTTCGGCAGCCAATGAGTCAATTAAAGGGAAATTTAGGTTTTTTTTTTTTTCAATCTGGACCTATTTTCTAGCATGAAATACATTCATTTAGTCACCCAAACAGTTTTAGTGCAACTTGAGGTCCTTCGGGAGATATTTAGATCCACTTGATATCAGCGTATCTCCAATATAATGGAAGTGATGGGGCAACTGCGCGCAGCCTCTAAATAAGGCATAATCTGCCACAAACTCCTTCATTTCACCAATGTTTTGTTACTAAACATTAGTCGGACATCCTGTGAGCACGAAGCGGCTTTTTTGTGGTGATCCGTCCTTATCTACAGACATTTTTAATGCGGCAGTTTTGATGACGTCACTATTATGTGACACCATAACAAGTAAAGTCTGAAAATAAGGACGGATCACCACAAAAAAGCCGCTTCGAGCTCACAGGGGGGTCCGACTAATGTTTTGTAACAAAACATTGGTGAAATGAAGGAGTTTGTGGCAGATAATACCTTATTTAGAGGCTACACGCAGTTGCCCCATCACTTCCATTATATTGGACATACACTGATATCGAGTGGATCTAAATATCTCCCGAAGGAATTTAAGTTGTACCAAAACTGTCTGGGTGAGTAAATGAACATATTTCATGCTAGAAAATAGGTCCAGATTAAAAAAACTGAACTTCCCCTTTAACTGTTGAAAGGTAACTGTTGCATACCCTCATTTGTGTCTACATTAAAAAAAAGAGCCACGCCTTTTGGGTTTTCTTTCATGCTAGTTGTCATTAGATGGTCTACGAACACAAAGAAAAGCATTGTTGATCCAAATGCACGATGGTTTGTGAAAACAGCATCGATGACTCTAATCCATTCTGAAATCTACATTGTAAAATGTACATTAACATTTATAAAATGGTTTTTAAAAAAAAGAAAGTCTGTGTTAGCCATAGATTCATGCAGAACACAGAGAACCAGAATGGAGTCAACACTTCATTGAATTCATATGTAAATGAGGAAATCTTTATTTCAGTCACTTGAGTGACTTGTAAACACTAACAGAGAGGAAGCAGTTGATTCTCTGGGATTCCCGGAGGAGCGCTAAAGTCCCCGGTTAAAGACAGGGAGTCCCTCCTGCTTGGTCTGAAACTGCTTTCATGCTTCTGGCTCAGAAAGTTTGTTTTCTTCTTTTACTCATCCTCGCCCCATTACCCTCTTGCCAGTTATATTTTTTCTGATCCTCACCCAAACACAAATGTATCTAGGCTGAAATTCATGCAGATTGTACCTGCGTGTGCTCCACGAAGCCCCAGAAGTTTGCCTTGCATGGTGGCCTGACCTGAGTTTGTGTTTCTGAGCAATATCTGTCACCAACTGTGTCACCTCGGTTACACACTTGTGAAGGTGGTCCAACGAGCAGCATGTTGTGAAAATAAACACCTTTTGTCTGCTGAGACGCATCTGGCTGTCCATCCAGTCTCATCTGAAAGAGGCAGTATAGCAGCAATATCTCCAGCTATTATAGTCTGACTCAGGTGGTGGAATGGCCCCGGGGTTCAACAGTGAGCAGGGGGCTGTAGCTATTAAAGCAGTAAGCTGTGAATTAAATGTAGACAGACTCAGCAACACATGCCTTAACAACATTTGACCAGAGGGTTTAAGGCGGAGGACAGAAAGCGTGTATGTCCAAAGGCAGCTGGGAAGACGTACAGAATTTGTTATTGTGTTGTGCTGTTTTTGTCAGCTTTGGTCTTAGCTTCGATGTGCCTTCCGGGAGACACAGTCACAGACAGAGATGTAGAAATGTGTGAAAGAAAATGTCCATTATAGCTTATCCTCAACTGCTGTTGTTTAACAGGAAAACATTGGCAGGATATTGTTTATTTCAGCTCGATGAGTCATGTTATGTTTGTATGCCTGAAAGATATGTAGCAGAGGAAAAAGACCTTTTTACGCCACTTTATGGCTAAAGTTTACACACCTGTAGCTTATTTACTCTGTGAGAGAAAGGACTCAGTTTTCAAATTTGTTTAAATTGAAGTTATTTCTTTTGCTTTTTAATAATCTAACCCGAAAAAACATAGAAGAAACTCTTTTTTTTTGTTGTTGTTGTTGTTGTTGTTAATCATTGTTCAATATATTGAAATATAGAGCCAAATTTAGATTACCATACATAATGACAAAAGTTTAAGTTGTAGGAAATGTGTGCATGTTTTGTTGAAGCATAAATGGAACACGGCTCCATGGCGACCACATTGGGTTGGAGCGGCATGCCATTGCGGCTGTAACTAAACTCTTCCCTCTTCTTTGACACAGCAACAAATACAGCAGTGTCAGATGTTGGAGGTATTGTCTTTACTTGACTTGTGGTTCCTGTATTACATAGACAATAGGATATGATGACCTCAGCAGCAAAGTCGCAGATGATAAAGCAGTCATGAGTTTTTTCTTATGTATAGTTAACCAAGCGTTCAAAGGTGCTGGTAGGGCTCCAGAAAACGTAACTGTTGTCATCTAATTGTCTTTTTAATAATCATTATTCAGTCATATAGGATGACTGTGATATTAAGCTGTTAAACTTCCCACTAATGTGACACCAGTGTGACATATATTCCACTTACCGGCACATAAATGTTTTTAAGGTAAGGTAAATTAGTTTTTTTTTTCTTTCAATTTGTTGGAGATAATATGATATTTTGTCTTTTAGAGAAGGTTTCTTGTCACCACAGACTCACAAAAAACATATACAGTAATAGGTAAATCATAAACATAGCCTGAGGCTGTTGTTTTCCATTAGTCTGCATTTCTATGCCACAATGGAAGTTATGAAGACTTGATATTAGAAATGTGAAAGCCGAGACCGTGTAGGTTTTCTTATTTGTCGAATAATGTGTTATAGTTTCTAAACCTAACCATGGACATCAATTCCATGGCTACCTGTAAGAGGGCACAGTAGAAAAGTAGAGGTAAAACTGTGCAGGGTGAGTTGTAATTAGCACTTTGCATCATATTTTTCTTTTGTGGTCAAATGAACAGTAGTGCTCATATTTAGGTAATTTTTTTTATCTTACATTGGTTTGGATTAACTGACAGTAGACTAATGATAGCATGAGTGATACTGTCCACTGAGGATTTCATTCTACTCTTCTATTCAGTGAGATGTACTTGAGGACCAGCGTAAGCCTCTTATTCCCTTTCTTTCCTGGAAGGACCAAATATTAAAAATATATGGATAGAAACAAATAGGATTTAAAATGTCATTGTGTAATGCTGTAATGTTTCTGCTGTAGAGCTCGATGAAAATCCCACTGATTTGAATAGCCAGATGATGCTTTGTTTTAGCCCATTTGGCCAGCTCAACTAACCCACACAATCCACCCACTGCTCAAGAGGTGCTGGACAAAGTCCAGTCACATCTTAGCCTTCATTTTCATTATCTGTGCTAAGCTAGCTGCATGTAGCTAATGTGTTTTTTTAGGATGGAATCAAATATAAGGTAGATGTCTCCTTCTATAGCACAGGTTTTGTATAATAAAAAGCAAAGACTTTTCCATGAGCCAGATAATGTCAGATAACAGGAAAACGGTTTTGCCTGGATGATTAAAATCACAACACAGAATAGCAAGAGAGCTAAACCAAGTTACAAGACAGAGGGCTGTGGTGACAAACATTAAACTTCTCAGACAGTCTCATTACTGCGCTCATCTCTTTGAACAGATGTGGCAATCAGAGTGGCATTTTAAAACGGCTCAATAAAGGGTGAGCCGAGAGTTTGTCTTTGAAGGAAAATAATGTTGTCTGACTGATGCAAAGTTTATTGACATGAATATAATAAGCCACAAGTAGCTGAAGGCAGATGCTCTGGCATTTAAAGGCAAATTAAAGAGATATTGAACATACACAGTTACTTGTCTCACTTCTCTCATCACAGCACCCAGATATTTTCCAATCCAGACATATTTCAGTTTTTAGAACTCACCGAGGACATGTCCTCATTTTCAGTGAAGTTGAAAGAACAATTAAAACAGAATAAGTACAAACATAAAATTAAGGCTAAAAACAATTTAATTGACTGGGAAATAAACAGTAGGACTAATTTAGAATACGTTGTATTTAAAGGTGCCATGACAATAAATTTTACTTTTCTGTGGTTTGGATCTGTTGTGCCCTGACGAGACCATGTGGATCCAAGAACGAGTATCAAAGTCCCTGTTCGTGGGAGGTCAGCTTTATTTCTTTGTTCAAAGACGGTTGAATCAGACAGCAACATTTCATTCTACATCGTCTGCATTTTACATAATTTATATTCTCCAATTAGAGCGCACAATCAAGTGCACAGCCCCTCCCCCAGCTGATACACCAGCCATGAGCCAAGCATGTCTGACTGCATTCCTGAACATGGGTGAATTCAAGTCGGGGTTTTCAAACAAATGCATTAAAAAATAATTACTGCAGTGACACTGAAGGAGGTGACCACAACGTTGTCATTGTCTGTAAGTTTATTTATTTTATTTATATTCAAAATGCTGTCTTGTCTGATTAACATAGTTAACTGTCTGAAGTGCCCATGATGCTAACAGATGTCAATGTCAATGTCAATGTCAGGTTTATTTATATAGCACATTTTTAAAAGGCCAGTGGCCAACCAAAGTGCTTTACAGAATAAAAGACAGCAATAAATAAAGTAAATGCAACACAATAAAACAGACACAACAACACAGATGGCCTCTTTTAGTAAAGAAACTCAAGTGCCGTTTCTCTCCCCGTCGCATCGCTGATGAACATCTCACAGTGTAGAGAAACTTTGCTGCTCACTGCTGCTATCTATGCAGCTATTTGCTCTTTAGAATCCACCGAAAAGAGAAAAATGGATGTGGATTAAGTCATGGAGGTTTTTGACATTTGCAGTGTGGATGTTTTACACCGCAGAAGGAGTTGGAGGTGAGCCAATTAATACTTTTAGAAATATGTTTTTTACAGCGGTTTACTAACAGCTGACAGCTAACAAGCTATCTACTCTGCGGTTATCGGTTATCTTCGCCAACCTGCTCATATCCCATCAGCGCACACGTTCCTGCACTCTGGAGGCGTGGCTTCTATTAACAAATTAACCAAACGAGCTTTGGGCTAGCTCGAACCGTTTTTCCAGGATCTCCTATCCAGCTTTTAAATCAACCACCCAATATTTTTATTGAAGAGGGAAATCTAACATGCCCCCCCCCCCCCCCCCAGATTAGATTGTAAATGATTGTAAACTGTAGGCTACAAAATGATCTATAGATTTAAGTCAGTTGTTTTAATGTTAGCTTGAAGCAGATTGCACTTTGTTAGTAAAAAACAAAAAAGTTAAGTCAACTTCAACTGGTGGGCATCAAAGATTAAAGGGACTAAAGGCAGGAATTAAATAAAAAAAAAAAACATGCATGTTCATTTTTTTAATGCTACTGGGTGATGAAGCGCTAAATACCCCCAAAAAACGAGCCCACCCACGTCTGTCTCCATTGCCTTGAACAGGCTGTGTGCTGCAAAATGCACTGCAATTTGGTGGCCGATTTTCCCGCACTGCTGTGACGTCAAATGACGCTGCATCCGCATCCCGGACAGTTTTGACACAGGAAGAAGACGGTCGTGGTAAATTCAAACACTGTAAGCGATAGTTGTGGATTCTTCCACCGTCAGCAAACAATCCAGATCAACTGAAAGACTAAAACGTGTAACTACGAAGAAAAAGGTTTGTAAACAACATTATAATTTCAGTTTGTGCACGCTCCCGTGACCGCTTGGCTGGTGGCTGCAGTTACCTGAAGCGCCAGTCGCGAGTTTCATTTCTTAATCTTGCCTCTGGCCCCTTTAACTGATGATGTTGATCATGTTGATACCAAAGTCAGTATCTGTCAATACTAATGCAATTATGTCTATACTTCCATATAAGTTTTGAAAACAATCTGATCTTCATTAATAAGGAGGATGAAGTGGTTTTTGGTGGATTTGAGTGACGGCTGTGACAAGGCCCTCACATTCCCAAAATCAGCTTCTCCCAGCAAGATGATGCCAAAATCTGATTTTTAAAATGTCACCAGTGATAACTTTATGGACACTTGATTACAAATTTCTAAGTGTAAGGCTAAAATCACAAATGTCATTAATAAGGAGGATCTGGGGGTTTCGGTGGTTTCAGTTTACCTTTGTGACAAGGTACCTATGTACGCCCAAAATCAGCTTCTCTTGCAGTTATTAGGTCGGGGGGGGGGGAATCACTTTTTCACACAGGGCCATGTGGGTTTAAATTTTTTTTTTCCCCCCTTTCTAATAAAAATCTTCATTTAAAAACTGCATTTTCTGTTTACTGGTGTTATCTTTGTCTCACATTTAAATTAGTTTGATCTGAAACATTTAAGTGTGACTAACATGCAAAAAAGTAAGAAATCAGGAAGGGGGCAAACACTTTTTCACACAATTGTATCTGTATCAACGATACAGCCCTTTATTTACTTGATATAGCTTTGATATCACATCTTGCACCCTCAGTTTAAAACTCCAGCCTCTATCTTTATCAGCAGAAAACAACTGAAACAAAGAAATATATTTTAGGCTCTTATGTTTCTTTGCTATCACTCCTGCTACTTGACTCACAGTGAGACTACCAAACATAACCTTGTAGAACCCTCCCAACTCAGGAAGTGAGAACAAATGCCCAAATTAAAGCAAGATGGCCATATGGAGACCTCACCTGAACTAACTATAGAAAGACCTCTAAATTAGAGTTCACCTTTGTAGATACCGGCCACAAATCATATAATGATTTGACAGATTACAGCTGCATTGTTTCAAGTTTACTTTTGTTTTTAGGCAAGCCTAATTTTTTTTTTTAAATTTGTGCTGTGCACCATCTTAATTTATTCTCAACCAGAAGCACATACACTGATATTTATAAATGTTATCAAATCTCACGAGTCCTGTCTACCCCTTACCATGACGCTAAAATTATCCAAATGGGATGAAAAAAAATATATATACAGTGCAGTCAAAGTTGGGGCACATTTTCCTATGAAACAAATGGGGAAGTGTGTCCAAATGTTTTGTACTTATTTACAGATGAATATGCAGTTTTTTGAAAAATAGGCACATGGCTTAGAGAGCTAAACATTAAAAAAGAAGCAAAACAACAAAAGAAACGGCATTTATCATACAAAAAAAAAAAAACTAAATTAACAAACTAAACTAGCTAAAAAATGTATTGTTTGATAATAAAGTACAAACTTTCTTTATTTTATTTAAGCTATTTATAGTTTGAATCAATGACAAAATTCATTAGTAATTCTGCTGTATAATATCCTGCTACAGTTAAAAATACATTCTAAGAATTAAAAATGAGATGCAGCTAATATCAACCCAAAAAAGAGGCCATAACACAAGGGAATCTCACTTTCTTCTGGTTTTGGAAAGAAGTAAGAGAATGGAAAAGCAAAGAATTAATGGTCATGAAAGCAGTGTGAACTTTTAATTGTCTCAGTTTTTCATTGTGAACAGCTTGTGTCCAGTGCACCCACAGGGCATCTCATAAACTGACATGATGACAGATTTAATTTAGTAGCCCTAATGCGTGCGAAAGTCTTTCTCAGCAGCAGCTCACTTCTGTTTCCCCATGATTTAATCAATGTAAACACTGTGTATCAGCGGCTCTACTCTGTGCTCTACTTTAAGATTGGAGGCTGTAGATTTATCGCATATCTGTCCTGCTTCCCTCAGAAAGTTGTATGGAGTTTAATTAAAGTAACTTTAAGAAAAGGTTTCATATTATAAAGCACCTGTAGATGCCAGATACCTCCCATTAATCTTTGCACTCCCTGCAGAGTGAAACTACATCTCAGCATTGCAGGTGTTAACTCAAATTATTTATTTAGTTAATTAGCTTTATTCCTGAAACCACAGGTCCTCCAAAAGACTTCCTCACCAGAAGCTGCTTCTCATATGTCACATCTATGGTTCAGCTTTCACAAAAATGCCACCACTTTCTTTTGTGCTTCCCAGTGTTGTTTTCGTTACGGTGCGATGCGAAATATTTCGTTGCGCCCCTTTTTATGCGATGCGACACGTGCGAGCTAAACATGTCTCTCTGATGACTAAAACATGACGGGACGTGTGTAAATTTTCATTGACGAGACGAGACTGGACGAAAATGTGAATCTCTGGTCTGTCAGACGTTCATAATGCAGGAAATGTCTGCCTATTCTGCATTAATCTGTCTGTCAAAAGTTAAAAAGTAGTTGTATCCTTACTCGCATCCGCCCGAACCGAGACCCGCGAACCGCGGCTCTTCCTGTCAAACCTGACCCGCATGTCGCACATTAATATCTTAAATTCACAGCAGTCTCTGTCATTTTGCCACGTAGGGGCTTTATCTATGTGATTCAGACATTCCATCATAAAAGATCATCATTCCTGGTTGTAACAGTGTTCGCTGTTCCCATTACCAGCAGCGCCTCTGTCTCTGCCTGATCTGGAAACAACGTTAGATGTTTAAAACGCGTCTTGTCCAACGAAAAAGAAACATATTCTCACCGCCACCCGCCCGAACTACATAAATATCCGCCCACACCTTAACCATGATATTAATCTTTGTCATTTCTATCTGCTAAACAGCGTTTTTGCGTGTTACCGTCGGGTATCTGAACTGCTGAGGGACTCCGGTGAACACCTGCGGTCAGACGCGCAGCTGCTTGGCTGCGCTGTTCAAACGGTGGGAAGTTCGTCTCCTTTCAGAGAGCCGGTCTTTTTGATTCGGTTCCCAAAGAGTCGGCTCTTTAGAGTCGGTTCCTAAGGAATCGGCTCTTTTGAGTCGGTTCCTAAAGAGCCGGCTGTTTCGACTCCCAAATGGTTAGTAATTTAAGATATTTGCAGCCTATTTTTCCTTAATTTTGCAATAAATTGATGGTTTGAGTGTAAAAACGTTTTTGCATTAGTATTTTTATGAGAAGCTTTAAAATTTTTCTATCTTAAACTTTATTATTTGAAGGGACAGTACATATTAATGAACATTGAAATGTTGAATTGTCATTAGTAGTAATTAGCATCAGCAGTCCTTGGCAGGTAAAGAAAAGATACACAATATAATAAAACAACAAAATTAAACTTTAGGTGCCACATGATTATAATACAAGACAATGCAATGCACTCCTCACCATTCTGCTGTCTTCACTTGCAATGGAAGATGGTCTTTCTTTCTGTTTTCATATACAAACTATAGCTCAAGAACGGCAGCATGGTCTCCTTAGTGGCCAGTTATTCTTTTTTTTTAAATATAACCTACCTGACAAAAACTAGACTAAAACGTTTTTAATTTCGTTGACTAAAACTAGACTAAAACCTTTTTGATTTTTCGTCGACTAAAACTAGACTAAAACTATCAGATACAGAAATGACTAAAATATGACTAAAACTAATAAGCATTTTCGTCAGAAAGACTAAGACTAAGACTAAAACTCAGATAGCTGCCAAAAACAACACTGGTGCTTCCTCGTTTTAACAAATGTGTTGAGGCTCATCTGACAAGAATCTCGTATAAAATGGAAAAAGCTAAAAAGAAAAACAGCAGTCAGTTTTCAGTGGTTTGTCATGGAAACACTCTTAGTGAGGTTTTATAGTAACAGAAAGCATTTTTGATTTTCTGACAGTATCCTCTGTTAGATTCAGTCAAAGCGGGGGATCAAAATATCGAAAGATTCTTGATCCCTGATTCTGACGATTTATAGAGGAGTCAATAATCAACATTAGCTGATGACTTCCTGACATACAGTTCTCCTCAAAATTATTCATACCCACCAACTGAAGAAGGAAAAAATCAGCAGTCAGTGAAATAAGTTACAATTGACACTGACTTTGAATTTTGGTCCAACCGAAATATTGAAAGAGTAGAGATCCGCACACCAGGGAATGCTCCCCGGAGCTCCTGAGGAGCATTCCCTGGTGTGCGGATCTCTACTCTTTCAGTTTTTTCTCTACTCGCATCCAGCACCCAGTTCACATTGTTTTGGAATGTGTGCAACACTATTGTCTTTGACTCAACCGAAATATCAAAAACAAACTCACAAAAAAGTGAAACAAGTAGACGAGCACCGAGGGACTCCGAAGCTAAAATTTTGTTGAACACTTTGAGGCAATCAATGCAATCAGGTTTTTTCTGTAACGTTCAAAAAGACTTCTACACCTGTTTACAGATATTGTCGTCCACTGTTCATGGGAAAGGTGTTATAATGTGTCTGGGACATTTTTGTTTGATTTTTGTTTTTATTATTATTATTAGTTTCTTTAGTTTATCTGAATTACTATTGTAGATTTTGCCTTTTTTTTTAATTGGAGGGTATGATTAATTTTGAGGACAACTGTATTTAGGCTGCATAGCACTTCTATTAAAAGGTAGAGTCTGAATTTACTCCACGGAAAAAACATTAGATTTGTGCAAGTGAAATCTGTCTCAAAACCCACCTTTGGGCCTCTACTTGTGTGCAGTGGTGCGTATGAATGCAGCTTCCTCTCCCCCTGCCTGTAATTCACTCTTTCACTTTGTAATGGTCTGGTTGGGATGTTTCTGGGTGGAGAATTCTGTTTATCGCCAGCCAATGACAGAGCTGAGAGCATGACGCTGTGTGGGAATAAGCTCATGATTGGAGCAGACGCCAGTCACTCGAACTCTCAAAGGGAAAAAAAAAGAAAGACAAATGGTGGATGCACCGAAGAAAAAGTAAGAGCTTTAGAAAATGCACGTTGGAAAACCAGGGTTAATATTGACTTTTACCTGCTTCTGAATAACGAGGCAGCCATTAGCCTGACAGGGAGGGGCGCTCACTTTGAATACTGTTGTTTGCAAACAGAAACGGTGGGGGGACTTCGGACTCTACCTTTTAAAACAGGTGGAAAACTGCTCAGGTTCCCTTTTTTAGCTTCTAATTTTGCAGTTTCTCAACAGCCATCACAGGTTTTCACTGAAGGTAACGTGGTTTTCTTCTAGGATGAGGTAGCCATTTATTTTTTTCTAATGTGCTCCATCTGTCAGCTTTCTTTTGAGACCAAGATTAGATACAAGCCTTACTGTTGTGAAGATATACTTAGTTTATTTTTTGTGTCATTTCAGACAGTAGGTTGAAAAATAAGAAGAGGTTAAAGCATAAAACTGCCAGAAAACAGCAACGATGTCACCGGAATATCACACATTCATGTGTAAGTGCTGTCTTTTAACAAATACTACTGTATAAGAACGCTCTGTTCAGGCTTCCAGATCAGACTTTTAAAGCATTGAATGTAGCTGGAACAGATGAGCTTTTGGACCAATTCAGTTCAGACTTTAGACCTCTAATCTTCAACAGCAGAGGATGTGAGTTGAATCATTTACCTTTTTCGCCTCTTAGTTCAGACATTACCTATAAAGACTGCAGCAAATAGTGTCCTCTCCTCCCTGTAACCTTCATTGCAGTCTGCACAAGATGACACAGTACAACATAGATTTCACTATAACTGTTTGAAAAGCTCTCCTGATTGTGCTCTCTGGAATTGACTGGAAAAATAAAAAATATAACAAACAATCTCTCACCTGGACCATAAAATAAGCCCTCTTTTTGAAGTGCAGGTTTCTGCAGTAACTTGGAACAAAGCAGAGACAACTGTCCACACTTATGTATTCAGGGAAGAAACTTGATTAATGCAAGCGTTGTGAATAATTAGCTGTAATTACCGATCGACTCGCAGCTTCCTCAGTTTTCTCAGTGTTGACGATGAGGTGATGAGGTTGACACCATTACCGTTATTTACTCTTAAAAGTTTATCTTTGATACTTGTGAAGGGATTGTTTAACATGAACTACTGTGTAGTACGGCTTTGTTTTCTAGTAAACACTGTCATGGGTTGGAAGGGTGGAAGGAAGGGAGGACCCAAATGCAGGACTCACAGGCAGGTGCAGGAACAAGAAAAAGGTTTTATTTAAAAAAAAAACTAAACAAAAACGCTAGGGAAACTAGAGCTTTAGGAAAATGACAGCTGGGCTTGAGGGAAACAACAAAAACTAGACACTGGGAGAGAAACTACAATGATCTGGTAAAGCAGGGGTGGGCACTCCAGGTCCTCGAGGGCCAGCGTCCTGCAGGTTTTATGAGTTTTCCATGTGGTAACACACCTTGTGACTTGTTCAGAGCTAGGTGTCAAGCGCTGCACAATTATCTGGTGATTGGAGTCAGGTATGCAGCAGGAGGGAAATTCCTAATACCTGCAAGATGCCGGCCCTCGAGGACTTGGAGTGCCCACCACTGTGGTAAAGGAACAACTGAGGCCCAATCCCAAACCGGCCCCTAAACGCTACCCCTACACACTACCCCTCCGTGTGCACGTTCCAGCGGAGGCTCCGCTTTATTAAGGGCCGTCCGAACCACGTAGGGCAGAGGGCAAGTGGACTGTTCAGCCCTTAATCAGCGAGTCTGCATCAGTACAGACTCGCTAGAATTTTGCAACGGGTGCAACGGCTAAATGGAGGAGGAAACAGCCGTGTTCTGCACATGAGTTTCGCATGTGTCCTGCACGTTTGTCAATACTGATAGAAAATCACAAAAAAAGTTATTTTATGGGGAAAAAGTGATGACAGCTGTGCTGCAGGTTTTCCACTAACTACTGGCGCTCATAGCAGGGAACGTTTTAGCAGGAGAAGAGGATTATAATCCTCTTATTGCCACAATAATAATAATTTCATCATTTTTTAATTGTTTAGGATCATTATTATCATTATTATTTCTTTAAAATAAAACATTGTTCTTCACAAATGAGTGTGAGTTAGTATTTCCACACAGATTTATTTGACACAGGTGTGTTTGTGTTGATACGGCGATGGCTGCTTTCCTTTTCCAGTGGAGGGAAGAGGGCGTCTCATTTTCATTTACACCCTCCACCTCCAATCAAAGCGCCCTCCACAGCTGCAAGTGCGACTTCCTTGGGAGTGACACTTGAAAGTTAAAGGTTAAATATGGAATACGGATAGAACAGCGATATCATGTATGTCTAGGTTGTAGTTGCAACGGCAAAAAAACAACTCCAGCCGTTGGGATGCCAGGCTCGCTGCAGATACGCAAGTGACCAACAGTCTGCAGCATGTCCAACAAGTAATGCAGAGGAGTTTATAACTGACAGCTAACTTTAGCCACGTTAGCAAACAAGCTAGCTTACAGATCCAGGAGGAAAGTCGCCATTTCCGTGTTTTGACTCCGTGGAAAACGTTTATGTGGGTCCATTTAGTGAAGTCTTCACTTAAATTTACTCCAGGTTTTGCTCTTCTCAGGTCACCCCTCCTCAGAAACAGATAAATATCTCCAGGGCTCTGAAGCAGCTGCTTCACTCGTCATCGCCACGGTTTTCCCCTGTACCAGCCCAACTATGACCAAAATATTGTTTCCACACACAGATCGTATTTGGCAACCCGCAATAGCGACGTGTATTGGCTTATAGACATAAATATAATGCCATTATCGAACCCGTTAAAAAAATTTTTTATAATTATTTTTAGGCTAAATATAATTTTTCTAGGAAATGTTGTACTTTCATTCTGTACACCCCCAAACGACCTGTGGAGTTTTTTTTTTTTTTTTAAATATAGCTATTAATAAAAATGTTACATATTTAACCTTTAAGGGGTTGTGTGTAGGGGTTGGTTTGGGATTGGGCCTGAAAACCGGGAGTATACAGAGGGACTAAAGAGGACGCTAGGAGCGGGTGGTGCAGATTGCAAATGCAAACCAGGTGAGCAAGCAAACAGGAAGTAAAGTGGACAGAATACACAAGGGGAAGAACTACAAAATAGGACAGGAAACAATAGAATGATACAGATGCGGGAATGAAAAAGTTCCGCCTTTTTCTGCCAGAGGTGGTGCAGTAATAGTGCATTATTACTGCACTATCACTGGCTGAACAATTAGTCCCGCGAATACATCGACATGCACGGTGAATACATCAACATGCACGGTGAATACATCAACATGCACGCCAAACTTGGCGTGTGGAAATATCCTTTTTCCTGACATTCACATGCTCTGAAATCATTTCCCCTGGGAACACAGGCATTTCTCTGTGAAATTGAATTAGCAGACAAGTCGGTGGTAAGTGGCTGGCAGTCGACAGAAAGGGGAACTTTTTCATGCTGTACATGACAAACACAACCAAAAAAAAAAATCCTTTGATCATGACAAAACACGATTGTGGAAAACTTACAAAGATTTAGCTGCTTTGCAAAGCAGTGACTGTGCAAGTGTTGTTGTGGGTTGAAAACATGCATGCATGGATTCTCAGTTTGCAATTTTTGGCTCAAAATTAGCAAAATACTCCGGTGTATCTTTAGATTTTGAATAATGCCATTTACATCTTTATCATTTTGCTACTGGTAAGGCTTTTCCAAAGCCGCAGGCAGACAAAGCTCAGCCAGATATTCCATGTAATCATCATTATCCAGATTCTAACCTCCCCTCAGGAAAGCTACTTGCTCTTTTAAATTCCTTAGAATGATTTGAGGGAGATGTACTGAGTCTTTAAAGGCACGAAAATTAATCACTTTGCCTTATTTTGGGGGAAAATAGGATTTCCTTAAAGGGGTAGTCTTCTTTTTTATTGCAATTGGTTTGTTTCAGTGCTAAAATTACTATTGAATAGTAAAGTAAGCAGACATAAGAGCGCTCTCGGTTTGGGGAATCAGAAAAGCCAAGCTGACCAATGCTCAAACCATCACTAGAAGAGTTAAGTTTCACCACCTAAAAGAACTTAAACCTTAAAAATGTTATAGCAAATTGTAATTTTTACATTGTCTGAAGCATAGGGTTGCACCTTGTCACAACCTTTAATGACCTACAACCAAAGATGATTATTTTCCGACTGAGATGCTGCCACAGGGCTAAAAGATGGAAATGAGTGATAAAATTTGAGAGATTATTGAAGGACAGATGGAAAGAAGAGGAGAGAGGTGCAACAGAGGGGATATCTGTGCCTTAGGCTCCAGCTGAAAGGATGATACTCTGATGGCGAGATAAGAGATGGAGGGAATAATAGGAGAAAGAGGTCATTGGAAACAGAGGGTGATGTGAGAGTGATAGAGGCAGAAAATGACACCACGTTGGTCGTCTCGAGAAGGACAGAGGAGCTTCTGGTTTAGATCTGGTGATGAGGAGATAGTGATTGAGTTAAACGTAGAAATGCAGGGCGGGTAGAGGAAATATGGATATCTTTTCCTGTTGGCGCCCTGTCAAAAGCAAACTCCAAGATCCCCAAAGTCTGAGAGATACCATCAACCTCACATGAACTCGCAACAAGGATGGAGGGGTGGAGACTGGTGAGGTGGAAGTGAGATGCCTCCAAGTTTCTCTGCGTCACAAACTGTTAGAGAAATGGAGGCGAAATAAATGAAGTGGCCCTCAGAGTCGAAGCTACTTGGATATGCAGAAATTGGTCCAAATAAGCAGAGACGCAGTTTTTAGAAAAGCATAAACAAGGCAAGAGGGGGAATGACACAAATAGGGACTTGCAGCATTTTAATGGTTGAGTTGCCATGATTTTTATTTTTTTATGCATGGAGTAATGCGTCCCTTTGGTTCCAGGATTAAGTATGACACACACAGCTGGGACCAGACAGTTGCTGGGAGCATGTTCCGCTTGTCTACCGGGGTTCGTCTTCGTCTGGCCTTCAGCCAGCCCTCTCAGCCCCCACATGCTGAGCTGCATGCAGCAATGTCACATCATACAAACACTTGCCCAAAGCACGGTTCACATCAGACAGGAGCTTTCCTCAAGCTATATCCATCCACCTCAACCCGCAGCCCACGATGTGTCATCCGCCATGTGCGCAGCCGCCTCATGAGGATCCCTCAGACAGACAGAATTCCGCTCCGCTGCTGTAGAGTTAAGTGCGACAGAGACTTGGACATGGCTGAGCTGAACCAGACCAGACAGCCGCTAGGATCAAGCCACTTGTAGCTGGCACTGCTTGGCTCTCTTAGGCCCACTTCATCAACTCAGCCAAGGCGAAACAATGGCCTAAAGCTAGGAGGGAGACACCACAGGGAGAGATAAAGGAAAAAGAAGAGAGAATAAGAGCAACATAGGATGATAAGTGAGCATCTCTTCCAGACTCTCTTATAGAGACATATGAAAAGGCATGATTGAAAGAGCAAGTGGAAGCCGCTCTACCTTGAGGGTTGTTGTAAAGGCTTTGTGGCGCTCCGTCATGAGCCTGAAGGAAAACCAGACAGAGTGCAGGAGAAAAAAAAAAAGGTTGAAGGAAATAAACAAGCATCAAGGGACAAACTGGTTGAAGAAGCTGAATGAATGTTTGTAATCCTGAATGCATAGACGTGGCCATCATCAGCAGCAGCAGCATGGACGAGCAGTTATTGGATCATTTCTCTAATTCAGAGTCACTAAGCGTCCTTTCAGGCTGCTTGAAAAAGAGACCTGGATCTTTTACCTTCGATGTCGACCTTAAGCAGAGGAACTTGGAAATTAGTGTCCTTCCAGTTTTATCTCTTACCTTATTTTCTCATCCAAACACATAATACCCAGCCTTCCATGAAGGCCTCATCTAATTCTTGTATTTCATGCGTTTTATCAAAAGGTGACAGCAAAGACTGTTCAAAAAAAAATGGACGTAGTATCCAGTCACGTCTGAAGAGCTGAAAGTGAAGCCAGTTGGCCGTTTCCCACCGTCGCCATCTTGCCGTGTCACGTGTCATCATTCTCAGAAAATACTAAAAACAAAAAAAACAGGGCAAAAACAGGGCCGCGGGGCAAATGATTGACAGCCAAGCTAATGCTAACTGAGCTTTTCTGAAGTGAAGAGGAACGACTGAAGATAGACAGTTTAAAGGTAGGACACGCTGTTAACCAACTAAAAACCGCCAGTGTGCAACTCTGCCACAGGCCGAGGCTTTCCTGGGAGCAAGCAGGGTGCTAACTATTAGCCTCCATGGCTAAAACCGGCAACGGTTTGCTGCCTGTCAGTCAAAAGGAAACTGCCCTAATTATGTGTCATTTCAAGATAGAATAACATCTAAACGGATGAGTTATATAAAAAAGATTTCACCCCTCCTCACAGTAAACATGAAGGTAATCTTGACCTATTGATAAACCTAAAATGATGTTTTGAACCAGGCTGTAAACATTATTTCTGCTGTGAAGTTGGTCTTTTTAATATGAGAATCTATGGGGATTTGTTCTGTTTTGGAGCCAGCCCCTAGTGGATGAAGAGAGAACTACAATTTTTGGGCAACCCAGAGGTGGCATCACTTCACCAGCGGAGTTTGCCCCTTGGGTGATAGCCGCAAGTTCAATTAGCATTTGCAACGTTACAGAACCTGCTAAACGTTAATTAGCATTAGCAAATGTTTAACCTACATGCCCAGGAGGAAAATACAGGTTCCCTGCTGGCTGCTGCCTCAAGTCCTCCCAGGTCCTGTATTTTATGTTTGTTTATGCCTATTGTCTGTCTGACCTTGTACAGGTTGTACTGAAAGTAATTGGGATTCTGGTTCAATGACAAGTAAAGCTTTTGATTCTAAAGTGGCAACCTCCACAGGGTTTTTGAGAACCTACACCCCCCTCCCATCGTGCTTCATTTGCAATGAATTTCTACACATAGTGATTGGGCTAGCTACTCGAGGGCTAATGTTGACGGCGCAAAATCCCAACGTTGGAAAGGTAATTTCATGTATTTACTTTTTAGACTCGTCGAAATTGATAAAACAATTATTTATATGCTATAAATTATTGGGGGTTGAAAATCAAACTTTTATTCTGCACCCCTTTAGACGATTTGTGGATGGTTTTTTTGTTGTTGTTTTTTTTTGTTTGTTTAATGAAGTATGTAGCTATCACCTTAAAGTATATATGTGATGTAGAGAACTTACAGTATCTTTTGCTATAATTGTAAATATAATATTTTATTTTATTTATTTATTCAACCTTTATTCAACCAGGCAAAGACATTAAAGACACGCAACGTAACTTTTAGACCTTAAAAATCTGTGTTTCTGACTCGTTTTGATGTCACACCAACATTCATTATGCGCATTTTCGAGCCGTCAGTGCCCAGAGCCGTCCCGGGGCTCAGAAACAGCACTATGTAAGATTCCCATCCGGGACGCGACCGTGACATTGCAGCCAACTATTGGTTGCAGCACCACGTCACTCACTAGCAACCGGATGTAAACCAGGGATCAACATCGCGGGTGTTTTGAATGCGCTTCATGTCGAATTCGGTAAAGAAACGCAAGGAAACATCACCGGAGGAAGAGAGGAAAAGAAACAGAGGAAGGGACAGAACAAGAGTCAAGATAAGACTGTCTTTTACTGGCTGGAGTGAGCTTACAGTACAGGTACGAACAAGATGGATGCTAGTTTAGCTGCCGATAGGGGGCGCGTCACTTAGAAAACTGCTGAAAGTTCCGTTGTGTGTCTTTAAGAACAAGATTCTTATTTACAATGCCGGCCTGGCAAGTGCCATAGGCACCTTTAGGGCAAGTGGGGGAGGGGAACACAAATAAAAAAATTAAATAATAGTAATAGTAGTATGGTAAATTGTACCATAAATATACGGACTATTATAGTTTAAAACTCTTCTTGTTAAGTTGCCAGAAATCCTTTGAAAGCAATACGAGGCACAGAGTGTATGTCAGTGTCACTTTCTCATAACTAAAAATATTCTGCCTGGATCTGTAGACTGTGGTTAAGGATGTTCATTGTTAGTTTTTTTTTATAATTATTATCATATAAATAATGAGACTTGACTGAACTCATTCTGGAGTTGCTGTAAAGAAAAGCAACCCCAGGAATGTGCAAAATAAATGTCAGTGTGTCATCAGGACAAGTCAGAAGCAGAGTTTTAGGGGGTGAAACCTGTGTAGTGTTGCTGCAGTGGAGATTTTTTTTTCACAATCCACTGGTGATGTTGCTTATATAGATGAACATCTCACATTCGATGCAGGAATTAAAGCACTGTGAGTCAGCAGGTAGAGCCTTAGGTGCTGTTATGAATAAAGTTACAGTGTGTCATAATCTGGACTGTAAGATCTACACTGAATTGTATGGATCTTGTATTTGCCCTGTATTGACTATGGGGCAGGGGTCTGGGGGTATTATAAACAAACCTACTCTGAAAAAGTTCAGCAAAGAGCTTTAAGGTTTTTCCTGGCTGTGCACAAAAATGCCCCTTATTTAGCACTGCATGGAGACATGGGGTAGGAACCAAGTGAAGTGAGACATGTCTGTGATACTTTGTTACGGTAACAGAACAGGTTGTTGGACACAGGACTGGCCATACAGCAGCGAGACACTGTCACCGTCTTCTCAACAGGCAGTGAAAGTGATCGCAATGCTGCTAATCTGATGCTCATAAGAGTGACCAAAAGGAAACGAATCAAAATATTCAAACAAGTTAATATTTGATGCATATTTAGCTTAAAAGATCTGATAAGTAATTGACACACTGACACCAAAAGTTCTTCATGATTTGATGGGAAATTTACTCCTCACTAGAGTGCTGTCTTGTGTTTTTATTTTCCTGCAATCAGCCGCACTCTCACTTAATCAGGCATGTTGATTAAGTTCCTAATTTGTAGCAGCGGAAAGGAGGAGTAGATTGTGGAGGGGGGCATATTCTACATAATATCAGTGAGTCATTGCAGAGGATTACATTGTCTTCAGAGAACATTTTCTGTTTTACATTCCTTCATTAGGCTCCTTCAGATAACCTTTCATTTTGCATTATTAGTTTTATTTAATCCCTGCCCATGTCTAAGCTGCTGTCTGCACTGTGCAACGTGATGGCGAAGGCCTGTGGAGAGACGGCTCCTCTACAAGTGGCGGACCATGTGATTAAGCGGTAATCCACAGGAGGCCGAGCTTTACAATGAGTCTGGGGCAGCTGCTGTGAGATGCATTGTTAAGCACGTCTTGCTAACTGCTCGAGAAATCACTGACAATATGCTTGAAGATTTCTTAAAATAAGCGTTACTATTTCTTTTCTATCACTTAGTCAATCAATCAAACCTCGTTTTGTTTTCATTGGAATCAAAAAGAGTGTACGTCATCATATCTATATTTATTCCGTTTTCTGTATAAATGTTTCCCCTACTTCTTTGTGGTAGAGTCCAAGATCTCCTGGTGTGGCAGGGTTTCCGGTGTCAGAGCTATTTGTACAGTAATCATGGCCACGTTCCAAAATGTCCTTGGGAAAGACGATGAGCTCTGAGGGGCTCCCAATGGTTGGCAAACATCTTGCTTAGCAGCTTCTGAGGGTTTCTTTTAAACAATTTAACTATGAAGATTAAATTGCTCCCAATCCCTTGTCAATTACAATTAAATGGAAAAGTTTCAAACTAGAAATCTCCATGGAAATTTTCATTTTGAACATATCTGAAAAGCAAACACTTGATTTTTTTAAAAATGTGTCCTAACATAATTTAAATCACACCCTGAATCCACAGATTTAAAAATCAGAGCATCCACATGCAGTGTCAGTGATGACCTTGTCTTCAAAAACTTTGACATTTCATACCTGAGGTTGTATTTGCTGAGGAGTGTCAGAACATTAAATCTAAAAATAAACTTTAAACATCAGAGGTTTTGAATCTGTGAGTCTGACAATGATTTACAAATATTCAGCTATAATGCACGTCACCTACAAGTGGTGTGGGTGCTATAAAAATGCAGAAGCAGGTTGTTTAAAGGATAACTTTCTTTTTTTTCAACCTGGACCTTATTTCTAGGAGTTTATACATGCATTTACTCACCGGTAAAATTTCTGTATCACTTTGACTCCTTCGGAAGATATTACGTTGAGTCGCCGTTCAGCGTACATCTATATAATGGGAGCGACAGGACAGCCTCTCTATAAGACATTATCTGCAGCGAAGCTCTTTTATTTCATCAATGCTTAAAGTAGAATGAGCAACTGAGTACTATTGTCCTGTGAGTTCAGAGTTTTGTGAATTGTGCGGGGGTTTTTGTTGTTGTTGTCTGGGTAGCGAGCTGCTCCTGTCAGCTGTATTACTGAAGAGCGCATCATGGATGCACGGCCCTGAAAAGTGTGTAGAACACCATGATAGCTAACAGAAAGCTACATCTGGACTCATGGGACAATAGTGTTCGTTTGTTCGTTCATTCATTCATTCATTCATTCATTCTCCTTAGAGTGTTGGTGAAAATCAAGGAGTTTTGCTGCAGATAATACCTTATATAGAGCCATTATATGGATGTACACCGAAGGGCAACTCAACGTAATATCTTCCGAAGGAGTCAAAGTGATACAGTAATTTTACTGGTGAGTAAATGCACATATAAACTCCTAGAAATACGGTCCAGTTTGAAAACAAAGAAAGTTACCGGTATCCTTTAATGGGAAAATAATATCCCCAAAACCCTGAATGGTTACCACTCTGCATTTGGAAATTGTGGCGGACGTGGCTCTGGCTTAGCTGTAGGGAGGAGGGGTGAGACAGTGGGTCAGGTGAGGCACATCGGCACAGCTGTCCTGCATCTAATCATGCCATCTTTATCTGCAGCAGGAGTTGAGGCCCTGGGGGGGGGGGATGCAGAGCGGAGCACTGACACACAGAGTGACTGTGCTGTTGTTGTGCCAAGTAAAACCCTGAAGTAGCAACACTGCTACAGAAACATGTCTGCAATTAGAAAGGTTACATTCACATGCCTGCATGGAAAAAGCCATTGCTTTTCAAGAAGAGCATTGGAGTTGTTTGCTTCTAAACACTCGGCAAAAATGGGGCGATTGCAAAAAATGCATGCAGAGTAGCAGCAAATGGGTCACAAAAATCAAAGATCTTTGTTAAGCACTGTGGTGGCAGAGCTGTGGTTCTGAGTTAGTTTTGCATCAAAGACTGGCTGGGCAGCTTGTTGTCTCTGACTCCAGAACTTATTCTGCATTGTATCACAGTGCTTGAAGATAATCTGAGTCCATCTGTACCTTAGTTGAAGTGGTAGTGGACATTTCAACGGGACAACTTTCTCACCTCCACTCAGCAAAGGAAAGGAGAAGTCAATTCTAACAAGATCTTAGTGGTTGAAGGGTAAAAAGATAAAGATATCTTGGTGATGAAAATAAGTTTACAGCAACAAAAGCAAAACTGCAGCTGAAGCCAGGGTCTGAGAATTTACTGTTGAAGTGCACTTTAACTCATAGCTAGAATTCCATCATTATTTTCTTTAAGTTTTACTTATTGTGAAGCACTTTGATAACACTTTGGTTGTAAAATGTGCTTTACAAATAAAGTGGATTGGATTGGATAAGAGTGATACTGTTGCAGGCTGCACAATTGACTGCCTCAAACAGAGGACACTGACAAACTACTGAGGTTTTACTAAAATAAGTATCTGGCTTCTAGCCTAATGTCCTCTTCAATACAGCTATTTGATTGCATGGGGATACAAACAGGATACACACAAACTAAGGCTGTACCAACTGCAAGCACAGCTTACAACCTTTCTCCATGGTGCCTCTTTGACAGGACGCTTGCATTCGGGTAATTTGCAGAGGCTAGTACAGCTACAGACCATGGCAATTACAGTATGACTTTTACAACAAAAATTCACTCAGGAAAATTGTTTAAAAAGAGAATAGAACTGAGCCCAGGATTACATAATCACACACTACACCTTCAAGATGTATTGTATTGGTAGCAGGTGTTTCCTTTGGGAAATGCAACATGGGTCAGGGACCTGGGACACTAAAGTAGGATTAAGACACCACTCGTTCTAAATGAACCAATATTGTCAAATCAGACACCATGAATGTTGATTTGAATCGACTTGTTATGATACCCAATCGTTATACCACTACTTGCGATCTGATCGCAACTTACTGATATACCACAGCAACGAAGTGGTGTGCTTCTTTTCACTGGAGCAGAAAATCCCTGTAAACATGTATGAAGACTTTGACAAGCTTTCAAGTTGTATTTTAAACTGGGAACTCAGAAAATATGACTATGGTTCGAATCGAATGCACCATTGATCCCACACAAGTGAAATAGAAACTCACTGGAGAGATTGCCGAAGATGTCTCCGAAATACAGCATAAGTTGGTTCAGGTTTGGGATCTTAGCCCATTTCTGCGTTACTGTCTTGCAACACATCTTCTCCGCATGGCATACTGTAGTGTTCTTGTGCTGGAACAACAGCAATGGTAAGAACATACAGCCATAACAAGCAGAGGAGTACAACAAACACAAATCAGCCAGATTTTTTCCTTCAGGATTTTCCATCTTTGCATGCTTCACCAATCAGCTTTCACCTGTGTCACACGAAACAGTTTTTGTAAGCAGCGCCGCCACATGCCTGGGGCAGATGTAGAACACCCAGTGCTTGTTTAGTTTGCAAAAACACTGGTGTGAATGTGAACTGGACTCGTTGAGAATTGAAACATTGTTAAAACTTTTGGGCCCAACCGAACCACTTCACCAAACTAACGTGTGAAAGAACCCGGAGGTTGCATGTCCAGCTATGAACAATGATTACAGATCTGTGGCATTAACTTCAATAATAAAGTACTTTGAGAGAACTATTGATATTATGCTCAAATCAGAAGTAACTGACAGCCTCAACCCCTTACAATGGCTCACAAGCAGGATGGTGGCACTAAGGATGCAGTTATTCCAGTGCCACGCTGTACCTGTACTATTGTGCCCAAGACTAATTTTCCCTTGCGGGACAATAAAAGTTTATTTTAGCTTATTTTTTGATCAAACAAGTCTATAAAGGAAGGTATAGTTACTTTTTTGGCAGCTGTGTGGCAGTTTTAGATGGTGCAATGTGTTACAGGCAACAGTGCACTGGTGAAAAAGGATCTGTTATTTATTGTGACCTTGTATTTTCAGGTATTTTCATCTGCTTAGTGTCTCACGGAAAATTTGTTGGGGATATTTCCGGTAACTTTATTGGTTGCAGCATTTGTAATTACAAGTATTGATCAATAAACCAAACTAAGTCCTAAGAAATAAACTCTTCCACTACAGTACTAGCCACAATGAAGATCAGAATGAAGATGGATTCTTCAGCCAAAATCAGTTCTGTACTTTTTAAAAGAAGTAAAACTGCTCTAACTACTGACAAGTCAAGTTTATTTATAGAGCACATTTAAAAACAACAAAGGCTGCATAATGTTGTGTGATGACATCAGAAAGCAGTCAAAATGAGGAAGCCATGACATGACCTGAATTTAGCTGTTGGGCTTTGATGATATGTTGCTGCTTTTAAGTGGAGCTCAATGAAAACACACAGCACTTACCAATCTCCACCCTAGAAAACTAGCTTTTCTTTCTCTCTTTTTTTTTCACTGGGGTGGGTATTTTATCATTGTTACCCCTCCACCCACCACACACTCCCATTCCCCACTGAGCAGCCTTAATTGCATTCTGCAGGGATAGATGAGTTTGGACACTACACACCAAACATTAGCTGTTCATAACTCTGCACTCGCATATTAAAAATCTGTTCAAGCTGGCTGACTGAAATGCAGGTTTCTGCAGGGTTAGACAGACATCACGTACGTTTGTTGAAAGCTGCAATTTTCCTAGACACCAACGAAACTAGCCCTATTATACAATACATTAATGGTCCAAGCCTGTCATCTTTTGTGTATAGTCTGGCATAATTGAAATTCCAGGCTTTTAAATTCCCTTTAATTGTCTCTGAAAATGTCCCTCTCATCCCTAAATCATTATGGGCTGCATCACAGACAATATGCAGATATTAAGGAATGACCCGTGTGACATTATACGCGAGTTGTGCTTCAGAAATTGAAATGCCTTGATTGTCATCGAACATATTTGAGTGCAGTGGCAGCATTTAGTTGTGCTATTCTATATTTCTCTCCTACCTTAAATCATGGGCCTTTCAGTTATTTCAAAGACGAAAAATTAGTGGTCACGCTTTTTCTTACAGCAATATAAAGCAGATGTCCCCCTTTTCTCACTTTATTCTTCCACTAGAAAGTAGTCCCACTTCTTTGTGGATGGATTATGGTCTGCAGAGTGTTGCATTTCCAACCAAACCAGCTGCTAAACAAACTTTGAAAGGCCAGCAATGGCAAGGGTTTTCATATTTACAATGAAGTGCATGGTTCTATGAATTTGTGCCAGAATAAATTGCTGTCTAGAACATATTCCCTGAAATTCATGCAACTTGACAGCATCCCGTCCTGAGAAATGGCACGTTTGTTTACTGCCGATTAGCTTATCAGATTCAGAAATCACTCATCATCTTGTCTCTGTAGATTTCCATCACTGTGGCTCATCATCTCCGCAATAAGATGAAAGCCAATCTGAGCCATCTTCTATTTTGTCTGCAGGGCTGAAGATCCGTGAAGTGATGATCAATGTGTCGCGTCAGCAGGTGGAGGACTTTCATGGCCCAGAGGATTACTGGTGTTTGTGTGTCGCCTGGAGTCACCTGGGAACCTCCAAGAGCCGCAAGGCAACTGTCCGCATTGCCTGTGAGCTTTTTTTTTTTCATGTCACTTTGATTTTAAATTTGACCTTACTGTCTGTAGAAAGGTTACTCTTCTTCAAACCTGAAGAGTAATCATTAATCTTTATGTCTGTATAGGTTAAACATGACTAGAAGGTCACACAAGTAGTAAAGTGACATTTAATGTTGCTCCTTCATGGTGTTGGGGTTATTCTTTAATGCAGGCTGTTTATTGTCTTCCCCAGACCTGAGGAAGAACTTTGAGCAGGACCCTCAAGGCACCGAGGTGCCTTTGAATGGCATGATTGTGCTGCACTGTCGTCCCCCAGAGGGAGTGCCTGTGGCTGAGGTAAAGGCTCCTCACACTTCAAACAAGTAACATTTTCTCCCGTGTCGCCTGGAGAGGAGCCGTCATCTGTCTGGTTTACTCACTGCATTGCTTCATTTTCATGAGAGAATTTTGGTTGTTTTCAGCTGCAGCATATCAAAGACACAGACTCGTTTTTCTCTTCTGTTTAGTATTTGTTTACTCACGGTTCCTTCTTGCAAGTTTGACTGATCACTAAAATACTAGGATTTTTGTGATTTACGGTATATGCATTTCCCGTTTTTGTGATGTGCTTTGGTAAATGAATGTACAGCTATGACTTATTAGATGTATATATTTCACGACTATGTAGCTGCCAGTGTGTGTATGTGTGTTTGTGAGAGCATGTGTCTGAAAAAGAGCACCTGTCATGGCCATTTTAATTTTTACTATGAATACAGAATGAGGCTCTCGCGGACAGTCTTGTTGAAAGTGGTGTGTTGTGCTGCTCTCTGATGCTGCTTGCCTTTATGTGGAGGCTCAGTAGGCAGATATGTCAATATCAAAGCCTGTGTGCCAAAGGATCTGAAGCTTTTCATTTATTTAAAGGCACAGTCTGTGATCTTTACGTAAACAAAATGCCAACCGTACCATCAAATTTCAAAAGATGAATGGTATTACTCTGAAAGTGATTGACAAGTCTCTACTTGATAAGTTATTAATGAAATGGTTTGAGTTTTGTGTTTCATATAATAAAAGAAAGACTTTGAGGTTCAAGAGCCAACATAAAAGTTAAAATCTTCAGTGTGGGTCTTGTACTGTAGATCAGGGATCTCCAACTCTGGTCCTTGTGAGCTACTGTCCTGCAGGTTTTACATGTTTTGTTACTACAAGGCACTTGCTCAAAAGAAAAGTTCTGCGCAAACTTGTTGAAGAGGAAGTATGTTTTTGTCAACCTGGACCTATTTTCTAGCATGAAATACATTTATTAACTCACCCAGACAGTTTTGGTGTAACTTGAATTCCTTCGGGAGATATTTAGATCCGCTCGAGATCAGCGTATGTCCAATATAATGGAAGTGATGCGGGCAACCGCGCGCAGCCTCTAAATAAGGCATTATCTGCCACAAACTCCTTCATTTCACCGATGTTTTGTTACAAAGCACTAGTCTGCAATTTTCTCAGTGATGAGCCCCCAACTGACGACTAAACTGACATCCATCTTGCATCCTACCGGTACTGTGAGCTCACTCCAGCCAGTACAAGACATGTAAAAGACGCATGTTTCCTTACGTGTCTTTGCTGAATGTATCATGATGTGCGTTCAAAACACCCACTGTGTTCATATCCGTTTGCTAGCACATGACTCGGTGCGCAACCAATAGTCGGCTGCAACATTACGATCGTGTCTCAGATGGAAAAATTACACAGTATGGTTTCTGAGCCTTGGGACGCTCCTTGGCAGTGACAGCTAAAAAATGCACATAATGAATGTTGTGTGCCATCAAAATAAGTCAGGAACACATATTTGTAAAAGTTACGTAGTGATCTGATCTGTATTGATATATCAATACAGATCAATGTATCGATCTTAAATTAATCTAAAATACCCAAATTGGCCAAAAATTGAAATCAAATCCACTTTTGTTTGAAAATTCCTTTATTTTGAAGTTCCTCTGACACAAAATCTTCTGCCAGAATGGAGATTCTCTTGTATATGTTTTTAAAAAATACATGTTTATAATTGTGACATGAGTAGATATGACACTGGGAGAGTGTACTGCATGCACTTCAAAGTAGGAGCTTACAGTTATGTTAAAGGCATTATAGAAGATGTTTCTTTCAACAATTTTTGCAATATTCAATTAAATTGGGTTCACTACCCCATAAGGTTTAAATGATTAAAAGCTTTAAATATAGAATAGTATACATCGGCTGTGAAAGTAATGGGGCTTAAAAAAAAAACATTTCAGATCATTTCTGCGTTCATCACGTGTTTTATCTGTCTATTGGCCCAACAATCACTCTTACTAACATAGTAAGAGTGACTGACGGGCAATTCAACGGGTACAGTAATAGGCGAGACTGACTGATAAGAGTGATTGATTGGCGAGAGTACTGCATGCCAGAAGCAGCACACTCTCATTTGATGTTTACAGTAGCTAACAATCATTCTGCTAGTTAGCAATGTTCAGACAATAAAATCTGTTTTACTTGCGTTTGTGACATGATGGAAGAATCTGTACCTGCTGTGTGGTAGACTCCTGTGTTGGGATGTGGCTGTGAATCGAGCAGGCTGGTGTTATGCATGCACGTTATTCAAAAACTCGCTAATAGCCTTTGTTTTCTGAATTGCTTTTATACCGCCTTAAAAAAATAAAATAACCTTTTATTACGTTTGTAATATTGTTTCATATTGATAAGTGGATCCTAAATCAAATAAAAATCATATTGTGACTAAATCTGAGATCTCAACAAACATTAAAGCCCTACAGTGTACTGATATCTTGTATCGTGATCAAACCAGTGATTTGTACCCCTAATATATATTCATGTCTTTCACACATGGCCATAGTTTTGACTGGATATCTGTGTAATCAAATTCCTTTGTGCACATAGCGACAGATAATATCACTCTGCTGCAGGACTAAAAAAAATGGAACCTTGCTCAAAGGGATTGCTTCAAATTTCCTGATTCTCTGAGGGTATTACTGTATATTTATATTTAGCTGATTAAAGCAGAGGTGAACCATCAGGCTGCAAACCCTGTTTATTTTATTTAACTCAAATATTTTCTCACTTAAGTAATTGACTGGCTTTAAAATATTGAGCAATATGAAAAAAATGTCAAATTACCTAAAGCTCAAAGTAACCCAGTATAACGCTTATAAAGTGCTTTTCTTTTTTCATAAAGAGGGCAATTTTCAAAATAGCTTTTTAATCAATCCCCGAATATCCCATGGAACTTAAATGTATTAATGCAACAATATTGTCCTCCAAAAATATAGAAGTAACATAGGTCACATTGTACATAACCAACTTAGAGCTTGCTTAAAGTAATAATTGGATGCCATGAAGAAATTTGTCATTGTGTTCCCTTTTTGAAAGTCTCCATTTAAACAAATCATTACAGAGTTTTTATATCAGCATGGCTCTGCACCTCTAATCTTTTCCTATTTAAGTTCCCAATTTAATGAATAATTTTGTTCTTTAACCACCCACTGATACGGTTTCAATAGTTTGCTCAAACAAACCAGCCCCCATAAACTTCAAGGTAGAGTTACCCAATTAATTTTCTGTTTCCATCTCAGTTAGGACTTCTTAACAGGGGGGAAAGGTCAAATATGTAAGTGTTTTCTCTAGAAAGTGACAGAGGAATAAGTAAGTTAAATATTTAATTAATAGTAGATGCAAGCAGAAGTCTCATCCTTGTTCCTAAAAACCAACACTTATTAGCTCGTAGTGAACACAAAGGAGTCTATAGCTGACCATATTATAGCTGTTTCATGTTTTAAATTGATTTTATTATCTGCTTTTCTTGTTTAAATTTGTTTTGGGCAGCCATTTTTGCTTGTAATGCGCTATGTAAATAAAGATTAACAGCATTTCCTATCATTGTTGCACCATAGCATTAAATATTCCCACTTCATGGGGCAAGACTATCACTTTATTGAGAGGTTCAACTTTATTAATGTTCAGTGTTTGCATCTTAATAATTTTCTTTATAAAAACTATTTTGATGACACTTAAATTTTAAAAAACTGCTCAAAAACAAGCAGGAAGTGAAGATGACTGCAGGACAGGGATACAGATTGGCTTTGACAGAGTCATAACGATGTCTGTTTGAGTTTACGTGTAATAACTGATGCTCTCAAAAAGTGGTGCATGTCATGAAGAGAGCTGCACCTACACAGCATTTATCTTTAATTCAAGCTGAAAACCAGCAGTCTAAACATTTCTATTTGTTCATTTTGAATTGTCTTAACAAAAATGAGGCCTTTAAAAACAGAAGGGGGAGGGGACTGATACCTAAAAGTGTCATCATACATGTGTAAAACTGTGTGTGTGCTTTTCCTATATGTGTGTGATGAATCATTCAACTCACACAAATGGAGCATCAGTGTACTGCCAGCTTCCCCAGTGCATTGCGGTCATCAAATAGGCAACTCCTCATGCATTCATTAATGTGGCTCTGGCTAACAAAGAGAATGGTAATAGTAAATAATGCAGTGACAAATCTAGCTCCCTCCAGAATGATTTAAACCTAGAAAAGAAATCTTAGTGTGCAGAAGTGGAGCTGTACTTTTCTCCTTTTTATGACTTATGGCTTTGCTGAGAGGCTAAAACCTTTTCTGTAACTGGCGCTGTGAAATTTTGCTCCGAGAGAAGCTGTGGCTCAGCTACACTTTGAATTTCAAGGAATTGGGGTCATGATGCAATGTGATCTGTTAAACTCTGCTCGTATTCTTATTTTGGTCGTGTCATTTATTTGAATCTTCCCTGCTTCCTCAGCTTGCAACGCATCCTGATTGAGCTTAATACTCATGATGCTGAGGAAATGCTAACACTTGACTTTTGGTCAGTTGACAAGATGCAAATGAGCTCTGAGTTTATATTCTGTTTTAACACAAGAACACAGACGACTTTGCAGCTTGAAATCCCCTTACGTCGCTGCTGTTTCCATGTTCTCAGAGGAAACGCCAACAGTGAGAGAGGAAAGAACTTTATCCGCATCTTGCTGCAACTAAGCCATGCGGGAGTTTAGTGGGCTTCTGTGTAAGATGTTAATGAAAAAGCAGAGAATGCCATATTATCTGTCCCAGCAGTGATGGAGGCAATAATCTGCGAACACTCTGTCAGACCACGGAGAATTGATCATAGTACAACAGCTTAACTCTGGTTTAGTTTTTATTAGTGACAAGAGTTTCCACTGGATCCTCTTTTTTTAGACGGAACAGTTTTTTATACACATCATCATCTTTTACCATGATGATAAAGTTTATTGGCTTTGATAGTCTGTCATTCTCCTGCAGGCTCATAGACAAATGCACAGTTCTTAGCTGTAGCTGAGAGCAATAAAACTCAGTGAAGTGGGGCTATTGTCTCATTACTGAGTTACCACTGGCTTCAGGTTCTGGTTGGAGTTTGTCTCCAAGCGTGCAGTGGATCTCCCAGGGAGCAGGATGAGGAATAATGTTGCCAGCTGCAATGCAAGGAAGTGGAGTTGGAGTCCATCTGTGAGTCTGGATCACAGTCACAGAGGATAAGGACTCAGATGAAAGACATCCAGAGCAGTATCAGCTCGCCAAAGCTAGCTGGTTACCAGCTAATGCTAACTAAGGGCTCAGATTTTAGACTGAAACTCATCTAGAAGCTTCAAAGAGTAGTATTATCCTCATTTACTGATTTTAATTTGTTTTGGGATGGGTGTTTTGGATAAAGTAAAGTTGTTTCATTGTAGTGCAGCACTTTTTCAGTTAACCCCCTCTGCTCTGTGCTTATTGCATACCCAGAATAAAATATGTATCTGGAGCCAAAAGGTATATTTGAATTCTTCTGGACTAATAGTAAAGGAATGTTTGTTAAGATGTGAAATTATGGGAAAGAATAAATGAAGATGGCACATAGCACAAATAAAAGTTTCAGGCTTGCCTGAAACCTCCATTGGGGGAATGGGTAGCCTAGTGGTAGCGCCGTGTCGCAGAGAATATTAATCTATTTTACCAACAAACTCTCATGTGATTTCATTGTTCTCTTATGAAATCTCACGAAATTTCTCAAAAAACCTTCGAGATTTCGTAAGAGAACAACAAAATCTTGCAAGATTTCATTAGTAAAATAGATTGATACCATTTTTATAAATATAGATATATCGGCATATGAACATATCGCGATATTTCAGTGTATTGATATTTTTCCCACACCTACTGTAAATCTAATTAATATTATTTATTTACAAATAACAAAGTGTACATTTATTATGACATTAATAAAAACAGAAATGACTGGATCGGAACGCTGGATCGGCCACTTTCATCCGATATCTGACCCAGCTAATTATTAAGTATTGGAGCCGATATCCAATCCGGGTATCGGATCGGTGCATCTCTAGTAAAAAGTTAAAAAGGTGACTGCTTTAGTATTGGCAAGGAGAGAATAACACACATCTGTGCATTTTGCTGTTTCCATTTTGAGATACAGCTAAAGCAAGACATTTGTGAGATTACAAACAAACTGAACTTTAAAAAAAGGCTTTGCAAGGCTTAATAATTAGTGGTGGCGTAAATAGAAGTCATCAGTAACGTCAGTAAAAATTGTGTCTCAGCCATTAGCTCCACATTAACCGCCCAAGTATTCCATACAGAGTGTAATTAATCATCAAGCCTTCCTTCCCCAGTCAGTTAAAGTACTTAAAATGTAATTATTCAGTGATAAACATAACATTTCCAGAGACAGTGTAGAGATACACCAAAGACACGTCGAGGGTTTAGACACCCCCGCCTCCAGAATATGTTGCTGTCAGATTTGGAGGCCTCATTTGTTTAATGTGATTTCATAAAAGTCATTGTTGCATTGAGGAGAGGCCATACATGACTGAGGGGAGGGTGCAGGCATGCAAGGGGGAGGGGGCATGTTTATAAAACTCAACATTAATTGAATCAGATGAAAAAAAAAAAAACTTAGTGCAATGCTTTGTAATTGTCTTGTGCTGCTTTCACTCCTCATTTAAATGATTGCAAATGTAGGTCATTACATCTCCTTTTAGAATAACGGGGTGTTTAGGCCTGATGCAAGGGAATGCAGAAATGGCAATCGTGCTAAGTTTTAAGATACCTTTCTGCAGCGCCCCCAGGCACATCAGCTCTCCTAACATTTCTAAACAGATTGAAGGCGTTAGAAAAATGTAACTTTTCTGCTTGGGTCAGGGGCGCCCTTTAACTTCATCTATTTCCTCCTCTGGCTGAAAATGAACTGAGACTAAAGTTACTTGGAAAAGTTTATGAAGGACAGTGGAGATCAGGTTTCAGCTTAATTCAGCAGCGGTGTAATGGTCAACGCGGTGACCTTGAAAGCAGCCCAGCGCTGCCCGTAAGGCCTGGCTCGCTGGGTAAGGTGTGGTGTTGTTCAACACTTGCCGCTGCTATCTAAGTGGAACAAATTTGCCAATTAAGCAAATCCGTTTCCATTCCTCCCCAGGCTCTGGCTTATCAGGCTCATTTGAGTCTGTCCCGTCCCTGCCTTCTCATCAGCATGTGCATCTCTCTATCGCTCCCCATACCCCTAAAGGGGAGACTCCAGGTCCAACACAGCATGCATATTACACTCCAGGATTATATGTGCCCCGAAGCAAATACTGAAAGACTAAAAGAAAGAGCAGGAAAAGAAAGATAAATCAAAGCAACAACGTGAGACGGGAAAGATAAGAGCCTAAAAGAATTAAAATTCTCCAGCAAAGAATATTCAATTACAGTATATTAGTGATTACAGAGAGAGTTGAGGGGAAATCATCTGGTCAGTTGCACTGAGGAGGACAACAACTGATGCTTCCTCTCTTTACTCACCCTTTTTTCTGAACTCACTGAGCTCAAATGTTCTTCAGAGGAAGAAAGCAATCAAACATTTTAATTTACTGCCTGAGTAAGCTTCTTTTAGCCTTACAGTTCTATGACCTAATGTCCATATTTCTCCTCTCTGTCCTTAATTTGACTTTAAAATGATATTTTATGAGCAATTCAGCGCTATGAAACACTTCTTTGCTCTGGGTTGCAGCTATAGAGGCTTTATATTCCTGGTTATGAATATTCATGCATGTCCAGAAGAGAGGGTACATCAGCTGTGATTAAATCCTTATTGCGTATAACTATGTATGAGAGAACAACACATTTTCTGAGACACATTGCATCCTAAACAAGTCAGCAGTATTGCAAAAAGGGTGATTGATTCTTAGTGAAAGGCCAGTCGATACAGGGCTGATTGATACTTCACTCAGACGTAGCTCACTGATTATCAATACCAGCTAAATGGATTGATTAGAAATTTGTCTTAAAGTGTGTCTGAAAGACTGTCGCAGATGTAAAATATAAACAATGTTTCTCAAGTCCACTTTGCTGGCTTCCACCTTCCAGGTTTTGTAGAATAATAATTAAGGATTAGTAACGTTGGAGTTTGACTCTGAGAACCTGAAGCCAGACTGTAAAATCAGAGCAGAGGCATGGAAAATGTGCCTGGATGCCTTGTTTGTAGCAGGCAGCACAAACAGACTAGCAAATGATCAGGTCAGCGGTGGCTTACAGGGGGTGTCAGGGAATGAGGCGGGAGGAAGTGAGAACTCTGACACGGATGTCCGAAGGAATAGGCTGTAACACAGAGTTGTTAAAAAATCACATAACACCTGAGGAGAAAATAATGAGGTGGGTTTGCTACTGTAGCACCGAGCCGCACAGGTGAAGTGACACTCCGGTAAGGGGTGCAGAGCAGAACTGGATTACCCCACAGATTTAAGGACGGATATGTGTCAAAGCGAGCAGCATGCACAGATGTCATGAATGCTCCCACACCTAAAACACACAGACAGAGAAATTAGAATAAGAAACAAAATAGGTGAGATTTGATTTAATAAGATGTGAGGGGATTGATTTGAACCTTAGGACTTGGAACTGTACTACTGAACTTTGGTGCATTTTCACACTTTAGTGCCCCCTAAAAAAGGCTAATTCTGCATCCATCTTGCATCCTGTCTCGTCTCTTTGAGCTTTCTCAAGCCAGTAAAAGTCAGTCTGATGAGTCTTGGGCCTTGATTTACTCAGATCTCAAAGAAAGAGCGCTAATTTATTTCCGGTGCAAATAGCTTTGCACTGTCTTCATTGTTTTGGGGTGATCTATTAAGATTGCTCCCACAATTGGTAGCTTTTTTTTTTTTTTTTTTTTTATTTCTAACTGACAAAATATGTTACACATGATCTCCTTGTTCCATTATGAAATCTCATGAGATCTTGTTCCATTAGCACCAGTCCAGCACAGAAAAGTCCCTGTTATCTGGAAGAACTTCATTCCATTCCATTCAGAGTCATGGAATAAAATACAGACTGACTTAATTTGAAGCTGCTTATAATATGTCTGGTTTAAAGTTGTTAAGTTACCAAGTTGCCAGAAACATAATAATTAGCCTCATGTTGGCTAATACCTGCTAGTATCTGATATCTGGCTGCCAGATGTCCAAAATGAACTCCTCTGGCTGTGCTAAGTCTATTTTGGGATCTTTGCTCACGGAGCAGAGTATAGTTGTATCTCTCAGAATATGAGATACAACCTCACAGTTGTCTGCATATATAAATATTGGATATCGGATCTCGGAAATTAAGAGATGGACAATATCAGATATTGGTAAAAAGACAATATCGTCATCCCTAAAAATAATAATAATAATAATTATTATATAAAAACAATACAACAGTTGCTATTGGAACAGATGAAACCTTGAAGATAGTTTGATATCTATTTACCGTGCATGTGGCACAGAACCAGCAGCTCCAGCGCAACAGCCCGGTCCAGAGAGGAGCAGGACTGAGCAGATCCAAGTTAAGAAATGTGAGATTGGCAAAAAGGAAAAGCTTTAGCTACCGTTAAACTGCTGTGGCTGCAGATCTTCTGACTGGTTTGTCAAGAATAAGCCTGCGTTAAATAGTAGGGCTGGGAAAAAAATATGGATACACTGAAATATCACAATATTTTTATTTTATTTTATTTTATTTTTTTATAGATATTTAAAAGTGGGATATTGATCTATTTTACCAATGAAATCTCAGGAGATTTCGTAAGACAACGGTGAAATCTCGCAAGGTTTCACAAAAACCCGCAAGATTTTGTGACTGAATGACGAAATCTTGCAAGATTTACTTAGTAAAAAAGATTGATACCACATTTTTAAATATTGATATATCAGCATATAAAAATAAAGCGATATTTCAGTGTATCGATATTTTTCCCAGCCCTATTAAATAGTGATGCTTACTGTGTGGATTGGTATTTAAATAATGAAAACCTGATGTGTTGCCCTCACACCTCATCAGAAATGATTTTGACCCAATGCTGCATGTTTGTAGTGCTGCAGGCAGCACTCTTCCAACTATTTGTGCATAAAGCTGCTAGGCAGTACCTTCTTTTCAGATGTGCAATAAATGCAAAAAATAGAGCACAGTTGATGAATCACATTGTGTGTGCAAAGCTGATTGTTTGTACAGTATAGTCTCCTCCCAGTATTTTGCACGATCTGGCAGAAACACCCAGATTGCATATTTATCAACCCAAAAACATGGGTGCTATTTTTCCTGTTTAATAGGCGCAATCTCCATTGTGTTCCGTTAGTAAATCAGCTGCGGTCGATTTGCGTGTGCAATCATGTTGGTACTCATTTTAGTACACGCTAACCTTTTGCTGTAAAGCAACATGTAGCAGTCTAAGAAGGCCAGGAGGGAAAAATAGCCATGAGGTGTAAATTGCTCCAAGAATGTGCACAGTGCCAATAAAATGAGTCGCAAGCACAGAGTTACAGAAACTTAAAGACTGCAGAGGAAATCTAGATAATAAAGATGAAGGAACTTTTTAGTACCCAGTACTTTTGGTTGAGACAAGTTTTTCATGTTGCACAAATGAATCAAATTCTAATCTGTGAAAAGCAGGTCTGAAACATGGCTAGCCCGCCCCTCACCACGGAAAAAAAATTGGGAAGGGTATGGAATCTGGGAGATGAAGCTGTAGAGGAGAAAGAGGGGGTAGAAGAGATAAGAAAAGAAAAATAAAAAAAAAAAAAAAAAAAAAAAAAAGAAAAGATAGAGAAAACGGGGGGAAAACAGGGATAAGGAGAGTGCCCGATTAAAAATGGGGGGTGGAAAAAGAGAAAAAAGAAAAAAAAAAGGGAGGAGGGGGGGGGGGAGAGGGGAAAGGGGTAATAATAAAAAAGAAAAAACGGAAATAAAAAAAGAAAAAAAAAAGTGGAAAGAAATAAAAAAAAAAAGAAAGAAAAATATAATAAGAGAAAAAAAAATAAAAAGATGAGAATCCTAAATAGAAAAGAAATATATAATACCAGATAAGTTGGGTGGATGAAAAGAGAAGAATGGAAAAAAAAAAAAAAAAAAGGAACCAGGAATAAAAATAAAAAAAGGAGATGAATTAAAAAAAAAAAGAAAAACAAAAAAAAAAAAAAAAAAAAAAAAAAGAAAACAAAAAAATAGAAGAGGAGAGGGGAGTGAGGGAGGGGTGGGGGGATGGGGTAAGGGGGGGGGGGGATAAAATATAAAGGGTGCATAAATAATTATGGTGATGGATAATATAAAAAGGGGAAAGATTAAGATAATTAGAAAGATCAGTACTCTATAAAAGAGAATAACAGGAGAATCATCTAAATAAATCCCCAATAAACAAAAAAAAAAAAAAGCCCCCCCCCCCCCAAGGTATGAACCGTCCCCCCCCAAAGAATAGTAAGGAGAAGAAAGATAGGAATATATATAAAGATATGAAGGAATTAAAAAAAAAAAAGGAGAAAAAAAATAAGGGAAAGAGAATGACAAAACTGTAAATAATAAGTAATTATTTAAGTATGGTAAAATAAGACAAAAAGTAAAATAAAATAAACATAATAGATTGAAAAAAAATAAAAAAAAGGGTAAAAGAAAAAATAAGGTCAGTGAATCGGAAAATCGAAATAAAGGTAGGGGAATAGCGAAAAAAAGGGAAAAAATCATAATATTAATGAATGCACCTTAAGGACCGTTTACAGTACTAGCAAAGTTCTTATGCTGTTCTTGTATCACTTTAGCAGCTTACAAGATGGAATATTTTCATTAGCTGTGAGTTTGTACTCTCTCTGATGTTGTGTAGGTGCTGAAGTCTGAGTTTAAAATGAGATAACAGTAAAGGAAGGTGGACACTTAAAACAAGAGTCTTTGTAAATCGGGTGGTGTCCTGTTCTGGTCCTGCAGGTTTTAGGTGTTTCACTGACGCAAACAAACCTGGTTCAAATTAAATGTCTCTCCTCATCAGCTTGATGTCAAGTTGTTCCTTCCATCTGATTCAAAACCTGCAGGACAGTGCCCCTTAAGGACCAGCTTTGGACGCCTGATATAGATCAACCATCATGCAGCCACCTTAAATAACTGAATCTTTTTCTCCATGAAAGATGCAGCATTATAAACAAGACATGGCTAAATTAACACTGTTCTCACAGTTGCTGGACTAGTTGACCGCCATGCTTCTGTCATCCAAGGTGCTTCTTTACTGCCAAAGGTCAAATCCCATCTGGACTCCATTTTCAATAAATCTTCCCGCTTTCATAGTGACTTTCCTACGGTCTTTTCCAGGGTAATAAAAAGTAATAAAAGTTTAAACGCTCACTCAGCTTGTAAAAAGAGTTCAATCATCTCAATTACCCTAATTTCAGACATTAATTCTTGCAGCATTTCACCGCTACAGTATATTTGATAGATTTCACACCTGCACAGGATGGACAGCTTTACACCAACAATATAATTTAACACAGTAACATCTCTGGGGAAGAAAACTGTCACAAGATTTTAGTCTTCAGCTGCAATTTTCTGTGAATGACATCAGATAAAGTTTTGTATTAAATGTTCTATATCATAAAATCTGTCATTTTTTGAAGACTCTGGGATATTTGTGGAAAATATTGAACAGATTGCCCATATTTACTCTCTTTTGTGATGCAAACTGTGAAAAATACTTCATTCAGTTGTTTTATTTCTGATTATCGAAAAAAAAATTGTGCAGTAAGCAGCATTTACATGATCAACTCTCTGTTTTTACTTCTTTGTGGCAAAAATGAGATTTATCTCTAAAATGTTTTATTAAAGAAGTGAATGTATGAGTCTTTGCTTTTGGCAGTCCACTTATAATTGCTGTGTATTTCCCGAGGTTACATTTTATCCACTAAAAGCTGAAGCATTTCATTTACAAAACGTGATAGTTCAATTTTGTTACCTGTCAAGTTCAATTTGAACAGCTCTCTATAAATATGTATTTAATGTGAATACAAAAACAAAGCATTGAAGTAACCACATCCATTTTATCACTCCATTAGGTTATACGGTGTCCCCACCGTGTATTAATGCTGGAAATGCAGGAAAATAAATTTCAGCTTAATTTCTTTTCTGTTATAAATGGAAGTGTATTTCCGAGCAATTTCATGCTTTATCAAGCTAAATAAGACTTTGAATGAACTGGTATGAAGCTCAATATGGCTGTCTCCACGCTGACCTTAAACTAGTGTTTCACTATAATGTGCATAAAGTTTTTCTTATTTAATTATTTGTGAGAAGGGACTTCATCCTGGGTTCATTAATCAGGCATATTTCCTCACAGTATATCAAAGTAAACATTTATTTAGACAGAACAAATAAAAAAAGAAAGCAACGTAAGGCTGCAGTCGGTTTCTGAATCCTGCAGACAATCTGATAACCAGACAGTCAGAAAGGTGGTTTTAGTTCATTAGCTTATTCTCTAAGTACGCCGTTTTTTAGTGAGATTGAAGGATGTTTAAGGGGGAATCTTTCCCAAATGCAGTTCAAACTTGCATAATTTTTTATTTTAATTAACCTCAAGTTAACCACGAATAAAAAAAAAAAACTTTGTAGAGTTTAATAGCTTGAATGACAAACCACAAAGGAGAGTCCAAAATGATTAGTGCATGTAAATATGTTAAAAACGAGTTAAGTTTTTAGTGAAGAAAAGGTGAAAACACCCGACATCATGTAGTTTAACCACCAGAGTCATCACAAGCTAAAAGGATCAGTCGCAGCAACAACCACACTCATCTGCTGTGTGTTTTATTAGCTCCAGTTGATTTAGTGAAACAAACTTAAGATGAATTAAAGCAGAACCCCCCCCCAAAAAAAAAAAAAACAGCAGTGGATTAAGGAGATTCCAAAATCCTCATAGGATCATATAAACACAGTTTATAAAAACTACAGTAAATGTAGATTCATCATGAAACTATTCGGGTGAATTTTATCCTTTTGTAAATTGAAGCTGAAACTGAGCAGTTTCATAACTATGCAGCTTTGGAGAATGCTGCGCCTGATCAAACGCTGAACGGATGGAGAGTTAACCCTTTCATTAACAGTGTCCACTGCAGCAGATGCAGCTTTAAACATTGTTTTCTACCACTTGTTTCAGTCAGGATGGATTTTTTTTTTTTTGTCAGTTGACCGCTTTAATTTTTAAGGTACTGATTCCCATCCCAGCTGCCTCTCACTCAGTTGGGAATTGTTCCAGTGAGAGTTGGAGATCACACCCTGATGAAGCCAGCAGAACCTCATCATCTGAGCCACAGAGACCCAATCCAGAGGCCACCAAACTGGACCTCTACAACACCCCCAGCTCATCAAATTCTGTCCATAAAAGTTATGAACACAGTCGGTGAGGAGTCCAACCCTCACTGGAAACTAATCTGACTTGATGTAAATGGACGAACAGCTCTTAATAGGGGACCTGGTAACCCATTCTCCAGATGCACTTCATGAGGGCCTTCTAGACTCGTTACTCTCCAAACTCAACTCTGAAAAAAATATATACACACAATGGCATTTGCTGTGTGACAGTGTGCGACTGATCAGTGATCAGTGACAGAGTGAGCTGCATGCTGCTGAGACGCTACGCTGCACCTTATTTCACACATTGGAAGGCGGAAGAAGAAATAGTTCCTATTTATTCGTACAGTTTAGTTGGTTTCTAATGTGTTCATGTTAATGATAATGAATAACATAGGATTTAACTTGAGGATCAGTTCTAGAATATCAGTTGTTGATAGGGAAAGAGTCAGTATTTAAGTATCGGTCTGCATTCTCAGGTCCATGTTCTCAGGTAAATGCATTTGAGCTATGTTATTTGATTAATTTTATTATGTGCATAGCGGAAAAATACTGAGGTCCAGACCTCTGTGTCCTCAATGGTAGCTACGGCCATGACAACATTATTGTGATATTATTATATGTGTTAGTTCTATTAGATATAGACAAAGTGTCTGAACAGTATGCTTTTGGAACAGGCGGTCATATCTCATCCACGACACTGAAATCACTGAGGAATGGTTTTTACTGTATTGATGAAATTAAATATATTATTGGGTAAATTTCCCTTGAAAAACCACAACTGTCATAAAGCTGAAATCATCATTTTGTCCACTGAAGTGGGCATGCTGTAAGATTGACATTAAAAATAGTTTTGTACATATTTATTATGACAAGATAGAATATCACACACCCTTTGGTTCCCAAGAGTGTATAAATGAAACCAGAATAAAATTCTAAGACAACTCAAAGTGCATATTCGAGAAATATTTCAAAAAGGTATGATACAGTATATCATTATATTAACATTGCATAGAAAGTACAATTACAAATTTTATAAAGTATCTCTGTACATGTCTGCAGAAGGAAAATATTGAAGGTGAAAAAATAAGGCGTCATTCTTTAAAATAAATGCACCGGTCTCACTTTCATAAAGAACAGAGCTGACAGAAGGACCCACACAAACCTCCAGTGTTGTTATTTGGTGTTTTGAAAGCAGTGAAGCCAGCTACTGAAAAAAAAAAAGAATTGAATTAAAGCCACATGATGAAAGACTTCTCAGGCCATCAAAAGGAGAAAAAAAAATACTTGGGACAACATGACTCCTGATGTATTGATTTCTGAGCTCTTTTTTTTTTCCAACCAAAGTTTTGAAAAAGCAAAGCAATCTCTGGGTTTGTTGGCTGTTGTTAAATTCCCTTGGCAAATGGAAACCCTCCACAAACACATGCACGCTCACACACTGGAGCACAGCCACATGCACAAACACATGGAGCTCCCAGCGGGGCGGAGTTTTAATCCTCAAATACACGGCCATAAATCAAACCCCAGTCCTCGCGCTCGGCTCGTCCCTCTCAATGAACAGCTCATGCTAGTGGCACATTAATAGCAATTTACAGAGCCAGTCATGCGAGGCGGGGAGCATCAACAGAAACGTCCTTTATTTCGTAACTCCTTATTACTTTCACTCACTGCACGGCCAATGAATTGGTAACGGTAGTGGATGTGACCTACCTACTACATCACTCCTTCTGACTGCTTGTCAGACATATTATGTTTTACCCACAAACTCCTGATCCTGCAATTAGAATGTGTCCCGCTACATTTTCATCAGTTTTATTCCCCAAAAATTCTATTTTGATAGATTTGATATAAACAGCTCTACAAACCCATACTGACCCATACTGTCGATTTTAAAGAAAGCGGGAGGAAAATGCTAATTATGATCTTTGCATACAAAGAGGCATATTAGTTTTACAGAGACGTTTGAATTCAAAATGAGCTAATGTTTTCAGATGTACTAGTTATTTTATCTTCTGGAATCTGCTTTTATATACATTTTACGTAGTGTTCCAACCTTTTGGGAGATTTGAAGTAGTGTAAAAAAGTACCTGGTCATACTTTTGGTGTATAACTTCACCTATTGGTAGTTTGAGTGCATGAACATTGTGTGGGAAAGTTTAATTCAGAATAAAGGGATTCACAAGATTTATTTAAATTCAAATTCAATTCAAAATTTGAAGTAAGAGATAAATATCTTCAAATAATTTGCTTCTAACAATAATAAGTAAAATATTAGATTGGTTGGAACTTGAGTAATTGCATATCAATAGAAACAATTGGCCAAGTAGTTAAATAGTTTGTGATGTTAGATGAATGATCAGCAGCAAAACAGTGAAAATCATGTATATATATATATTTAAAAAAAAAAAACAAAAAAACCCTCTCAGTTAAAAGTTTGGACACACACTGTCTCTTGCTCATTTTTGTAAATACAGCACACTTAAATACAGTTGTAATAGTGATGACAAAATCCTGGAAATTTGCTGTAAAACGTGGATGCATAATAATGGATTTTTTGGCCTTTGCCGATATTTTACAGTTCATTTGGCCAAAAACCAATTCCGATATTAAAGCTGAAAGGATGTAATATTCATTCCTTGTGGAAAAATTTGAAAAAAAAAAAAAGCTTCTGCTGAAGTAAATTGGGAAACATTTGTTTGATTTGTAATGGTATGGGGCAATTATGGCTCATGTTCTGGGCATCTAAAAAGGCATAGTTGATTATGAGTGATCAATAGTTTTAGAGCAACATACATTTGTCTAGATGTTTCTTCCAGGAAAGATCTTACTTACTTCAGCAGAGAAAAGCCAGATCATTATGCACATTTAAAAACATCATGGCTTCATAATAATGATATTAATAGGCCAAAGTCAGAGCTTCACAGACTTTATTACCCATTAAAATATCTGGTACCTCTTCAAAAAAAAAAAAAAAAATAGATCACAACAGATCTAAATGGTTAATCAAACATAAATGGGTAAAAATGTTGCTTCATCTTGTCTTCCCAGTTCACAAAATCCCAGTGTTGTAACAGGAAGAGGTGATGAAACATCGCAGTAAACATGGCTGTCCTGTTGAAGATGAAAAGATGCTCAGACAAACCATGAAAACAACCGCGAGTTGTATTATTTAAAGATGATTATTTCTTTACATGTGGAACATCACCAATTAAATGGTTAACAGTTAATTGTATGTACATATTAGTAAACCTGAAGTAGTATAAACTTATTTGTATAGTTGTTAAGTACATGAGGCTTATTTCCAAACCACATTATTGTAAATAGCCAGAAAATGGGGAGCCTTCAGCCTTGGTTTCAGCCTTGGCTGACAAAGAAGAAAGGTGAACCAAAGTACCAGTCAAATATTCACTTGCACTCCTAAGTGTCAGAAAACCTCAACTGTTATCAGACAAATTGTAAATGTCCACGTTTTTTGCAGGATAAACGCCTGGGAATGGTTTTTAGATGTTTTAATGTAGCAGTATAACATTGGATTATTGAAAAGATGCTACTGTTGGGACATTTTCAGGATCGATCTGAACTGGTGTGACATCTGCCACACCGTCAGGTGTTAATCATCTACTTTAAATAATACGTTCTGTTGTTTTCAGGTGGAGTGGCTAAAAAACGAGGAGCCTCTCAGCTTTGAAGATGACGGTGTCATTGATATGAGAGGCAACCACAATCTAATCATCTCAGAGGCCCGTCTCTCCGACTCTGGAAACTACACCTGCGTTGCCAGCAACATTGTGGCCAAACGACGCAGTGCTACGGCTACGGTCATCGTCTACGGTGAGAAATCAATCCAGATTCACTTCATTTCTGAAAGCAAAGAAAAAGCTGTATTGAAGGATTCAATCTATTGTTGGTGAAAATTGTGCAGTATAGCAGCTGTGCTGCCTGCGTAAAAATATCAATTTCTCTGCAAATCCATCATGTCAAAGTGTCACCGCAAGCAGATTCTCCTAAAAGAAATTGGCATAGGAGGCACTAATGAGCAATGGCCTTTTCCCACTCTTCAGTGTAATGAGTTGTTAATGGTCCAATAATCTTTTGTGTTAAACAAGGAGACACCAGCACAATATTTACAAGAACTCCATTATTAGTGATGGAAAGGCTAAGATGTGGTCACTGACACACTCCAGCTTTTATCTGCCAGCTCTAAACAGCTCATTTAAAACACTTTGTAGCTGTAGGCTGGCAAACAATGTTTCTAACATTTTATAGCCCTGTAGAGTGAAATTATAACGTCAAACTCTCACTAGCTCCTTTCACTAAAGGAAAGCCTTAATTGAAGTGCTTTTGTGCTCATTTTCCTGACCTCTCGTTACATTATTATTATTTATACAGAGAGGGCATTTAGCTGCTGCAGGAATATGTCTGATGCTTTTGGAAACCTTGTTACCGAGGCCCATCAATCATTAACTTCCATAATGCTAATGAAGTCCATGACAGTTGCAATGGAATAATAGTATCCTGTCAGCAAATGAGCAGATTAGTCAATCATCCTACTGTACGCTATTTTAGGAAACTTGAGTCAACGCTGTCATGCAGTCAGGCTGGTTCTGCTTTACATGACTGGACATATCTTAACTACACAGTTTAAGCTAGCTAGTATCTGATAGTATCTGATCTTGCCCTCACTTTTTGACATTCACAGTGAACGGAGGCTGGTCATCGTGGACAGACTGGTCCCCCTGTAATGTCCGTTGTGGACGAGGCGTGCAGAAACGTTCTCGAACCTGCACAAATCCAGCTCCTCTCAACGGGGGTGCCTTCTGTGAGGGCATGTCGGTGCAAAAGAGCACATGCAACACAGTTTGTCCAGGTAAGAGGAAACATGTATAAATCAGTTCTGCTGACATTAAAAGTTTGTTTCCAAGTGAAGTTTGCTGCAGTGATGATGCATTCAAGGATCTCCCTATACTTAATACATCTCATACATAAAAAACAAATGCCAGTTAGATGGTTTGATATAGCTCATACACTCTAATATTTCATTGGACCGCCTTTAGCTTTGATGACGGTACACATTTGCTTTGGCATTGTTTCAATAAGCTTCTGCAATGTTGCAAGATTTATTTCCATGCAGTGTTGCATTCATTTTTCACCAAGATCGTGCATTGATGATGGGAGAGTCTGACCACAGCCTTCTCCAGCACATCCCAAAGATTCTCAATGAGGTTCAGGTCTGGACTCTGTGGTGGCCAATCCATGTATAGAAAATGATGTCTCATGCTCCCTGAACCAGTCTTTCACAATCCGAGCCTGATGAATTCTGGCATTGCCATCTTGGAATATGGCCATGCCATCAGGAAAGAAACATCCATTGATGGAATAACCTGGTCATTCAGTATACTCAGGTAGTCAGCTGACCTCATTATTTGAGCACATACTGTTGCTGAACCTAGACCTGAACAACTGCAGCAACCCCAAATCATGACACTGCCCCCACAGGCTTGCACAGCAGGCACTAAGATGATGCTGCATCACTTCATCTGCCTTTCCAGCCACATTTCTTCCTGGAAGACGATGGGTCCCCACGATCAGAAAACAGAGACTGTTAGCAAGTTTTTGAATTTTTGAAAGCGTGTTTTCATAGATGTTGCTTCTACAGAAAGCACCTACCTAAACATTGTTGCCGACCGAGCTCAGCAGACGGATCAAGCTTCTCAGCAAAAATCAGTAAAGTCTCTAATTGTCAAAACTCTCCAGTTTCCCAATCCTATCAAGCATGCACGTGAAGCACTGAAAGGGTTAACAGTCTAGAGAGGCTCCAGTCTGCAACCTAAAGGCTTTACCCCAGTGGTGCCCCCTAAAAACAGACAAGTCTCCGACTTCTGTGCAGCAACTTTACTCTACCTATACTGCTCTTCTGTTTTTTTCTGCGTCAGTTTTTCTGAACATATAGTGTAACCACAGGTACATTTCAGCTACAAGCCACACACACCCGCCTCACTGCACAGACTGATGCGGCGCTCAGAGCTGTCAAATATTCCCCCTTTTGGACACAAAAGGAGTATGAATAGAAGAGTTACTCAAAGAAATCACTGAGACTGGCAAAATAAAGACTCAAAATACAATAAAAAGCTTGAATCTTTATCACATCTCCATAAAATGAATTAAGTTCCAATATCTGTATTGGCTCTAAACTCTCATACTTCCCAATGTGTACAAAACTTTATTTGGTAGTAGAAAAACACAGTATTGAAATTGTGCATTATTAGATGCATTTGCTACATATCTTCTGTTTGCAGATTCAGATTCAGAAAACTTTCTTTATACTGTATAGATACCTCCTATATAAAGCTATGAACTATTGCTTGCCTCTTCAAACAAACAGAATTTTTGCATCAACATTCTCATTTCAAGTCTTAGCAAGAAAGCTAACAAGCTACATTCTACAATATTTAACTGTCTTTCAGAAGGTTGACGCCTGGCAAAAAGAAAAAAAAATCCAGTACATCCTTGAAATCTGTCTGTAAATGGGTTTGTTTTCTTTCTTTAGGATGCTGGCTCGGAGGGTGTAAATTCTCTGGGTAGCCTTTGTAGTTCCAGAAGCAGTCGTCACATTTCACCATGAATGCATTACAGCTCTGCACTGCACTGGCGACAAAGGCTTGTGTATGAAAATCGAAAGCAGTGGACCACATAAAACAACAAATCAAGACAAAATCTCTTGGAAACGGCGAGATTGGTTGAAAAAAGAAGCCAAGAGAGCGAAGCAAACGGTGGCAGTTTAGGCAGAGAGAGAGACAGACAATGGAGAGCAGAGCTGCAGCTCTTGTTATCAAAATGACTGTGTTCTGCTCTTCCTGAGTGTTTTTTCAAGCCCAAATTCCTGATTTTAGCCACTCCAAAGTATAAAGGAAAGCTTTCATCAGTTTAGAAAAGAAGTTATCAGGGGAAGGTAGTGCACTCTTTTAAACATTATCTCCTCTCTGCCAAATGCCTCCTCCTGAATGATTCTTTCTCCCGAGTTCAAACATAAACACGGTGCATTAGATTAGCAGGAAGAAGGGAGCTTAAAGAGCATTTGCAGCTGAAAAGACTTGATTGAGTGTAGCATAATCAGGGTCTCTGTGCTCCAAGTCTACAAGACTCAACAGTATTTTGTCAAACTGAAGAAGAAAAGTTGTGAGTAGTGCAAGTGTTACTTTGAATGTGCTCCACATAAAGTTCCAAACAACTTTTAAATGAGCTAAATTCAAGATGATGATGTGATCATTTAAGAGGGAAATGCTTGACCTGTATGAATCATATTTTAGCAGCAAAAAGTGCTGTTAGGGATGGGCGATACTTAAATTTTTCCTGTCAATATGATACCAGTACTTTCTGGTACTTTTTCATCGGTACCGATATTGATACCAATACTTTTGGTCCCTTTAAAGAAAACCACATGATTGTTCAGTTTGCATGAATATCTTGAATGCAAGGCCAATATTAAATATAAGTAACACTTGAGAACAGAAGTACTGTAAAGAAATTATCTTATAACAAAAATTAATTGTATTGATGAAGAAATTAAACAAAAATTAGATTAAAAGCGTCTTTTAATTATCAAATAAATTAAGTACAGGTAAAGATTTAAATTCATTCAGTTGAAAATCTTCAAATATAAATATAAGAGTAATATAAATTTGCAAAAACAAAATGTGCAGTAACCTGCATTAAAGCACTGAAAGATACCAAAACATCATCATCACTAACCATAGCAGCATCATTATGACATCTAGGCTACCACCATCATGTGACACAGGAGCTAGAATCTGGCTTCTTTCCACATATTTATTTCATTGCCTAAAACTCCTAAAAGTTCAAACAAATTACATGTTTTGTATCTGTACAGTGGTATCACGATACTCAAAAAAGTATCGATTCCAATATTTTGCCTGGCTGGTATCAAAGTATCGACTCCAGGGTATCGATATGCCCATCCTTAAAGGGGGGGGGTGTAACATGCAGAATTGACTTTTTTGAGCTTTTTATTATGCTATCATGTCACTCCCTCCCCATAAAACAGCCCCCCAGGGGGTTACTTTGACACATTCACGCACACATATTTGATTAATCCCTGAATCTCCTGTGGAAACCATCATGGCTTCCAGAATGGCTGCTACCACAGAGCACCTCCAGGCCACGAAGCTTCTCCCCGTTTCTTGCCAAGCTCCGCCCCACCAGAGCATGAGAGCGTTGTGATGAGTGCAGTGGGCGTGTCAGAAACAGCAGGAGGCATGTTAAAGGGACAGCAGTGAATTTTTAAGGCGTCAGATACAGACATGGAGTGATGTCACATTCCTTTAGGTTGTTTTTATGTATACTGTATTTTCAAAACTACTGAAGGCACACAGTTATTTAGTTGTGCCATAAAAGGGAATTATATTCCTAATAATGACATGAAACCTCCTATAAAAAAAAGATAAAAAAAAGGAGAAAAAAAAAAAAGGGAAAAAAAGGGAAAGAAAAAAAAAAAAAAAAGGGGGAAAAAACTTTAAGTGCTGTGCATCTTTTCGGGCTGTTCTGCAACATGTTGCACTTTAAACACAAGCGATGGAATTGCTCTTGCATGTCTTTTTTTCAGCAACATTTTTTGCAAATGAAAACATTTTGCCTGTATGTCGGTGAAGGTTCATTTGTCCAGGTGAAAGGCTTTCAAAAAGGTTTTATTTAAAACAATGGACTTTAAAAAATTTAAAAAATTTTGCTTGTTTGACCCTTCAGTGGATGGAGGCTGGGGGGAGTGGAGTGAGTGGTCCGTGTGCAGCTCGTCCTGCGAGAGGCAACGCAGCCGAGAGTGTACAGCTCCGGAGCCCAAACACGGAGGTCGACTGTGTGATGGGGTGGCAGTGGCTGTGGACAACTGCACCGGCGGCCTCTGCACACAGAGTGAGTCCAACAAACTCCCCCCATTTTGTGGCAAAAAAGCAAGAGGAAAACCAGTAGCTGCATTGTGTTTAGAGACTGTGTCATCGTGGATTTACTGTTCATAATTTTCTGGCAGAGAGGGGCTAGATCATGATCATCATTATAATCACACTCATTAACAGCCTCATCCATCTTCATTCATCCACTCAGTTCCACATACATCAGACACAGTTCATGCAGCCGTGGACGCATACACAAGTGGTAATTAAATCAACCAACACTTTCAGCATTTAAAAATATTGCAGGCGAACTCTCAATTTCTGATGTTTGTCTCTGTCAGCAGATCGGAAGTTGCTTCATGATGCTAAGCCACGAGGTGAGTTTTCCCCACACATGCATCGGTTCAAGAAATGGATGAATGAAGTCTTTATGGAAAAAAAAAAAAAAAGAAGAAAAAGAGGAAAGCCCATTCAAATTCAAAACCCTTCCTCAAAACTTATAATCAAAAAAAGACCCGGGGGGAAACCCAACGATTTGAGTGTTTTTGTGTTTTAACACATAACCACTGTGAAAGAACAGATCTCATTATCTTTCAAGAACAAGATAACGGTTCCTGTTTCCCTCTTTTTTTTTGGCACAGTTGCACTTCCAAGTTAAAAGAGAAGATGGGGGGTTTTATTTCTCTCAAAAGAAAACAAAAACTTGAAAACATTCATATTATGGATCACTTAGTTTTTTTGTTTGGAAACTAATCTGAAAATAGCAGAGCTACTTTTCATCATTGCGTTAAATTACTATTGTTATGGCCAAAATCTTGCATTGAGATTGGTCAGTTTGTGCTTTAACACAGAAACTCTGGAAGAATCAGGAAATAGTATTTATTTTTTTGTTGTGATTGGCTTTAACTTTCCCGAGATAACTGCTGTTGCTTATAAAAGCCTGGAACCTGGAAGAGGACCAGGTTTGGCTCCTGTGTTTTGGTTTTGAGCAAAATCTGAAAAAACAGCTTATTCTGCCTTTCAGAAGGTTCTAATTCACCACATAAAAGACTCAAAAGAGGACAAAAAAAACAATAAATCACACCCACATGTGTACTAATTGAGCTAGGATCATTATAAATGAGAGAAGTCAATCTGTTACTTTTTAAAATGAGATGCCATTTTAAATTTTGTTTTAACTCGTTTATAGTCATTCTAATGCTAATATTGTCAGATGAGAGAAAAACACCTTATCTAGTGAGGTTTAAGTGAAAGAAAATCATCTATTTAAAGATACTTTCAATCTGAATTGGTGCGAACAAAGCTTCAATTTATCCAAATTCTTTTGAATACAGAACTATAGTTTATAAACTTGGACCAAACTTTTTCATCTTTTTCCAACTTTTCAACTTCCCTTAAAGGGACACCGTGTAGCTTTTGGCCACGGGGGGGGGGGGCGCTAAACCTGTAATTTCCCTCAGGCCACACAACTGTCGCAAAACCAAACAGTCTCTTATCTGTGTTTTGTAATCATGTTTACAGATCACTTTGATTAAAGGTGCTATAGGAGATGTTTCAGCATTTCAGAAAACAGACTGTTAGCGAGTTTTTGAATAATGTGCATGCGCAAGACCAATCTGCTAAATTCACAGCTCCCTCCCCCGGCCACAGAATAACGTGCACGAGCCACTTCGGTGGTTAGCAGACAGTAGGAACAGATTCTCCATCATTTCACAAACACAAGTTAACGGAATGTCGTTGTCTGAACGTTGCTACTGTAACTGCTAGAAGAATGATGTTAGCTACCTGCTGTAAATGTCAGACGAGTGCACGCAGCTTCCGGGTCACAGTATCACTCTAGCCAATCAATCACTCTCATTGATCAGTCTCGCCTATTACCCGTTGAACTAACCGTCAATCACTCTTACTACGGTAGTAAAAGTGATTGATGAGCCAGTAGACAAATGAAAAAATTAAGGAATGCAGAGATGATTGGCGGATGTTTTTCAGCCCCATTACTTTCACAGCTGATGATTAATATTTAAAGCTTTTAATTAATCATAGTGTATGGGGTAGTGAACCCAATTTTACCGAATATTGCAAAAAATTGTTGAAAGAAACATCTTCTATAACGCCTTTAACTGATTTGAAGTTATTGAGCTATAAAGCAAAGCGCTCCAGGTGACATGATCCAATGAGAGAGATGGATCCGCTCCTACAAAGTTATAATACCTGGCTTTTTAGGAGCCCCCTCAGAGCAATGACATGCGTCAAGTGCTGTATATTGACCCCAGAAATCATCTGTTAATACTTACAATAAGCCAATGTTTGGGTCAAAAGTTACACGGTGTACCTTTAAGTTAAAACAAACCTACTGTGTGCATGTTATTTGCGTAACTTGAAAAAAACATACAGTATCATTACAGATATTCCTTAGAGCTGTTGTTCTGGAAAGTTCCATTCAGAATGATCGAGTGGAGTCATTTCATATTAATATTCACATTCACACACACTGTTGGAATAATAATTAGTTTTTATAAAAGCAACCAATCAAACTTATTTGTTGTTTAAAGCATTTAACCCATTACCTGCTATGTTTCCAGTCTAGCATGATGCACAAGTCAAAACAGCATTTTTCAATAAAAATGAACAAATATGACTTTAGCTCTATGGAAACTGAGAAATAAATGGTCCAGTAGACATTTTTAAGTTTTCCAGAAAACCCTCAGGTCTTAAAAAGGTTTTTCTAATTGAAGCTTTATTTTCTAATGGGCTTTATCGCTGCTACCACTTTTGCCTCTGTGCCAATGTCCCGAACACCTCTATTAATACCCTGATTTCCGACTTCATCAGGTGTAGCATTTCAGCTCAAACTGTCTGCGGTTAACCACCAATTATCCACCGCTTTATGCTGAATTGCTGTTTAGGGAAATGAGCCATTGTGTATTTTCCAGAGAGTGAAATCAATTTGAAACCTGCTAAGCCACAAGCACTCTTTCTCCCGTTCTCCTTACTTGTCCTTTAACATAGTTGTGCATTTTTGTTTGTCAAGAATGGCAGGAAAAATGCCATCAGGCTGCCAAAACTTCCCAAGCCCTCAATTAACCTTCTGTTATAGTTGTTAATACCGCTTTGCATATTTTGTCTTATTTTTTTTTCCTTCGTGTGAGCTTCAGGCTACTTAAAGGATTTTTCTGCATGTCCTGTTTTAGCACAGATCTCATTATCTTTCAAGAACAAGCTAGCAAGCTCCTGTTTCCCACTCATTCTTTTTCTTTGTAGAGTTGGACGCTTCAATACTGGTGGGAGCAGATAGAGCATAATCGGTGCAGATGAGCTAATTTAATGAATTGGTTTTGTCACATTATCCCAGTAGAACACAGAGTGCTTCCAACACCAGAGCCAAGGAGTCTTTGAAATGACAGTCAGGTGTTGACTTGATTATAATCGCCCTCCTTCCATGGTTCCTCATTAGTAGCTTTAATGCTGCAGAAAGGAACAATGAAGCTGTGCATCAGGAGGCAGACAAGCTAAAGTTAAAAAAAAAAAAAAATCATGCAAACTTTTGTTTTTGTTCTGAAGGTGCGGAGAGCACCAGCGATGTGGCCTTATACTCAGGCCTGGCTGCAGGCGTGGTGACCGTGGTGCTGCTGATCGTCGCCGTCACTCTTTACCGACGGAGCCAGAGTGAGTACGGCGTTGATGTCATCGACTCCTCCGCCCTCACTGGGGGCTTCCAGTCTTTAAGCTTCAAAACCTCCCGACAAGGTGAGCCACTGAGCGAGTGTCACACACACATGCACACAATTTAACTTTTAATTTAAGGTCTTTCAGAATTTAAATGGTAAGATACTACACCTCACGATGAACAAGACTTCCAACAAATTCCTGCAACCACACCGGGGAATGATAAAAGAAAATGGCTCATGGCTGAAATGATTAAGTTAAATGTGAAGATTAACTTTTAGTTGTAGAAGAGAATCAAGATTTTTTTCAAGATAATGTTTAATGGAAGCTTTTTATCAGATAAAATGAGATGGACCTTTATTGATCTCCTTTAGGGGGAATTAATATTGACACAGAAAAAGATGCATATTAACAAATTACTATTCTGCAGTGTGCAGATGCTGCTGTTTATATACAGTAATAACCACAGGCCTTCATTAGCAAGCAACCACAGTCGACCGCTGCCTTCATCCCTTTTAAATGTGTATTTTGACATGCATTTAAATTTGTAGTACAGTAAATCAATAAATGTTTAAAACTATATTTGAAATCTCAGACATACTTAGAATACATAAAATGTTTTTCCACATTCTGAAGAGACTCTGCACTGTGTAAGAATATAACCAAGCTATTTGCACTTGACTTTGCCCTTGCAGAAAGAAAAAAAAAACACGTTTCACTCGTGACCCTGTGTGACATTGTAGATGTGGAACACACATAAAAGATTTATTTTGCACGTAGGAAACATGCAGTTTTATGGTAAGAACATGTGAAACCCATGTAATTACATATAGAGCCCATTTACATTCCAATGCAAAATCCTTATAGTTTCAAGTAAAACCTTTGTAAATTCCCATGTCAGATCCATATAATTACATGTGATATGCATGTCAATTCCCATGCAAGGCCCATAATATCTCATAATATCATGTGAAATTACTCATGTAATCGATGTATATTGAAAACCATGAAACCCATGTATTTATCTAACCTGACTCCGCCAGATGGATTTGCTCCCGCATATCCATCTGGGAATCATCCGTTGGAGTAGTTTTGGGAAGGGGCGAAAATACTGGTTAGCTGGTTGGATAATGCATCTGTCTGTCACCACCTATGCTGGTGATAGACGGGCCAAATCAACCAATCAGATCAACGAAGCATATGACGTACTAACAGAGCAACGCCGAAAACACAACCACATGCCAGGCTACTCTTGCTGCTGCTGGCAGTGGCTCGTTAGCTCAGCAAACCAGAAACATGTCGGCAGTAATTCCGATAAAACTTGAGCGATAGCTACGCTGACACTTTCATCTGCTGAAGCCGCCATGTTCTTTAGACTGAACTGTCTCTTCTCGTTGCGTCACACCTCAACCCACCTCAAAGCCAACGCTGATTGGACGTTCATTTGGTGAACTGCTCCAAATTTTCTTCAATGGAAAGTAGCCAGACTGATCTGCGAGTGAAAACCTGAAGCTCGCGAGATCAGGATGGTCTCACGAGGCTAGTATTTATCTATGAAACCCATAGTTACATGTAAATCCATATAGTTCCATAAAATAACATGTGAAACCCATACAAATTAAGTAAGGGATGATGTATAGAACGCAGGTCATTATCAGGAAATACGGACCAACAGGGCAAAGCAGACCCCGACGCGGAGCAGAGGAAGGAATAACTGCCTCCAGAACTGTTTCTCACTGATGGATTAAAAAAACTCTCAACTTTTCATTTAATTCATCAGCATCCTCTGCAACATCTGATGATGTCCGAGTCTCTTTAAGCCCATCAGTAAAAACACTCACGGCCCAAGAAGTTCTTCCACTTCATCTACCTCCTCGTCTGTTAACCTTTTATGTCTCTTGCCACTTGTCTTCTCGTGGTCATCTTCCTCTCTTTTTTTGTTTTGTAAAGGATGAATCCTTAAACTCGGCCTGAACCCAGAGCTCAAAATCCCCACAGTCGCCAAAGATGTTGAAATTAATTGGGAAGTCATCCATTTTTCTACCACAATGTGTCGCTAAGTGCTCGCTTGTTATTTTTTGTTGCTGTTTTTTTTTTTTTTTTTTCTGTTGAGATCTTGGTTGAGATAAGTGACTGGACTGCTTGCAGTGCGGAGTAATATTAGGTTAACCGTAAGACCAAAGGTTTAAAAAAGGAAAAAAGTTCTGTTGCCCTTGACAGCGGTCATTATATTGTTTCAACAGTCATTATATGAAAATAATGGCCGCTGAAATGTTGGGAGAACCCTTTCAATTAAACAAAGCATTCTACTGCATTCTAAAGAGACGATAATAATCACATGTGAAAAATGTGAAAATCCATGTAAAAGCCATGTAAATAACATTTAAAATACATGTAAAAGCCATGCAAATAACCATTAAATCCTGTATAATGTTAAATAATATGGCTTAAACCATGTAAATCCCCACATGAAATCCACGTAATCACATGTGAACTGCCATTGCCAAAAAGACTTTTGCATCAAAACCTGCTTATATATATTTTGAATTACTTTTTTTTTCTTTTCTTTTTATTTCTTATGGCTTTACTCAACCAAATAATGAATGAAAACAAAGTTGTCTTCATGATCTCAGAAATCATGTTTGTGTAGCTGCAGTTTGTGTATCAGCACTTTGAAGCCATAAACGCATTGCTTGTATCTTGACAATACCACAGGTTTGGACAAAAAGTGACTAGTTGATGCCCTGGGACAGAAGGACCAGTGTCAGCTGCACAATAAACTAAGTTGTTTTGTTCGATGAGTATAAAAAACCCATGAAATTCCATTTAAAATCACATTATGGCTCCAGTTTTTCCTGGTAATACATCATGATACATAGTGCTCTGATTGTAATACTGTGTTTCACTGAATGAATGTTATACAAGAAGCATTCTCCTGCAAACATCCAGAAAATAGAGAAATTTAGAAAAAAAATAGGCAGACTTTATGGGTACATTATAATAATCGACACACTCATACCTCACAACAGCGATTTGTAGACACTGAATGGAGCTGCTTTAGTTTAAGTAAGATTAAAGATGTTGATCTTGAGATGTTGTCATTTATTTCAATTCCAAACCCTATAAATGCACTTACACATCCATGCCATTGGATTTAAATGTAAATACACACATACAGTTTTGTACTTTTGTGCACGCTGCATGTATGCATGTAATGTATTGAATAATGCATTTATTTCTTATATATAACTGCTGTATATGATATAACTACATCAATTATTAAAACACTTCAGGAGCCAGAATGACAGTATTTAATTTTTTAGTTTGTTTACTTGAGCTTCAGGAGGTTCTTATTGTTATTGAGCTGTTGTGCAAATGTCCAATAACACACAGCTTAATCTATAAAGCATGCATTGTATTTGTTTGCTTTATTGCAAACATCAGTACGCCCTAAGCAATAAACCTTTGCTGAAAATATACGGCAAGCTGCACAGTACAGTATGTGTTAATAATTTCACTCTTATTTATAATTCCTCAGACTTCCTTCTTCCATGTATTCAGCAGGATGTGAAAGAACCTGCTCTCTTTCTGGTGTAATGTTTTGCCTTTTTGGAGGGATTGTTTTACATACAACAAAACTTCAATCAATTATTCATGATTAGGAAATTAAAAATGCAATTTATTAGAGTTCTCACTTTCTTTTGGCTGTGCCTAGAAATGACGCATTTGTGGTCTCATGTCTCCAAACCCAGAAACATCAGAGCTCAGTTGCATGGTGTGTTTTGCCCTACAGATTGAGGCATATTTTTACAAGGCAGGCATTATGGTGGGCCTCAGCAGGAGCCCTCAGCAGGGCATAATAAAGTTCATTTTGATAACACAGCAGGAGGCAGGGAAAGCTTTAATCTTGGTCTCTGTTCCATGTATTAGAGGGGCTAAAAACGCCAAACCTCTGCAGTATCCTGCATGTCCTTCCCTCCTTGGATGTTGCACAGCTATATGCTGCAGCAGGAGGACAGTAATCATGTCATTACATTGCTTTGGTGAAGTCACAGTTTCACTAATCCCCACTGACACAGACTTTTCCCTTTTCATTATTAATAGTAGATGTGTCTGTTTGTGTCAATTTATGCTTAATGATGAAGCTGTCATTAAAGTTTAGTAGTTAAAAATCTCATTTAACTATACAGGAAGTAGTTACCTCTGCTTGCATCCTTTGAAATTACATAAGAAACATGATTTTTTTAGATAATTAACCAAGTCACTGATGTAATAATGAAACAATAAGTCCCTTTTTGTTGCAGTCTTTGAAGCACGTATCAAATAAGGTCCTTGGTATTGTTTAAGTGAAGCGTTATAACTTTAAAGTGTATGCAATCCTGTTTCCATGGTGAGAACATCATTCAGTCACAAATGGATGCTTTGTTGTTTTGACTTACCTTTTAGGTTTTTCTGACACTCTAATCACAAGTGTCATTGTGCATAAATGTCTTTGAAAAGATCTAGAGCCTGACAATAATTCATTTTTTGTGTGTTTGCAGCAAACCCGCTGCTTATTAATTCATCCATGCAGCCTGATCTGACAGTGTCACGTACCTACACCAGCCCCATGTGTTTCCAGGACTCCATTGACAAAGAGATAATGGCTGAACGCTCACTTCTTGACCCGCTGCCTGACCTCAAGGCCAAAGGTGAGAAAGCAGATCTGTAAAAAAAAACATATTTCTGTGGTAGTTACGGCTACTTCTGTAAAGGCAGGAGATGCAGAGCAACTGCAGCTTTGTAGGAGCAGTCAGAGGGATAATCCATCTTGCTTTGAATCTGTTTTCCTCCCAAGGCAATTTCTAAGAAAGCTTTCATACATAACAAATTGACCATTCACCAATCCATGTCTCCTCGTGTTACTGTCGCTACGCCTGTCATGCATTTTATGCATTCATGACACATACTGTAGGCTGTTTTCACTGGTGCATGTTTAAATAATCAGAATCAAAGTAAAGAGCTTGTACCCCTGTCAGTACATCATCTATGCAAGAGAAAAGCACCTACTGTTAGTAAAACAATTTTCTTGTAATGACTTTGATTTTAAAATGAAAGAAAAGTAGGATCTGATTGATTGTAAGTAACTCAGATTAGTCTGTAATGCACTCCTCTCTGCCATCACTGGCAATCCCAGTCCAGACTTTTCTTGTTTGTGGTTTCATGTTGGAGGAAAGACCAATCAAATGCTATGAAAGCAGGAGCTTCCCTTTCTACCCTCAATAATCTCATGAAGATTCATCTCTTCATAGAACATCACATGTTTTTCCTTATGTTAGATAGATAGATAGATAGATGGATAGATGGATATAGATAGATAGATAGATAGATAGATAGATAGATAGATAGATAGATAGATAGATAGATAGATAGATGGATGGATAAATAGATAAATAGATGGATGGATGCACTATATTGCCAAAAGTATTCGATCACCTGCCTTGACTCACACACGAGCTTAAGTGACATCCCATTCCTAATCCATAGGGTTCAATTTGACATTGGTCCACCTTTGCAGCCAGAACAGCTTCAACTTTTCTGGGAAGGCTGTCCACAAGGTTTAGGAGAGTGTTTATGGGAATTTTTGACCATTCTTCCAGAAGCCCATTTGTGAGGTCAAGAGAAGGCCTGGCTCTCAGTCTCCGCTCTGATTCATCCCAAAGGTGTTCTGTTGAGTTGAGGTCAGGACTCTGCAGGCTAGTCCAGTTCCCCCACACTAGACTCTGCATCCAGGTCTTTATGGACCTGCTTTGTGCACTGGTGCACAGTCATGTTGGAAGAGGAAGGGGCCAGCTCCAAACTGTTCCCACAAAGTTGGGAGCATGGAGTTGTCCAACATGTCTTGGTATGCTGAAGCATTCACAATTCCACTGGAACTAAGGGGCCAAGCCCAGCTCCTGAAGAACAACCCCACAGCATAATCTCCCCTCCACCAAACTTTACACTTGGCACAATGCAAACAAGGACCGTTCTCCTGGCAACCACCAAACCCAGACTCTTCCATCACATTGCCAGACGGAGAAGCGCAGTTCATCACTCCAGAGAACGCCTCCACTGCTCAAGTCCAGTGGCAGCGTGTTTTACACCACTGCATCCAATGCTTTGCATTGCACCTGGTGATGTATGGATGGATGCAGCTGATCACCATGGAAACCCATTCCATGAAGCTCTCTGCGCACTGTTCTTGAGCTGATCTGAAGGCCACATGAAGTTTGGAGGTCTGTGGTGATAGACTGTAGAAAGTTTGCGACCTCTTCGCACTATGCGCTTCCGCATCCGCTGACCCCGCCCCAACAGTTTACGTGGCCTACCACTTCATGGCTGAGTTGCTGTTGTTCCCAAACACTTCCATTTTCTTATAATACAGCTGAAAGCTGACTGTGGAATATTTAGGAGTGAGGAAATTTTCCGACTGGATTTGTGCCAACATTTCTTCCTACTTAATAGCACTGTGTTGTTCCTCACTTGTGAGTACTTTTGAACAAAAGCTTCTATTAAATGTCTAAATGGAATGGTAAAATGATCAGCCTTGAAGTGACAGCTGTTATTTTAAAACGTAAAGCCCCCACATTTGCCTTGGATTGTGGTTCTGGGCCAGGTAAAATGTCACAGGCTCTTCAAGTTCCTGAAGTGAACTCTTGATGCTTAAGTATTTGGCGGTCTGTGTTTGGGACAACTAATGTTTGCAATTTACTATTGCCTTCTTGGTGCTTCTGCAGCTTGATGTGACAATACCTAAAGCAATTCATATCAAATAAATGAGTGAATGGGTTAACACTTCTTTAAACATAAAAGCAAAACCAAAACAGTTATGTGTTTTAAAACCAAAGCCAACCATGAGGAGAAATGAAATAGGATTCTATCTACCAGTAATAACCAGCAGGGGGCAATGCATGTACAATTCCACTTATTTAAAGGTTTATGTGACCTCAGTAAAGTTCATCTTAATGAATTTATGACCCCAGTTGCTATTTTTCCATCATTTATGAGAACTTGATCTCAATTTAGTTAATTATTTAAATTAAGTTATGCATTAGAGTGTGACCTGGATGTGTGTGTAGGTGTGTTGTCTCAGTAGTTCTCAGTCTGGCCAAAACACAAAATTTGACACCTCAATTTATGCGTTAAAAACAGTAGCTGATGACTTTGTAACTTAAACCTTGTTTGAAATTAAAATGTGTACAAATTACTGAGATCAAGAAGTAAAGATGTGCACAACAAGTTGTGAATGGATGGTGGCCTTCAGTAGCCAAAATTCCTCCAGACATAGACATGTTTTCACAGCTGCACTTCAAGTAAATATTTTTTAATCATGTACATGTGCACTGATATAATCTCTGTGCCTTGTAAACAGTGCTCTAGCATCGACAGTATCAAACAAAGCAAGTGATGCAGCATTAAAACTCAAAGGGATCACTCTTCACACAGGCTTTTAGTCCATTTAGAGACACTAAAGTGGTAAGAAATATAAAAGTTCATTCTGAGAATAAAGAAATTGAAAACTCAAGGTTTTTTTTTTTTTAGTAATGCGATTATACTCCAATAGAAACCCAGTTTTTAATTATATATAACTTTTTTTTTTGTCGTTGATGTTTGATTATGTTACACATTTCACCTTTAAGTCTTTCTATGCTTTTAATGAGAGCAAAGTGTTAAGCTCTGAGATATTTGGAGCCATTTTTTCCATCTTATACATGGTTTATCTTCAGTCTCCCTAGATTCACATGTACAGCTTTCCAACTTTACAGCAGAAAGAAACATGTCCCAGTAGTTGCTGAAAATGATCGTAGCATGGTTCCAAATTCATCACAGTTGCACATTAGATCCGAAATGTTCAAGCAACTCAGCCATTTAAAATATAATAGACTTGTTTATCATGAACAGGCTGCTTTGATTTACCATGTGGAAATGCATCTAGCGTCCTTAGGTTTTCACACTCATCCATCCCTTGAGCATCCCCTCTGGCTCCAAACACTGAAGATGGCAACAGCTAGGGTAAACACTGAATTTTAAAACAACTGTCCGCTGAAAGCAGTGGTTGTTATGGTGGCTGCATTCGTCTTTTACATAGAATCTATGGTGTCAACAGGCTAAAAAGACTCCAGCCTCCTCCAGCTTTAAATGCAAAGTGTTACTCCTTCTATAGCCCAAGGCTCGTTGTTACAGCTAGAGGCAAAATCCTTGACAGAGACGGGCTTTTCTGAGCCCAGTTTCAGTCTGTGTTTGGAGACTGGCTCTAATGAACACTCAGTTGGAGAGCGATTTGTTTCTATGTAAACATTTTCTAAATGTAAACAAAGCTGTTTTTTCCTACTGTTGCTTGTTTTTCTGTTGAGGATGAAAGACTGCGTCAAAATGATGCCAAAGTTTATGAAATGGCTCTTCAGTGCAACCAAATGTCTGAGCTTTCATTTTGTCCCCAGGGACGGCAGAAAGGGCAGACTACCACGTCGTGTCCCACCCTCAGACATTTCCGCGGGGCTTGGCTCCAGACTACAGAGGGGTTGCAGTGGGGACGACGCTGGGCAGAAGAGGCAAAAACCTTTTCACTCCACAAGTCTGCCTGCCTCCCAGCAGGCCTGTGCACAAAGCAACTGCAGTGTTTGGCCACGCTGGAGGCAGGCTGGTGGTACCTAACACAGGTGAGCCCACTGCGAGACCATTTCACTTGATTCATGCATCCTGTGAGGGTAAAATAAAGTTACTTCAACATGATGTTAAAACAAACAAAAGGTTCATCTTGAATTTGATATAATTTGATGGATTATATGTATTTTAAAGCTGCAACAATGTTATTGACTGAGTAAAATTATATTATTTACAATCATTCCAATGGTGTCTCATGACTAACCTGTAAAATTACATGTAAGGGTGTTTATTCCAATTCCCCCTTTAGCCCTCGTCCTTGGTTCTAACCCTTTGTTTTGCGCATTCATGTGAAGGGGTAGTAGTGCCCTGATTCTTGGGAGGGGAAGTGGTATATCTTGCCCTCGAAATGGAAATTTTCCAAGGGCACACTAGAAAATGATTGGTATTATATTGCCCACATTTCATGAGAAATACGAGCAAAATGGCAAAGAAATCGGCAGCCAAAGAAACGCACAAATATGAGTATTTATTTGGAAATAAAATATGACAGTTGCCATTTTAAGGTTGTTTTCATGTATTACAGACCATTTTAATTCCAAATGTGAAAGAAATTGCTAGTTTTGTAACGTTACATGCATCTGCTCATGTCTGTAACATAATGTTAACGTTAAGCTTGAGTTGAAAGCATCTTCTTTTCCTTTTATTTTTATGTTTGTCAACCCAAAGCCGAAAAATAATCCAGTTGCCCAGGAAAGGGAGATTATTGCTGCTGAAGATGACATTGTCTTCTGGAAACAGCTGTGATGTCAGTTTACTGCGCCACAGACGACTACTGGTGACACATGAGGATTTCAAAGGGTTTTCCCATTTCTTATGGGAATAAATAGAACTTGGAACTTTATTTCAAGAGCTAGGGCCAAAGGGGAAGGGTAGGGGTAGGGATGAGAATAGGAATTGGGCCTAAATATTATAATAGTAAATATTTCATTTGAATATGTGTTCATCAACTAAATGTATTCAGAGACTTACTGATTTCAGCTTTAACATTTTGAAAGCATGTAGATGCAGAAATGTCGTGTGTTATGATGTAATGGTTTGCTGCTCATTCTGCAGCATATCTTTCTCATGGCCTACATTCATCATCCTGTCCCTCAGAGGGCTTTATCTACCTCCAGATTGGCAGTAATTGTTTATGATGCCCAACAATGTCGCCCGTGTTTATATGCGCTCATGTTTATGAAGGAGACAGCCCGTGCACGTGTCTGTTTGTGACAGAGAGAGTGCTGGCGGCGCTGATTCACAAGGCCTTTGAGACTTGCTTCTATCACCTTTTTTTTTTTTTTTTCTGGGGCCGTCACCCTTCTGGCTGTCACCCTCAGTGAAGAGACCTGACAGCTGAGCAGGTGTGTGTCATGTGTGCGCACGTCAGGCTTGTGTGCTGATCAGCTCTGGCGTGCCTCTTTCTCGGCAGGTATCAGTCTGTTGGTGCCTCACGGGGGAATCGGAGAAGACACTACCTGGGAAATGTACATGAGCATCAACCAGGAGGACAGCAGGTGAGGCGGTGGGGGGGTGGGGGGCTCACTGAGGTGGTGCAGCCTGCTTCTTAAGCTGCTCTCTTTTATCTCTCAGCCCCTCACAATGCTTCTCTCGTCCATCCTGCAACATCATCTCCATCCCGAGCAAGCGCCACAAACATGCGACGCACAGCCTCTCTTACTGATGCTATGCCATGACATGCACCGTGCTCGCATGCACATACAGATGCACGTTTCCACCCAGCATGTGGCTTCCTTTCATCTTGCAGACACTACAGGGGAGGACATGATGTGTCGCGGATACATTGGCAGCCGTAGACAGATTGCATTACTGCCTTAAGCAACTGCCTCAGCAAAGGAAAACGCACTTCACAACTCTGCTCGCCTGTTTTGTGTTTGCAGACATAACTCTTGACAGTATCTCTCTCCATCTTGACTGGGTAGAGTAGTGAATATTCTAAACGGTAAAGTTATAATGATAGGCGATTCCGATCTGTTTTTTTTTTTGGTGAGACTGACAGATTGGACATGATATGCTTCAGGATTTCCGTGCAGCAGGAGGTTATTTCTGTAACTTTGTTGTTGAGATTCTCACAAAGCTCCAGCTCCAGGAGAAAATGGCATGATAGATAAGACCTGTTGGGAAAAGGAAACTGATACCTTTGACTCTCTTGCAGAGGAGCCTTTAAAAGCCAAACAGAAGTTTTTTTCTTTTTTTTTTTTTTTGGACATGCTCTTGATTGAAAGCAGACAGTATCATAATGTCAGTAAGCGTGTGAGAATCCCTGCTAGCCTGATATTACCCAAACATCAGGGCTTGTGAAACATTTGTGCTTCTTACTGAAATTTGATTTCCAAGAAGAATCCAAAGTGACATTCAGTGCCATGTGAAATCCAGCTGTCATCTCATTGCACTTCCACCCACCCGTTAAGTGCCTGAGGTCAGGAGGGGAAGGGAAAGTATCCAAGGTCATATATAGGCTGTGGCTGCCAGCTCAGTTTCAGGGGGCTGCTTGCACACTCCCCTGCCTTAAGTCTCTCCTGTTCAGCCAAACCGCTGCCCTCCAAGCTGCTGCTTTGCTCTGATAAGCCTGATGCTGTTTACTTCTCTGGCTGTCGTTTAAGTAGCTGCAGGATCCGTGCACCACTGAGCTGTCAGTCAAAGCCTATCTTCTGACAGCCGCAGAGTCCAGGGGAGAAATTGGATCCTTTCTTCCTATTCAAACCTCGGCCATCTACATAAGAACTCGCCTTCCTTTTCAAAGAGCAGGAATCGATCAGCTCTGGCTCAGTTTCAGGTGCTCAAAGGGCTTTCGTGTGTCCTCTGGGCGTCAAAAAGTTGTTTTGTGTGTGATCCGCTCCGGCTCAGCAGGGGACAGAGAGGTGTGTTCAAGGACGAAATCATGATGGGTGATAAAATAGATCTGATATGACGTGAGACAAAAGTTTGAGTAAACTGAGTAAGTGAGCTGTGCTTTTTTTAATGTTATTTTTTGAACACTCTTTGAAGAGAGATGATCTGTTGTGTCAGTTAAGCCTGCCTGAGACTGCTTCCCTCTGAAAGTGGGACTGGTGGTTGTTTTTGGTAGAATTCACAAACTCTTGGGATATTTACCTAATTCACTTTAAATACTCGTCAAAATTGACACCAGCGTCCCTTAACTGATGAGCAGTTAAAGACCAGCTGTCACCAAACATATTGTACCTAGGGATGGGTATTGGCAAATACTTCACGATACGTTATCACGATACGTGGTGGGGGGAAATGGATTTTATTGAAAATGGGATGGGATAAAAAAGGATTTAAAAAATTTTGGGGGGGGGGGTTTTTTTTGGGGTAAGGGGGGGATTTTATTAAAAAATGGAATATTGGGGGGGGAAATGGGAGAGATAAAAAATATTTTTAAACGGGGGGAAAAGGGAGAAAGGGAGAAAAGGGGGGGGGAAAAAAAAGAAAAAAAAATAAGAAAAAATAAAAATATTATAAATATACAAAAAAAGGGGGAAGCAGTTCCCTCCCCTTAAATTAATTAAATAATAATTAGGGGGTGGAGGGAAGCACAATAAAAAAAAAAATAGATTATAAAAATGAAAAGAAAAAGATGAAAAAATAAGGAAAAAATAAAAGAAAAAAAAAAAAAAAGTGGGAGAAAATTTTTTTTTTTTTAAATAAAAAATATTTATTTATATTAATAGAAAAAAAAAAATAGTAAAGAAATATTTTTATATATATATAATTAAAATAAAAAGCTATTAATCTTTATTTTATAAAATAAATTTTTATATTATTATTAATTATTCTAATTTTTTTTAACATTTTTTAGGAATGATGGTTAAAATAATTTAAAAAAATAAAAAAATATAAGAAAAAAAAAAGAAAAAATAAAAACAAAAATAAAAGAAAAGGGTAAGGAGTGGGGGAAAATAAGGGGAAAAAAAGGTTTTATAAATAGAAAAATTTTGGGGTTTTGATTTATATATATAAATAATAAAAGAAAGTTTAAAAAAAAAAAAAGGAAAAAAAAAAAAAAAAATAAAAAAAAAAAGAAGGGGAAGGGGAGAAAGATCACGATACAATGCAATATTGCGATTTTGCGTTACTCCAATATATTGCGATATATTGTGATATTCTAGGCACTTCAGAGAAATTCATAATGCAACTTGAAATAAAAGGTGAACCTATGTACAAATATCAGATGACTGAAACTATATAATGAGTCAAAATCAATGAAATTCAGTTTATCCATGTCCCATTTATTAAACTTAGGTTTCTTTGCCACTCGGATGTCATAATAAAACCATTTATAATTGTCCCCCTGAACATAAACATTTCTTGCTTTGGGAAAACCCAACTGATGTGCAAATAAAGTAAAACTAAAGTGCTTTTGAAAACAATATTACCATAGCTGAGCTGGAATAGTATAGATGTACACAAAGTCATGTGACATCAGTAAAACAGTAAACAAAGTTGTATGTGAGTATACTGTATGAAATTGAATATTTATACATGAAAAATAAACATTTCAGTCAGTGCATTATAATCTCAAACATCTGGGTGGTCTATGAAAATCTGGACAGACATGTTAACTTGTACTTTCCACTGTGTATAAAGTTTAACCTGAACCTGTAGACTGCACACAGATATCAGTGGAAAGCAGCGACTTTTCTACATACTGGAACATTGCAAACGACAAAATCTCGCAAGAGTTCATTGTTTTATTACACAGTCTGCTTGTCAATTACGCTGTATTGATCTTTTTAACAAAATCTTGCGAGATTATGCAATAGAACGATGAAATCTTGCAAGATTACACGAGAATACAGCGGAGGGGTTTTGTATCGATATATCGCAACATAAAATATCACAATATTTCATTGTATCAGTAATTTGTCACATCCCTAATTAGACCCATCTCCCTAACAGAGTGTGCGTTACTTTTCACATCCAGCGAGGAGCATGTGCCTCTTTAAGCAGCTAATGGTCCACTGTGTTCATAAGTGGGGCGTTTTGTCTAAAAACTGATGTACTCTTGCTGATTAGAAACACTCTGATAGTAGAGAGAGGTTGGAGGGGTCCAAAAAAACGTAAAGCAGAAAAAATAATCAATTTAAAAGAGGTTAAAATGCTTTGCAGAGCCAGGTAATGATTCTCTGTCTGTTGGAGGGTTTGACACTTGAAGCATCTTTTTCTGGATGCATTATCGTTAGAGCCATTGTTCATGTAGGAATATTGATTTCTTCTGTATTAATCCCCTCCACCCTGGAGGCCCCTGCACTGGGACCAAGCCATATCTGTTATGGAAATGCAACTGGCACTACTATTCAATGACTCCTGGGGGCGGTGCATTTATTAAAGAGGCCACCTTGTATTGAAATGACCAACATGGATGTATCATGTCTTTTTCATTGCTTTGCTTTTTGAACAGAGTTGCAGCTGAGAATATTTATTATTTGTTATGATTTAGCATTTTGATGAGGTGTCTCCATGCGGATACACAGGCATTTTATTTAAAGTCTCCCCCAGCTGTTTTTGTATTGTCATTACCAACTAAATTTGAAGATATTTATAAAATGGCTAATGATATTAAATGTTTTTTTTTTAATCATAGATCAATAGGGATCACTTTTATACTAGATATTAAACCGTGTTAAAGCTCTTACTGCTCCACCATTTGAAGTTTTTTGAGGCTCAAGAGGGAGCTGCACAAAATCTGTTAGATTTTTATTAACTTCTTGGCTTGCATAAAATGCTGTATAGCCATACACTGCAGTGACAAGTGTTGGGTATTAACATTTGACAAGTTAGTAATAAAATAAAGCGCTGTCAGCAGTTTTCATAGGGACTATTTCTTTGATAGAAAGTGCTGTCACACCACAGCTGTTCACATCATGTTCTGTGGATTAAATCTAGAGTAGCAGAAGCAGGAAGGGGAGATTTTGTAATAGAATTCTGTTGCATGAGTAGCACTTGCTAAACTACATCAGCTTCCAGTGTAAGCATGCATGGTCAAATACAAACCTGTCTGTATCTGAGATGAAGTCTCCCCTTTTTTTAATCAAGAGTGCAGCTCATACGCTGCTTGTCATGGCTTCAGCTTTGCATTAAAGCAAAAGTAAACAAGGAAAGCAGGAAAAAAAAACCTTTATACGTTAAATAACAACCATCATGGAGGAATGAATGTTCTTTGTTTTATTAACACAATCAAAGATGCTAGATAATGAACTTTAATCTTTGTTCACGTGCAGGCTGGTTAATCACCATTTCCACAGCAGCAGGTAGCCTTGGTTTCCTCTGAGCTGGGGGCTGATTAGCACAAAAGGTGCAGCTGCATGGCCAAGACGTTGCCCTGGTGTGTGATCTTACTCTCAGAAAGCAGATCTTTTAATTCTGTGGTGTAAATTGGTAAAGGCTTCATGAATAATAACGCTTCATACAGCACTCTGCATCAGAAAGTAATGATTGGAGCAAAACAAGTCAACCACAAGTTGAGACATTAGCAAAGTGCTGCCATTAGCCTCAGTACGAAACATCCCTCTGCAGCTAACACCTGATCACACAAAGTGTTGGCTGCTGTGGTTTTAATCATGTATTATATTGTAGTTGTGCACTTTTAATTACCATCTTGACATAAAATTTATTTTATTCCATGATATGTCTTAAAAGTAGCAGGAGCTGCTTCGATGTAAGGTGCCTTACACCCAAGTTTGTTTTTTTGTTCCTGTTTTTAACCACTTGAAGCCTATATTTTCTGTAATATTTTTACATTTCAATGAAAACAAGAAGTCTGTCTGCCATTTATTTGTAGCCTACTTAAGAAACGGCTCATCAGCGCATCAATCTGCACGTTGTGGCGGCTTGGGGGAAATTCAACTTATAGAAGCCTCACAGAATTGTTCTTGTCAAGTCTTTAGTTTAACAAGCTAATAAGTCCTCACAGAGAGGCAGGAGGCTGGGTAGATTACAAGATTAAGCAGAGAGCGTTGAGTCATGGGCCTTTGGGAGGCATAAGATGGAAACCAGCATATGTTTTGTAAGTTACAACAACACCTAACTGGTTCGGTTAAAACCAGTACTTCCATAGGATTAGAAAACGGTCATGGTTTGGGCTTAAATACATTATTTAATTATTTCCATCAGTGTGTCATATAGTGGAATTTGATTTTAACTTCAAATAAAGAGCAAATATCACTTTCAAGTAACTGAAATTGTGTTAAACAAGATATTTATCATTGAAAGATTTTTAGCTGCTTTCAGATATTAGTGTAAATTTAAATGTGGATTTGTTTTGTGCATGAATAAAGTCTATAAGGTTCAAAAGCTAAAAAGCACTGCTCCTGAACTGACTTAAACTGCTTCTGTTAAACATCTTCCTGGACTGAATGGCATCATCTGGCTTTAAGAGACAAGAGCTAAAGATATTCGACCCAGACAGAAGGTGATGAAAGGTTCTGCAAAAATACACAGACATGCATGTAAAACTATTGTACAGGAGCATAAAGAAGCAGAGTTTTAGCGCTTTGAAATATAGCCGTTTGTTGCCCCTCTAACAGGAGAGCTGTTTGGTTTTTTTCTGCTAAAGCTTTTACAATATCCAAGTGAATTTCAATGGCATTTTGTTTTCATATTTAATCTTGTGCAGAGACTTAATGATAAGAATAGAAATACAACTCCAGTGTCAATTAACTCTAAAAATCTGCTTAGAGCTGATAATGACTATTGAGAAGCAGGGGCAGAGCTAGTGGGGCCTCCAGGGTGGCCCTGGCCCCCTTTTAAATCTGATTGGACACACTGGGTGCCCCCTCAGGTGATTGGCACAACATTGGAGGAGTATGATACACCAGTATCATAGCAGCAGTTTGCAGTACATTCTAAAGTAGTGTCCTTTTAAGTCATCCTTTAAAGGAGTGATGACATAGCAGTAAAAACTGGTTCATGTAGTCGACATTACCGCAAAATAATAAAAAATTTATTTATACTAAAAAGAAGGATAAAGTCAAAAAACAAAAAAAAAAAAAAAAAAAAAAAAAAAAAAAAAAAAAAGAAAAAAAAAAAGGGGGGGGAAGAAAAAAAAAAAAAAAAAAAAAAAAAAAAAAAAAAAGGAAATATGTAAATACTCCAAAGAAAAAAACTTCACTTTTACAGCAGGGGATAGTTTTGACACCCGTGACCTTCCTTCCTCAGTAATACAGTTGGGTGCTGTAATGATATACTGTCCAGCTTTACCCGGAGACACGTTGACTTCATTTTGATTGGCTACACCATATTTGGCTATAACCTTATTTAAATAAATGGAGGTCAAGCTGTGGTCGGAGTTTGCTAAAGGCTAACTGCTAGCAACATGTGCACTTCAGACAGTGAGCAACGTTTATCAGACAAGACAGCATTTAGAAGATAAATAAACTTGCAGGTAATGACAAGGTTGTGGTCGCCTCCCTCAGTGTTGCTGCAGAAGTTTTCTTTTTAATCCATGTTTTTTTAAACCCAGACCTGACTGCACAACAGTCAATTAGCTCCACTCACAGTTGAATCAGCAAGGGGGGGGCTGTTTACTTGATAGTGTGCTCTTATTGGAGCAATTAAATTACGTAGAATGATAAGCTGCTGTCTGATTCAACCGTTCCTGAACAGAGAAACAAAGCTGACAGACCATAGACACGAACTTTGATTCTCACTCTGGACATTCACATGGCCAGATCATATTATACCCCCAAAACCCCAGGAAAGTGAAATTTGATGTCATGGTAACTTTAACAATATTTACATTTGGCTGGAGGAGATTTGTCCCTGTGCAAGTACAACTGCTAATGTGACCTGAAGTTGCATAGCAGTGCTAATCCAGTGATATTGCAGCACTAAATTAGTTTGAAGATAATGGTAATGGGAACCATGTCGTTAATTTTTAACTAGTATTAAGGGCTACACATCAACTGGATCCAGTTTAATCAGAAAACAGGAAACTAGAAAGGCTGCTGGTTTATTTTAAAGTAAGTTATTGCATGAAAATGTGGAGAAATATAGCCTGTAACCAGCCTTATTTTGTAAAGGAAGGTATTAGAATGAAGAGAAAGGGAGATGTTTCCTTCTTTGTTGTAAGGTGGAAGAACACAGGTCAGGTAAAGCCCCAATATCAACGGCCCCGACATCTCCTAATGCAAGTCCTTGTAGTCAGACAGTGAGCCAGTCCATCACCACCACCGGGCAGTAAGCCAGAACTGCCGGGGAGACGTAATGATTTCCATACAATCACATCAAGCTCCAGTACTGAACCCAAAATCAACCATCCTACCTTTCTATGGACCTTTTTAAAATGGATTATTAACGTAAAGATGTTTTATTTGTGTCTCCAATATGACCACAGTCATCACGGCAGTGTTAAAGAGAGGAACACAATCATTTCCTCATTTTAGTGTCCTGATAAGGTCTCACTCACCCCCTTGCCACCCTATAAGTAAAAGTATAGTTCTGCCCCTGGTAATCAGTGACTCATGTCATACAGTATAACATGTTTTTAGCTCATTTACACTGTGTGTGCGTTTCCTGTCATACGTGCTGTAAAGTGCTCCGCTCACACCTTCCACATCGCTGGTGCATCTGTGCTTTCATGTCGTCGTCTGTCCCCACCACAGTTGTATTAATGATGCTGAGAAATATCCGTGCTGCTGCTCTGACAACAGCACCAATATTGTGGCCTGTGTGTGTGAGGTATCCAGCCAGACCAGCTGCATGACTGATGGTGGTCCCATCGATTGCTCTCAGTCTTTAGGGCTTCCAGCCAAGTTTGGGCCCCTGGCCAAGAGCAGCTTGGCCTGGCTAATCTGTCACCAGGCTGGCCGAAGCAGGCTTCATAAGCTCCATCGACCCACGAAGCTTACACGCTCTGTGCTAAAGCCTGTCCTCCCCAGCCTCACTGTCCATTAGTCTTGGTGCTTTAATCTTCCTCTATCTGTGTGTCTGGGTGTCAGCTTGTAAAAGATTGATTCATTATGGGTGTCGAATGATTTGAGTTTACTTTGTTTAAAGCCAAGGGCCACGCTCTGAATGCTTGTCCACACATTTATTCTTTGGTAAAGATCTTATTTTCATTTTTATATTATATTAAACCCCTTGATTTTCTTTTTAATTGCTCTGACATGGATTGAAATGAGAGATTTGATTTAATAAATCTTATGTCTGTGTGTGCAGCACTGTGTCCGAGGATGAGTCGGAGATCTTTCTGAGCCCTGTGGTCACATATGGCCCACCAGGCCTTGACCTCTCCTGCCCCATAGCCATGACCATAGCACATTGTGTGGAAGTTCCTGCTGATAATTGGACCATCCGGTTAAAGAGACAAATCCAGGACAACAAGTGGGAGGTGAGCCAGTTTTATTTCATCTCACCCATCATTAACAGGTTCACATTTCTGTTACATCATCAGAGCAAACCTTTGACAAGTACCAGCACATTTTAGCATCACACAGAATATCAATATAATCTGATAAAAACCACATCCACCTACTTCAATGAAAATGCTTCAGTCAAGTCCAGCCAGCATGAGGTGGTTTTTAATGTAATATCTGAGGTTTATGTCCCAAAGCGTAACATTGTGGTGGTAGGACCCCACCCCTACCCTAAACACAAGCGCACACTCATGCACACTGCACTCGCACGCACACACACAGCCACTTGAGAGAACTGCTATTGTCACTTTAGGCCAGGGTTCCCCAATCCCATCCTACGATGGCCACAACTCTGCAGGATTAATGTGTCCCACCTCAAAGACCTCAAAGTTTCTCAAGGATTAAAGGAATAGTTCACCCACAGAATGATGTAGCTTTGTTTTCCACTTGCCCTCATGGTAAGGAAGACTCTGGAGCACATTTTTAATATCTCAAATGTAGCTGGCGATCAGGAAGATCACCACCTTTCATATAATGGAGTTCGCCGGGGTCCGAGCCAAAAAGGTCCATAAAAGTCCACAAAAACTTGTCAATATTCCTCCATACTGCTCGTCCAATGTAATCCAAGTGTCCTGAGTGGGTAGCATCCAGAATTTACTCAAAACAACATCATTTAATATATTTTTACAGCCTAAACAGTACTACATTTTACTTTCATGAAGCAGGTATGCGTGTTCATGAAACTACGAAAGCCTCAGCGTTCAGACGCTACTCTGCCAATAATGCAAGCGTAGAAGAAGAAATTCACTGTTTACATTGTGCTAAGAGCGACAGAGCTGCAGACAAACTGGGACAAACACAAGAGGGGTTGGATATTGATTTAAAACAAAGAAAGAACGAAAAAAGAGCGTGCAACCTCGTTTGCTGTGGCTTCTGTAGTTTCATGAACGTGCATCGGCGTGCTTGCTAGAGATGCGACGTAGTACTGTTTAGGCTCTAAAAATATACTAAATGATGTCGTTTGGAGTAAATTCTGGACACTACCCACTCAGGACACTTGGATTACATTGGATGAGCAGTATGGAGGAATATTGACAAGTTTTTGTGGACTTGGACCTTTTTGGCTTGGACCACAGCGAACCCCATTATGTGAAAGTTGGGGGGGGGGGGGGCTTCCTGATCGCCGGCTGCATTTGAGATATTAAAAAGTGTTCGAGAGTCTTGCTCACCATGAGGGTAAGTGGAATATAAAGCTACATCATTCTGTGGGTGAACTATTCCTTTAATCCTTGAGAAACTTTGAGGTCTTGTTTCTCATAAAATCTAGTTTAAGGAGTTTCATCTATCAAATCATCATATCTTGTTCAAATATTTTCATATGTGATGTGATTTGGCATCAGTGAAAAGCTTAACCATACCTTCAGAGTCTATAAATGACTTGAAATGTCCCATGGTAGACTTCCTGGTTTTTACATCGCTGGACACAGATGTTTCCTATGTGGCTTTATATATTACTTTTAGATGCCATAAGCTTCTGGGTATATAAAGATTTAGGTTTATTAGGTATGAAGGACCCATTGTAAAACTTATGAGTATAAATTAAAGATGACATGCTAACTTCTTAAAAGCTTCTTATATTGCAACCATATATGCAATCAGGATATCTCATCATACAGAAAACCTGCCCATTCAAATGTAATGCATCGGTTTGTTGAAACTTTTCATGGGTATTGCGTAAGATGTACATTCAAGCTTTTATATCCTCCCTGCAGCAAATCATGCTTGCTTTTTTTTTTTCATTTCACGAGCATAGCCATCTTTAATTTGCATATACACTTATACAGTAAATGATGAGCATGTACTGCAGTACACATGCAGAGAAAATTACACATTTTTCTTAGTAAACTGCACATATTGTAAATTTGTTTAGTGGTTTCATACATGAACCACAGGTGGTTCTTTCATATGTACAGACAGGCATATAGAAATTTAGTTCCAGTGTGTGATAATTATAATTATTAACAGTTTTAATAGTTATGTTTTATTAATGCAGAATCGTGTTAAGATGAGGGTTGTTGCATTTCATTACATTAGAATAAGCTATTTCAATATGAAAGCATTTTATAGCATACAGCTTGTGTATGTGTGTGTTATTTTTTTAAGTAAATGTTCATATTTGCTTTTGCCATATTCACACAAGTTCTAGTGTGCTTCTCTGAGCTGCTGTGTAGGCAGGGCTTGTGTTGCACCATGAGTGAGTATGCCTGCACAGCTGCTGACATCCACAGTAAGCACAGCTTGCAAAATAATTCAAATATAAATCAGTGCTTCGTCTCCTGCAGCCATGTACTGTACTGGGTGCGACAGTTTGTTAAAACCGCTCTAAACAGCCAGATAATTACTGCGTAGAGTTGGAGGTCTCACTCGTGGTAAAGGTTGGATTATAGATGTGTATTTAGATCACACAGAAGATAAAAGTTTTTCTGAAATTTTACTCTGATTGTTGTCAAAAGTTGAACACAAACACATCTATATTCAGGAGCCACTAAAAGGTTAAAGTACCCACTGCTGCCTGATGCAGAGGTGTGCAGCCAAAAATAGATTAGAAGAAGAAAAATTGGCAAGCGTGCTTTTCAAAGATTTAAGACTTTACTTCTCTAAATGCATTATGATGTTATTTCTGTGATTGCTGTGATTTCTCCTTTTTTTTCTCACTTCTAGTCCCTTCAGTAAAATAACACCTCTAAAAAAAAGTCCTTTGATTCTACCCTATAGTGCAACTTCACAGTCTCTCAGAACAGCACTATGACACCTGCATTCAATCTATATACCCCCTCTGTTGGCTTCCCCTTCCTCTCTCTGCAGAGTACACACATCTTAGATGCTCTTTTAATGTTTAACTAACCTCATCATAAAGCTGCGGGGACCTCATCGTGTTGGAGTGACTCCAAAGCCAGAGGTTGCTTGAACTTGGGGGTCTGCGGCTCTCTATAGCCTGGTCCCTTCACTCTGTGTGACATTTACACAGATGTAATTTGCCAACAGATGTGTTGCACAAAGGGGAGCTATCAAAATACCCTTCTCTGATGGGAGCTGTATGCCAAAGAATAGAGAGAGAAAGTCAGCGTAGAGGGATGAAGAAGACGGAAAGATAGAAGCAGGTTCAGGGAGAGAAGGGAAGATATTCTGTGGCCCATCTTTGTCACTGAGAAATAATGAGGCCTTTATCTCAGGAAGGATGCTTACTCAAAACCTAATCTTTGGAATTAGAGATATAATGGGAAATAGAGGTCTCTCTCCCAATCTGTCTTCCTCTCTTTCCTTTACCCTCCCCGTCTCTCCTTCACCCCATCTGCCTCTCAGCGCCATCCCCATTTAAGCCTGCACTTTTTTACACTTGTTTGACTCTATCATTTTTCCCCTGGCTGCCTGGCAGGGGATGAGCTATGTCATGGAGATCCGTCATGTATGCTGCAGCGCTAATGGGGCAGGTTTAAGAAGCTGCGGGCCACTAAATTACTCCGCATTACTTTATGTGCCTCAGCCGAGCCATATGCAGACGGACCGCAGGGTCACCGTTGTGTTTCAAAGGTGATTCGGGGAGAATTTAGCACGAGATAAGAAGCAACTGGCCATCGGATACAACTGCACCCCGCTAATCTGTTTTGTCAGTGTTACTGTATCTCCATCTGTTTAGAGGGAGGTGTCATTATTTATTTGGCCCTCATTCAGCTTTCCCCAGATCCTTATCCGAGGTGTCCTGGATGCTTTCCAGGGTATTGTCTGTGAAGTGTCCTGATAATAGCTCTTCAGTTTATACAGCTAGAAGTGCTGAATTTGTTGCCCAAATTGTTGGTTATTTGAATGGATGTTTACAGTCGTCCTCAAAATTGTTCATAAAGAAAAATAATTTTGCAGAGGTCACAAATGGGTTTTGCAAAGATTGGGCTAAATCAAATCAACATAGGCTTAATAATTAAGGTAAACCTGCTTTCCTGTTCTTGGCAGTAGTTTAAATGTTAATGATCATGTAATCATAGCGATGATCATCAGTCTGACCAGAATCCAACACTGAGATCTTCTCATGATTTCCCTGAAATGAGTAGCTGTTGTTTCAGAATATGTCCTCACTGCTCAGCAACTAAATCTGCTCTCTCCTGACGTGTCCCTTCGTCCAAAGGAAGTGATGTCTGTGGATGAAGAGAGTACATCCTGCTACTGTCTCCTGGAGGCCCAGAGGTGCCACGTGCTGCTGGGGCAGCCGGGTCGCTACGCGCTGGTGGGGGAGCCCCTGAACCAGGAGGCAGCCAAGCGGCTCAGACTTGCTGTGTTTGGAAGTCCAGACACCAGCAACGCTCTGGGCTTCACCCTCAGGGTGTACTGTGTGGACGACACACCCCATGCATTTCAGGTATGAGGAAAGAAAGGTGACATGAGAGAATATTTTCACATTGTGTTTGTGGTGTGTTGGTTTTTGGCTTGCTTTCTGTACATCAGGGCTACTCAGCTCGGCCCTGCGAGGCTGCAGTCCTGCAGGTTTTCTCAAATTAAATGAATCCAAAAGCCTCTGAAGTTCTGCACATAGACTCATTAATTTAAGTCAGGTCTGTTGGAGCAGGGAGGCTTTGAAATGGTAAATGGACTGTACAGGGCCGTAACCAGGGTTATGGAACTAAGGAGGTACAAAACCATGCGAGCGCACAATGCCCGAGCAAAAAAACTATTTGAGCACTTATTTATGAATAAAAAGTCAGATAAATAGTGTTTTATACTGTGCAATTACACAAATACACAATCATACAGTATAATATTGTTGAGTAAATTTTTATTAACATTTGACAACTTTGAATATGGAACATTTTTGTTAAAAGCTATATTTTAAAAAAATGATAATACCTCCACAGGTCGTTGGGGGGGGGGGGGTACAGAATGAAAGTACATTTCCTAGAAATATTATATTTAGCCTAAAGCGGGTTCTATAATGGCATTATATTTATGTCTATAAGCCAATACACGCCGCCATTGGGGGTTGCCAAATACGATCCCTGTGTGGCAACAATATTTTGGGCACAGTTAGGCTGGTACAGGGGGAAACGGTGGACACAGCGAGTGAAGCAGCTGCTTCAGAGCCCTGGAGATATTATCTGTTTCTGAGGAGGAGTGACCTGAGAAGAGCAAAACCTGGAGTAAATTTAGGTGAAGACTTCACTAAATGGACCCACATTAACTTTTTCCACGGCGTCAAAACACAGAAATGGTGACTTTCCTCCTGGATCGGTAAGTTAACTTGTTTGCTAACGTGGCTAACGTTAGCTGTCAGTTATAAACTCCTCTGTGTTACTTGTTGAACATGCTGCAGGCTGTTGCGTATCGGCAGTGAGCCTGGCATCCCAGCGGCTGGAGTTGTTTTTCTGCCGTTGCAACTACAACCTAGACATTCGTGATGTCGCTGTTCTGTCCGTGTTTCATATTCAAACTTTAAGGTAAAATAATTCAAGAGCCATTCGGGAGTCGAAAGAGCCGTGCTCTTCTTTGGGAGCTGAATCAAAAGATTCAGAAAATGTATCTTTGAAGGAGAGATCTCCCCCAACGAAGTGGGGTGGAGAGCAAGTGGGACAGATTCACGGATTTCACAGACAAGTCACAGTTACGCTGAGAATGTAAACGTCACCCAGAACAGCGACACGTACAGCTTTTTTCATTTTCATTTTTCAGTGTTCTCTGACATTAGGCTAGATATCGTTTGCTAGTCAGATGACGATGAGATTGAGATAAACTTTACTCCCCCCGAGTTGAACTATTATGACAGATGCGCGAACTTGCGAGTGTGTTTGTTCCTACCTCTCATTCAGGTCTTCCCGCGCGGAGAATCTCTTCTACTGCACCTCAAAACCAAAACATGTCAAGGCTGCCGGTAAACGTGACATGCTGCGGCGTGATGTGTACGCTACAGGTTCGGAGGAGACCCCATATGCAAAAACACAACTCATTTTTTTCATTTATTTTTATTCTATAAACACAACTCCTGATTGTCAGCTACAGGACAGCGGTTAATATAATGTGCGATCTTTCTAAAAAATTAGATTTTCTTTTCTTTTTTTTGGGGGGGGGGGTAAAATTGATATTTTTTTATAAAAATAAAAAAAAATCCCCAGAAATATTAACCGAGGTATTTACCTCAGGTGCCTCATAGCTAGTTACGGCCTTGGACCAAAGACACTTCGGCATGTAGCCCATGGAAGCCTGGAATCTATCCCCCAACCCCCCATGAGAAAGATGACTGCTCTTCCAACCTGAGCTACAGCCGCCCCCTGAAACCCTGCAGGACTGCCCCCCTTATAGAACCTGCTGTAAACGGTCCATGGAACAAGAGTTGATCACAATCTCCACTGACTCTGACTAGTTTTTGTGGGCTCGTAATCATGGTGGGATCTTGAACATTAATGTCAATGTGGGCTCCTTTCGTGAAATCGTGACTATTACAGCTTTGTTGTTCGACCACTCCTGGGGAGCGTAAAAGGGTAGGATGTCAGCAACACTGAGATACTTAACAATTGTACTGTACCATTCTCCACAGACGCATAAAAAGCAGGCGCCAAACTGATACAGGATTACTGTTCCAGTAACTGAAAACACCCGATTATTACTGCCTCTCACACAGATTTAAAATTAAATCATTTTCAATTAACAAAAACTAAATCAGTGTATCATTTTACTGATCTATCTTCTTTCTCACCAGCTAAGTGTCCTAAGTGAGATTTCTCTGATTTGTTGTGCTTGAAATGCTGCAGAGATTTTGTTCAAAAGCTTCTTTTTCAACCATGAACTGACAGCTCTACGATAGCTGCCTTTTACAGGGAGGTGGAGGAAACCTCTGAATTTACCCTTTCTTCAGTGGGCTCAGATCCTTTTTGAAATAAGTGCACAATTTTGTAAGCACCGATACGGTATAATGATAATACTAATCTTTTCCGCATGCAATCTTATACGCATACACTGCAAGCCAAGCTCACATCACCACAGACCAACTGAAACCAAAATACTTGAATGGCAATTTGATTAAACTCTTTTAAAAAATGACTAGCACACACAGTCTCTCTCATCTGCTCCTTTAGGTGCAATCTTGCAGCAAGTCAAGGAGAATTATGATGCATTATGATGTAAGATGTTATCCAAACACGGTCAACAACTCATACTAGCTTACAAGAGCAAAGTTTTATCAATGTTAAACTCAATAATCCAACATTTCCAACCTCTGATTGGGAAACTAGTCAAAGAAAACACCTGTAAAAAGATTAAATATGTTTCACTTGTTTCTTTCCAAGTGCAAACAGCAAATGTGCAGTAAATGCAGCAGGACAATGCAGCTCTGAGCTGGTCTGTGACATCACAGAAGCGTCCAGATCTGAACAGCATGCTGATTGACAGTTTCAGGCCTAGGCAGCCTCAGAAAGCGGGAGCTGGTAGTCACTGCTGTCGTATGAAATATTAAAGTGTTCGAGCGCAGCTATAATGGAGACTGAGAACACCTTTGTTAGCTCAGCCATCACACAGCGTTTCACTTCCTCATTCTTCCTGAGTAAACCCGATTAAAGACCATAAAATCCTCAGAAACAATCTACGTGATAACGTTGACATTAAACAGGCTCCTGACTTGTCATCCTCATGTTTAGTGGAGGTGCTGCCTGCTTATGTAATGAACTGAGTGGAACAGCTTCAGCTGGTTCCACACTGAGCTGAAGGCAGTCTAAATGAGATGAATGAATGAACAGTGAGGCGTTCACTTAATGCTGCAGGTGCTGAAGTGCCCTAGAACTGCGACTCGTTTGCCTACTGTTGTATTTACTGAAGTACCTTTTGAATAGAGACATATTGACTTACTGAGGTACTTGGATGTGTGCATTTGGATGTTGAGGATACAGTTCAGCTTTGGGGGGAAAAGCGAACAAACTGCATATTCAGCAGTTTGGTATCACGGCAAAGCGTGTAATAGACCCACAGTGGCACTCCAGGAGATTTTATGCATGAAAAATACATGTGTAAACACACAAGATTGCAGGAGTGTTTAAAGAAATAAGAAAAAGTGTTTGAAGGAAACGGTCAGGAGCATATTTTTAGGTTAAGTTTTCGAGTTTTTTTTCTTCTTTTTGCACATATTGGACAACACTGAACAGGAGACATCAGATTTTGATTTCCAGAGTTAAGTATTGCTGAATAGTAAATATCTTGTTGTGACAATGAGGCCAACAATACAGGCTCCTGAATCAATCATCACGCAGTACAAAGAGACTTTTCATCTGCAAACGTGAGTGCAGAGTTATAAAAAGTCCAACAAGGGGCTGCAGCAACTTTCCCTGCAGATAAGATAAATCAGTCAGGTGGCCACTTGTATGCATCCCCCACTTGATACCGCTCTGTTCAGGTTTTCAGTGCATGAACATGCTTTAGGAATTAAGTGTCATTTCCCCAGTGTACCTATGACACATGCTTAAAGGAAGATTGGGTTTTGGAGCTTCATATTTTTAGCCTCGAGGAAGTAGATTACCTCTGCTATGATAACGTGCATGTTCCTAGATGATTTATACGGAATTTCCAGAGGAACTGATATGCAGTGTTCTGGATTGTCAAACCAGATGGTGATGCACAAACACTGGGAAAATATGCAGTTGCAGGTTCATCTCACATTAAGATCAAAGTATTTGTTATATGAAGCCTTCAATACTTTGTAAAAGTAAAAACTAAAATCCAGAACTTATTTCACACAGTGTTGATTTAGTTTTTGTCATAGTCTTCTGTATAAAATGTTTAGTTTTTGTCATAATTGAGGAGTCTTAATTTAGTTAGTTTGTCTAGTTTTAGTCAGCGAAAATATAATATTGTATTGCAGTTGACGAAAATACAATAGATTCAGTTGACTAGAATATGAGGAAAGTTTGAATGTTTAACGCATGCACAGCAAGCGGCCCTGGTGGCAGCAGTGATGCAAACCGGACTTGACATTTTCTGTAATATTCCTTCATCCGCTGGGCTGGCTCAAGAGCGAGCAAATCCCCATAGACTCCCATGTTAAAAACGCCAACTTCAAGCAGAAATAAACAGGTTTACAGCCTGGTTAAAAAATTTAGGTTTATTAGGTCAAGTTTACCTCATGTAACTGTGAGGGGGGTGAATTTTTTTATAACTCATTCGTTTAGATGTTATTTATTCTTCAAATTACACATAATTAAGGGCGTGTCCTTATGATTGACATGCGGCAGACCGGAAGCTCCGCCTGCCGACCGGAGGCTCTAGTTAGCTCCTTCTTTGCTCTTAATAAGGTCTCAGTTTGTTACAGAGTCGCATAACGGCGGTTTTAGTCAGCAAATTGCAAGTCTAAGCATGTCTTACCTTAACCATGCGCTTAGGGGGCTTATCTTTGTTAGCTCCTCTTAGTTTCGTGTTAGCTCAGTTAGCGTTTGCCCACAGTACGTCAGCTGTCAATCATTTGCCCCGCGGCCGCGCTGTGCCCATTTTAGTATTTTCCTGGAGTGACGACGTATGTGACACGGCAAGATGGCGACGGTAAGACACGCCCAACTGGCTTCACATTTCTCTATTCAGAAGAGACCGGAAGCTACGTCCAGTAATTATATACAGTCTATGATGCACAGACACAGATTTTGCTTATTTTAACTCCTAAGACCTGAGCCTTAGTTTTGGTTTTATTTAGATTTTTGCTAGCTATTTTAGGGTTATTAGGAGCCAATAAATAAAATTTTAAAACATGTGTTCATATGTATATTTGTCATAGATATGCAATATGATTAAGATATAAATACTATTTTTTTCTGAACTTTATTTAAAACATTGAGAAAACACAGAACATCAGATTTGATATGAAAGACAGGCACTGAATGAAAATAATACAACACCAATAATAAAAACAACAAAGGACAGATATAAATACTATTCTAATTAAAAATATTCTCTTCTGACATCATCAGATGGCAGTCCATGTTTGTGTTAGCGGGCTCCAGCTACAGAGAATTTAGTATTATAGTGCTGACAACCAAAAATGTGATGTCCACATACAGGTTGTAGGAGGCTATAAAAGAGCATTTTTATTAAATTTGCCTCACTTTTTAGATAATAAATAAAATAGAATAACAGTCAGCCTGGCGCCTTAGAATAACAGGCATATTTCATTTACATTTTTTTCTTCCTCTTTACAACATCTACTTATGTTCATCACACGTTTCAGGTCATTTTTTTATCATCATATGATAAAATCATATGACCTGATAACATCATCATATGCAATTATTCCTTCATGATGCTAGCACTGCAAATGAGTTCACACCAAAATTTGGATGTACTGTTGGAATACATCCCGCTTTTCCACTACACAACAGTTTGTGATCTGATTGGATGTCTTTTGTATGTCATTTCTATCAGGTATTTTCATCTCATTTTTATTTGTTGACAAAAGTGTCATTTACTTTCATTATAGTTTTTAATCCTTGTGCGTTAGTTTTTATTTAAAGGTAGAGTCCAGAGTCCCCCCCCCCCCCCCCCACCATTTCTGTTTGTACACCATATTCAAACTGAGCGCCCCTCCTCTCAGGCTAACGGTCGCCTCGTTCTTCAGCCTATTCAGTTTCAAGCCTCTCTTTCAAAGCTTGGAAACAGGTAAAAGCCGAACTAATATTAACCCTGGTTTTCCAACGTGCACTATCTAAAGCTCTTTTCACCGCAGAGTACTTTTATTCACTGCGTCTGCCGTTTGTCTTTCTTTTTTTTCCTTCGAGTTTGAGTGACTGGCATTTGCTCCAATGATGAGCTTATTCCCACACAGCGTCATGCCCTTAGCTCTGTCATTGGCTGGAGATATAGCCTATACAGAAATCTCCGCCTAAAAACATCCCAAGCGCACCAACACAAAGGGAAAAGGCGATTACAGACAGGGGGAGAGGGAGTTGCAAACAAACTCATCACCGCACGAGAGTAGAGGCCCAAAGGAGCAGATTTAGGTGGATTTCACTTGCACAAGTCTAATGTTTATTTTCAATGGGGAAACTCCGGACTCTACCTTTAAGAATAACTTTCTTTTTCTTCAACTTGTTCCTTATTTCTGGGAGTTTATACGTGCATTCATTCACCGGTAAAATTTCTGTACAACTTTGACTCCTTTAGAAGATATTTTGTTGAGTCGCCTTTCGGTGTACACCCATATAATGGGAGAGACGGGGTAGCTTTTATTAGGGCTGTGAAAAAAATATCGATACACTGAAATATCATGATACTTTCATATGCAGATTTCATATTAATATTCAAAAATGCGATATTGATCTATTTTACCAACAAAACATCGTGAGATTTCATCATTGTCTTTCGAAAAATCTCACGAGATTTCACGAAAAACCATGATATTTCATAACAGAACGACAAAATCTCGCGAGATTTCATTAGTAAAGTTGATTGATACCACGTTTTTAAATATTAATATGATATCAGCCTATGAAAATATCACAATATTTTAGTGTATTGATATTTTTTCCCAGCCCTAGCTTCTATAGACATTATCTACAGAAAAACTCCTTCATTTCACCAATACTTTAAGTGGAATGAACGAACGAATGAGTACTATTGTCCTGTGATTTCACATTAGAGGTTAGCTGTTCTTCTCAGCTGCACTGCAGAAGCGCACATCAGGGGGCGCACATGACCTGTAGAGTGTGGAGAAAATCCTCAGTCACTAATGGACGGTTAACTCTGAACTCACAGGACAATAGTACCCATTCGTTCGTACATTCTTCTTAAAGTATTGGTGAAAACTAGGACTTTTTGCTGCAATATAGAGGCTGCCCCGTCTATATGGATGCACGCTAAAGCGCGACTCAACGTAATATCTTCCAAAAGAGTCAAAGTGATACAGAAATTTTACCAGTGAGTAGATGCATGTATAAACTCCCCGAAGGTACAGGTTGAAAAAAAATAAAGTTGTCCTTTAAAGGGACTAGAGGCAGGAATTTTAAAAAAACAAACATGCATGTCCATTTTTTTTAATACTAATGGGTGATGAAGTGCTACATACCAAAAATAACGTTTCCACCCACGTCTCTCACCATTGCCTTGAACAGGCAGTGTGCTGCAAAATATGCTGCAATTCGGTGTCCGAATTTCCTGCGCTGCCCTGCAGACGTGACGTCAAATGATGCTACATCCGCAGTTTTGATACAGGAAGAAGACGGTCGCGGTAAATTCAAACACTGTAAGCGATAGTTATAGATTCTTCTGCCATCAGCAAACGATCCAGATCAACTGAAAGACACTAAAAAGTGTAACTATGAAAAAAAAGCTTAGTAAACAACATTGTAGTTTCAGTTTGTGCACGCTCCCGTGACGGCTTGGCTCGTGGCTGCAGTTACCTGAAGCGCCAGTCGCGAGTTTCGTTTCTTAATCTTGCCTCAAGTCCCTGTCAGTTTTCGTTTTATGTCGAAAAATAGGTCATTGACAAAGACTATGACAAAAAAGTCTTCCTCGCAAATATCAAAAATGGCATTTTCTGTGGAGCCTTTTTTTCTTCTTTTTTTTATGACTTGGTTTTACCTGGAAGAACTGCTGCCTGACTTCATGTGGCTCTTCTGAAAACGCACTTATGAAAATAGCTTCAAGGAGATGCTTTAGAACGAGGTGGCAAAAAGGGACGTTTAATTACAAAGACAACATGTGCTTCATGTTGCTTCTCTGCCCTTTTCTTTATATAGTTTAATTTGCTCTCTGTTAATTAAATGTGTTTCTTCGTTGCTTTCCACGTGGCTCGTATTTGATGAAAACGTGTCTCGAGCGGTGCTGTTAAAAGGTTCCTCTTCTCACATCGCACAAATCACAAAACTGTTTTTACTGAGACTCAAACACAAATTTTGCAGAAGTAATTTTGCTATTTAAAATGAATCTGTGCTACTTCCTCTTTACCACCACTGTGACCTGCTTCATATTAGGCTTCATTTAAAAGGTAAAAAAAAGTTAAATGAAGAATAAAAAATCGAATGCAAGTACGAAGAGCCAACTCACTCCTCCTCTCCATCAGTCAGACATGGTTATTTGCTCATTTGTTCTTCGGTGCTGGCTTTCCTTTTTTTCTTCTTCTTTTGTGCTTTGTGCGACAAATAATTTCCCCTGTGAGCTTGAAAATCGATCTGGTTGAAGACAGCCTGTGGGGCTTTGCACTGTCTTCTTTTTTCCAGCAGTCCCTGCAAATCTGCGATAAAGAAAATGTTAAACTAACACATCCAAGTACAGTACATACCAGTACATCCAGCTATGCAGCAAAGTATATTGATCATGGAGTGAAATTTGATTGTTTTTTTCCCCATTTTGGGGAAATTTTCTGTGAAATTATCTCACACATCCTTTTTACCTTTATTCTTTCCACAGTCTATCAAGTGTAGATTTTCCAGATGTGCAGGATTAAAAGCAACACGTAATCGATGTGTATTTGTATGGAACTGTTCACACGTAAAGTGGCAGCTAATTATTTCATTTTGTCTTTTCATCTGTTGAGATGCAGTCGAATCCTGGAGGCGTACACCAGCGTGACAGCAGAGTACGAACTGTTACTGAAAAACGTCTGTGAGCAGAGGAAGCAAAGAAATGTCTTTGAAAATAACGATAAAGATATGAACTGTGGGGAAAAGAAGCCATGACTGGACTTCAAAATACATCTAGAACCAGTTGTTTACAGAAAACAACCACAGCTGGGGGAAAAGAATAACTCCCAAACAGTACAGTGATGTGCAAGTGAAACTATCACAATTTATAGTTCATATAGTTCATATATTTATAGTTCAATAACCTTTTGCTTGAGTAATGGAAATCCAAAAGTACATCAAAAGTTAAAAAGAGAAACAGGAGATGCCCATAAGCTTCTGCATCTCATCTGTTTCATGATCAGAACAAATATGTCTGCTTCTAGAGCTAGCGTTACACTGCAAAAACTCAAAATCTTACCAAGTATATTTTTCTAATATCTAGTCAAATATCTCATTACACTCAATATAAGATATAATCGACTAAAAAGAAACATTTCAGTGAGATATAGGAAATTGTTTTAAGACAAATGCATCTTATTTCAAGAAATCTTATCAAGAAAATTTTACTTGTTCTATTGGCAGATTAGTTTTTGCTTATTACAAGCAAAATAGAATAATAGAAAGAAAAAAGGATACTTATTTTAAGACTGGCCAATATTTATTTGCTTGTAATAAGCAAAAAAAAAATCTGTTAATAAAACAAGTGTACTGATGATATGGTAAACAGCATCCTACTGGTCAAACTTCACAGCCTGGGACAAAACGGTAATCTTGCGCTGGAAAAAAGGCCATTTAAAAAAGTTTTAAAAAATTAAAACCAGATTTTTTTTTGCTTGTAACTACCAAAATAAATAATAATAATAATAAAAAGTTTAAATCTGCTACTGTAACAAGTGAAAATTCTCTTCATAAGATTTCTTGAAATAAGATTTTTTAGTTAATTTTAAGATAATCTTGAAATTAGCTGGAAAAACTCATTCTTTATATTTCACAAGTATTATTAAGTTTTGTGCTTCATATTGAGTTTGTTTCATCTGAGATATGACTTAAAATAAGATTTTTTCATGACTGTTTCACCAAAATATTTGAGATGCATTGTCTAAAAAAAAAGTTTCTATATCTCACTGAAATGTTTCCCTTCGGTGATTATGTCTTATATTGAGTGTAATTAGATATTTTGAACTAGAAACTAGACAAATATACTTTGTAAGATTTTGAGTTTTTGAAGAGGAAGCACGTGTTCATGAAACCAGAGCATCTACTCGTGTGTGTTTAGTTTAGTCAAGCATGTCCCCAGATCTGCAGTCCAGCTTTTATACTGTATGTTGAAAAGGAGAGTGAAGAGAGAGAAGCACCAAACAAACATCAGCTGGAGGATATTGCTTTGAAGCATGAAAGAACATTTCCAGGGAAAAACAGAAGAGCTTTAGTTGTGCCGAAGTCTGGCTTGATGCTGTCATTGCAATGTCGAGCAGTAATATTGCTGCATCAAAGGGAAATGAGTCATAGACTTCCTCACTTTTATTTATTTTTTACAACCATCTATTAAACTACTTCTGAACATCCATAAGATGAGGATTTTGTGCTGTATTACTGCTCACATTTATCCAGTATTGACTGTCAGAGCCAGGAGACTTTGGATGGAGCTGAAGTTCTAAAACTTTATTCTGGCAGCATCTCTCCTAACAAACAAGAAGATTCTGGAGAATATAAATCAAAGTTTACTCAGTGAACATGTGAACTGTGTTTAACTCTTTTAGCCAAAAACAATACTAAAGAAAAGGAAAAAATATGGATTTGAAATGTAATTTGGGGGGAAGTGAATTGCTAAACTGCAAGAGCAGAAAAGGACTTCTTGTTAGATGCTGCATTAGCACACGTTTAGCTGTCGTTCATCCCACAGAAGCTAAATTATAACAAGTTATACCTCATTTTAAAGGTGACTGATGAGGCTTTACAATGTATAATACAATACCAGCTGGTATGAATAAAGAGGAGAAGTAATCTATTAAAGAGTATTTGGGTTGAGTTGATATTAAAGACATATTGATTTAACTTAATTATTTTGGTTTGGTGATGACATTCTTTTGAGTCCAGTCAACTTAAAAAAAACACTCTCTAATCTGAAATAATGTTTTACATTTCCTCAAAGTCAATTTGTAAAGTTTGGGGTTTTGTTGTTTTTTGTTTTTTAATTTTGTTGCAGCTTTAGCAAACAAAGAGGGCGGGGCTATATTCAAAACGCAACAAATCTGGATCACAAAGGCTCATGGGAAATGCAAATTCAACTGGAATTTAACCTTTTATGATTGATATTCTATAAATTTGGGTTATGTGCTTTACTGCCTTTTTTATGGATTATTATTTTCTTTAGTCAAAAACACAGATTTATTCCTTGTTTTCAAAAGGTTAGTAGGACTTGGATGTGTTTTGCTGTCCAAATCTGAAGAAGTTTGTGAGATAATAAAATTTAAATCTAGTTTGTGATTCTTAACCCAGGATAAATAGTCGATTCTCTCACACAGATGCCGATTTATGAGGTTCCTTGTATCCTAAAACATGCACAGCCTACCTACAGAGGCTTTTTTTTCTTTTCCAACCCACACAAAAACCAACCTTAATGTTTTTTGTTGTTTTTTTCTTACCAGGAGGTGGCTGTAGGGGAGCGCTGCAGGGGCGGCCGGCTGCTGGAGGAACCTAAAATGATGCTGTTTAGGGGGAACACTTTCAGCCTCCAGGTGTCCATCCAGGACGTCCCACAGTTACTCTGGAACATCAAGCCTTTCACCACCTGCCAGGTGGGCGCTTCCTTTTGTTTAGATGGGAAGTTTAAAGCAGCAAGCATGTTTACTGTAAGCTCACGTGTGCTTTCATTTAAATGAAGCTCTGCTTTGTCACGGTCATGCACCTGGAAAGAAGCGGCGCACCTTCAACTTCTCTGCTCCCTTCACTCCTCCAGCTGTCTCCCTCTCTCTCTCTCTCTCTCTGTCAGCTTTCTTTTTCTTGCATGGTCACATCAAAGCTAAAGGGCAACAGCAAGGGCACAGCAGGGGATCACTAAGACTAGCTATCTCACCCACACATGCACCATTACAAACTTAATTATGACTACCAGGCAGGGATACACACACACACACACACACACACACACACACACACACACATATCATGTTATCTTCCTGGAGGTCTATATGCTGCATGTTCTGCTCTGCCCTGTGATGTTTATCCCACCAGCGACATCCTATTAGTAGAATTAGCCCACCATCAGAATACCAACAAGGCTTCCTTAGATGGGGAAGAAGGTCTTACAAGGATGATGACTATAAGCTCTGATTCAGACACTACTCTCACTTAAAGGAGGCTTTTATAAGTGGCCATCCTTCTGTCTGATGGATCTGAAGAGAGGATGATTCATTGGTAAAACAGTGTTTTGACCTGTTCTCTCTGCACCACTGTCTGGGTCGCGCAGCAGTAAGTAATGGGAAGTCAGAATGGATTTCTCCGATATGCTCCACAGCTGCTACTTTGGTTTTTCAGCTGCAACATTTGGCAGAAATTTAGCACGAGCTGTGTAAAATGAGGCATCTCTGTCCTAATTCCATAATCACATTACAGATCCTTATCTAAAGATTGGCATTTATGTAAGCTTCGTAGCAGCCTGGGTGTGATGCTGTTCTGCAAAAGCAGCTTCAGAGGATGGTTTTATGGCATTACATTGATTATTCTATCAGGATACGCTGATAGCCATCAAGCTGATGGTAACATGTAACACTGCTCATGATGGAGGTCAGAAGTAGTGTGAAGGTTTTCACTGGCGGTCAGCAGAAACGCCTCAAGCAGACAACAGAAGAAGTTACAGTATGAATCTTAAATGCACACGCTGTGTTCATAACTAGGAAAAAAAATATTTCAGAATGGTTAAAAAAATGCAGTTTTGATTAGGGATCCACGATATTGGAATTTTGGCCGATATCCAATATGTCGATATTTTAAAACTCATGTGGCCAATAACCGATATCAATACCGATATTAAAGCTGAAAAAAATAAGCAGTCATTGCAAATAGCAGTTATGTAATCCGTTGCAGACACTTTGAAAAATAGGGGTAGGAAAAAAATATCAGTACACTGAAATATCGCAATATTTTCAAATGCTGATATCAAATCCATATTTAAAAATGCGGCATCAATCTATTTTACTTACAAAATCTTGCGAGATTTCATCATTCTATTACAAACTTTCACCATATTTTGTGAATTCTCACGAGATTTCATTAGTAAAATAGATCGATACCAATCAACATCAATATATCAATATCATATATATATATGTGTGTGTGTATATGTATATAATCAATCATTTCAAGTCCCTCATTTAGTTAAAAAAAAAAAAAAAAAAAAAACTCAGAACTGGTCCAGTAATGCTTCTTTTTAGTGTTGTTTCTTTCTCATTCTAAGAAAAAAAAATCTTAGAAGAAGATGATTTTCTTAATTTGAGAATTGCTAAACAGCCTTTTTATTTAAAAGGCAGTATCCAAGAAGGCAGCACCAAGCCAAATCTGCCAACCTCCTAACACCCATGAACCTGGATGGAGGGGGTTGAGGATTTTTTTTTTTTTTACAAAGGGCCAGGTTGGTTAGAATGACAGTTGAACCTTCAACTTTCTGGCAACTGAAAAATCCACTGGACCACCTGAGCCTGATCTGTATGCATTCAATAAAATTCGCCGGGATATGCAGCATATACTGTAGTTCCCCTATTAAATGCTGCCTAGTCAGTCCTTTGATGTGAAATCGGCTTCTGGTTTGTGCGGGTCACAAAACGTAACTGGAAAAAAATCTGGAGTTGATTAGTTCACTTTCGCCAAGTGGTGCTAGTTAGAACTGCCAGTTTACAGCAACTATGCTAAGCTAAGCTAAAGTCAGTGCTGCCAGATTCAGAGAATGACTGGGTCGGCTAGAAAACGCTTCTGCCCACTCGTTCAACTCAGGGGACTGCGGGGGGAGGCTAAATTTCACCCAGAGGTGGCATATGCCTTTATGCTAGTTCCCACTTGTCCCAAGTCTAGATAGATTTTTTTTTCTTATTATGAGAAATCTGTGTGTATGAACTGGTACAGGAGGTCTTAAAACAAGTTTTTACAGCTAAAACTGGGAGTGAACGACACAAAGTGATCTGAAACAGTGTCATAGTGCAATATGCATATAAAATAACCATTTTCAGGATACAGTTACTCAGTAAGAAATCATGATTAATAATCTTAGAAATTCTGCTCTTGTCAAGTATATTACACTCAAATCAAGGTCATCAGGACTTTTTTGCTGAATATAAGAATGTAAGACTCTGTTAGACTGTTTTTGCTGTGTGTCCTTTATAAATATGCTTTAATTTATTTCCCTATTTTTAATGTTTTTATATGGTGAGCATGCATGCCAACACTTAAAAAAAATAAAAGTGAAACCTGCTGGAAATAATGGAAAACCAATGACTCATCCTGCACTGGAGGGCGTACACTCATTTGTTTCTTTTAATATTCACGTTAATTATACAGAATTATGAGCAGTGACGTTCAGGTCAGTGGAAATGACCAATCAGAGGAGGTTTTTATTTATTTTTTAAGTGTCTCAGAGAGACTCTTTAGCATTTATTACAGGAAATGTTTAATTATGCTGAGGAAATGACACTCTTCCAGCATCTCATTGAAACTTAGAGCACTTATTTATTCATAACTGGGACGATGCTCCAGCCATTAGCTCACTGATGATTCCAGCTCTTACAAAAAGTAAATAGGATCCGTTTTCATTCGTTCCGGTGGCTCCAACACCTGCTTGTTCTCCCTCTGACGGTTTAAAGCTCCTTGATTAGTCAACGCCATTGATTAGGTAACGAGGCCACTCATCTACTTTTAATTAAGCATGTAAACAGCAAAGTGGATGGCGAAGCAAGATTCCACAAACAAACGTCTTCAGCAGCAGTCTGATGAATTTGCCGTCTGCTCATCCTCTGCCCTCGTCTCTCCTCGCTCTGCAGGAGTTCTCCTTTTCTCAGGTGTGGGCCAGTAACCAGCGTCCCCTGCAGTGTGCCTTCTCTCTGGAGCGATACAGCCACTCCTCGTCTCAGCTCTCCTGCAAGATCAGCATCCGGCAGGTCACAGGAGAGGAGCAGATACTCCAGATCTATACGTCTGTGGAGGTGAGCCACAGTCATGGAAGGGGACAGTGTGTGGTTTGTGCCTGAGCAGTCATTAAGCCTGCTAATAAGGTTCTTTTATTACACTGACTATCTCTTGATTTGATTTAACGGCTTGTGTAATGAGCCTCTTGTGCAGCTTTTCATGTATAGATTGGAAATCATCTTGATGAGTCCTTGTCCTTCATATGTAGGTGGAAACATTTTAAGCTGCAAGATCACCCTGACATGGCCTCATTTCCTTCTCACCAACAGAATGAAAAGGGGGTGGTTCCCTTTTTCACTCAGTCGGACTGTACCGTCACCTCTCAGACAGGGTCGAGGGCTTTTAAAATCCCCCTGTCCATCCGTCAGCGGATCAGCGCCACCTTTGATGCCGCTAATGCCAACGGGAAGGACTGGCAGCTCTTGGCTCAGAAGCTCCACATAGACAGGTCTAAATTTCTTTCCATTTACATACTGCTGTGCCATCCTTTACGGAAGAGGATTAGGGCCACTGAAGAAAAAAAAAAGAGAGTCAGAATTCTGACTTTAATCCAAGAACTCTGACTTTTTTCCAGAACAACAGAAAAAACAAAATTGGGAAATTTTCTCTGTCAATTTATGAAAAATAGTCAGAATTCTGAGATTAAAGACAGAATTTTTTTGTTTTTAATGTTCTGGAAAAAAGTCAGAATTCTAAACTTTTTCAGAAATGTGATACATGTATACATATATATATATAATATATATATATATATATATATATATATATGTGTGTGTGAAAAATCTTCTTTTTTTTTTTTTTTTAGTGTTCTGGGGGGAAAAAATAATAATTCTGACTTTTTAAAAAAATGGTTAAAAAAAAAAAAAAAAAAAAAACCTCCAAAAAACAAAGAATAATAATGTTCTGGGAAAAAGTCAGAATTCTGACTTTTTCCAGAAATGTTATGTATATATATATACATATACATATATATATATATATATATATATATATATATATATATATATATATATATATATATATATAATATGTGTGTGTGTGTAAGACATTTTCAGGGTTTTTTTATGTTCTGGAAAAAGTCAGAAATCTTGAAAAAAAAAATCTGACTTCTGACTTTAATCACAATTCTGAGAAAAAGTCTAATTTCTGAGGTTAAAGTCAGAATTCTGCCATTTTTTCTCAGTATTTTATTCAGTTTTTTCTTCAATGGCCTAATCATCTTCCGTAATACTTGGATGAATGAATGTTTTCAAGAATAGAATAATGACTGGAAAGCAAAAATGCAACACATATTCATTTATTTGTTATTATTCTCCATGAATGTAAACACTTCCCATTCTGATCACTGCCTCTAATCTTCAATTTAGGCACCGTGTCGGCCTTTATCTTCCATCCCCGACTGGTTCACAGTTAAACGCCACGCTACTGATTTCATTATAGATCTAAAAAACACTTTTACCAAGAGAGATGGCCAGGGAAATGTTCGGGCCAACTTTAACGCAGTCAGAATACTGTAAGTGAAGACAAAATGCCGTGTTTTACAGAAATCTGACTGCTGACAGGCCGGCCTCTGGCGAGAAAAATGTGTTCATGTTAGCACTTCTCATTAGCAGCGTCTCTGCATGTGCTCCATCTCTCAACCCCTGCTAGTCTCTCAGAAGGCTGTGCCAGGTCTGCATTTGTGTAGGCGTAGGAGGATTTTAGTTATTTAGAGATGGGGCGATCTCTATTTGTGCTTCAGAAAAGAAGTCAATAAGCAAGTGCTTGTAGCCAGGGCGAGTCTTAGATCCGTGCAGTCAGCTCTGAAACACACAGAGAGGATACTCTCTGTTCCTCACCAGCTGGAAATGCATAACAGGGAAAAAGTTAACCGAGAAACTATAACAGAAACTATGTGATTAAGGAATTTCACTTTAAGTCTGAAAACAAACATCTGTGACTGAGAAATGGGAGAGGATTTCTGAAGCTTTTTCAGCCCAGCCAAGCACACCGAGCAGCATGTAATAGGAATGTCTCTACCTACTTAAGCTGATTTTTGTAATTATTTCTCTGAGTGTGTGGGAACATCATCATACGGAGGAGGGGAAGTAGACTGGAAAGGAAAAGAAAAAGAGGAGGCAACAAGGAGGAATGCCATTGCTATGAAACAGTGCCCTCTGTTGGACAGATGCTGTAATAGCAGCAGAGGAGGGAATCAGAATTAAAAGCTTTTTTTATCTATTTTTTTTCCATGATTTACAGTAAATTAATGTATTTTTCTTCATGAAACAAATCTGTTTAATTAATCCCTGCAGATTATTACTGACTCATTTTAAAGAGTCTTTTAAAACAGTTTTGTTTTGATGCCATTTCTAGCTTGTTAAAAGGCAGTGGCCACACAGGAGCTTTCCTTTGCTAAAAAAAGGTATAATTTTACCTGAGAAAAAGATGGCCTTAACCAGTCTGTTCAGGAGGTTTCTAAACCTCAGAATTAATACATTTGTTGCCTCAAGATAAACAGTTTCAATCACTAACATTTATTTTAAAAACATTTTGACATCATAAGTTCTGTAAATCTTCAATTTAAATTTTCTATGCTTCTCATATAAGTGGATGAAGTGAGAGTCAGATGTTTCCCATCATCCACCTGAGTTTACTTAAAGAGGAAGTTCGTTTTTTTGCGTTCTGGACCTTCACCTGGATTTTCACCGTGTCCTCGTCTTTTCTCAAGAACTGTTACATGAACTAAATTTTCATAATAAGCTCTTAAAAATGACTTTGCATCAGCCTCACTAATAGTATCACTTCATTATATAACCACTTCTTTATTACTCATTGTGAGGTGATGTGATCTGTTATTAAAATATTCAATTCTCCCCGGTCTCCAGGAACCTGTGCTACTTTGCATGTCAGGAGAGTCCGTCCTCTGTGATTCTGAGTCTGTGGGAAGCCCAGCACCAGGACTCCGGAGACCTGGACTCGTTGGCCAGCGCCCTTGAGGAAATCGGCAAGGTCCAGTCCCCCAGGGGTGCTTCCACTCTTGGCTGCAACAAGGAGGACTCTGATTACACTAAATTTGGGTAGGGAAGGTCCATGGCAGATCAAACCGTGATGAACCTTTACTGCATGAACACTGACGATCAGGTTACTGACTGACCTAAGGAGAGGAGCAGGCTGTTATTAAAGGAGCACCTCTGCTCAACCAAATGCTCCGAACAGACACAACCATGTCCAGATATGACCAGAGATAGATAGAGATTACAAGACGTTTGGTATCAGTATGCCACAACTGAGAAATATCCACTTCTATCATCTCTGAAGACCAATTCAATCACCTGTAATCAAAGATTGTAGATGTATGTGTGAAGAAGACTCTCCTAATAGGAACGACTGCCAATCAGGTCGGTGTTGTGACCCTCCCAGTACGCAGTTCTCGCCATCAAACCCTTCTCTGGGTAATTAAAATGTTTCGTGTAACAATGTCATCACAGTCATTTGTCATTCATTTTCTAGATCCCCCGATGCTTTGTTTCTTTTCTGAACTGTGTGTTTAATGTTTCTGGATTTGATTTTTAAAAGGAGAAGAAAAAAAGTAAAGAGAAACAGACAGGAAGGAGTTTTTCTGTTCCAACATCTCGTCCGTCCCCTGAGGTCAGAGACAACACGTCTGTCCTGATCTGTCCGACATGAGAATATTTTCAACCTCACCGGGAGAAAATCATCAAAGCCAAGACTGCAGAGGAGAACCGGGCCGATCAGGGGACGCGGACAGGACTGGACCACGTCCACTGATGTCCAGCAGGAATAAATGTTTCACTGTGAAACATGTGACTTCATCCTGGACGGACCAGGGGAGCATTACAAACCCTGCAAACTGCTGGAAACGCTGAAGATTTGTGTATTTTTAAGACTCCTCTGAGTTATTTTTTGTTTCTTTTTTTTTTTTCTTTATTAAAAGTTTGACTTTTGATGTTTGGCTTGACTGGAGCTGCCTCTCAGACCACCAGATCATCAAATACCTGGGCGTCGTAATTTGAGGACGCTTCACCAGCCCTTGCTCCGTGTCTTCTGGCATCTCGGCATAGCCAGCATCCGCTTTAAATCCCCACAGTCCGTTGCTTCACCCCCCCCCCCCCCCCCCCCCTCAACTTAATAAAGTGACATTGTGTTGAACTGTGTGTCGGCGCTCTCTTTCCATCTAGTTAATGATTTAAATTCTGAAACCAGACAGCAGAGAAACTGCTCAGTCTTCAAAAACCGTTTCAGACAGAAGATAGAACAAAATGAACTTTCCATGCACTGTTTCAGTTTGGATAGAATGTCATTCAGTGCATGAGCATTATGATTTCACATTGTTTAAATTGTTTAACTTCAATACGACAGCCGCTTGTTAAAAGTATCGTTTGAAGTCTCCCGGTTTATTGAAGTAAGTTTGAATAAGGGATCGACCGATACAGATTTTTTAGGGCCGATACCAATATTTTTACATCAGCGTCAGCCGAAGGCTGATACAATTTGCTGATAATCGAGGCCGATACTGCATTTGACCCCAAAATTAATATGAGGGCACAATGAAAAACAAATTTTGAAAACTCTTTTAAGATTAAAAAAAGAAAGTATTTCAAATAAATATATAAAAGTGAAATGGTACACTTGTAACAATATCAAAAAGAAACATTTTATATACAGTTGTCCTCAAAATTATTCATACCCTCCAACTGAAGATGGGGAGAAAAATCAGCTGCCAGTGAAATAAATTGAAATTGACAAAAGTAACAAATCAAGTTTTTATGAAAATCATGACAGAGATTCTGAACTGTGGTTCAACAGAAATATCAAAAACAAACACACAAAAATTGAACAAGTAAACAAGCAAGATGGGGCTCTGGAGCTAAAATTTTGTTGAGCAACACTTTGAAACAATCAGGTGTTTTCTCTGATGTTCAAAAAGACTTCTGGACCTGTTGACAGGTACTTTGGTCCACTGTTCAGGGGAAAGCTGCTCTAATGTGTCTGTGATAGTTTTGTTTGTTTTGTTTTGTTTAAATATCATTTTCAACCACAATTTAAAAGCAATTTGTTTCCCCAAATCATAATTTTGTAAATTTTTATTTATTGTTTCTTATTAAGTTTCTTGTTTGAATTAATATTGTCAATTTAGCCTCTTTTTTTTAAATTGGAGGGTATGAATAATTTTGAGGATGACTGTATTAAAAAAACCAAGAGGGACCCAACTACAGTCACCATACGTCGCCATATATCTAATCCATACCGGAAGTCCCAAGCTGAAGTTTCTTCTTCATGCAACTTACTAAAATATAACCCTACCACCCGCTAACCACCATACGCATCTAGGTTGTAAGCCGCAGATAGATACTCGCGGCGTGATGAACTAACTCCTGCTTGAGACTTGCTTGAGCCTTTGTCAGCCATTGTAACTGCAGGAAGGTACTCTAAGAAAAAACCTGCCACCTATAAAGATGCCTGTCTCCGTAAATCATGCCAAGGGGGGTATCGGCCAACACACCCGATGTATTGGCCGATACTGTTACCAGCAAAAAATGTAAATGTCAGCCTAAAATATCAGCTGGCCGATGTATCGTTTCTCCTTACCTCGAATGACCAGACTTGTTTAATATCAGAGTTTAAATTCATGCAGCAGTTTCCTAAAAAGCTCTAGAAAGCTTAGAAAGGGTTAATGAATGTAAAAAAAAAAGCTTAGCTTTCCAAAAAGTTGGATAAAAGATGAGAAACAACTCCTGCATGAGGCCAAAGCTCTCCCTACGAGCTTACCTTAGCATTGCACTAGCTAGCCCGACTCCTGATCTCCAGACCTGCACCTGTAAAGCTCACTCATTACCACACGAGGTTGTGTTTGTGTAAAAGCATCGTTTTTATGAGCAGGTTTCTGTGCTCAGACATGGTCATGGTTTCAGGTTGCAGCCAATCTGGCAAAGAAGGATGCAGATTGATGCGGTCTATTATGAGAAGGCACATTTTTTGCTGGTATGTGCATTTATGGAAATATTCTGAGATATTCATCCACAGATGTATGCATTTCATTCAATAAATGCGGAAATCTGTTTTCAATAAGTCAGGACTGCTTAATGGAAATGATGCAAAGCTGTTGTCTGTCAGACGGACCACCACAGCAACCAGATTTTATTCACTGCTATCAATCCAATATGTGTCCATATGAAGTCCTGGAGGCATCACATCTGGAGAGAGCTTTTGAAATGTTTTAGGATTGCAGGATTTATACTTTGACAGAGCAGGACGACATCTCTGTTTTATGTTGTAAAGGAGGTTCTGGGTTGGAGTTTGAGGTTCGTCTCATTACTTTCTTTACACAAAGTGGATTTTTAGGAAGTTGTTTTGGGTTGCTACGAATACCAGCTTCATTATTACAGCAGCTGGTTGGTTCCTAACGGAGGTTAATTCTTCTCAGAGCTCTTTCCAGCAAGTAAAAGTCAGTCTTGTGTTCGTGACTCTTTTTCTGTCACTTTCTCTCTTTCGCTTCCTCTGATAATTTCCTGGTGTGTTATGCAAAGCTGTAAGGCGAACTGCAGCTGTCACATGATTCCCCCGGCTGGAACAAAAAAAAGGTGGTGCAGTGTGGTTCTCAAATCCAGGATGCTGCAGGGCTATGCCAGCTCCAGGGAAGTGCGTAATGAATCTCTGCATACCAAAACGAGACAGAGGCAGAAACAGTGCTGCTTTGAAAGCTGAGAAACTTAAACTAGTTTTTGGGGCATTTCAACTTCATTTTCCTGACTGCTTTAAGTCTAAACAGAGCTCACCCCCAGAAACAATCCTGTAGGAAGGTTGTGCTGTTTGGGATGATGGATAGCTCAACTGGTTTGAGCTGGTGCCCCGTGTGCAAAGGCAGCGGATCCCTCTCTAGCTCACCCTGTTTTTGTCTAGCTACAGTGAATATAATGGACACTCTTTAGATTGTCCTCAAAGACTGTAAGAAAATGGACGTAGTATCCGGTCACGTCTGAAGAGGGGAAATGAAGACAGTTGGGCGTTTCTCACGGTCGCCATTTTGCCGTGTCGCGTGTGTCATTACTCCCAGAAAATACTAAAATGGGCAAAGACAGAGCTGCTCCGAGCCACAGGGCAAATAATTGACATTCAAGCTAAAGCTAACCGAGCTAACAGGAACAAACAAAGATAGGCAGTTAAAGGTAAAACACGCTCAGACTTGCTGTTAACCAGCTAAAAACCACCGTTGTGTAACTCTGCTACAGGCTGAGGCCTTCCTGAATGGCAAGCAGGGAGCTAACTATTAGCCTCCACAGCTAAAATCGACACCCGGTCTGCCATCAGTCAATAAAAAAGACACACCCCTAATTATGAGTAATTTGAACATTAAATAATATCTATATGGATGAGTTATAAAAAAAAAAATTCACCCCCATACAGCTGACATGAAGGTAAACTTGACCTATTAAACCTAAAATGATTTTTTTGAACCAGGCTGTAAACATGTTTATTTCTGCTGTGACTTTGGTCTTTTTAACATGGGTCTTTGTGTGTTTGCTCTGTTTTGGAGCCAGCCCCTAGTGGATGAAGAAAGAATTACAACTTTTTAAGGTTACTTCCAGGCTTCATTGTTCTCCACCAGAGTTTGCCCCTTGATTATCCTCCATTCTTCGGGCGGGGTTAGCATAGCTTAACATTTCTTAATGGTCAAGTATTCCCAGGGTTTTACCCCCGTCTTTCTGTCTCATTCGTTCTGTTTTTAATTTCCACTATAGCAAAAAGAAAAAAAATCAACTAACTATATGTTGAACTCCAGAAGCCGTTGATCCTGTCTATGAATATTCACACTCAGTCGTTCATGCTGGCTTCAATCAGCTGAGAAGACACGGTGCACATTGTGAGCTGTGGCGGTCGAGCGAGCTTTAAATGAATGAGGGGAGAGAGCTTCAATCTGACCAGTAAAATCTTCATCTCCGATTGTCTCACCCAGGTTATGCTCTAAAGCAAGCCTCGAACCGTTGAGCACATTTAATTTTGGCCTCCTTTTTCTCCTTTTCTCTGATTGAAGGCAAGCTCTGAGGTCACTAACTGTAACATAACTTGATGCAAATCATTTCTGCAGTTTGGCCTCTTGGTAAGCAGAAGCAGAGCAAACACACCAATCAGAAACAGTCTAATCCTGAATTTCAAACCTTAGCATAGCAGAAAACAACTCATTATTTCAAAATTTAGTTGTTTCTTCAACACGGAGACGAGTAACACTTGCTGTGTTTCCAAAGATTTCTGTTTTTATTGAGGCAGCTTGTCCAGCCATGCATGCAGGTCTGTGCATGTGTGGCTGAAACAAACAAAGATAGATTTTTCTCCCCTGAATGAAGATTTTCTTTAACTGAAAAAGAGATAAGAGCCAAATTTGTTCTGGTTTTTCTGATTTGTGCTTATGGACTGACCTAATTGTGTCTTAATATCGGACTGTATAATGCACTTATGAAGCAGTATGTATATTTTCAGTTCATAATATCCCTTTAAAATGAGTGATTTGGTTGAGGCTGTTTACATTTAACAACGCCAGATGTTGCATTAAACAACAACTTTTAGCTTATTCCCACAGCTACCTGTTCTGTTTGGGAGTAGCAGGTATTTTCAAGTCAAACTTGAAAAGATTGCAGCGAACTTTGAGTCAGAAATGATCGGCAGATCTCCCACGGTGCCTCCTGGAAGTCCATCTTTCCTGTTTGAGGTGTGGCACTGCTAACTTCCAGCAGAGGGTACAACATGTTGTTTTTCTTTGACAGAGAAGAAAGATTTTTACAGTAGTTGCTCTTTTAAATGAAGGAAGAAGAATCTCAGTCTTCAGTTTCCTGATCTATGACCCAGCATATCCCACTCATGCCTCTTTATTTACTCAGCTGAATCCTTGGAAATGACTTGAGCTGTTCATATCACGTCCTGTGACCTCTTCGGCTTGTAAATCATCTTCATTGGAGTCAAAGATGCATCTGTGCCTCTGGATTAGTCAGAAAAACATCTCTTTGGTGCAAAAAGAAATCACAGCGTGGAGATTTCATAGCAAACAGGAGAGGCCTCAAAAATATTTGTGTTCACATGAATTAATGAAGCCAGAAAAAACAAGAATTTTTCTTGGCTTTTCTTGAAGGAAGCAGTCAGCCGGCTGCTTTGGCTTCGTTCCTCCATCATAAATATTACAGGAAATATCAAAACCAGCAGCTAAGAAAGGCCGGAGCGATGTAGGAATAAGAGAAATATTTGAAAGAGGGGAGTTTTTTTCTTGTCGGCAGTGGATGGATGGAGGCTGATGGTCTGCTGAGCAACCAAATCAGCAACCTGGATTCAGAGGCGGCGCTGGGACTTGATGGAAACGTTGACCTGTAAAGAAGGGATGCAGTGAGATTATACCGGCACCACATCCAACAAGACGCCTTCCAAAAAGGACAGCATCAATTTTCCACATGACAGCCGAAGGTATTTGATAAAGTTTGTTTTCTCCACGTTAGGATGAGAAGGAATCCTGAGAGAACGGTGCTTTCTAGGACGGAGCCTCGCCTCGCTATGCAGATCCATAACAAACAGTGACCACCTGATTTATGCCACTGCTTAAAGACTTTATGGACGCTGCTGGAGTTACTGATTACTTTGGACATTTGGATTTTGTTTTTGAGCCAAAGGCTTTGAAGCTTGTCCGACTCTTTGGCCTAAAGCTCGGACAACAAGGTGTTGAGCTGCCAAAAACATTTTTCTGCTCCCTGGATGTCCACTGAATATTCCCGCTTTAACTTTGAAGTTTTCCTACATTTTCTGAAACTACACATTTACCTAAAATGTATTTTTCTTTTTCCTTTATTTTTTTTTTTTTTTGCTTTGCTTCCCTGTCTCCCTCACACACACATGAAAACAAGATTTAACAGGATACTGATAAGTTTTATAGTTCCCCGTGTACACATTGTGCCTCTTCTTTATTATCAGAAAATCGGACTAGAATGTTTTTTTTTGTTTTTTTTCTTGCAAAGTTTATTAAACTTGTATGCAAAGCTGTGCGGTAATTACCACACACGGTGTTCACCTTACACACACTGCAGAGGTGTTTCCTGCAAATACTGAAGCATTTAAACCTGTTATCTCTGATGCCAGAAACTTGCAGAGACAACGAGCTGACTGCAGATGATTCGACCATCTGTCGCCTGAAGACGCTCAGCATGTCTGTCAGTGTCCTTTAAATAAACTCAAAGACTCCGAGTTTACTCTTGTCTGAGTGCAGGAGAAGTTGTGCTGTGTGTCTTTGGAGAATCCAACCAGGAGTCCTGCTTCTAATTCAACTTATTCAAAGTGTGTAATGTTTGTTTTGGGTTGTATTTTTGTTTTGTTTCGTTTTTTCACAGCCTGTAAGATCTGCTTTGCTTTTAAAGACAATGGAAAACAGTGGAAGTTGAATGAGTTCATAGAAAGTTAAAAGCTAGTTTCTTGGGGTTGTTTCTACTAGGGATCAACCGATACAGGTTTTTTTTAGGGCCGATATGGATGTTGTCTCATCAGCCTCAGCCGATGGCCGATACACCTTGCCAATATTTGGGGCCGATATTTGGGGGTGATACTGCATTTGGCCCAAAAGTAATATAATGGACACAATGAAAACTAATTTTGAAAACTCTTTTAAGATTAAAAAAAAAAGCAACAAAGCACTTCAAATAAATGTATAAAAACTTTAAACAAATGTTAAAAACACTAAACTTGTAATTTATATACCCTCCAATTAAAGAAAATGTTAAATTTACAATAGTAATACAAATGACAAGAAACTAATGACAAACAAAAATTTACAAAATTACGATTAAGTGAAAATAAAGATTGATTTTGAATTGTGGTTGAAAATAATAATTTTTAAAAAATGTCCCAGCCACATTTTCCATGAACAGTGGACAAACATACCTGTCAACAGGTGCAGAAGTCTTTTTGAACATGAGAGAAAACGCCTGATTGCAGTGATTGCCTCAAAGTGTTGCTCAACAAAATTTTAGCTCCGGAGCCCCATCACGCTTGTTTACTTGTTTTCTTTTTGTGTGTGTTTTGTTTTTAATATTTCTGTTGAATTACAGTTAAAAATCAGTGTCATAATTTTCATAGAATTTTTATTTTTAATCACTTTTGTAAATTTCAACTTATTTCAGTGACAACTGATTTTTTCTGTCTTTAATTGGTATGAATAATTTTGAGGACGGCTGTCTGTATAGATGCCTGTCTGTAAATCATAGCGAGGGGGTATCGACCAACACACGCTATGTATTGCCTGATGCCGATACCAACAAAAAATGCAAATATCTGGCTAAAATATCAGTTGGCCGATGTATCGGTCTATCCTTAGTTTCTATGACCGCCTTCTCAGTCTAATTTCTATAAAAATATGTTAATTATACCAAACTGCTGAAAAATAGTGAATATTGATTCTTTAAGAGGAAGAATTTATTTGAGTGTTTTTATCTGAAGCATTTAGTGCAGTTTAATATTTAAGTTCTTACTTTGTGAATGTTAATGTTAGGAAATGTGCGACAGCCATACTGTTCATCACTGGAAAGGTTCCCTATGGGCCCACCATCTTCTTTCTTTTCTTTGTCAGAATTTTTCAGTTTTGATGCTGTATATATTGTATTGTGTTGAAATAAATATGCAGTTAAAGTGTGCTTTCTTTCTTTGTCTGTGGTTACGGGCGTGTTTGAGCCGTGCTGTTGGGTCATCTGGGCCTGGGATGTAATAACTGTGGCCAGCTGTAACTGGAAACCCACATAAAACTGCTCTTCCTCTCACATGAAGCTCATGACAGGATGACTTGCAGCTTCATAAATCTCGTGTTTGTGAGTGGAGGAAGAAGCCTGACGGTGCGCGGCTATGCTACGCAGCAAGGGAAGCTGGGCTGGAGTGTGCTAAATGCTTATGTCATGACACTGACACACAGTACTTTGTAAGAGTCTTGAGTTCTCGTGTGAGGTGGCATACCTCGGCCTTTTCTCCCTGTTTTCCTTCCCTATGAGCAGCTTTTTGACTTCGACCCTTCCCTGGAGACCATTTCTGCTGAAGGCTTCGGATGAACTGAAGATCCACATCTCTCAGGTCCTGTGTCAGGACTTTTCTCATCTCCTACAAATCTTTATCTTCCTCTTTTTTTCTTCCACTTGTCCAGATTCCTTAACTGGAGAAAGAGGAACTGATGTGACGGGCTCCCAGTGACAGTACCTGAACACATCATTTAAAAAGTCTCTGCCAAGTTGTCAGAACTGCTTCATCCTTTAAGTTTGGGTCAATGCATAAAGTTTTGGAGTGAAAATGGATCAAAAATTCAAAGAAAACAAAATCCTGGAGAATTAGTACTCAATACTTTAAATTTTGGCTGTTTGGAAGCAAAAACATAAAAACATGAGGTTTGGATCAAGACTTTCACAGATTTTTTTTTCTGTCTTCAGTTTAACAGTTGACTTGGTAACACTAGTTAATGCTATACTCAACTGGGAGGGATGGGAATGTGCTTGAGTAACTGGTGGAAAACCTGTGGAATGCAGCTTTAGAATGGGTAAATGTCCTTCAGTAAAAAATCTAAGCTAAATTAATTATCTAAAAGTTAAACAGATTGAATCAAATTTCTTTTAGAATTATATTTTCAATACCATTTTGTGGATTTGCTTTATTAATTACAGTTTAAAACATTTTATTACATGTAAACTAAAAGCGTTTTGCAGATTAACAAAGACACAAAGGAAAACAAATAGTGGTCAACACAAGATGGTTAAAAGAGCTCAGATAAATGTCATTAAATAAGGATAAACTGCAACACACATAGGAGTAGAAAATCAAAATACAACCAGGTTCCGTCTCAGTGAAGAGTTAAACTGTGTGTTTTACTGCTACGTAAGCCTCCTGTAATGAATACTGCATTCACGACTTTCCAGCTCATTGAGCTGTTAAAATTTCTATCGTTCATTCCTTTAATTGCCAAATATTACAGATGGTATACTTATGTAATTAACTTTGCTGACATAAATATTTATTATGGAACGAAGCAGTTTTAAATCTAACATGAAAATAAATGTTCACTTTTTATCCATGTCACATTTCCACATAAAGAAGCAGGTTGATGAAATCACTAAAAATCTATTAATTCAATATTTCAAACATAATCATAAGCACTAAAGACTATGAAAACAGCTAAAAATATAATGCAAATATTTTTGAGAATTGCAAACGGCATAAAAAGCCTCATTTTTTATCACACTCCCAAATTGAGAAAGCATAAGTTAATTACTTTATTTCTCATCGTCCCGTGACATTTATATTACAACGATAAGTCAGTTTTGAACCTCTGTAACTCCATCGTCTGTATGTGGATAATAAGGTTGGATAATTAGGCGATATCATTCATCTGATACAGCAGCCTAATTATGGAAAATGATGTGAGCTTTGTGCAAAGCATCTTGAAGCTGTTAATGGACTGTGCATTCCTCACTTTAAAGTTATTTTTATAAAATATATGCTTGAAGGTTTACAATCAGAGCTGGTAATTTTCATGCCATAAAAACCTAATTTATTTACAGCACATGCACATTTCAAAGCTAGCAGATGAGGGGGGGGGGGTTGCAAAAAAGCTGAGTTTATGGCACTGTGCTTGGTGTAATGGTAAAGTATCATAGGTAAGCAAACCCCATCTGGTTTAGTCATTTGTACATATGTATATATATATACATTTGTCCTCAAAATTATTGATAACCGCCAATTAAAGAAGAAAAAAAATTCAGCTGTCAGTGAAATAAGTTGAAATTGACAAAAATAATAAATAAAAATTCTATGAAAATCATGACATTGATTTTGAATTGTGGTTTAAAGAAATATTAAAAACAAGCACAAAAAATAAAACAAGTAAACAAGCATGATGGGGCTCCAAAGCTAAAATTTTGTTGAGCAATACTTGAGGAAATAACTGTAATCAGGTGTTTTCTAAAACGTTCAGATGTCTGCACCTGTTGACAGGTATTTTGGTCCACTGTTCATGATAAAGGTTTTTTTTTTTTATTACCATTTCCAACCACAATTTAAAATCAATATTTCATTTCACCAAATGATAATTTTGTAAATTTTTATTTATTAGTTAGTTGTAATTTGAATTACTTTTGTGAATTTAGCCTTGGAGGGTTTGAATAATTTTGAGGACGACTGTAAAAATCTATTATGATCTAAAATATACAGTCATCCTCAATTACTCATAATTATAGAGGGAAAAACATCAGTTGTCAGTGAAATAAGCTGAAATTGACAAAAGTGACAATAGCAATTCTACAAAAAATCATGACATTGATTTTGAATTGTTGTTCTACAAAAATATTTTTTTGAAAAACACACCAAAAAATGACACAAGTAAACAAGCATGATGGGCCTCCGAAACGAAAATTTTGTTGAGCAACACTTTGAAGCAATCACTGCAATCAGGTGTTTTCTGTAATGTTCAAAAAGACTTCTACACCTGTCAACAGGTATTTTGGTCCACTGTTCTCGGTAAAGGTGCTCTAATGTGTCTGGGACAGTTTTGTTTTATCATTATTATTATTATTATTTTCAACCATAATTCAAAAGAAATAATTCATTTCACCAAATGAATTTTTTGTACATTTTTATTTATCAGTTTCTTGTTATTTGAATTACTATTGTCAGTTAAGCCTTTTGTGTAATTGGCGGGTATGAATAATATTAAGGACGCAACATGAGGCGTTTACTGTCACGTGTCTGATGAGGAAGCTCAACCCAATCCAAACAGCAGATGGTGCTGTATGCTGTCTTCTTATTAAAGGTCAACTCGTCCGGGCATGTCTTGATATTCACTGTGTGCGCATGTGCACACACATACACACACAGACCGACAGAACTGTAGGTTGTTTCCATGACATGAGGCAGCCTGTCTAACTCGCCCAGTGTGGGGAGGGTCGAGTCCTGGCTGGCACTCAGCAGCCAGCCTCACCCTGTCTGACAACGTCGCTCAGCGCTCGCCCAGGAGGCTGCAGGTTCCTGCAACGCTCTCATTCCACTTCTGCTGCGTGACACACCAGCCTGAGCTCTCTGCTCAACGTGGACGGCATTATAGCTGAAGTTTCCTCACACAGAGCTCGGACAGTTGCTCTGATTCAGTCTCGTTGGGGATCTTCACTCAGCCACACTGTGTCCCTGGCAGCCGGATGTCATCAGTCCCAGGAAGGCAAGCAGGCAGGCTGCAGGCTTTCCCAGCAGGCCTCTCTCTTCCCCTCCAGACGCTACACACACATCCCTGGCACAACCAGAGCCCTCTCACCCCTTCTATCAGGCCCCACCCCGCTCGCCTCTGGACAACTGCTCTGACTCAAATGGATTAAAGATGACTCTCTTCTCTCACTTTCTTTTTTTCTACCCTCTCTCTCTCTCCCTCTCTTTTCTTTCCATGCCGGATGAAAGGCCTCCCAGACACCCACTCCATGCACATACCATTCAGGCCAGGACACACAGGAAGTCTATGTGCTGCACGGAGGAGAGGGAGAAGGGATTGGGGAGGTGGGAAGTGGTGGAGGAAAGGAGGGAGGGGGAGTGCTCAGCACAGAGGAGGAGGAGGAGGAGGAGAGGGGGTGTGAGAGAAGGGCTAAATGCAAGTCATGTGAAGCTCATGAGAACTAACCTACAAAAGATGGAATCTTGTTTTCCTTTCACCAGCTCTCTGCTGCTGCTTTTCTTTCTCAGTCTTCATGTCATCATCATCCTACATCTGATCTTTTTCCTCTGCTTCTAACACAAAGTTTTTTATTTAATTGTAAAAGCTTAAAACTCACAAGTGTGTGTCAACTATTCCAAAAACAGAAACTAAGTTATGCTAACTGATACACTAACTGATTGTGGCAGTAAATCCTGTTTGCACAATGCTGCCTTTAAGTTCGCTCTGCTGTTATTGTTGCATGCTAACTCTGTTTACCTCTCTTTCTTATAAAGTTTGGATGCCGTGAAGCTCACTGAATGCAAAGAGTTGAACTTGTTTGTTTGGAAGATCTGTTCTTTGCAAAAATTGCCCCGCTAGTTGGGAAATTAGCCTCACCCGAAATTTGCCATGAAACTGTGGATAATTGCATCACGTGGATCGGAGCCTTCAGTACATTTGTTGCTTTTATGGCATATATTGCTTTTGTGTGTGTGTGTGTGTGTGTGTTGATGAGTGAGTGAGTGGGTGGGTGACTGCAGCCCCAGCTTGCAGGGAACGGCGTCACATCGCATGCTTTGAATTACTGTACATTTGCGGCTGGTAGACAGTCTGCTGCCAACTGTCTCCGAGCGGATCAGACATCAGCGCTGGATGCAGCCACGAGTCCTTTTATTCAATCTTTTTCCAGCATTCTTTCTTTTCTTCCTGGCATTTGTTCATGATTCCTTCTGTCCTGTCTGCACACGCACTCACATTCACACACAGCTCCATTTTTAATCACCTCCACTCCACTAAAAGGTATCTATTATTTATTCATGGCTTTTTTTCCCCCCCTTCTAAATCACACAACATATACAACAGCATACAGACGCTGACACCCACACACATTCCTGCTGGCAGCTCACACAAACACACACATTTGTCTGTGTGTTTACACAGTTCACCAGGCAGCTAATCTTTTTGGCCCTGCCGACTGAAGTCTGTCTTCTGTCGAAAAGCTCCTTTTAAAAAAGAAAAAAGTCAGGTGACTAATCAGGCCACATTACAGCGGCCCAATCAGTGCTGTAAAGTGCCCTGCCCCAACCCTGGATCATGCCCAGGTGCTGCGAGGGAAAGTACTGATGACATCATCTCCAAGGTTCCAACAAAAGATAAGCATTCCTCGCTCAATCGTAATCCGACGGGTTAACGCGCAGCCCGACTTAAACCAGACAAAACCAGTTAGGAGGCTTTTCTCTCACACCTCCTTTCACTGTGATAAAGTCCCAACTCTCTCACATCAGCCAGCATCTTCCCTCCACATGGAAGTGTAAATAGGAGCGTTAACTGGGTTGACAATAAGACACTTGACAGTATATTTCCAGTATATCTTGCCAGGAACTCCCACACCATTTGTCAACCGCTTTTGTCAGATTATAGGAACTTGGCATGAGCTTATTTTTCCCTCTGGTAATAAGAGGTCATTGTTTCAAAGATACTCTAAGGTACCACAACAGCCCTTTATCCTCTATGACTAGCCAAGGATTGCACTCTATTAGGACAAACAAGCAATTTTAAGGATTTCCTGGAATTGTTTTATTTTTATATCCATGTTTCTGCATGAATTTGCCTCATTCAGGATTTTTTTCAAGTCAAAATTCTCATCACTGACAGCAGGATGCTTCTTATGCAGTTTGTTTTAAGTTTATGTTCGTAAAAGTTTCTGTTGCAGGTTTTAAAGATGGAAAAAAGCTGTAATGATTAAAAAAAGGAAAAAGATAGTTGCACAAAAAAGTTGATATGCTCGCTTTGGTGGTTTTTGACTGTTTCACATTCAAACGATTTGATGGCTTCAGGGGGAATAAAAACTTTACAAATCACTTCAGGATTAAAATACTGAGACTGATGCTGATGCATTCCAGTCGTTTTCAGATGGAAATTATTCTGCCAGGATTGACAAAGAGACCTACTTTTTCTCAACAAAGAACTCAACTTGCAGAAAACCCAGAGAATCCTGATTCAAAGATGGCTGCTGCAGAAACGATTGTAGGATCTGAGGTTTAGGGGTGCTGAGCACCCAGAGAGCTGTCCGTAGGCTACATAAATGTCATTCTTTAACACAATTCCATTCCCATATTTGTGAGACAAAGATCAGCTAAACTCTATTTGGGAAAGTCTATGACCAATTATCAAGAGAGAATAGAAGCTGATTTCCAGCATATTGGTGCCTTGTTCCAACGGTGAACCAGATCCAGTGTAACATCTTCCAAAGGACTCAAAGTGATGCAGAAATTTCACCAGTGAGTAAATGCACGTATATACTCCTAGAAATAAGGTCCAGGTTGAAAAAAAAAGAAGTTATCCTTTAAACAAAGTACAGTATCTAAAAAAAAAAACACTTTTCAAGTTTGTAAAAATATATTAAATATCTCTCAAATTTTAGGGGTGCTGGGATTCGATTTAGGAGTGCTTAAGCACCCCCCCAAAATGGGGTGAAATCGCTTATGGGCTGCTGCAGTCAGTTGTTGATTTTATTAAATTTCTTTCTGGGTTTTGTGTCCCGTCAGATTCGAGCACAAACGGCACAGAGTTGTTGTTGCTGATACTTCCATTGTTACACTGGGGTTGTTGATGAAATGTCTTGTCAGTATGCATGGTTAAATAATTATTTCACTTCATTAACCCCAACTAGGAAAGCCGGCTAGTAAACTGGAGGCAGTGGGCTGCCACATTTGGGCAACTGTGGAGCAGGGCCTCACGCGGGGGCCCACCGCAGTTAATCCCTGTAACCAGACCGAGATTCAACCAGAAACATGCACAACTCCACGACTTAGACTTGTAGTTGTCAAAACCAGTCTCAAGACCAATTTTTTGCAGTGTTAGTCTTGTCATGGTATCGGCAGTCTTTGGTCTCAGGTCTGTCAGTCTTGCAATGTCTTGGATCATATATATATATATATATATATATTTAGATTAAGCAACTAAACCCATGGTGCTTAGATTCTACAAGTTATGCAAAATGGCAAAAAAAAAAGTAGGTTTTTTGTTTTGTTTTGTTTTTTTGTTTGTTTTTTGGTCTTGGTCTCGAGCTGAACTAGTCTCGCTCTTGACTTGTTCTGTCTTAATCTTGATATTCTGGTCTTGCTAGTGTTTTGGTCTCGGTTTAGGTGGTCTTGACTACAAGTCTACCACGACTTCCTGAACTTAGCCAGCTCCTTTGTCTTCTGTCTTTCATTATTGGACAAACGGATAAACCCATGTGTGTCTGGCCATTGTTGTCATGGTAACTGAGGTCAGGCACACCTGGATTAATCAAGGTGTGATGTGATGAAAGACGGGGAGCAAAGGAGCTGGCTTAAGTTCAGGAAGTAGTGGAGTTGTGCATAGAGCCTGTTAAAGCCACAAATTAAAAGAGAAATCAACCAAATGCAAAAGAATCAATAAAAAGAAATGACATCAGAAATGTGAAGTATAAAACCCAGTAATGCAAATATACATACTGTTTGTACATTATTATTCAGGTAAACAAAAACATAATCACATTAAATGCCAAATGTGCAATACTGTCTTGTCAAATGCATAGGTGGAACAGATGGATGTGCAAAAGCAAGAAAAACTGTGCAATGAGCAGCAGTAAAGGTCAGCGGATGTGTAAATGGAGCAGTTAAAACAACTAAACTAGTTTAAAGAGCAGAGTTACAGCCCATCGCCTGCCCAAGCCGTCCCGTCTGCAGAGGTGAGGTGCTGAACAGAGCGATGGCCTATGGGAGGAAAGTTTTCCCTCCATCTATACAACAGCAGAAAAGTTCTGCTGCTTAGCTCGTGCGTGGTGGAGAGAGCGGTTGGGTTCTCCATGATGGCAACAAGTTTGCTCCGTGGTCTCCTCTCCAGCAGCTTCAGCACTGTGCTGCATCACATGTCAGAGCCAGCCTTCCTCATCAGTCCGGTGTTGCTGGCTCCAATCCCAGCACAGTAGCAAAGTCAAGCTCCAACATCTTACACTGAAGGATCTGAGCTTCCCCAGTAAGCGGAGCCCCCTCATATCTCAAATGAAAGACAACCTCCTCATATGACAAAACCATTCTTATCATTTTCAGAAAGCACGTTTATTGGGCGCGATGACTCTTTGGCCCATCGCTGCAGTCATTTCTCTAGCAGCTAACTCTCAGCTTGTCTTGCTGGTTTATGATACAGTGAGAATTTGCTCCACTCTTCACATGATGATTTGTCAAGTCTCTGACTCCAGAGAATCAGTATGCAGCCTATAAACAGACGGGCAACATTAGGGCCGCTTTGTTGGTCTCAGTGTGAGTGAGAAACGGCAGCATAATGAGAGGGTCTGTTAGCATTGTAGCACCATCTCTGCGTGAAAGAGGCTTTAGTCTACTTTAAGTACATTCCTTTCCTTTTGTATTAACCTTGCAAAAGCTGTGTTTTTTGGGTTTTTTTTTCCCGCCAGTTGTGGGCAACTGAAGTAAGATATGAGTGCATTTGTGCCAGAGACGCTCACATGCACATCATCACTACTGCTGATAATGTACATGTGTTATCACATGTATGGTGATAATGTACGTGTGTTTTCTGACACTGTTACGGGGGTTGAACTGATGTCTCACCAAGTGGACTGTCACTGTGTTGATGAATTTGAATTAATATTCCTCAAGATTTAAACAGAGAGGAGTTTGTGTTTCCAGGCCTTCATTTAACTAACAGATGATGGTTGGAGTGCACTGACAGGGGACATTAATGAGTTTTGTCATGATAAAGAAAAGAGAATTAAGAATGATTAAAACAAAGTAGCACAAAAACTTTTTCCAAAAGTTTTTAAATCAGTGTTTAGAATGTCATCAGGATGTTTTACAGCCATAAAACTATGGAGATGCTTTTAGGACGAGGAAGCTCAATGAGACGTCTGCAAAGGTCGGTAGTTTATGCACATTACATAAACTACCAAAGACACCTAAAAAGTTTCAGGCTTATCTTGGTGCTATAAGTAGGGATGGGTAATACCATAATGTTCCTATCAATATGATACAAATAGTTTATGGTACTTTTTCATCAATATCGATACCAATACTTTTTGTCCCTTGAAGGAATAGTTCACCCTCAGAATGATTTAACTTTATTTTCCACTTACGCTGATGGTGAGCAAGACTCTGGACCACTTTTTTAATATGTCAAATGCAGCCGGAGATCAGGACGACTTCTCCTTTCCCCCCAATGGAGTTCGCCAGGGTCCGAGCCAAATAGGTCCATAAAAGTCCACAAAAAATTGTCAATATTCCTCCATACTGCTCGTCCCATGTAATCCAAGTGTCCTGAGTGGGTAGCGTCCAGAATTTACTTGAAACTACGCCATTTAGTATATTTTTAGAGCCTAAAAAGGAGTATTGTTTACATCCATGAAGCGCGCACATGCCCGGTCACGAAACTACGGAAGCCTCGGCGTTCAGAGCCTACTCTGCCGATAATGCAAGCGTAGACGAAGAAATTCACTGTTTACATTGTGGTAAGAGCGCGAGAGCTCTAGACAAACAGGGACAAACACAGGAGGGGTGGATATTGATCTAAAAGAAAGAAAAAGAGAAGGCGCGATCTTGTCTGCCGTGGCTTCCGTAGTTTCATGAACGTGCATCGGCGTGCTTGCTGGGCATGCGATGTAGTCTTGTTTAGACTCTAAAAATATACTAAATGGCGTAGTTTCAAGTAAATTCTGGATGCTACCCACTCAGGAACACTTGGACTACATTGGATGAGCAGTATGGAGGAATACTGACAATTTTTTGTGGACTTTTATGGACCTTTTTGGCTCGGACCCTGGCGAACTCCATTGGGGGGAAACGAGAAGTCGTCCTGATCTCCGGCTGCATTTGCATTAAAAAAGTGGTCCAGAGTCCTGCTCACCATCAGGGTAAGTGGAAAATAAAGTTAAATCATTCTGAGGGTGAACTATTCCTTTAAGGCGAGGCGCTAGGTAAAAACCCTGTTTTTTCATCACCTGGTCAATTTTGATATTTTCGTTTTTTTCCCCTTCTTCACCATGTTTTCTTTCAGACTAGTGTAAAAGAATGTCAAAAATAAACATTTCAGGAGTTTATTTCCTGAATCTTTGTCTGATGCACCCAAATCCTGTCAAAATGCAGCTAAAGTTGGTGTTTTTAAACGGAGCACAGCACCGTGGTGCTCGTCTGAACCCCGTCATGTCTGGTATCGTTGGAAACGTCTCCTTTTCCTGAACGATGTCATTTCAGCCAAATTTGATATTTCTAGCTCATAAATCTGATTGGATCTGATGTCTGTAAATAGCGTTACAGAACAAAAATGTGGAGAATTTTACAATCCAAAACTTTGAAAGTCATTTTCTTAAAATGAGTTTTTTCTCTTATTCCGGGTAAAAAATCTCCACTTCAGGAGCACTTACAGAAACCAAACTTATGTTTTGCTCCTGACTGTATTCTTCAAGTTTTTACAGAAGGATTTTTTTTTATATACTGTATCATTCACAGCCTGATTTATAGAACATTTCATCCTAAAAATATGGCAAAAAAAAAAAATTTCTGGTTGTTGACAGTATATTCCAAATTGTGAAATGATAACTAAAGATGTCCAAAATCCCCTCCATAATAACTTTTGACTTTAATATGTGAACAAAACTCAAAAAAAACTTTGAACCTGGCTAAATCCTGTGTTTAGATTTTTTTTTCCTAGAAATGTATGAAAATTAGCGCATTTTTGGCTATATAATACCTAATTTGCATATTTAAAAATAGAATTTCAGAAAACTTGCAATACAAAAAATGATAGCCCTAATGTGAGGAATAAACTGGGAAAGTTTCATGGTGATACCAGTTAGTTAAATTTTTTACCCTATTTGCCTGTAGTGTCTCACCTTAATAAAAAATAAATTAATAATAATAATAATAATATTTTTTTTAAAAATCACATGAATGTACAGTTTGCATTAATATCTTGAATGCAAGGCCAATATTAAATATAAATAAAACTCGAGAACAGAAGTACTGGAAAGAAATGCTTTTAAAACAATAATAAATTACATTTAATGAGCAAACAAACAAAGAACAAAAAGTTCTTTCAGTTATGAAATAATTTAAGTATGGTTTAAGATGGGCAATGCCATAATTTTTCCAGTTGATACAACAGAAGTAGTTAATGGTACTTTTTCATTGATATTGATACTGATACTTCACATGAATTTACAGTTTGCATTAATATCTTGAATGCAAGAGCAATATTAAATATAAGTAAAGCTTGAGAACAGAAGACTGGAAAGAAATGCCTTTAAAACAATAAAAAAATAATATATTGATGAGTAAATTAAACAAATGTCTGATTAAAAACTTCATTCAGTTGTCAATAACTTAAGAACAGGTTAAGGTTATTTAAATTTATTCATTCGGATAGGTTCAAATATAAAATGTAACCATAGTATTGTAAATTTACCCAAACATAATGTGCAATAACCTGCATTAAAGCACTAAAAGATTCCAAAACATTATCATCACTTACAGTAGCAGCATCATCATGACATCTGATAGGCTACCACCATCATGTGACACAGAAGCTGGAATCTGGCTACTTTCACATCATCTCATTGGCTAAAACTCTCAGAAGTGAAAACAAATGGCATGTTTTGTATCTTGATATTTAAAAAAGTGTCAAATCCGATATCTTGTCAGGCTGGTATCAAAGTATCCACTCTAGGGTATCAATATGCCCATCCTTATCTATAAGCTGTAGCAAAACATTAGACTTCAAGAGTGAATTTTAGTCTTTTAACTTCCTACTTTATTGTTTCATAGAGTTTTTTTTTCCCCAGGAACTCTGAAGACTCATATAGAGTTTGTGGAAGTAGAAAGTAGACAAGCCTGAATCATTTCTAACACTTGGATTAGGTATGAAATGCATAAACAAAGAGTTTTGATCTTATAATGTTTAACGTTTTGATCAATTAAGTGTCATTATTACATCATTAACAGCAATCTTGACCTTTCCCATTACTGTTTTCTTTGGTGAGGTTGTTAGAGGGTTAAGAGGACATTTTTTAGAGGAAAGCACACAAAAGGACTTTCAGTCCCCCTGGAATAGTGTGTTATAGGACACACAGTTTGAGCTCTGTGGCACTGCAGAACATCCCTTTGTTTCCAGACAATGAAATGAGGCCCACATAGAAAGCAGAAAATAGAAAATCCTGCCTGCTGAACAGTAAAACAAACTGAGGTTAATACACTGAATGCAATAACCTTTTAAAACTTGAGGCCCCCAGTTGAGGAACACAGAACTGTAGGTGCAAAATTGTGTGACATTATCTTTACTGTCTTTACTAAATCCTCTCTAATTTAATTTGGCTTCACTTTATCAGAGTTGGCCTTTGCAGTAATAAACTTTACACATTGTACTATGATTTAATAGAAGCATATAGCTTTTCTCTAAAGAGATACAGTACGGTGTGAAAGTTTGCTCCCATTGAAGAAAAGGCTAAATTCATAATATTAACTCAAATAACAAGAAACTGAAAAGGTAATAATAAATAAAAACTTTAAAAATTATAGTTTAGTAAAATAAAACATTGATTTTGAATTGTGGTTTTAAAAAGTAATTTAAAAAAATGTCCAATACAAATTTGAGCCCCTTGCTCATGAACAGTGGGTCAAAATGCCTGCCAACATGTGCAGTGTAATTGGATGTTACAGAAAACACCTGATTACAGTAGTAGCCTCTGTAATATTTCTGCTAAACCACAATTCAAAATCAATATCATGATTTTGTCAATTTTTATCCATTATTGCTTTAGTCAATTGCAACTTATTTCACTGACAGCTGATTTTTCCATCTTTAATGGGAGGGTGTCTAAACTTTCGCACCGTGCTGTATATATTTTTTCCCTTCGTGATACATGCCATCTTCCTTTACTCTTCAACTAGTAGCTTTTATACTCATATTTACACACCTTACAGACAAGAATAATGACTACTTTGATGGCAAAAGAAGTTGTGTGTGAAAGTTTACTGCACATACGCATTAAAGAAAAGGCTAGATTCACAATAGCAATTCAGATGACATTAAATTAAAAAAAATGATAATAAATAAAAATTTTCTAAATTCTAATTTAGTTAAATAAAATATAGATTTTTAATTTTTGTTTAAAATAATAATAATAAAAAACAAACAAACAAAATAAAGCACCTTGCTCATGATCAGTGGACCAAAATACCTGTCAACAGGTGCAGACGTCTGATTGGACGTTACAGAAAACACCTGATTGCAGTGATTACCTCAAAGTGTTGCTCAACAAAAGTTTAGCTCAGGAGCCCCATCACGCTTGTTTTATTTTTTGTTTGTTTTTAATATTTCTATTAAACCACAATACAAAATAAATGTTGTGATTTATTATTACTTTTGTCAATTTCAACTTATTTCACCAGCAGCTGATTTTTTTTTCTGCCTTTAATAAAAAGGTATGTAAACTTTCAAGCACAGCTGTATTAAAAAAAGACCTAATATTTGCAGAGATACTTATTTAGTTATGGGTATACCATTTATAGAGGCTTTAAAGCAGGCATAAGGTTCAAAAGGTTAAATTAATGGAGAAACCCATCAGTTCAGATTTATTTGCATGTGCAAGCATCATAAACAAGGTTCAAGTTGCAGCACACGCCTCACAAGACTTTAATAAGAGATTAAATCTATTTCCATAAGAAGGACTCCTGCAACATTATCAGCAGATTTTAGGTGGCAGGAAACACAAAGATGTCTGTCCTGGAACCAAATATTGCTGAAGACGTCAGTAAATATGCCCATAGTTTATGTTCTAATAGTTCAATTACAGAATTGTTACAATAGCACAAAACAACCCACATGTGGGCAATTTATGCTGGGAAAAAAACAACTAATATGATTACAAACTAATATGGTGATTATTGAAAAGAAAAGTTTTTGTGTGCAGGGTAATTCCAGCTATTTTACATTCCAAGGGCCCTTTTTTTCTGGCATATGGAGGCAAATGATAACACGGTGAAAGGTTGTTCCTCTGCGGTTCAGTATCTGTTATTTTGTTCAAGACAAAACAAACTCTTCCTCCCAGAGTGGTTGTGACTTTTTATTTGACTGGAAACTGATGTCAGAGAACCAACTTTACATGCAAGAAGCAGGTTGTTGGAAAAGCACTGATTATAAACATTGCGCAGTAGGTTTAGTTCAGTGCCTGAGAGGGAAGACAACACAGGATGGATGTCATGCTGCTGCAACCAGACGCTCTGAACATAAACAAGAACTTCAGCTTCTGTGTCAGGCTGCGGACCTCGTCTCAGCACGACATTCAGGCCGTGCACTTTCACCTTTGACTGCGAACACGCAGCTCAACGCTCCATGTGTTGTTATTGAAAGCTATTGGAGAAAAGCTTTGTACGGGACGCAGGCTGCAGTCACATTAGCCTCCTTTACAAATATTAATATCAGTCTTAACTCAATTGATATGACTGACATTAGGAGCATAAACACCACATTTAAATGATTAAACTAAGTTTGAAGTCCACATGCCTCCACTGTTTAAAGAATGTGGATCCAATTTTATGCAGTTTTGTCCTGTTTTCTACCATAAACAGCGATGATTTAACTGCAATCCTTTTTTTTCCCCTCTGAGTTTGTAACAAAATCAAATTACAACATCAATTACAGAAAGTATGCAACGCCCACACGGCAAGCAAATGAAACTTTTTTGTTGATTTGAAACTGCTTTTATAGCTTAAAAAAAAGAAAATTATTTGAAGACTTGCATCTTCTATTTAGTTTTTTCTTTTTTTTTTTTTTTTTTTAGCTCCTTGTCTTTTTTTGTCTTTGGCCAACCTTCCTCAACAGCAAGTGAAACAATACCCAGCAGGCGTCACAAGACAAGTCACTGACGCTCAGGAAGGTTTCCCTTCCTTTTATTTGTCTGCTTTTTCCTGTGCAGGTCACAAACTCAGATGTACCACCAACTGCTGCCACACACACACACACTCAGTCCTGCAAACACACAGGCCATCGCACATCTCCCACACAGGATATGCAAATTTTTCCTGAGCTGCATGGACTCCAGCGGCTGACTTCCTTCACTGGTGGAGTTGAACGTTCTCCCCGAAATGATGACAAACAGCCAAATGTGTTGAAATGTTTTTCGTGCTCGACAGTTATAACTAATCAACCCGGCGGCCTTAAACGCTCAGGATAAGCCTGCAAACAACTCAATCACACGCTTCCTGTTTTCGAGCACGTAGTCGGTGACCTCAGAAGGAGGAGCACAGGATGTGCTCCGAGTGGAAGATACAGATAGATTTCCTAGACAGTTTTAATTGAAACACATGTTGGTGGCAGCTGATAAGTTGCATCTGTTGTGCAAATAGATGAGAGATGTGCTGTTTCTTGTTGTTATTTTTTGCCTGATTATCTGCCGCAGTGACCATATAATCACTTTAAAAACACTAAAGTTTCAGTTTTCTGTCTCTGCACCATCTGCAACACTTGACCGACAGTAAACAACACAGCTGCTCTTATTCTGAGGCGTTTGGCTGAGCAGCAGAGGTCACCTGTGACCAGATCACACAGTTTTCATCAGCATTTAATCCACCCAGGGCATTTCTGCCCTACTGCTTGACACTCTAATTGTGCTACCCTCGCTTATGTTCCCACCTCTCTGTAATGTCAGTATCATGCCTTTGGTCACAAGATATCTAACTAATCATTGGAATGTTTCATAACACAGTGGTTTCTCCAGACTGGTGAATGAGAAGTGAGACGCTCGGCAGACAGATTTAAGATGTGTCAAGAAATTGCTCAATCCCAGTTTCATCAGCCCGGCGTCTGAGGGAATGGCTGTGATTTATTTACACTCAGCACTGCTTATTTATTTGTTTGTTTGATTGGTAAATTACACTGACATGGTCTGCCCAAATGTCTTCCGCTTTTCCCTCCCTAGATACACAGTCCTTAGACCACAGACCCACTTTAGATAAGATTTTGTCAGCAGGAACCACATTTGACAGGATGTTTGTTGTTTGATGTTGCTTAAATGGTGTCATTAAATTGTAGTCGACCTGCTTTTTGCGCAGTAGAGCTCTTTAAAAGTTTGATAAACTTCTAACTAAAGTCAAAATGCTTGCAGAGCTGCAACTATCTTGTCTTGTGTCTGCACATGCTTGCAAGGTGTATTTGTGATTATTCATTCACTTCTGTTGCACATTAGCTGGTTATTTCGAGCAAGTTACACATTATAAAGTCTAGTTAGTGAGGATGGCATGTGTAACCCGTGAGTCCTGATCAAAGCATGAGCTTTACTTGCTCAGGAAATATTTATAAACTCAACAAGATTTCTGTCAATCATAATCAGAAAGTCGCACATCATTAGTGCATTTTCAGCAATTTAGTAGAATAATCTGTTGCTTTGTGTTAAGAGCATAGGTGACTGTTTAATTATTATTCCAAAGAGAAGAGGTCTGATTGGTTATCGGCGTCATGACGTCACCTGAAGTTCTGAGAGCACAAAAAAAAGCCTCTCATTTGGTCTTAGACCGAGCGCCCGTCCTCTCGCGCAGAGAAAAAAATCCGTGAAGTTTTGACACTAAAAGCAGTGAACCCATGAAAGAAACGGGATGACGGAGAGATTTTAGGTTCGGGTTGTGTGTTTGCGCTGTTTTTCACCGTGAGTGCGTGTTTCTTATCAACTGTAGACTGGTAGTTTGTAACGCGAATTGCCTGGGATTGACTCGAGGTTCCCAAGATGAACTTCGGTCCGGTGGTCGGGAAACTTTTTGTAAGTAAACCTCAAAAATAACTTAATGAACTCTGTTTTCTACTTGCTTTGTTGTTTTGTTCGAAGTTGTGGACGCCTTTCTAACGCTACTGTAAAATATGAAGTATTAATAAGTGGCGCTGTTTCAAAGTGCCGCAAGAAAAGTTTAAAAAGTCTCCTGTAAAAGCGAAAAGCGGTCAAACATGAGCTCTTTCGGAAGCTGAAATCACAGCCAAGCCTGTAAAGTTGTGTGAGAAGATAAAACAAGCCTTCATTGTCCCTACAGAGCTCTCACAGGAAGCAACAATGTGTTTGTTGTTCTTATTGATTTAAGTGTTTATTTCTGTTGATATTTGCTCATTTAATCCTACTGGCTTGTGTTTCTGGATCCGGTGCTCTGTACAGTGCATGTGCTGTATCATTCACCCCCCTCCAACATTATAGCCACCATCTGTGTTGGACATCATGTGGTCATATTGTGCAGACATGCAGCATATGATGGCTCCTGGGCTGTCACAGCGGATGTAGCTGCCTCTATGACCACTATTAATAAGTGGACTGCTGTTGGGTGCAGACTGAATGTGAAGAAGTAGGGTTTAGTATGAAAAAAAATGGCTGCTGTGATCATTTAATCCCCCCCTCAATACTTCACCTTTGCCAGTTAGTCAATTAAAGCCAGAAAGTCTCCCAACAGTTTTTCCAGGAGAGTTTATTCCTCTCAGAGCCTCACAGAGACGTCTTTTCATTCCTCTGCTGTTGTTTTTTCCAACTCTGCAGCACCGTGGCCCGACATTAAAAGTACTGTAAGCTCCAAGTGTGTAACACTGGAATATATTTGGGACACCAGGATGGTTCTACTTCCCTTCCCACATACAGATTATTACATTGCAGGATGTGATAAGAAGGAATCAGAGTTCCTGAATAACATTGCAAATTGAGTGTTGGCTGCTTGTGCGGTGTTGGTCATTAAGCTGCAGTAATGCTGGCGTTTCATCTCGGCCGCTGATTGTGGCTCCGTTCACTGTAAATATGTCTGTTAAAAGTAAATGTAGCATCAGCTGACGGGGCTCGGAGGGCCATTATTTGTTTTCTCCATTGTCTGATCTGTGTTTTAAGTCATGCAGTGTTCCATCACTGAAATCAGATTTACTTCTCCGGGTGGCAAAGTCAATGTTTATCTCTTTTGTAAACCACAGTACATTCTGGAGGCCTTGCCAGAAGGCCTTGTTGCTAAGGGACTGTGAGGAAACACCCCCCCCTCTCCCTCTCTCCCTCTCTCTCTCTCTCTCTAATCCACCCCTCTCCCCCTTCCCCCAACACACCCCTTCAAATTGCCAGAGTGTACGTGCTTGGCCGTCCTGTAAACTTCCTGTCCAGAGTACACAGATATACAGATATTAGTGGCATCAGTTTACTTCTTAGAATTGTCATGCCCCTGTAAGTGTACACTAGATTGTTTTCTGTGATTGTTTACTGTTTGTCTGGGTGTTGGTTCACACAGGAAATGGTCCCCTTTTTCTCAGTGGACTACACAGACAAGGGCAGGACTGACATCTGGGACATTTAGAAGCCAAAATGTGGCACTGGGGACCACAATATAGCTCCTAATACTGCAACTGCTGCTCCATTCAGTGACCGTGTGAATAGCTGCGATCGCGCCTGTGGTTTGGAGAAGCTATACTGTATGGCGCTGAATGATGCAATGCAGCGCAACCCACGCACCGTCACACGCCAGGTGGTTGTGTGCCTTTATCGTGTCACAGCAGCCCTAGTTAAACATGTTTTATAGCTGGCAGGTTGGTTTTTCTAAAGGAAGGCTGTTGTTGTGTCCGTTGTTAAGGTGAATCAGTGCAGATATCAAAGGGCTACTGACTCACAGAGGGAGTGCCACCTGTTCAGGTGCTGCCTACTCATGCAACGCATACCAGCAGAGGCAAGTCACCCACCGCTCACACATGAATGGCCTCGTATTGAAATAAGTGAAGATAATTTGTGAGTTAAACGTCACATGATGAACCGTTTCAACTCACTTGGCCTCATTTTTTAGGCGATCCTCGGTACAAACGGCCACCTCTAACTCTGATCACGCACGCTTTCTTTTTAAGTTCACAGCTTCTTTTGAGGTCCAGCAGCTTTTACAGAAGTCATCTGACGGGCAAAGTCACATGACTCTGAGGTATACTGCCCTACATGAGGGTGTTAAAGGGTGAAAAGTGGGATACTTACTGGAGGCCATGCTTTGAAGTACTGTTATGAACGGGAGAGTGACTTTAAAGAGGCCTTTTGAAATTCCCTGTAAAAGAAAGTAGAGGTGGATTTCTTATTCAAAAGCAGTATTTTTGCTAGAAATGAGTGTCATGAAGTAGAGAGGCCTCACAGTTGGAGCTTTTGCAGGCCAATCTCAAAACAAATGTCAGTATTTAAGTGAAGCTGAAACATGTAAGTTGGTTCTTAGCTGTTGCCATAAATCAAGAGTTTCACAATGACTTGTGATGGAGAAACTGCCTGGATGCTGTTTGTTCAAACGACTCCAGTGTAAAGTCTGGCTGCTCTTCACTGCTCTACATCTGTTAAGTGATGTTTGTGTAGATTCTCAGATTCCAGGTCATGGTAATCTTACAAGTTGAGATAAAAATCAGCCTTACTTGTTTTCTTTTTTCATGATTTGAAAGGCTACCAAAGCTCTGAGAAGTCTTGTAACATGTTCAAGAAAAGGGTTTCAGTTCACCCTTCATGATGCGATGGAAACATCGTCTCAGACTGAGAAAGATTGACATTTTTATAAACCTTTTATTAAAATTGAATGTACTAAAGGATTTATTGGTTGATTGATTGAAGATGTAATTAGCAGATTAACTAATAATGGAGGTAATTGTTAACTCCAGATGTATCTAAAAGGATTCCTGTCATACCGTTGTGTTTTATTAGAGTTGGACAAACTAATTTAATTCTTTTATATGTCAAAATAGTTGACTTTTTACCTAAACTGCAGTTTTTTTCTCAGACTCGTGCTCTCTAAATGTATCTGTGTCAGTTCAATTTTCAAATTGCAAACAAACATTTAGAAAAACCAATAAAAACTAATTTAATCATCCATTTTTTCTCTTCTTTTCCCCAAATCCTAATAAATTATAAGTCTTAAATTCTAAGCAAATAATTAAACGATCCAAACCATAGATCAAAAAATTGTGAGCACATCTGGATTAAAGCTATCCAACACATTTGTTTATACTTTTGTCAGTTTTCTCCAGATGTCAGTAAAGTGTTCCCTGTTTGTTGGCCTTGTCTGATTTGATGTGACAGATGGATTCTTGCATGGCTTCACCAATAAATATCAAAACCAAATGATCCCATCGATGAATCAGCAGATGATATTCATCAGAGTTGAGTGCACATCACTTTTTCCTTTGTGGTACTTTTTTTGTGGTCAAACTGAAATGCCTAAAGGGCAGAAACCAACTCTTTCAGGTATTCAAAGTTGTTGGTTTCAACCAAGAATGTCACAGTTATTTATCTTCACTTTTAATCACAGTGTTTCGCCTCAATTAATTAACCGGAAAAATTCCTCAGTATCGTAAAAGAATTACATCTGAACCATAATGGCAGATCAGCTTGGGCACAAAACAGTTATTTTAATATCAAATGGGTCTTAATTACGGAGGATAAAGTGGGTTTTGGTGGATTCAGTTTAGTACTGTGACATATGACCACAATCAGCTCCTCTTGCTGAGATAATGCCAAATTTGTACTTGTAATATGGCACGAGTAAGGACTTTTACACACTAACAACAAACAAAACACAAGCAAGTTCCACAGATTGTCTTTACAGAAATTTTGAAGACTTTTATTAAAACTTAAAGAGTTATTAGGCATGTTCATGTGATTTTACACATTTATAATGTTGGTAAAGTAATTGGTGAATATTAATTGTGATCATTTCTTTGGCAATAATCGTGTTAAGAAAATCTGTAATCATGACATCCCTAGTTTCAACTTTATATTATCTTTCAATATGGGGGGTGTATTAGGGCTGTGCGATATACTGATATGATATCGCAATATGATAGTTACATGAGAAAGCTATGATGTTTTAAAGCTATGATGTTTTAATTGTGTATTGTATTAATTGTGCACATTTTTTTGCTCTTTTTTTTTTTTTCGTAATGACCAGGCTGCACCTCGACTGACTACAAAGGGGTCACCTGATTATTTAATAAGGGGCAGAAAAAATATTGATACACTGAAATATGGTGATATTTTCATATGCCGATACCATATTTTTATTTAACAACACAGTATCGATCTATTTAACTGATTAAATCTCATGAGATCTCATCATTTTGTTACAAAATCTCATGAGATTTCACAAAATACCGCAATATTTTGTAACAGAATGATGAAATCTCGCGGTATTTCGTGAAATCTCATGGGATTTTGTAACAAAACGATGAGATCTCGTGAGATGTCATTAGTAAAATAGATCGATAGCGTGTTGTTAAATAAAAATATGGTATCGGCATATGAAAATATCACCATATTTCAGTGAATCGATATTTTTTCCCACCCCCATTATTTAAATTGTCTGGAAGACAATCCTCCTCAACACTTTTACAAAGAAATCTTAAAAACCAGCCAACTATCTTTAATTACTTCAATTTAACAAACATTTCTAACCAGTGTTTTGTCAGTTCCATCACTGCAGTAGAGCGATACCTTTATGCCAAACATGTTTCAATACTAAAAAACAGGTGTTTGATGTGAAATGAAACTTTCAGATAAGTAAGAGTAAAAATACCAGGATATATCATATATCATCATCTAAAATAAATATAAAAAAAAAAAAAAAAAAAGAAAGGGGGGGAAAAAGGGAAAAAAAAAAAAGGAAAACAAGGAGAAAAGAGAGGGGGAGGAGGGATTGTGATATGATATTTGGTCTATATCGCCCAGCCCTAGTGTGTTTTGGCGAGAATCTAGCGTTATATATGAATCATCAGGACCTGAAATTCACTGCAGGTTTTGCGTATAATATCAGGAATTGCATATAATATCGACTCCCACAAACCTCACTCTTATAATGCATGAAATTCCAGCTTACAATTGCTGCGATGTAATGTGCAGTGAGTGAGCGTTTGCATTGGAGCCATAAAAGTAACGTAGAACCAGGCCTCCACGACAGATTCAGCACTCGCTACGCTCTCTCTCTCTGACCTGTCAGATGTGCAGCTTCCCTCTTGCTGACAAACCAAACATTTGTTGCAGGATTCCCTGCCGGTAAGACGACCCTGTCACGGACTGCTGGTTAAAACGTAAATTTCACTTCGGGTCACCTGAAGGGAACCTAGTCTGGACAAACGCCAGTAAAGATCTGCGCTATGGCGGCCTCATTAACAACCCAAATTTTCCAGATCCTCAGGTAGCGCCGGTGCTGATAACGTTACCACGCAGCCCAAAGAAAAGTTTTAGACTTACCAGCTCAGAATATATCCATGACTTGATCATAATGATGGCGACACGAGCTGCTCAGTTAATATTTGTGTGAACAGCTGATGAGACCAACATCAGCGCTGCGTCACCGCTCACACAGTCTCACACAGCAGCTGAAGAGAATGTGGGCCCGATTCATAGATTGATATTTATGAATAATATTCTTATTTGTTTGATATTATGAAATACATGTATATTTTTTTGACACATCGGCTAAACATAATTTAATATGTATTGAATTTGGTATTATTCTGGAGAAATAAGCTGATTTTGGCATGTTTCCTTATCATTTGCTGACATTCTTACTTGTTCTTATTTAGCTTCTTTATTGTATTTTCTGTATTTTTTATTGTTTTTACTTTTAAGTGTCCTTGGGTGTTCTGAAAGGCATTGGCAACTAAAATGTGTTATTATTATATTCATTAAGTTTCTGACAGTCTTTCATGTAGAAGGTGACCGGATCATCCAGTTGATGTCACATTTAACTATTCATTATCTTGGGTTGTGAATGCGTATTTATGTTTTCTTGGGGGTCATAGCTCAAAAAGTTACAGAACCAATGACACAAATGATGAGATCAAAACAAAGCTGTTCAGTCTAAATTATGTGAACATGGATTCGGCTACACAGGATGAAAACACAATTCAGAAATTCACTGAACAGCACAAACCTCAGTCTGATCATTTCAGAGCTCTGTCCTCCCCAAGACCAGTTTGATTATAACAGAACTTTTATCAAATGCAAGAGATTACATAGAGAAGAGAGAACAGAACAGAGCTGGAGGAAAGACCCACCAAAACCACTTATTACACTGATGCAGCTCAAAGAATCAACAGATACTGCAGTACATACTTTTTTATACCAAGTTTGCAAAAACTGATGATAGCGGATCAAAAGAATGGAGACGGGACTAGAGAGCTGTCTAAGATGGCAACTAAGAAGGACGAAAAAGACAAATTAATGCTCCTTCTTAATCTCAGGTATGGGTAGGACACTGCTGAAGCTCCCTGTGAATATTCCCCCCCCCTCAAAATCTATAAATCCCATTGGTGAAGCATGTAAGGGGGCAATCCCCACCCTCCGAAAAGTAAATTTCAAGCCCTGATCATGATACAGGGGCAGCGATACAATATAATGCAATACTATAAGCAAGACTATATACTGTAGTATTGTGTTGCATAGTACTTAAGCTTCCTTGTAAAGAATTGTGCATCTGATTCATTCACTTAAATGACATGAGTTTACACCTCACTTCATCATAGGAATGAAGTTTCAAAGGCACATTAAACATGCAATGCTGCTAAATATCAGATACTAGCAGGTATTAAAGGAGTGATGAAATAGGAGTTAAAAAATAGTTTATGTTGTTGGGATTACTGATATGTAAATACTCCAAAAAAAAAAAGGGGATTTTTTACGGGGGAATATTTTAGAAACGCCAGACCACTTCCTAGAAAAACAGGGGGGGGGGTGAAGAAAAGGAGGTTTCCGGGGACCAGATGAATTTATTTTGGATGGCTACATCTTATTTTGATATGATTTATTAGAAGAAAAAGAGAGGAGGGGAGGGGTGTGAAAAAGCAACTAAGACAAAAACAGGAGGAGAGATTATTATAAAAGAAAAAAAAAAAAAAAAAAAAAAAAAAAAAAAGAAAAAAGAGTTGCTGCCTCCCTCGTGGGGTTGCTGAGAAATTTTCTTTAAATCATTTATTTGAAAATCAGACAGAAGCACAGAAGTACTACTAGATCAAGAAAAGGAAGGGAGGGGGAGGGGGGGGGGGGGGGGGGGGGAGAGGGAGGGAGGGGGAGGGGGGGGGGGGGGGGGGGGGGGGGGGTGTAATGTGGGGGGGATTAAATGAGAAAAAGAAAAGAAAAAAGAAGAAACCGACGAGCCGGTCTCACGGCAGAGAGAGGAAAGCAGAAAGAAACGATCTACTTCCAGCCACCTCCCCATCACAGACACCATAACCCAACCACAGAAAAGAAAATAAGCTATTAACCAACATGCGGCTAATTCTAATGTTTTTGACAACTTGGAAACTTCATCAACAACTAGGGGTGGGTATTGGCAAAGACTTAACAATACGATACATATCGCGATACATGGGTCACGATACGATACAATATTGTGATATTGTAGCACTGCAGTATATTGCAATATATTGCGATATTCTAGACACCTAAGAAAAATTTTAAATGCAGCTTGTAATAAAGGTTGTATCTAGGGCTGGGTCATATCATATCGTTCACGGTTATACCGGTGTAGCGTTCGGGAATGATAAGAAAATTAAATATCATGATATAATATGGGTGAAACACGCATGCACACTGCCGTTGTTTTGATACTGTCAAACGCACATGCAGCCAGTCTGGCAGCTACGAGGAGAAGGAAAGTCAAAGCAGCACATTGACTTAAAGCTTGTTCCATCCTCCATGTGAAGCGAGAACTTTCTTCTTGGTCTCAAGGCCGCTAGAACAAGTAAAAGGTTCGTTTTGGTCATTTCATCCACATGAAGCTTCTTCTGCGGCGGTGCGGTTATTGATGTGGGGGTATGACTGAAAAAATTTTTTCGCCGCAGGCGGGCATAGTTACACCCACAGTGGTGTCCGTGTATCTGAATGCCACATGCTGTATATATTTCATACTTATTCACCCCTTCGATCAGCTGTTTAATAAAGCTACCCGTTTAACTTCACATCACCGCATCAACGTTTTCCACGTCCAGCTTTTCTGAGTTAACCCCGCCCGCCTCAGATGTCAGAGTGATCACTCAATACTTCTCATAGCCCCATAAGAAGACGCTCTGCTCATAAATATGATCACGTTCTACTCAGAGACTCATTATTTTGAATAAGGTGTGGTAGAACAAAAGGAAACATTAAATAAATGCAGGACAAGGGTTGGGTTCTCCAGCTCTGCTATACATGGTTCTGTTCAGGATATGCAGCCCATTTCCACTGGAAACGCTTTTTACTTAAATTAACTGACAGTAAGGGATTTGCAACATCTGCACAGCTAATTTCATAAAAAGTTGTAACTTTAATGCACATCAGAAACAACTGCATGTTAAAGTGAAAAGAAATTGTAAATTTTCATTTGCACAAATAAAGTTGTGCAGTTTTCAAGTATTTTGCCTCGTGTCAATCATATCGCCAGTTATATCGTTATCGCAAATTCTATAATTAATATTGTGATAAATATTTTAGGCCATATCGCCCTGCCCTAGTTGTATCTATGTACATACATCGGATGACTGAAACAACAAAATGAATCAAAATCAGTTAAATTGAATTTATCCATGACATGGATAAGCGATCCAGTCATGGATATCGATATGATATCGGCATGTAAAATATCGCGATATTTTAGTGTATCAACATTTTGTCACACCCCAACTAAGGCTGCACAATTAATCGTTAAAAAATTGCAATCTGTGATCTCATTTCTACCCATAATGATTCAGAAGCATTTTTAATCAAAGCTAATCACGATCTGCATCACAAATAAGTTTCTATTCTTCCCAGATTTTTTCAAGCACCTTTAAATGCAGCACTGCCGTTGCCTCCCCACCCCTAACCAATGGTAAAGAACTACACCTCTGTATCTGCCAAAGGAGTGCTCCAACAATCTCTTGTTGTAGAAAGTGCTCACGTGCTCACATGCTTTGTTTTGAACTACCTTTTGAATAGGTTGTTTTGTTTGTTTTGTTAAAGTTTATTTGTGCAATAAAAAAAATTTGGGGAAAAGAAAATCATTTCAGAGAATTGTGATCTCAATTTTGAGCAACAAACAAAATTGTGATTCACATTTTTCCAGAATTGTTCAGCCCTAACCCCTACCGACAACTTGAAAACCTAATGGAACACTGAGATCTTGCGAGATTGGTTA